>JARVZY010002803.1:0-726000 GCA_030686995.1 Artemisia argyi
TTCTCTATAACCATGGCTCTGATGCCAATCTGTAACACCCCGAAATTTGATTAAGCAGCGGAAGTCTAATCGGGGTCATTACAGTTTAGTACACAGTCATACTCATAGAAAACAATTCAAAAGATAGTCAATATCATTCCATGAAACCTCAAATATTCAGAGTTACAAACATTTTTCCAAAATATTAATTGTTTCGCAGAAGTAGTGATGAGTTTGTAAAGAATGATATAATTATTGAAATCAAAAGGGAGGTCCTGTGCCCTTTGCCAGCTCCGTGCCGCGATGCTTGCTAATTTCCTGAGATAAACATGCTTAAAAAGTCAACACAAAGGTTGAGTGAATCCATAGTAGTTTAAATAGTAATAGTGTGAACACAAGTCAAGCATTTGAAAATAACAAGCCAAGATAGACAGGTCTTGACTAAATCGGGTGTAATATTGCTCCTAAGCCTCACGAAACGCAAGCCTTAACATTGATTTGACATATCATAAAATAATAACAATCATCTACACCACAACGGATGTAAATGACAAGGGGCCCTCGGTGACAGGAAACGTGCGAAATTTCCATAATACCTCGAATATAGCACACCTCCTGCCAAGTGATCACCTTGACAGAGGCGGGCTGCCATTCCAATAGATCTATCAACTATATTCACGGTCACTCGCAAGTGATTAAGGTTCGTGATATGAGGGACTTGTAGCACAGGTGTCAACTTAGGCAATATCGGGTGATAACAGCATACAGAAAAATACTTTTGTTCGATTTATAGCATGTATCTCCCCACGGGTTTTAAAAAAAACAATGAAAATGTGGGACCATGAACTCACCTGAAAGGTGCGTAGTCACAACGGTGCTCAAAAGTGATGTTGTATTGCTATGACTAGCAATGAAATTCCTCCGACTTGCGACCTAAATGATACATTGTAATCGGTGTCTTAGATTCGTGTCGTAAATGACAGTGATATGTCACGTGTACGGTGATATTTGTTTGGGTGACTTAATATATTCCAAAATAACTTCAAGTAGTCATTTGTATCGTTGTTACGAACCAGTGTTTGATATATATTAACTCGTTATGAAAATAATATCGTTTAAAATATTTATGATTAAATACTTTTAATAAAATTATATATATATATATATATTAAAGTTAAAGAAAATATATATATGCTTATATAACAATAATTAATTATATGAATATACCATGTCACAATTCAACCCTTAACTTTTACAAAATTATACTTTTTACCCTTAGTAAAAATAAATTAATTTCAAATTGGTCCTTTTTGTACAATTTTCATTTTATTCCCTTGACTTTGGCCAAATGACCATTTTTACCCTCGATTTCTAAAAGATATCAGTATTGTCATAGTTAGTCCGAAGGTTTGTGATTTTTACATTTTTAGTCCCTTAACGAGGCACTTTTTGCAAAAGTAGTCCAAAGTCAAATTTTTGTAAAGTAAACTTTTAGTACACGATTTTATGTTCAAACCTTGTAACACCTCTTCTAAAATCAACCTTGAAATTTTTGAAAACGTTTCTAAACTCCTCAGTTTCCATCTGAAGTTCTTATTTGAAATGAGCTGGGCTCGTTAGCCCAAATAAAGCCCAAAAGGGTGTTTTGTTTTGCTTAAAAACTTGCTCGACATGGGTTGGTTTTGGCTTCGTTTTCAAAGAAATATATTGTGTAAGGTTTGCATGTTTAGTGTATTCGACTTAGGGTGAGCGAAAGAATTAGTGTGTCGCAAAATATGTATAACTTGTATGTAAAAATGGGAAATGGTGAGCCCTTTTCTTAAGGGTGTCGAGGAGTGTGTGGACATATAATTATAGAAGAAAAAAATAATGGTGTGTGCCGTATGCTAAGCAAGTGTGGTATGCATGATACGAATAAAAGTAGAAAATGAAAAGGGAGATAGTTAAGTTACAACACCAAGTATGGTGGTGATGATGCCGTGTGATACGAGGTACAAAACGAGCAAAACAAATGATACCCCCTTCGTAGAGTGACCCTCATCTAATACTTTGTTACCCAATAAACTTTTAACCCAACTCCTTGCGTGTACACCTTGTGTTCTTCGACAGTATCCAAGAGAGAATAGAGAGTGTTTATGATTTTGAATCTTATGAACTCTTGCAAGTGTGAGGCAAAAGTGCATTTAATATGGGTTTATATAGGAGAGGCAAGGGTAGTTGTGTGTTTGACATGGTGAGACACATCTCTAAGTTGTCATTCGAAGGGAGACAAACATGTCTCCTTAGCCTTGTACTTGTCACGTCGAGTTGGTGTAGGAGGAAACAAAGATGGCTTGTGTTGATTAGTTTAGTCATAGTTTAGGCTATTAGGCCAATAAACAATGGTATTTAGAACACATGTGGAGTGTATGTTGGGGAAGCATGGGACATTCGACCCATAAGACAATACTCGATTAATGGTTACTAGGTGGTTAATATGTTTATCCGATGGTTTGACGGCTTCATAGGGTGGCTTGATGTTTTCCAAGATGCAAAGTCAATGGAGGTTGTAAGGTTTGTGCCGAGGTGATAGGGAACCAAGGAGAATCGTGTATGGTTACTATGGTTTAGTTTCTTTGTTCGTTAGAGTAGTATGAAACGCAAGGCAAAAAGCACACATATGGGCTTGAGGGAAATCCAAGCCCAAACGATTATTAAGTGGAAGTAGAAGTTGGGTGGGCTTGTGAGGGTGCTCGGCCCAACAGTGGACAAAAGAAAGAAAAATGAAACATCATTGGGCTAGTGAGGTGATTCGGCCCAAAAATATCGGGGTGTCGGTGTTCCGTAAAATTTGAGAAATAAATCTCGGTGTCGGTGTCGGTTTGTGAAAACCTTAAATATTTAAATGGTGCCGTCATATATATATATACTTGTATATATTCATATATACTTTACTCGTATATATATATATATATATATATATATATATATATATATATATATATATATATATATATATATATATATATATATAAATTGTAATAATGAATTGTACTAATTAATATATATACATATCGTTATATATATATTAATAATGTTTCGGTGTCCAAAATAGAGTGTCAGGTCGTAGGTGGGAGTTACCGGTGCTTAACCTCATTGGGTGACATCCAAGAGTGACATATGGGTGATTTTGGGTGACAAAACATAATCGGGTGTTAAACAAATAGTGATCAAAACATTCGGGTGTTCAAACAAACAGTGTTTCATATAAAATTTTCAAATTAGCCCGCAAAAATGGCTTAGTTTAGAATAGTGTCGATAATTAGCATTAATAAATGACCTGGGATTTTACGGTGTATTACAGTACCCACCCGTTAGATTGGATTCGTCCTGGAATCCAAAGTTGAATCGGTGATCGGGGTTGTCTCATCAAATAGTTGTGGGTATTTGGCACGCATTTGGTCCTCGCGCTCCCATGTGTACTCGGGTCCTCTCTTAGAGTTCCATCTGACCTTAATAATGGGAATGCGACTATGCTTAAGTCGTTTGACCTCCCTGTCCATATTCTCAACGGGTTCCTCAATAAAATTCAACTTATCATCGATTCTGATCTCCTTCAATGGAATCACGAGTGTTTCATCTGATAAACACTTTTTCAAATTTGACACGTGGAAGGTGTTGTATACTCTACTGAGTTCCTCAGGTAGTTCTAGTTTGTATGCCATGGGACCGATCCTTTCAATGATCTCAAAGGGTCCAACGTATCTTGGGTTTAACTTTCCACGTTTTCCAAACCTGATCATTCCTTTCCAAGGTGATACCTTAAGCATGACCTTGTCTCCAACTTGAAACACAATTTGTTTCCTTCGTACAACGGCATAACTCTTTTGCCGATCCCTAGCGGCTTATAATCGTTGCCTAATCTTCACTAGTTTCTCAGTGGTTTCAAGAATCAACTCGGGACCTGAGAGTTGTACATCTCCAATCTCAGCCCAACAAACTGGTGATCTACACTTTTTTCCATAAAGTGCTTCAAACGGTGCAGCCTTAATGCTAGCGTGATAACTGTTGTTATATGAAAACTCTGCTAATGGTAGGTGTTTATCCCAGCCTTTTCCAAAATCAATCACACATGCCCTAAGCATGTCTTCTAGGGTTTTTATAGTCCTTTCAGTTTGACCATCAGTCTGTGGATGGTAAGCTGTGCTCATATCTAACTTAGTTCCCAAGGCTTTCTGTAAAGATCACCAAAAGTTAGACGTGAAACGGCTATCTCGGTCGGAGATAATAGAAATTGGCACTCCATGCCGGGAAACTATCTCCTTAAGGTATAAACGTGCAAGAACATCCATATCATCAGTCTCTTTGATTAGCAAGAAGTGCGCTGACTTCGTGAGACGATCAACAATAACCCAAATAGTGTCCAACCCACTCGATGTCTTGGGTAATTTCATAATGAAGTCCATTGTAATCCTTTCCCATTTCCACATTGGTAGCTCGGGTTGAACCAAAAGACCGGATGGTTTTTGGTGTTCAGCCTTTACTCTTGAGCAGGTCAAACACTTACCGACATACTCTGCAATGTCAGCTTTCATGTTTGGCCACCAATACAACTTCTTTAGATCTTGATACATCTTGTCCGAACCAGGATGAATGGAATATTTAGAATTATGAGACTCGTGCATGATGAGGTCTCGTATTCCTCCGTACAATGGAATCCAACTTCTGTCCTTGAAACACAGCCTTCCATCTGGTTTCTTGACAAATCCATTCGTGCTTTCTGGCATGCCGTAAATCTTCTCGTGCGGTCTATTCCCTTCTTTAAGGGCCTCAACTTGAACTTCAAGAATTTGAGACAGAAGTGGTGATCTAATTGTCATACCCAATTACCTAACTCTGAGGGGTCTAAGTCGTTCCTTTCGACTCAAGGCATCTGCTACAACGTTTGCCTTCCCCGGGTGATAACGAATCTCACAATCATAGTCACTTAGCAACTCTAGCCATCGACGTTGCCTCATGTTCAACTCCTTTTGATCCAAAATGTGCTGAAGACTCTTGTGATCGGTGAAAACCGTACACTTGGTTCCATATAGGTAGTGTCTCCAGATCTTAAGAGCGAATACCACCGCTCCCAATTCTAGATCATGAGTAGTGTAGTTCTCTTCGTGGGGTTTAAGTTGTCTAGAAGCATAAGCGATTACTTTAAGTCTTTGCATCAATACGACACCCAAACCTTAGATTGATGCGTCACAATATACCACGAATTCCTCACTTCCTTCGGGTAGTGCTAATATCGGTGCTTCACAAAGCTTCTGCTTCAAAAATTGAAATTCCGATTCTTGTTCCTCTCCCCATTCAAACTTCTTCTTCTTCTGTGTTAACTCTGTCAAAGGTTTAGCAATCCTTGAAAAACCTTCAATAAACCTTCGATAATATCCGGCAAGACCTAAAAATTGGCATATCTCGGTAGGACTCGTAGGTGACGCCCAATTTTTAACAGCTTCGATCTTGGCGGGATCAACATGAATACCCTTACTGTCGATAACATGCCCAAGAAATTGTACCTTCTCAATCCAAAAATCACATTTTGAAAATTTGGCGTATAATTTCTCTTCTCTGAGCAGTGCTAGTATAGCCTTTAGGTGTTCTGCGTGCTCCTCCTTACTACGTGAGTAAATAAGGATATCATCGATGAATACAATCACAAACTTATCCAAATAGGGTTTGCACACTCGGTTCATTAAGTCCATAAATACAGCGGGTGCATTTGTTAGACCGAATGACATTACTTGGAATTCGTAGTGACCGTATCTTGTCCTGAAAGCCGTCTTAGGGATGTCTTCTTCCCTAACTCTCAGTTGGTGATAACCCGATCTCAAATCAATCTTCGAGTAGACACTCGATCCTTGCAATTGATCAAACAAATCGTCAATCCTTGGCAACGGATATCGATTCTTAACCATCAGCTTGTTCAACTCACGATAATCGATACACATCCTGAAGGTTCCATCCTTCTTCTTTACAAACGACACCGGGGCTCCCCACGGTGATGAACTAGGGCGAATAAATCCTTTATCCGACAATTCCTCCAATTGTCCAGATAATTCCTTCATTTCCGACGGTGCTAGTCTATAGGGTGCTCGTGCTACGGGTGCTGCTCCTGGCATCAAGTCAATTTGAAATTCCACTTGACGAGTCGGCGGAAGGCCAGGCAAGTCCTCAGGGAAAACTTCTGGAAAGTTCCTGACTACTGGCACATCCTCGAGTCGCTTCTCTTCCGACTTCTTCTAGGTGACTTGAGCCAAAAAGACTTGACATCCTCGTTCGATGTACTTCACAACCTTGACGCAAGAAACGATGCTCAAACGTGTCTTACTTCGCTCTCCGCGAACAAACAGGGTTTCGTTATTCAGTGGAATGTGAACGACCTTTTCGTCACAAATGATCTTAGCGCGGTTCTCAGATAACCAATCCATTCCTACAACGACGTCGAAACTACCAAGTCTAATAGGCATAAGGTCAATGGCAAAAGGGGTGTCTAATAGTCGTAGGGTGCAACCTCGGAGTATAGTGTTAGTGCTTACTAGCTTTCCATCGGCTAGTTCAATCTCATACGTGGTGTCTAATCGGGTGGGTGTAATATTAAGCAGGGGTGCAAGGGAAATAGATACGAAACTTTGATCGGCTCCAGAATCAAATAAAACTTTAACGAGGCGGTTGTTTAGAAAGAACGTACCAGTGACTACGTTCGGATCTTGTTGGACATTTCCATCTCCCAGCACGTATGCTCTCCCACGTGCATTGTTATCCTTATTAGGGCACTGACACCTGTAGTGTCCTTTCTCTCCATAAGCATGGCATACCACAGCCACGGGTTGTAAGTTAGATCCTGTCGCCTTGCAATCTTGTGTCTTATGTCCAACCCTTGAACACTTCCCGTACTTAGCATAGCAGGGTCCATTGTGATGCATCTTACACTTGTCACAGAATGGAAGAGGTCCAGCATACCTAGCATCCTTAACTGGTGCAGCGACATATGCTCTGACAGCTTCCTGTCATCGGTTCTGTTGGTTGTGGTGGGTGTTTCTGTCCTTGTGGTAGTTACGGTTGGGGTTACGGTTGTTGTTGTTGTTGTTGTTGTTGTTGTTTGTCCTTCGATCATCAAACTTCCTTTTGTGATCGTTGTTCCCCTGAGCAGAGTTACCCTTAATCTCCCGGTCTAGCAGTCTTTGGGCAATAGTCATTGCTTCATCCAAAGATTGAGGCTTAGATGAGGTGACGTTTCCCTCAATACTCCTGGGTAATCCTTCAATGTACCTTTCTAACAACTTTTCCAAATCGGGAACCTTTGAAGGGCAAAGTGTGGCAAGCTCCTGAAATCTCCTATCATAAGCCCTGAGATCATTTCCTTTCACAACCAACGTGTGAAACTCATCTTCTAACTTCTTGATCTCACCTCTAGGGCAGAACTTTTTCAACATCTTCTCCTTAAAATCAGCCCAGGTAATCTGATAGGCCTCCTCCACACCTATCTTCTGAGCAGTTACATTCCACCAAGACAACGCGTCTTCCGACAATGTTCCTGTAGCAAACGAGACTCGGCTTTCAGCTGCACAACCGCTCCTCACAAACACAGTCTCGGTTCGCTCAAACCATCGAGCAAGCTCTGTCACTCCTTCAGTCCCTTTGAAGTGAGATGGTTTACAAGCTGTGAAGTCCTTATAGGTACACTTCCGAGTCGCAGCGGACTCGCTCTCAGCAGTGGCTCGGTTATTGCTACTAGTTTGTGCCATTGCAGCAGCCTGTTCCGGAGTGGTGACTAGCAGGTGGTGTAGGACGATCATCAGCCGCAAGAAACTGCTGAGATGTCAGGTACTGGTCATCAAGGTATTGTCCATGTGTCATAGGTCCACAGACAGGATGAAGTAGAGGCTGAATAGCAAAAGAATCAATGGGTGTAGAAGCAACCTCACCCTCCTCAAAGGGCTCAGTATCAGTAGAGGGGTCTCCAGATGGAACAGGAGATGGTATAGCAGGTGATACAGGTTGGGTGCCACGGTGAGAATCATGGGTGTCTCGAGTGTCATGGGTGTCATAGACAGATAAGTCAATAGTAGGGTGAGTGGATGATGCTGGTACGACGTAGTCACTGTCGGACAAAATAATAACTGGGGGCGACATGGTACTGTAATATCCCAAAAATAGCAGTGATATAAGTCATTTAGTCTACATAATGCTGCATGCACAGTGATCATGGTGTCATAGTGAGCTAAATACAATAGGTGCTAAAATCAAACCTTAAAACATAACGTTGGCAAGGCTGGCACGGAGGGCACTTCGGTGATAAATAATTTGTTTAAAAATTCGGTGAGGTTATAGTCCAATGTTTTGAAAAATCATTTGGTTCTCTATAACCGTGGCTCTGATGCCAATCTGTAACACCCCGAAATTTGATTAAGCAGCGGAAGTCTAATCGGGGTCATTACAGTTTAGTACACAGTCATACTCATAGAAAACAATTCAAAAGATAGTCAATATCATTCCATGAAAACTCAAATATTCAGAGTTACAAACATTTTTCCAAAATGTTAATTGTTTCGCAGAAGTACTGATGAGTTTGTAATGAATGATATAATTATTGAAATCAAAAGGGAGGTCCTGTGCCCTTTGCCAGCTCCGTTCCGCGATGCTTGCTGTTGGGTTTTGACTAAGTGACACTGCTGCTAAGTAACTCTGCTGCTGAGTAATACTGCTGCTACAATGAAACTGCTGCTAGTGTTAATGACTCTGCTGCTGAAGACTATCTGCTGCTTGGTGAAACTACTGCTGAATAGATTAACATTGTATACGATAGGATAATTATGGAATAGATTCTTTGTATAGTTTATCTATTTAGATTATTCTTATCTTGTAGAGAAAGGTATTGTAAACCTAGTAGGACTCCTTGGCCTATAAAAGGAGGATCCTAGGGTTAGAGTATGTACGTATTATTATTCACTTCAAGGTTGTAAAACCCTAGCATTATTGAGTGCTCGTATTAATAATATTGAAGTGTTGAAAGAGAATTCTAAATCTTCTTAAGTTAAGCTTTTATATTCCGCGTTTAAGCTTAAGTATTTGTTTAAGTTAACTTCTATATAAGATCGTATTAGCTCAACTGGGATCAACAAGTGGTATCAGAGCTTGTGATCTAGAAGTTATAATCAAGAAGATTTTGTTTCTTTAAAGTTTGCTGTTCCAAATCGTTTGCATAAGATGGGTGATGAAACTCACATGGTGACTGCTTCAAGGGTACCTATGCTCAATCCTTCTGAGTATGAGCTATGGAAGAGGAGGATCAGACAATACATTCGCATGATTGACTTTAACATGTGGAATGTGATTATCAATGGTGATTCTGAACCTGAGAAGAGTGCAGATGGCAAGGAGATTCCAATTAAGTCTGCTGAAGCTAATGCAGCAAGGAAGCTGGAAATCAAAGCTCATAGTATTCTCTTAATGGGAATACCTAATGAATTTCAAATGGACTTTGATGATTGTGAAACAGGTAAAGAATTAATGGATGCAGTGGAATTCAGGTTTGGAGGGAATGATGCTACTAAGAAGTCCAGAAAGAATATGTTGAAGCATCAGTTTGAAAACTTTACTTCTGAACCTGGAGAAAAGATTATTGGTACATACAACAGGCTAAATCAACTGGTTAGTCATCTAAAGCTTGTTGGGTATGTTGTTCCACAGGAAGATGTGAATCTTAAGTTTCTAAGAAGTCTTGCACCTGAATGGAGTATGCACACAGTGGTGTGGAGGAATAAGCCTGACTTTGAATCAATGAAGTTGGAGAGCCTCTACAACAATTTAAGGGTGTATGAGTCTGAATTAGCTACTTCTTCTACTTCATCTTCTAGTACACAAAACCTTGCTTTTGTGTCTTCAAAATCAAAAGAGACACAAGATACTCACTCTGCTGCTTATGGAGTATCTACTGCTGATGGATCTGGATCTGCTGCTAGTTCAAATGACAAGGTTTCTACCAGTGATGTTGCTTTATGTGCATTCTTGGCTGAGCTTACAACAACCATAAGATCACATGTCATAAATCAAGACTTGGATCATATTGATCCAGATGATCTTGAAGAAATTGATCTCAAATGGCAAATGGCAATGTTGACTTTAAGAGCAAGAAAGTTCTGGAAAAAGACTGGAAGAGAAGTCAAATACAAGGCTAAGGAGAGTCCAGGGTTTGACAAGCCCAAGATTGAATGCTACAATTGCAACAGGAAGGGACACTTTGCTAGAGAGTGTAGATCTCCAAAGAAGAATGCTGAAGTTCCTAAGAAGACTGAAGAATCAAAGTCTGCAATGGTAGCTTGTGATGGGCTGGGAGAATATGACTGGAGTGATATGGCTGAAGAAGAACCAAATTTCTCTTTGGTTGCTGCTGTTCAACCCAAAGTGCATAACTTTGCACTTATGGCATATGGTTCATCATCAGGCTCTGACTCTGAGGTATCAAATGATTCTGAATCATCTGGATGTTCTTTTAAATCTTGTTCTGACACTATAGAAGTTCTTAAGGCTAGGAATGAGAGTTTAAATAGAGAAGTTGAACGTCTAAAACTTGATAACTTAGGTTATAAAGTAGGTATTCAAAATGTTGAGAGAAGGCTAGAATATCTCAAAGAGTGTGAAAAGGAATATGTAGAACAACTTAATCTCAGAGATATAGAAATTTTTAAGAAAAATAGTGAAGTAGAAGTTCTTAAAAATAAGTTAGAAGAAGCTGAAAAGGAAAAAGAAGCTGCTCTTGCTGAAAAAGAAAAACATGTAGTAAGAGTAAAGAAACAACAATTTGCTTCTGATATGGTAAATAAGTCTATAGAGAGTACCTTGATGAGAAAAGGCAGTGGAATTGGATATAATGAAGTGGCTCCTCCAGCCAAAAGTGCTTTTGCTCCACCAGGCAAAGAGCTATCTTTCATTAGTGAGCTAGAAATTGAAAAACCTGTAGGTGAAAGTAGCATAAGTACTATAGAAAAACCTAAGGTTGAGTCTAGAAAGTTTCCTGAGGCTCCAATCATTGAAGAATGGTGTTCTGATAGTGAAAGTGAAGAAGAACAGGTTCAACCAAAACAAACAGTTAAAAAGGAAGAGATTCCTACTCAGGTTAAACCTAAGGTAGAACAGATTAAGTTTGTCAAGCCTGTGTTAGGGAATAAACTTGCTAGGAGAATGGTTGAATACAATGAGGTGTCTAGAGAACAATTGAGATGTCTTGATAATAAGCCTAGAGGGAACCAAAGAAATTTCAACAACCTAGTTTCACAGAGATTAGGTGACCAGTTTGAATTACAAAAGAAGGCTTGTTATAAGTGTGGTAGTTTTGATCACTTAATTGGTAGATGCCCTCAGAACCAAAAACCTGTTTGGAATCAATACACAAGGGTGAATCACAAATATGTTACAAAACAAACTCACCCTCATCCTAATAGAAACATGATTCCTAGAGCTGTTTTGTTGAGATCTGGTGCTACTAGATCAATTTATGCTGCCAAACCAAAAGGTGTTTTCAAATCAACAACTAGTTCTTCTAATGGCTCTACTGCTAGCAAGCATTCTGCTGCTAGTAAGTACTCTACTGCTAGCAAGCAACCTGCTGCTAGTACAAAACTTTCTACTTTTGAGCCAAAACATCTTCCAAATACAGTTGTTGGTAATCACTTTTATGCTGTTAAGGCCTCAGCTTGCTGGACTTGGAAACCAAAAACAAATGTTACAAATACTGTTTCCAAGAATAGCAGTGCATCAAGTGATTTAAAGAAATTTAATTATACTGATGCACAGGGCAGATCCAAGTCAGTAATGGCTTGGGTCATCAAGAGAAACTGATTTCTCTATTTTTCATGTGCAGGTCAATCTACTGGATGAGCTTAAGGATACGGTTATTGTTGACAGTGGATGCTCTGGACACATGACTGGGGATGAATCTCAACTTGAAGATCTTGAGGTTTTTGATGGTGGTTATGTAGCTTTTGGGAATGATCCAAAAGGTGGAAAAATTGTTGGTATTGGAACTCTAAGGACTGGTAATTTGGACTTTGAAAGGGTGTTTCTTGTGAAAGGACTTAAGTTTAACCTTTTTAGTGTCTCACAAATGTGTGACAAAAAGAATTTTGTTCTTTTTACAGACACTGAGTGTATGATTCTTTCTCCTGATTTTCAATTACCAGATGACAAATCTGTGTTACTGAAGGTCCCTAGAAAGGAAAATATATACAGTGACCATATTAAGAATATTATTCCTAAGAGGGCTTTGACTTGTCTAATTGCAAAGGCCACTATTGATGAGTCCAAATTATGGCATAGAAGACTGGGACATCTGAACTACAAGACTATGAACAAATTGGTGAAAGGAAATCTTGTGAGGGGTATGCCTACAAAGATTTTTGAGAATTGTGAAACTTGTGTTGCATGTCAAAAGGGTAAACAACACAGAGTTTCTTTCAAGTCCAAGATTGTGAACACAAATACTGTGCCACTACACTTGCTACACATGGATTTATTTGGGCCTGTATTTGTAAAAAGTCTGAACAAGAAGTCATATTGTTTGGTTGTCACTGATGACTTTAGCAGGTTTACTTGGGTATTCTTCCTTGCAACCAAAGATGAAACCCCAGGAGTACTCAAAGCTTTCATTACAAGAGTTGAAAACCTGCACAATCACAAGGTAAAGATTATCAGATGTGACAATGGTACTGAGTTCAAGAACAGTGAGATGAACCAATTTTGTGTGGGAAAAGGAATACTAAGACAAAACAGTGTAGCAAGAACTCCACAACAAAATGGTGTTGCAGAAAGAAGAAACAGGACACTTATTGAGGCTGCAAGAACTATGCTATCTGATTCAAAACTACCTGTACCTTTTTGGGCTGAAGCTGTAAACACTGCATGTTTTGTGCAAAACAGAAGTAAGGTAGTCAAGCCTCATAACAAAACTCCATATGAGCTATTTCATGGAAAGAAGCCAATGATTGATTTTCTCAAACCATTTGGATGTCCTGTTACTATCTTAAACACAAAGGATCAGCTAGGCAAATTTGATGAAAAAGCTGATGAAGGAAATTTGGTTGGTTACTCTGTTAATAGTAAAGCCTTCAGGGTATATAATAAAAGAACCAAACATGTGGAGGAGAATTTGCATATCAAGTTTAGTGAAAACACATATAATTCTGCAGGGAAGGGACCAGAATGGTTATTTGATGTTGATATTCTTGCTAAAACAATGAACTATGTTCCTGTTATTGCCAATGTTGATAAACCACAGGAAGAGTTTGTTGTGATTGAGAAATTGAAGATTGGTCCAACCTTTGTACCCTTTCAGAAAGATCACAGCCCTAAAGATGATGTTGTTTCTCATGATAAACCTAAGGAAACTGAAGAAGATATTGAAATACCAATTGAAGCAGAAAAAGATTGTAATGAGCCTCTCAAAGTAGTTGTTGATGTCTCTCCTAAACAGCCAGAAGACTCTACTGCTGACTCAGAAGACTCTACTGCTAGGCCAAAAGTTACAACTACTGCTCCACCACATTCTGCTTCTAAGCCTACTAACTCTACTGCTACTTCTTTGTCTCCTCATTTGGACACTCAGGGTAGATCCATTGATGATACTATCTATCCAGATGATCCAAACATGCCTGATCTTGAGAATATCTATTATGATACTGATAATGATGCACTTGATGGTAAGTTATTTGGAGCTTATGCTGATTATACTAATTTGGAACTCAATATTCCTGTTAGTCCTACAACTACCACAAGAATACACAAGGATCATCCAAAAGATCAAATCTTAAGTGATCCACACTCATCCATTCAAACTAGGCAGATGACTAAAGCCCTGAAAGATCCTCAACATCAAAGTTTCTTTGCCAGATCTCTGCATCAAAGAAATAGTCATAAAGATCTTCAAAATTGCCTGTTTGCATGTTTTCTTTCTCAAATTGAACCCAAAAACACTTACAAAGCCTTACAAGAAGCAAGTTGGGTAGAAGCAATGCAAGATGAGCTTTTACAATTCAAGCTGCAAGAAGTATGGACTTTGGTTGAACTGCCAAATGGTAAAAGAGTGATTGGCACAAAATGGGTTTTCAGATGCAAAAGAGATGAGAGAGGGATTGTCATAAGAAATAAGGCCAGGTTAGTAGCACAGGGATACACACAACAAGAAGGGCTTGATTATGATGAAGTATTTGCACCAGTGGCAAGAATAGAGGCTATTAGATTGTTTTTGGCTTATGCTTCATACAAAGACTTTGTAGTGTATCAAATGGATGTGAAGAGTGCTTTTCTGTATGGAACCATTACTGAGGAAGTCTATGTGGCTCAACCACCAGGCTTTGAAGACCCTGATCATCCTGACAAAGTCTACAAGGTCAATAAAGCAATGTATGGTCTACATCAAGCTCCTAGAGCTTGGTATGACACCTTGTCAACCTACTTGTTAGAGTCTGGATTCAGTAGGGGCAAGATTGATAAAACTTTGTTCCTCAAAAGACAAAAGGATGATATTTTGCTGGTTCAAATTTATGTTGATGACATCATCTTTGGGTCTACAAACCAAGCTATGTGTGTTAGTTTTGAGAAACTTATGAAGGATAAGTTTGCTATGAGTTCCATGGGAGAACTCAACTTCTTCTTAGGTCTGCAAGTTACACAGAAAGAAAATGGCATCTTCATTAGTCAAGATAAGTATGTCAATGATATTTTGAAGAAGTTTGGATTTGAAGATGCTAAGCCTGCCAAGACTACCATGGAAAAGGATAAACCATTGCTGAAGGATGAACATGGAAAGGAAGTGGATATACACTTGTACAGGTCTATGATTGGATCATTGATGTATCTTACTGCATCAAGGCCTGATATTATGTTTGCAGTGTGTGCCTGTGCAAGATTTCAAGTGTGTCCCAAGGAATCACATCTCAATGCAGTGAAAAGAATTTTTAGATATCTGAGGTATCAACCAAAATTGGGCCTTTGGTATCCTAAGGATTCACCATTTGATTTGGTATCCTACTCAGATAGTGATTATGCTGGAGCTTCTTTGGATAGAAAGTCTACAACAGGGGGTTGTCAATTTCTTGGAAGCAGGTTGGTGTCATGGCAATGCAAGAAGCAAACAGTGGTGGCTAATTCAACAACAGAAGCTGAGTATGTGGCTGCTTCAAGTTGCTGTGGACAGGTCTTATGGATGCAGAATCAATTATTGGATTATGGGTACAATTTCATGAATACTAAAATCCATATTGATAACAACAGCACACTGTGCATAATTAAAAATCCAGTGTTTCATTCTAAAACAAAACATATTGAGATAAGGCATCATTTTATAAGGGATTGCTATGAAAAGAAGTTGGTTCAAATTGTTAAAATTCATACTGATAACAATGTTGCTGATCTTCTCACTAAACATTTTGATGTGGGGAGGTTTCAATTTTTAATTGCAAACATTGGTATGATTAATCTTTGAAAAACTTATCTCTTTGTTTTTGTTAAAGTTTGTAATGCATGTGCTGCTTATTATTCTGCTGCTTGTTAATATGTATATGTTTGAGACATAATGTACTATGCTGCTCATTGATTTTCTAACTCTACTGCTAGTACATATGTTGGTTGTTTGCTTTGTGGTGTTTGGTCTAACATTTTGCAGGTATATGAATGGTGCTTTGCAAGTATTGATACAAGAAAAGTTCATATCATTTATTCATTCCAGAGAAGTACAAAGATCATACATCATAAGACAAAACACAAAACAGACATCCTAACCTAACACCTACATCTTCCTAGGGCATGGAAGCCCGAGCACCACATCTCTATCTTTTGGAAGAGGAGGGTTTTGTCTTGATGGTCCAAGAGAAAGACCAGGTGATGGTTGTGGCCTTGCTCTCAAAGATTGTGGCCTTGGCCTTGAAGATTGTGGCCTCTCAGGAGTGGCTGGTGGATTGGTTGGTGGTTCTTCTTCCTCTTCATCTGAGGATGTGAAGATGAAGGGAGATTGATGATGATGCACTGGAGGAGGTGGTTGCACAAACGTCCACCATTGGTCGTCTGATGATTCTGATGATGCTGGAACTTCAGGGGACATTGGCTGTTTTCCCTTTGAGGTGCTTGGAGTCTGATTGAGGTTGAGGAGATCTTTAAACACTGGAAGATCATGCTTCCTCTTGCGTGCTTGTTCTTTGGTTCTACAACCAAATCTTGGAGGACGAAAGGGTGGTACAAAGGGTTCCATTGGAGAATCATCTTCTGATGATGAATCAGAAGAGATATTGATTATTTCTGGTGTTGATTTCATTGTGTGATGATTTGATTGTAAAGATGGATAGTATTGATTGTGTGTGAGGCGTTTTTGAAAGTGATTAGGGTTTGATTGCGTAATTTGGGGAAAAGATCTTGCCGATTTTATAGGGATTACGGAGTAATATGAGCATTAATTGTTATGATTTTGTTGACCAAGTTCAATAGTCAACTCTGCTGCTGACTCAAGTTCACTCTGCTGCTAGTTCTATCACTCTGCTGCTAGTTGTGAATGATACGGTTCTGCTGCTACGGTTGTAAGTAAGAGGGTGTTATGTGTAACTTTTACTCATCAGTTTAAAAACCTAATTGACCTTCATTATTGGTTTTCATATGTTCTAAATTGAAGTTATCACAAACCCTTACTCCCAATCATTCCAATACTCACAAATCCCCAATTCACCAAAACCTAATTTATGGAGATCTCACGTACCTGGGTTGAGCAACACAACAGTGTGGTTGTTTTGAATGAAGAGTTAATTCCTGAAGGATTCACAGACATGGTAAAGTTTTTGAATGCTACTTCTCTTAGGTATGCACTCACTGTGAACCCTACTATATATGTTTCCTACATCAAACAGTTTTGGTCTACTGCCAAACTCAAAACTATGAATGGGGAAAAACATGTCAGTGCTTTTGTTGATGGGCAAAAGGTTCGTGTAACTGAATCATCAATAAGGGAATATCTTCTCTTAGATGATGAAACAGAGACCACTTGCCTTGCCAATGATGCTATTTTTGCTGGTTTGAAGGAATTGGGGTATGAGGGGAAACATACTAATTTAAAATTTCAAAAAGCTCTCCTCTGTCCTCAATACAAATTTTTGATACATCTATTCCTTCATTGTTTGAGTCCTAAAACATCTGGGTGGCATGAGTTCAGTACTACCATTGCTTCTGCAATGATATGTCTGTGCAAAGGTCAACCATTTAATTTTTCAAAAATGATTTTGGCTGGGTTTCTTAAAGGTGTTGAAGATGGTGCTTATTTGTTATATCCAAGATTTCTTCAAATCTTTATTGAAAAACAAATTTCTAAAACTAGAACCCATCATGCTGAATATGAGGCTCCTAAATTGGCCTCAAGGACTTTTACCTTTTTGAATAAACATGGAAAAGGTTTTTCTGGTGCACATACAAATCTTACTTCTTTTATGGAACAAATTGTGCACAACAACCAGGGTGAAGGATCAGGAAATCCCACTGATTCCCATCACACACCCAATGTTACTACATCTGTTACACAACCTACAAAACAATATACACGTAGGAAAACCAAAAAGGACACTAATCTACCTCAGGATAGTGTTAGTATGGCTGTACCAGATGAGGCTGTCCTAGGTGATGAAGAGGACATGTTGGCAAGGGCTGTCACTACTGCTTCTAGCTTAGCAGCAGAGCAGGACAGTGATAACATCATTAAGACCCAAACCAAGGCAACATCTAGAGAAAAGGATTCTTATGAGTCTGCTTCTCAGGATGGTAACCCTAGCCAAATGGAAAACATAGGGGGCTCAGCTGATCAAACTACGTTTGATACTGAGTTTTTGTCCCACGATTCACCTCTCGGACCAGGTCACACAGGTCGAAGTGATGAGGACAGGCCAGTGACTCATGAATTGACGGATCCACTTGTACATGATGACAATGTCAGTGATTCACCTCTCGGACCAGGTAATACAGGTCGAAGTGATGAGACTACAATGCAACTTATTAAAGAATTGACGGATACTTGTACAGCTTTGGGGTTGAAATGTGAGTCTTTGGAAGATAGGGTTCTTAATCTATCTGATGTTGTTGCTGGTCAAGCCAAGGTCATCATCAAAATGCGAAAACAGATTAAGAGCTTCAAGAAATCAAAATCTTCAACCTCATTGCACAGATTGAAGAAAGTGGGGACTACTCAGGTTGTAAGTTCTTCTGAACCATCTACTCATTTGGAAGAGGATGCTTCCAAACAGGGGAGGAAAGAGATTGTCATGGATTCAGGGGAGGTAAATCTTGAAAAAGTTGATAATGTTCAAAATATGGATGCTGGATTAGTTTCAGGGGAGGTTCCAGTGATTGAAGATATGGATGTGGATAGTCCTCCGAATGATGAAGATTTTGTGGTTGCTGATAAGTCTGGGAATGAAGTAGTTATGAAAAAGGTGGTGGCTGCACAAGAAAAGGTGGATAATGTGTTAAAGACTTCAGTGGTTGCTAACTCTACTGCTGCTAAGAATGTTGATGGTTCTGCTGCTAGTGAAATAGCAAATGCTGCTGAAGTTCAAGACTCTGCTGCTGGTTCTATTGTCAATGTTGCTGCAGAGGCAATGGTCTTGCTAAGTAAGAAGACTGCTGCTGACACCCATAAATCACCATTACCAACTCCATCATTATCACAACCTATCACAACAACAAGTATAACATCAGCAACAAGAAAACCTCAAAAAGGAATAACAATAAGAGAACCTGCTGCTACTCAAAAGAAGACAATCACATCATCTTCTACTGATAAGGGTAAAGGCAAGCAAGTTGATGCTCATAGATGGATATATAAAGGGGTTGATTTTACTGATGTACCTTTTGATTCTTGGCCTAAGCCATTGCAAGTTGAACATGATGAAGCTGCTGCTATTAAAACACAAGAGTTGTTTAATTTGGAAGATCAGCAGCTGGCTGAGAAAGAGGCTGAAGGTTTAAGAATGTATGATGAATGGGATGATGAAAAGATCAGAATTGCTGCTGATATTGAATTAAACAAGCTGATCAAGATTGAAGAAAATGAAGTTCCAAATTTTAATGTGCAATCTTGGTATAGTAACTTTGCTTCTAATAAGAGAAAAGAGAATGCTGCTGCTAGAAGAAAGGTTAAAGTATTCAAGGGTCCAACAGTTAAACAGCAAAGGAAAGAGTATGAAAGATATCTAAAGAATATGGGTGGATGGACATTGGTGCAATTGAAAGCTTACTCTGACAAAGAAGTTTTTGATTTGTATCAACAAACAAAGAAGAGAACAGATACTTTTTATACTATGGGATGTGCTGAGGACTTGGAACATATTGCTCAGATGAACAAGAAGTTGGTGCCTGAAAAGATTGTTGAAGCAGAGCAGATACAAGAAGCTAATGTTGTTGAAAAGATTGAAAGTGATGCAGCAAAGATTACTTCTTCTGTGCAGGGTGATAAAAGAAAAGGTGTTATTCATAAGTCAGTTGCAAAGAAGAAGAGAAAGATTGGAGAAGGAAGTAGTTCTATGCCTGAAGGAGATGAGTTTAAATATGGTCTTGATCACATTCCTTCTGAGCATCAAAAAGAACAATTGAAGAGTTATACTGTGGTTGGCAAGATGGAAGATCCTGAAGTGGTTGATGCCAAACCATTAGGAGTTAAATATCCTATCATCAAAGTAACTACAGGTTATGATGCTAACATTGGAGTATTTCATGATGTTCAGAGATCTGATGGTAAGTCTCACAGATTTCTTAGATTTCAA
This sequence comes from Artemisia argyi, assembly GCA_030686995.1. Classification (NCBI taxonomy): domain Eukaryota; kingdom Viridiplantae; phylum Streptophyta; class Magnoliopsida; order Asterales; family Asteraceae; genus Artemisia; species Artemisia argyi. The sequence goes on from JARVZY010002803.1 coordinate 19,791, forward strand.
CAGATGTTACATTACTTTGATAGAGAGGATGTTGAAGACTTGTGGAAGTTATACAAGGCAAAGTTTGGGGCTAAGAAATTTGATGGTAAAAAGTATGAGGTAGATCAAATTGATCATATCTTAACTGCTTCTGATAATGTTATGTGGAGAGCTCTTAAACTTATGTTTGAACCTTCAATGGATGACTCTGAATGGACAGAGATAGCTGACTACAAGGTAAGAAGATGGAGACTTTTTCAAGATTCTGGAGTTCATATGTTAACTCTTGGGCCAATTACCTTGTACATGCTAGCTGAAAAGGATTATCCAGTGGTAAGATACTGGAATGTTGTTAATCAGATGGTTAATAGTGACAAAACACTTAAGCTGCAGAAAGATTATGATTCTGATGATCAAGCATTCAATTTGCTGTCAAAGTATAAGAAGATATTTGATCAACTGAATTTTCAAGAGATGAAGTGTTTGGAAGCATCCTCCTAGTAATGTTTTGAGCTTTGAAGAAACTTGAATATTTAGAAATAAATATTAAGTTTAGGGGAGGATTGTTGGGTTTTGACTAAGTGACACTGCTGCTAAGTAACTCTGCTGCTGAGTAATACTGCTGCTACAATGAAACTGCTGCTAGTGTTAATGACTCTGCTGCTGAAGACTATCTGCTGCTTGGTGAAACTACTGCTGAATAGATTAACATTGTATACGATAGGATAATTATGGAATAGATTCTTTGTATAGTTTATCTATTTAGATTATTCTTATCTTGTAGAGAAAGGTATTGTAAACCTAGTAGGACTCCTTGGCCTATAAAAGGAGGATCCTAGGGTTAGAGTATGTACGTATAATTATTCACTTCAAGGTTGTAAAACCCTAGCATTATTGAGTGCTCGTATTAATAATATTGAAGTGTTGAAAGAGAATTCTAAATCTTCTTAAGTTAAGCTTTTATATTCCGCGTTTAAGCTTAAGTATTTGTTTAAGTTAACTTCTATATAAGATCGTATTAGCTCAACTGGGATCAACACTTGCTAATTTCCTGAGATAAACATGCTTAAAAAGTCAACACAAAGGTTGAGTGAATCCATAGTAGTTTAAATAGTAATAGTGTGAACACAAGTCAAGCATTTGAAAATAACAAGCCAAGATAGACAGGTCTTGACTAAATCGGGTGTAATATTGCTCCTAAGCCTCACGAAACGCAAGCCTTAACATTGATTTGACATATCATAAAATAATAACAATCATCTACACCACAGCGGATGTAAATGACAAGGGGCCCTCGGTGACAGGAAACGTGCCAAATTTCCATAATACCTCGAATATAGCACACCTCCTGCCAAGTGATCACCTTGACAGAGGCGGGCTGCCATTCCAATAGATCTATCAACTATATTCACGGTCACTCGCAAGTGATTAAGGTTCGTGATATGAGGGACTTGTAGCACAGGTGTCAACTTAGGCAATATCGGGTGATAACAGCATACAGAAAAATACTTTTGTTCGATTTATAGCATGTATCTCCCCACGGGGTTTAAAAAAAACAATGAAAATGTGGGACCATGAACTCACCTGAAAGGTGCGTAGTCACAACGGTGCTCAATAGTGATGTTGTATTGCTATGACTAGCAATGAAATTCCTCCGACTTGCGACCTAAATGATACATTGTAATCGGTGTCTTAGATTCGTGTCGTAAATGACAGTGATATGTCACGTGTACGGTGATATTTGTTCGGGTGACTTAATATATTCCAAAATAACTTCAAGTAGTCATTGGTATCGTTGTTACGAACCAGTGTTTGATATATATTAACTCGTTATGAAAATAATATCGTTTAAAATATTTATGATTAAATATTTTTAATAAAATTATATATATATATATATATATATATATATATATATATATATATATATATATATATATATATATATTAAAGTTAAAGAAAATATATATATGCTTATATAACAATAATTAATTATAAGAATATACCTTGTCACAATTCAACCCTTAACTTTTACAAAATTACACTTTTTACCCTTAGTAAAAATAAAGTAATTTCAAATTGGTCCTTTTTGTACATTTTTCATTTTATTCCCTTGACTTTGGCCAAATGACCATTTTTACCCTCGATTTCTAAAAGATATCAGTATTGTCATAGTTAGTCTGAAGGTTTGTGATTTTTACATTTTTAGTCCCTTAACGAGGCACTTTTTGCAAAAGTAGTCCAAAGTCAAATTTTTGTAAAGTAAACTTTTAGTACACGATTTTATGTTCAAACCTTGTAACACCTCTTCTAAAATCAACCTTGAAATTTTTGAAAACGTTTCTAAACTCCTCAGTTTCCATCCGAAGTTCTTATTTGAAATGAGCTGGGCTCGTTAGCCCAAATAAAGCCCAAAAGGGTGTTTTGTTTTGCTTAAAAACTTGCTCGACATGGGTTGGTTTTGGCTTCGTTTTCAAAGAAATATATCGTGTAAGGTTTGCATGTTTAGTGTATTCGACTTAGGGTGAGCCAAAGAATTAGTGTGTCGCAAAATATGTATAACTTGTACGTAAAAATGGGAAATGGTGAGTCCTTTTCTTAAGGGTGTCGAGGAGTGTGTGGACGTATAATTATAGAAGAAAAACATAATGGTGTGTGCCGTATGCTAAGCAAGTGTGGTATGCATGATACGAATAAAAGTAGAAAATGAAAAGGGAGATAGTTAACTTACAACACCAAGTATGGTGGTGATGATGCCGTGTGATACGAGGTACGAAACGAGCAAAAGAAATGATACCCCCTTCGTAGAGTGACCCTCGATCTAATACTTTGTTACCCAATCAACTTTTAACCCAACTCCTTGCGTGTACACCTTGTGTTCTTCGACAGTATCCAAGAGAGAATAGAGAGTGTTTATGATTTTGAATCTTGTGAACTCTTGCAAGTGTGAGGCAAAAGTGCATTTAATATGGGTTTATATAGGAGAGGCAAGGGTAGTTGTGTGTTTGACATGGTGAGACACATCTCTAAGTTGTCATTCGAAGGGAGACAAACATGTCTCCTTAGCCTTGTACTTGTCACGTCGAGTTGGTGTAGGAGGAAACAAAGATGGCTTGTGTTGATTAGTTTAGTCATAGTTTAGGCTATTAGGGCAATAAACAATGGTATTTAGAACACATGTGGAGTGTATGTTGGGGAAGCATGGGACATTCGACCCATAGGACAATACTCGATTAATGGTTACTAGGTGGTTAATATGTTTATCCGATGGTTTGACGGCTTCATAGGGTGGCTTGATGTTTACCAAGATGCAAAGTCAATGGAGGTTGTAAGGTTTGTGTCGAGGTGATAGGGAACCAAGGAGGATCGTGTATGGTTACTATGGTTTAGTTTCTTTGTTCGTTGGAGTAGTATGAAACGCAAGGCAAAAAGCACACATATGGGCTTGAGGGAAATCCAAGCCCAAACGATTATTAAGTGGAAGTAGAAGTTGGGTGGGCTTGTGAGGGTGCTCGGCCCAACAGTGGACAAAAAAAAAAATGAAACATCATTGGGCTAGTGAGGTGATTCGGCCCAAAGATATCGGGGTGTCGGTGTTCCGTAAAATTTGTGAAATAAATCTCGGTGTCGGTGTCGCTTTGTGAAAACCTTAAATATTTAAATGGTGCCGTCATATATATATTCACTTGTATATATTCATATATATTTTACTCGTATATATATATATATATATATATATATATATATATATATTAATAATGTTTCGGTGTCCAAAATAGAGTGTCAGGTCGCAAGTGGGAGTTACCGGTGCTTAACCTCATTGGGTGACATCCAAGAGTGACATTCGGGTGATTTTGGGTGACAAAACATAATCGGGTGTTAAACAAACGGTGATCAAAACATTCGGGTGTTCAAACAAACAGTGTTTCATACAAAAAATTTCAAATTAGCCCGCAAAAATGGCTTAGTTTAGAATAGTGTCGATAATTAGCATTAATAAATGACCTGGGATTTTATGGTGTATTACAGCAAGCATGCAGAATATTTCACTCTCTGGTGGATTGCACAGTTCTTGATGTCGATCATTGACTCCATCTTCTCGACCCATCGTGTATATGCCAATGCACCTCCTTTACCATTAAACTCAATTGGCTTGCATGACGTAAATTCCATATACGCACATCCAGTCCTATGGTTGTTGTTGTTGTTGTTGTTATTACCATTCCTTCCTCCATCATTTGTAGCGTCATTTCTGCTTCCGTGGTTTCCCGAATTGTTCATTTGATTGCCAACTTGTGTGACTATAGTGGGAAGTAGGTTTTGTAGTTGTTGGGCAATAATGGTGGAGACATCTGGATTTTCACCATCGTTACTAGGGTTACTAGTGTCGTGAGCATCTCCTCTACCTCCACGTCCACCAGTTCTTCCACTATCATTATTAGGGTTACTAGTGTCGTGAGCAGCTCCTCTACCTCCACGTCCACCAGTTCTTCCACCCCTTGGTGTTGCACCACCTCAGCTAGTGCTACGAGTTACTCTCTTTGGTGCCATGATATCTACAAGGAGGGACATTTTGTCGATGTCAGATATGAGGTGGTATTCCTAGACTACTTAGTCTTAAATCTTGTCAATTTGAGTCAATCGTTGATTAATGTAAGCATGGTCACATATGTCTACGTGAGTCGTGACGCATTTATAATTATGTTGGCCACCATAATTATAATTGCTTCCTTTCACACGTATACATATTACCAGGCACACATATCTCAAAAATTGATACTACATAATTGGGTAGACTTTCTATCATCTGCTCTTAAGTTGTGAAAGGGTAACGTAGTGTGGGTATCTAGAGAAGGTGATATGACGAAAAGGACTAGTCGCGCTTGTAGAAAGGTTTGAGTGTCGTACTAGGACATATGAACCACTTCTAGGTATTAGAATCATATAAAGTAAGTATAAGGCAAATCATCAAATCTCTACAGGAAACTAATAACCTTTATTTAACTTAATCTTATGTCTTATCAAACAAGAACTGTCACAAGATTAAGTTAAATAAATAATTATTACTTTGCTCTAAATTTTTGATGACTTGACCATCATCTGGGGTTTCTCCTAAACAAACAATTAGCAATAAGCATATGCGCATGAAGTGTGTGTAAGGCAAAATAAAGAGGAGAGTCTTAATGTTTATAGCAGTTATAGTCTAGGTAGTATATGCAACCTAGTTCTCTATAACCAAGGCTCTGGTACCAATCTTTAACACCCCCAAAATATCGCAACGGAAGACTGTGTCATTGGGGTGCTACTTCATAATACAAAGTACAAGGTATAGAAAACGACCTCTAAATGAGACGTTTTGAAAAGTTACCATTCGATTAATAAATTCCGAGTTACAAACTTGAGATCCATAATACAATACATAAGAGTTTTAAGACATATCGAATGGTAAAGATAAAAGCATAAGTCTTCAAAATATGCCAAGCGACTCTATGCTCCATGTAACAACTATCACCTTACAGACCTGAGACAGATATGCTAAAGTGTCAACACAATGGTTGGTGAGTTCATAGAGTTTGTCTTAAAATAGTTGAAAAGCCTTAAAGAATGTTCACACAACAAAGGCATTGTGAATCCACTCAGTTGCAAGTCCCGCTCATAACAACACTTGCAACCTGTGTGTTCACAACCCACTGCTAAAATATAGTATGAGTAAAACATGTATAAGTTCATCACAACAGTTAAGCAATTAGTCGTGAGTCTACACTTCATCTCCGAAGACCTCACGTTTATGATGTATCCAACATTCGTAAATGTTAGGATGTATCAAAGCTAATGGTCATCCAACAACTTAATTTGGAGCCACTAGATAGCCTCAATGGTCATCCAACAACTTAATTTGGAGCCACTGGAAGTCTCAATGGTCATTCAACAACTTAATTTGGAGCCACTGGAAGCCTCACAATTAAGTATAACGTAGTTAAGTATAACACAATCATGTATGTAGGAAATCAAGTATAATGCAATCAAGTATAAGACAATCATGTATAAAGCAATCAAGTATAAATGTTTTGAGTATTTGTACAAGTAAGCAAGTAGTTGAGCATGTATCTCCCCCAAAGAGATAAAACAAGTATAAAAAGTGTAGGGGCTATGACTCACCTTAAGCTTATGTAATGAGAAATGAAAGTGGTACTTGAATCGTGAATGTCTCTAAGAGCAGCCTATAATAGAACGTTGCGACTTAGGTTTGGAGTAACGTCTAAGAATACGAAGAATTGCCTATATATGTCTTGCATAATGTTCATGATGTAGTACTTAGTATATGGTGTAAGTCTTTGAATATAAATGGTTTATGAAACATGTATAGGTTGTATATCTCTTACTACCGTTCGGGCCGACATAATTCAGAAGTCATGGAGTAAACGTTCAAGGAGCCAGGACACTTTAATTCGTAAATCCACAACTCATCTCGACGGCTTACTTAATGAACTCCTCACATGAGGCTCCCTACTATTGTAGTATTTGATAACATATATATATATATATATATATATATATATATATATATATATATATATATATATATATATATATATATAAGTTTTGATCCGAAAAGTTACATTTCCAATATTTGAATAAACTTAGGAAAGTTTATTTTTACATGAAGATTGTTATTAGGGTAAGTTTCTTAAGTCTTGTATGACAATTACTTGTAAGATCTCATGGTTCTTTAGATGAAGTAGATCCAAATTGTATGTTTAAGTTATCGCCAACTCTTTAGCTCATGTTTTCACCTAGGTAAGTTTATATGGTCCTTAATCATGGCTTTGCCGTGACCTTGGTCATTGTTCCAAGGTCTTGAGACTCAACCTTGGCTTTAGCCATGGTTGTGGTCTTGGCTTTAGGTCATTAGACCTCTTGGTCTTTTTAAACAATAACAATTATATAGTGACTTATATATATAAAATAGCTGTTAAGAAACTGAAGGAAATCTTATTCATTATTGGTTTTCTGGAGACGTGCTCCTGTGTTTTTGAAGAAAACGTGATTCCGGACAACTTTCATGTTTTAACTTTTTCATGAAACGGACCAGAAGGGCCTCTTTTTGCGTGTTTTATGTTCTGTCACAGAAAGTATTTGGCAGTTTTGCCGCAAAGTTTTGGTAATTTCAAATGGTCATAACTTTTGACTCGGGTACTCGTTTTGGGTGATTCAAATTGCTATGTTTTCCTTGTTAAGTCCTCTTTAATAGTAGGTAAGTTTCGAATATCATAGTTATACTATTTTGGTCATGGTTCTCCATAAAAGTCACTAGTTTACTTGTTTAAATTTCATAAGTTAACATATATATATATATATATATATATCATAACTTGTTTTACCAATTTTTATATATCATGAACATAATAACAAGACAATATATAGTAAGAATGAAATATAAATAGCATGAAAATGATATTTAGCAAGAAAGTATGTTAGGGTTTTGCTTACAACTTGAGGCTTTCTAAAAGAAAGGTAAGTAACTAGTAAGGTACGGACTTTGATAGACTTAAGCTTCACCCCACTTCACTTCAAGCAATCTTTCTACCCTTGTATTCTTGAAAGAGAGATGATGAAAGTTAAAGTGACTTGAGTAGATTCAAACTCAAGAGAATCACCAAAGTTTATAAGGTTTGGAAGTATTTTGATTACCTAAAACCAAGGTATTTAGTAGAACTAGCAGAAAACTCATCCTGAGGTGAAGATGATGAAGATAACACAACTTTAGATCTTTTCTTCTTGAGATTCTCAACTTCAGTCTGTAATCTTTGAATCTCAGCCTTCAATTTATTCAGCTCTGTGGCATGGTGTTCTTTGGTCTGTGCCAGGTCTTTCTCTAGAGCTTGAACCTACTTGACTAATTTGGTACAAATGTCCATCAATTCAGGTAGTTGCACACTGCCTTCATCACTTCCAACTGTGTAACCTGCTGGGAGAGGTGAATCATGAGGCATTGATTCAGGCTCTTCCCTAGTTGGACTAGGATTAAGCCTTGAACCACCACTGCTTGTCCCTAAACCAAAAGGTTTAGCAACATGCAATGTTGAGATGAGAGAAGTTGGCTGTTTAGACCTTCTCTCATAAGTGTGAGTTACAGCAGGGGTATGTTGAATTTGTGGAACAACAATAGTGGGTGTGTTTTGGGATACAACTGGGATTGTTGCATCTTCACCCTGTACTTGAGCAATTTTAGCAAGCATTTGAGGAAAAAGTGGATGAACCTCCCCATTCCAAAGATCTGAAGCCTTACACATGTTTTGAAGAACTTTTGGCTTTAGGCTGGAAGGTTCATAAATTCTATTGTCAGGTTGCAGTTGAAACTCATTTAACACTGCTTGCACAAACCTTGGATACATCAAAAATTGATATTGACTCTTTACATTGCCTTTCATATTATTGAAAATAAACTTTGAAAAATTGAAAGTCCTATCAGTTGCCAAACAAACCAAAGGATAAGCCATGGTTGATGCAAATTGTTCATAAGATGTTTTCTTAGGACTTAGGCAATGTAAAAGAGTGTGAATCAAAAATCTCCAATGGGGACAAAAACATCCTTTTCTGAAAGTAACTTTTTGTTCAGATGTATCATACCCCATTAAAGCAATATTAGTGAAAATTTCTGAATTAGGTAATGTGATGATACCATTGAGATCATCCAACTGGAGAATTCTCCTCAAGGATGACTCAGTAACATCAATAGTTACCCCATCAACTGTGGCTCTTAGAGCATCCACAGATTCTTGTGTGTCTCCCTATTCAAGAGTTATGGACTCCACAGTGTTCCAGAACTGTTTGATATGAGAGACATAGATTGTTGGATTAATAGTTAAGGCATACCTTATATGAGTTGTGTTTAGAAAATCCACAATCTGATGAAAAACAGGGCCACTCTTCTCGTTTGACTTTTGTAAGTAGGCCACTTGGTTGTGCTCCTCGACAAATTTTAGAATCGCCATGATATTTGTGAAAAAGAGAATAAAAGTGTTAGTAATAAAGATAAAAAGCAAGCCGTATGATGATCAATTTATACTAATAGGGTTTGAGGAGGTTACGCAATGTAAATTATCTTTAGAAAGAATTATCTTTGGAAAAAGAATAATTTATAATAAGTAAGTAGATAATTCACAAAAGATTTTACCATATTAATAAGGAAAGACGGTTATTTACAAAGGCTAGTAAAAAATGGATTACTGACACAACAGTTGTAACGGCTAGTTCATCAGTGGAAAAATTACTCTTGCAGTGGTAACTAATGAACTAGCAGTGGTAAAATTTTCACAACATATCAAAGAGCAGTGGTGAACAAAACATGAAAATTTGCTGCTCTCATCATAGTTTTGAGCAAACTACCAGCTATCAACGGATTTGATATGTCTTTACCTTGAGCCATTTGCTATAGACTAGCCAACTCTTGATCACTTAGATGTATGGTGAGTTGATAACCTAGTTTTTGGTAAACTATCAACCATAAACGAATTTGATAAGTCTTTACCAGTAGCCGTTTGCTCTGGACTAGTTGATTCTTATGTGGATTAGACATGGTGAATCAATAACCATTTGTTGTGTGTCTATGATACACATCTTATTACTCCAATGACTCCAATAATATGGGTTGTATTCGGCAACTCAACTTAACCCATAAAACTTAACCCAAAGTAACTTTTTAACCAAGTTACTATTTACAAAATTATCTTATAAAGTTAACCCGATAATAACCAAATTTATTCCTCCAACCTACCAAAACAAGTAGGAGTAAATATTCTTAATTAATTAGAATTCGACCTTGACTTTGCATATAAAAGGGGGCTCAAAACTTTTATCTTTCATCAACCAACAACTTCAACAACACAAACTCTTAATCAACACAATGAGTTGGTTTCCTTTAATCTACATCTCTTCTGATGACTCTTCAGATGAGGAAATCAGTTATTGTTCAGACTATGAAGAACTGTCAACTGGATGGAGTGGATATTTTCCACCAAGTGCTGCAACTGCTACATTTTCAAACATGAAGCCCAACAAGAAGATTTCAGCTGATCCTGCTCTATCACTTGAGTTTTATTCAAGCTCTTCATCAGATGATGATAATGATCCAACCTTTGATCTTTCCAAAGAGCTTCCAAAGGCACTCACCACAGCTTTGACTACAGCAATAAACAACATAAAGTGGCCAGCTGTTGAAAAGCCAACTCAAACACCAAGGCCTCCCAAGCAAGTTCTGGGACTGGCTTGTCCAAGGAAACAACTTTCTTTTGATGACAAGAGAAAGAAGACTTCCAAAGGCAAGCATCAGTATGAAGGAAAAGGAAAGAAACCTATGGAGTAGTTGTTAGGTTGTAGGGTCATGTCTTGTGTGATGATTTTCTATTTTGGTGACAATGTTTGCTTGATGGTTGTAATGTACTCTTCTTATGATTAATAAAAGTACTTCTTTGTTCTTGCTATTATCACAAAACTTTCCACTGTTGTATGTTAATTTCCACTGTGCTCTTGATAACTCTGCATACAAATTAGTAGAAAACCATAGATACAATACAAACAATACTAGTACCTTAAAAACTATCCTGCAACACTGAAAAATATTAGACATCATAGATTTATGGATTTAGCATTCCAATACCTGTTACCAAGTATTGAAATCTACCCACATCAAGCCCTTTTGTTAATAAATCAGCATAATTGTCATCAGTATGAATTTTGACAACATTAATAAGCTTTTTCTCAAAACAATATCTAATAAAGTGATGTCTAATTTCAATGTTTTTAGTTTTAGTGTGTTGCACAGGATTTTTAATAATGCATATGGTACTACTATTGTCTATATAGATAATGGTGTTCATGAAATTGTACCCATAATCCAATAATTGATTCTGAAGCCAAAGGATCTGAGCACAACAACTAGCAGCTGCAACATATTCTGCTTCAGTGGTTGAAGTAGCAACCAGAGTTTGCTTCTTGCACTGCCATGACACCAATCTACATCCAAGAAATTGACATCCTCCAGTAGTTGATCTTCTATCCAAACTTGCACCAGCATAGTCACTATCTGAGTATGTGATCAATTCCATTGGAGAATCTCTTGGATACTATAATCCTAGATTAGGATAAGTCTTCAAGTACCTAAAAATCTTTTCCACTGCTGTCATATGTGATGTCTTTGGAGTCACTTGAAATCTTGCACAAGCACATACAGCAAACATAATGTCTGGCCTTGATGAAGTAAGATACATCAAAGAACCAATCATAGATCTGTAAGTGTGAACATCAACATTAGCACCACTAGCATTCTTCAACAATAGGTGAGTGGTCTTATCAGCAGGGGTATTTGAGGATTTTGCATCAGTAAACTTGAACTTCTTAATGATCTCAGCCACATATTTGTCTTGACTGATAAATATGCATTCCTTACTCTGTTGTACTTGCAGCCCCAAAAAGAATGTAAGTTCTCCCATAGAACTCATTTGAAATTCATCTTTCATCAGATTCTCAAACTCTTTGCACATCTCTTGTTTAGTAGAACCAAATATAATATCATCAACATAAACTTGAACAAGTAGAATATCACTCTTGTCTTTCTTGATGAACAAAGTTTGATCAATCTTGCCTCTATGAAACCCATTATTCAACAAATAATTAGCTAAGGTTTCATACCACTTCCTTGGAGCCTGATGTAAGCCATAAAGAGCCTTAACCACTTTATATATTTTATTTGGGTGTTGAGGATCTTCAAATCCTGGAGGTTAAGACACATATATCTCCTCATCAATAGTACCATACAGAAAGGCACTCTTAACATCCATTTGATAGACTGTAAAGCCCATAAATGATGCATAGGCTAAAAACAATCTAATAGCTTCAATCCTTGCAACAGGAGCAAAAACTTCTTCATAATCAATACCCTCCTCTTGAGTGTATCCTTGAGCAACCAATCTAGCTTTGTTCCTTATTACAATGCCTCTTTCATCTTTTTTGTTTCTGAAAAGCCATTAAGTACCAATGACCTTCATACTATCAGGCAAGTCACAAAGAATCCAAACCTTTTGAAGTTTAAACTGCAACAACTCTTCTTGCATAGATTCAACCCAGCTAGATTCTCCTAGAGCCATATGTACATTCTTAGGCTCCACCTGTGAGAGAAAACATAAAAACAAACACTCATTCTTCTTACTATGTTTCTTGGACTCATACACTTCACTGATGAACCCATGAATATCATTTTTCTTTGTCTGTCTTCTAGTCTTCACACCTGATTGAAGTTCACCAATAACATTACCAAGTGGATGCACTTTGTGAATTGAAGACTGTGATGTGCTAGGAATATCATATGTTGTAGGTATGTTTGAGATCTCTACATCATCACTTGGTGATTCCTGAGAAGTATGTTCCACATTTGGGCTAACAGTGGAAACTTCTGGTGTAGCAGTGGGAATGGAGTTACCAATGCTAGTAGGAATATCTTTATTTACATCAAAATTCACACCATCTGCATCACTTGTCTTTTCAGAATTATCAACAAAGTCCTAAAGTGGCATAACAATTTGATCTTCATCATCTTTACAAGCTTCATCTTCATCAATGAATTCTTCTGAATCTTCAAGATCTTTGTCTCCAGTGCTTGAAGTGAGAGGAACATAATTCATTGTATTTGATAATGTTTCAAGATCAAATAGCCAATCTGGTCCTGAACCTGCCATGTTTGCTTTATTTTCAAGAAACTGAACATGCAAGTTCTCTTCAATCTTCTTTGTTCTTAAGTTATAGACTCTAAAAGCCTTGCTAACCATAGAGTATCCAACAAAGAAGCCTTCATCTGACTTTTCTTCAAATTTTCCCAGATGATCAATGGTATTGAGAATAGTAACATGACACCCAAATGGCCTCATAAACTCTAAAGTAGGAGGTCTTCCTCTGAATAACTCATAAGGTGTCTTGTTCTTTGTTTTGACCACTAAAACTCTATTCTGAATGTAACAAGTAGTGTTAACTGCTTCAGCCCAAAAGGTTACTGGAAGCTTGGAATCAGCTAACATGGTTCTAGCAGCCTCAATTAGTGTTCTGTTTCTTCTTTCTGCAACTCCATTTTGTTGAGGAGTTCTTGCAACACTAAATTCTCTTTTAATACCTTTGTCTCTCCAGAAATCATCCGTAACTTTATTCTTGAACTCTGTCCCATTGTCACACCTGATGATCTTGATCTTCTTTTCATATTGATTTTCAACTTCAGTGATGAATGTCTTAAGGATGCCAGTGGTTTCATCCTTGGTTCTTAAAAAGAAAACCCATGTGAATCTACTGAAATCATCAGTCACAACAAGACAATACTTCTTCAAATTGATGCTGCTCACAGAAGTAGGACCAAACAAGTCCATATGCAGCATAAAGAGTGGATGATCAATAGAATTGAATGCTTTGGTCTTGCATGAAGCTCTGTGTTGCTTTCCTTTGAGACAGGCAACACAAGTTTGGTCATTTTCAAATCTTTTCTCTAGTAGACCTCTGACAAGTCCATCTTTCACAATCTTGTTGATGGTCTTGAAGTTTACATGACCCAATCTTCTATGCCTAAGCATTGATTCATCCAAAGTGGCTTTAGCAAGCAAGCAAGTAACATCATTATTAGCCACTATGTTCTTCATGTCAATGCTATATAGATTTCCTTTTCTAGGGATTTTAAGCAAAATATCACTTTCATCAGGGAGCTTATAATCCTTAGATAAGATATAGCATTCATCTTCTGTGAATAGAACTCTATGCTTCTTGTCACACATCTGTGACACACTGAAGAGGTTGTACTTGAGTTCTTTCACATACTGCACATCTTCAAAATCAATGTTTCTAGCCATGATTGTTCCTTTGCCAGAAACTTTGCCACCAATTCCTCCTCCAAAGCTGATAAATTGTCCATCATAAGGTTGAAAGTCTGAAAGATAGGACTTATTGCCAGTCATGTGCCTGGAACATCCACTGTCTGAGTATCCTTGATCATTTGTAGTCTTTGAATGTTCCTGCACACAAAATAAAGGAATTAGTTCCTTTTGGGGACCCAAGCCACAAATGACTTGGATCTGCCTCGTGTATCAATATAATTATATCTATCAAAGGTCATTGATACACCATTGGGATTATTTGAGGTGATGGTTCCTTTTGGTTTCCATTCCCAACGTGCTGAGGCTTTAACAACATTTCCCATATTTACGCTTTTCTTATTAACAGACCTACCAGTGGTAACCTTTGGCCTTGCAGTGGTAACTGCTGGCTTAGCAGTGGAAACTGCTTGTTTTGAAACTTTGGGTACCCACTTTTGATTATTGTTAACATTCTTTTCAAAATTGGTCTTTTTCCCTGTTTGAGTAGATTTAACAAAAGTAGTAACAGGGGGCTTAGAGTAAACTCTGTTTTTATTTCTGACAGTGGCAACTGCTGGTCTAGCAGTGGAAACTGCTGGTCTAGCAGTGGAAATTGGTTTAATGCCAGAATGAAGCAAAACAGACCTAGGAATCATCTTGCTAAGTGGATTTGGGTGAGTTAAGGTATTAGAATTTTGTCCATTCACCCTAGTATTCCCAAACACTTCCCTTCTTCCCAAGTGGTAGGTACAGCTATAAGACAAATGGTCAAAGCTACCACATATATGACAGGGTTTGTTATTGAACACAAAGTCACTACCAAATTGCCTAGATTTAACATGATTCAAACTCCTCATATTTCCCCTAGGAGTTGGTGACCTACTTCTGTACATCTCTGCATATCTAGTAGTGGGCCTAGTGAAATTAGGTTGTGACCTAGGCTTCTCTTTGACTTCATCAGGAATACTTCTTTTAACCTCCACTTTAACATTCTGAGGAACACTAGGTTTAGACTCAACATTTAAATTTTCATCTTTAAGAGATGAGTCACTAGCACTATCAAATACATCAACCTCAACCTGAACCATTTCAATTTCAACTGGTTTAACAAATTTTGGTCCATAGGTCATAGGTGGTTCCTGGAATTCCTCTAATCCTGTGTGAGCTAAGTCAATGCCAGGAGGTGATGGAACACCTCTTAGAGGTGGTGGAACAGTTTTGTATCCAACTCCTGATTTGGCTTTACTCACAACTTGGGCTTCCCAAATCTTATCAATACATTTGGATTGATGATCCAGTGTTTGCTTAGTTATCATTATATTCTCACTAGCCATCTTAACCTTTTCTAGTTCTTCTCTAAGAACCTTATTAACAGCAACCTGATAATTTAAGTCTCTTCTTAATGCTGCAATATCATCATTGAACTTAGATTCATTTGCCCTATAATGCTCTAATTAAGTTTCTAAAACACCTAGGCCTCTTTTATGATTTGCTAAGTTTTAATTAATATGAGTTAACTCTAGCAAATGTTCATCATATTGTGCTTTAATTTTCTCATATTCTTTTAAGGCCTTACAAGATTTAGAACAAGTATTATCAATTTGTACCTCAGAGTCAGAAAAAGCCATTAGTGCCAGCTCTGTAGCAACCATTGCAGACTCTGAATCATCTTCCTCTTCCTTAGTCATAAAACTCCAATCAAAGCTCACTCCATCAATAGCCAATAGCCCCTTTGGCTAATCAGTAGTAGGTTCCTTCTTCTTGTCCTGCTTGTACCAAGTTGACCTGTTGTCAGACTTCCTTGGCTTTCTGCACTCTCTGGCAAAATGCCCCTTCTTGTGACAATTATAGCATTCCACCTTCTTTTTGTCAAAACCTACTGTTTCATTGCCACTGATGTTGATCTTTCTTCCAGTCTTCTTCCAAAAATTCTTTGTCCTTAGGCTTAGTAATGCCACTTGCCATTTGATGTCCATCTCCTCCATATCATCCTCATTAATTTGATCCAAATCCTCATGATTGAGAATTGAACCTCCCACTTGACTTGATATAAAGGCATAAAAAGTAGTGTCACTAAGTCCTGCAATCTGTCTCTTTGAGCTACCAGTGGAAACACTTCCACTACCAGTGGAAACAATAATGTTATCACTGTCATCATCACTATCACTTTCTTCATCTGAACTATCATCAATAGATGATGATATGAGTGCTACACTTCCTGAACTTGAGCTTATTTTGCTAGCTTTCTTCAATCTTTGTTCAATAACTTTGAAGTTATTGTACAAATCATTAAGTTTCATGGTCTCCAATTCTGGCTTATCTTCCCACACAGCAACATTGGTTCCAAACTCAGAGGGTAAGCTTCTTAAGAATTTTAAATTAAGGTCTTCCCTTTCGACCTCTATTCCAAAAAACAGTGAGTTGAGTAACAATCTTTTGTAGCCTTGTGAAGATGCTATCAAGAGATTCATTACTTGTTGAACCAAAGTTTTCATAAGTCTGCTTTAGCAAGGTCTTTTGAATCTTCTTGGTGGAATCATTACCACCAAAAACTTCACAGATCTCATCAAAAAGAGTCTTTGCAGTCTTGAACTTGCTGAATGCTAGAACTTGGTCTCTGGGAAGTGTCATCAGCAACAAACCTCTGGCCTTCAGATCATTCTTAAGTTGAAGTCTTTCATCATTAGTAACAGGTCCAATGTTGACCTTAATTACTTCCTTGCCACCAACCATCTCTGAAGTAGAACTTGGTTTGAAAGAATTTCCAACCATAATGATCTCCCAAAGTGTGTAGTCTTGGACCATAAAGAATTGTTCTATCATTAGCCTCCACATCTCAAAGTCATTCAACTTAAGCTTTGGAAGCTTAGCAGCAATGTTTGAGTTACTGGTTTCTGTCTCCATTGATTCTTCTGAGTGAACTAGAGTCTTCTAAATCAAAGTATCAAAGCCTGTCTCTGATACCACTTGATGGATCTATACACCTTGAACTTGTGTTAGATTGATACTTTGAGTTATATCACTAAGTATGTGGAATCTAGTTAGTAACACTTAGAAGTTTGATTGTGAGTAAGACTGTTGTATATGAATAAGAACAATGTATATAAACAAACTATTAGCTCCAATATTATTAATAATAATAATACGAGGGATCTTGATATCACTAGGGTTACACCTTGAAGCTCTAGAAAAACGTATATCAAACCTTTAACCTAGGATCTCCTTTTATAGCACAAGGAGTCCTCTTCCACAAGATAAGTATAAAGCTAATAGAATAAGATATACACAAGATCTATTCTATATTTATCTAAACACGTTTCCTAACAGTTATCTAATAAGCAGTGGTAATATATGTTCTTGCAGTGGTAATGAGTTTCCACTGCAAGTACAATCTTCTGCAGTTGTAACATCTTCTCTTAGCCGTGGTAACTGTTAGTATAATTCCCAACAACGGGACTCACCCAAGGACTATCCGAGATAGGGTAAATCAAACCGGCATCAAGAAGTTTTATGACTTCTTGCTTGATAACCTCGTGAATCTTTGGATTTACCCTTCTTTGTTGTTGAACCGCCGGTTTAAAGTCATCCTCCATCAAAATCTTGTGCATACAAAATTCCGGGTTGATACCCTTGATGTTGGAAAGTCTCCAAGCAATGGCTCGCTTGTGTGACTTTAAAACTTTGAGGAGAGCGGTTTTATTTTCCTCATTCAAGTCTTTGGCAATTATGACGAGGAACTTATCGTCTCCCTCCAAAAATGCATAATCGAGATGAGGTGGAAGTTCCTTGAGTTCAACCTCGGGGAAGTCATCAGTTTTTTCAACATTTTTGACCTCCTCGATATGAAGTTCTTTTGGAAGGTGAGGGGGTGAAGGATCTTCATTCAACAATTTTTCAAGCATAAGTATATCCCCCTCGGAATCAAGATAGTTACTATCAAACTCGTGTGTCATTGAGCTATCTTGGGAAAGAAAAGTATCGACCTCTTCCAAAAGAAATTCACTTCCCTCAAATGGAGTGAGAGAAGGGGAAGAGACGTCGATGGTAGAATTAATTGATCCTTGCACATTTAACACTTCTTCAAAATATTCATCACATGTAACATCGATGACATCAAGTTGGTTAATTTCTTCCCGTTCAAGTTTGAGAAGATCTTTTGAAGTGTTTTTAATGTTAATGACCAACTTTTCATCGCCAACTCTTAGAGGCATTTCACCTTCGAAGACGTCGATTAACGCACGAGCCGTTTTCAAGAATGGTCTTCCCAAAATTAGGGGAACACGAGGATCGGCATCGAAATCAACGACTATGAAGTCGGCAGGGAAATGGAACTTACCGACCTTCACAAAGACATCTTCAGCAATACCCTTCAGAACCGTAACCGTTCGGGTTGCTAATTCAAGAGTCATTCATGTTTGTGTAAGCTCGGGAAGTAAAAGCTTTTGCCAAATAGAGAAAGTCATGAGATTTATGCTAGCGCCAAGATCGGCCAAGGCGAAGCATTCTTCAAACTTTTGGAAATCACAAGGAATGAGAAATTTCCCGGGGTCTCCTAATTTTTCAGAAAGTTTCTTTAGAAGAACCGCCGAGCAATTTTCATTCAAATGAGTTTTAGTGAGTTCAAACAATTTCTCTTTATTACTTAAAAGACTCCTAAAAGTGGAAGCAAACTCGGGCATATAGAGAAGAGCATCCGCGAAACTAATGTCAAAGTGTAACTTTTGAAATATCTCAAGAAACTTCTTCATTTGATCATTAATTTGCTCACGGAGTTTTTGATCATTAAGCCTTGAAGGATATGGGATCGAAGGCTTAGAAATGCTCTGAGGAAAAGCAAATTCGGGAATTGATGGTTGGACCTCCGAAGGTTGGACGTGTGCGGTACTTCGTGAGCTTGAGGGTTGCACCTTGTCCTTAATAACCTCGGGTTCTCGTTCCACTTCCTTCAAAGGTGGAGGAATAGGAGTCGAGGGTCCATCAATAGCTTTACCACTACGAGTGGTAATAGCTTTTAATTCCCCCTTCGGGTTAGGAATGGTGTTTCCCGAAAGAGTACCCGAAGTAGAAGCTTGATTCATTTGACTCATAAGACTAGCAAGCATGTTCTCAATCTTACTTTGAGATTGTTCAATCCTATGGTTAGTATTACGAAGTTCATTTTTAAGCTCATGACCTTGTCTCGATATTGAAGATTGAAAATCATTCTTCAAAGTGTTGATTTGGTTTTGCATATTCCTCATGCTAGCTTCATTTGCCTTAATGTAATTAGCAAGTTCATTTGAAGCAACATTAGGAGCTTGGTGATTATGAGCTTGAAAACCTTGATTGAAATTACCCCCTTGATTTGAAAATTGATTATTGGGGGCATGAAATTGATTTTGAACATTTTGATTTCTTTGTTGATTTTGATTGAATCGATTTGGATTATTGGGTTGAGGAAAACCGGGTGGACCACCTTGGTTGCTAGCACGATAGTTCGGGTCAACTTGAGGACGGTACTGGTTACCTCCTTGGTTTGAATTACCGACTATTGCATTAACTTCAAATGGATTGCCATCGGTAACAGTACAATTGTAATATGTGTGTGGACCACCACAAGTAACAAACTTCAACCTTTTTGACTTCGGCAGGTTGAGAAGGAACTTTCTTATTTTTGGTGAGAACCAAAGCATGGATAGCTTCCGTGAGCTTGTCAAGTCTAGCATCGGTGCTAGATTGAGCCACGGGTGATGAGGTAGAAGGAGTAACATTCACTTGGGAAACAATCGGTTTGCTTCGTGGAATGCGGACCTTAGACTTATTCTCGATGATCACTAAAGCATCTCTTGTGGTTCGATTCAAGAAATTACCTCCCGCGGAGGCATTAAGAGAGTCTTGATCAATTTGGCTCACACCATTATAGAAAGTGTCGAGTTAGATTAACTCGGAAAAACCATGATGAGGACATTTACGAAGCATATCCTTATAACGGTCCCATGCCTCACCGAATGATTCATAGAATTTCTGTGTGAATTTCATGATCTCATTCTTGAGGGCCGTGGTTTTCGAAGGAGGAAAGAACTCATTCACAAACTTCTTAACCAAATCTTCCCATGTTTCAATCGATCGAGGGGGTTATTTGTCTAGCCAATTCTTGGCAGCCCCATCGAGGGAAAACGGGAAGAGAAGAAGTTTGATTGCTTCTTCAGGGACATTTTTGCATTTGATGGTGGACGTGATTTTGTTGAACCATCGAATGTGATCTTGAGAATCGTCCCTTTCGAAATAATAGAATTGACGCGAGGTGACTAGGTTGATTAACCCGGTCTTGAGCTCAAAGTTGTCAGCCACGATGGCTGGAACAACGATAGCATCTCCGTAACCCTCGATGGGTGCTTGGAGAAGCTCATTCATAGTGGGCTCGGCCGCCATGTGTAACAATTCGCATTTTCAGATTAATTACTATTCCCGGCAGGTCACCCAAGCCTGTACTACTCTCGCATGAGCACGCTTAACCGTATGGGCGATTAACCGTTAGACCACAAAACGCGTTTCTAAGACAATTTGAGTTTTCAACTTATTAGAAAAAGTCAACATATTTTTCCCTCCTCCTTTGACCAAAAATCATTCTTTGATTTTATAAGTCATTCCTTGATTTTTAGGCTTGCGGTTTTAGGTCTAAAAGACATTTAACACCAATCGACACTAGACTGAGCCCAGCCTAGACATTATAAGTCATTTTAAGTCATTATTATCCTATTAGAAAAGTTATATTTTACTTTTCTCAATTTTACGCAACTTTCGTACGTTTTACATATTACGCGTTTTAGACCCGTGTTTCCAGTTTTTAGCAGGGTTTTCACACCCGATAGAACCTACCACTCATTTTATATTTTATTATGGAGTATATTGACATGTTTGACCATACTTTCAAGTTTCATATTTTTAGGATACCCGGTTTTACGTTTTGAGGCTTAATCATTTACGGTTAGCGATTTACGGAGTCAAAACTAGCTACATACTTAGGATAATACCATCAAAAGTCCACACCTTGTTCTCCAAGTTCTTCAAACCGCCACTAGGGGGGGGCATTCACACTTGTGGCATCATCTCATGACTTTAGCCATTAGATCATTTTTAATTACAACTTTGTCTCCAAGTTTATGTAGTTTCCTAGCCACCTTCCTAACCTCCTCATTCATAGTATAAATACAAGCTCATTCTTCTTCCTTTCTTCACCACAAAAACACCACACCCTTATATCATAGCACCATGATCCTTTGATCTTCAATATACAAGTTACACTACAAAGTTCAAGGTCTTAGTATTCTCTACCTAGTTCTTAAGTTTGTTTGGTGATTCCATGGTTGAATTAGGAGCTACACAAGGTTACTAGGGCTGAAGTTAAATGGTTTTCACAAGGGTTAGATCAAGGCTAGCAAGGGTTACAAGAGTTATGGTGAAGGGTTTACAAGCTTAGGTTTAGTGTCCTAGTTCTATACTTGACTTCCTTTCTTTAGAAAGCCAAAAGTTGTAAGCAAACCCTTATACACTTTCTTGCTCAATATCATTTTCATGCTTATTATGTTTCTTTCATGCTATATATGGTCTTTGTATTGTGTTCATGATGTTTAAAAATGGATAAAACAAGTATTGATATACATATGTTAACTTATGACAAGTAAACAAGCAAACTAGTGATTTTTATGGAAAACCACGACCACAATAGTATAACTTTGATATTTGACACTTACTTATTGTTAAAGAGGACTTAACAAGGAAAACATAGCAATTTGAATCACCCAAAACGAGTATACGAGTCAAAAGTTATGACCGTTTGAAGTTAGCGAAACCAAAACGGCAAAACTGCCTAAATAGCATTCTGATCAAATTATGAATTTAAAAGTCACCCTTCTGGTCCGATTCATCAAAAAGTTAAAACACGAAAGTTGTCCGGAACGACGTTTTCGTTCAGGAACAAAGAAGCTCGAGCCCTGAAAACGCTTTCTGAGTGATAAATTTCTTCAAATTCTTAACAGCCCATTTTTAGACCAAAGTTACTATATAATCATTATAATTAGATGAGACCAAGAGGTCTAATGACCTAAACCCAAGACCACAACCATGGCTAAAGCCAAGGTTGAGTCTCAAGACCATGGTAACATGACCAAAGTCACGGAAAAGCCACGGCTAAAGACCATATAACTTTTAAAGATCAAAAAGCTTATATATATATATATATATATATGTTATCAAATACTACAATAGTAGGGAGCCTCATGTGAGGAGTTCATTGAGTAAGCCGTCGAGACGAGTTGTGGATTTACGAGTTAAAGTGTCCTGGCTCCTCGAACGTTTACTCCATGACTTCTGAATTATGTCGGCCCGAACGGTAGTAAGAGATATACAACTTATACATGTTTCATAGACCACTTATATTCAACGACTTACACTATATACTAAGTACTACATCATGAACATTATGCAAGACATATATAGGCAATTCTTCGTATTCTTAGACGTTACTCCAAACCTAAGTCGCAACGTTCTATTATAGGCTGCTCTTAGAGACTTTCGCGATTCGACTACGACTTTCATTTCTCATTACATAGACTTAAGGTGAGTCATAGCCCCTACTCTTTTCGTACTTGTTTTAACTCCTGGGGGGGATACATGCTCAACTACTTGCTTACTTGTACAAATACTCAAAACGTCTATACTTGACTGTGTTATACTTGATTGCTTACATACATGACTGCGTTATACTTAATTGCGTTATTCTATTTATTGACTAGTAGTTGTCTTTGGGAATTGACTCCCAGTTGTCTTTGGGAAGTGGCTCCCAGTTGTCTTTGGGAATTGACTCCCAGTTGTCTTTGATACATCCTAACATTTGCGAATGTTGGATACATCATAAAAGTGAGGTCTTCGGAGATGAAGTATAGACTCATTTCTAATTGCTTAAATTGTCTTGATGAACTTATACATGTCTTATTCATACTATATATGTTAGCAGTGGGTTGTGAACACACAGGTTGCAAGTCTCTTATGGTGGGAATTGCAACTGAGTGGATTCACGATGCCTTTGCTGTGTGAACATTCTTTTAAGGCTTTTCAACTGTTTTAAGACAAACTCTATGAACTCACCAACCATTGTGTTGACACTTTAGCATGTTTATCTCAGGTTAGTAAGGCGATAGCTAGTGCGTGGAACTTAGGGGCTGTTTGATAGTAGCTGAATGGAATAACTCAGTACTTAGCTCCTAGTCGGTCAGTGAAAATATTGTTTGGTTTGAAAAAAGTTAAACGCTGACCAATTCAATTTAGCACTGATTGAGACATGAAAGTAGGTGTGGTCTGTCATTCAGCAGGCTTTTACACTCATGAAGTCATGATATATACAACACGTGACCAAACATTTTGCTTTTTCCCTTTTTACTTTATATTACTTTTTGATTATGAAGCTATGCAAAAATTTGATCTTCGCTTGTGCTAATATTTTGTTACTATATTTATTATCCCAAAACTATATTTATGTAGCTCATGTTATTCAGTTGCAGTTAGACTATAATCATATTCATTCTTTCGTCATGCATTGATTTTATCTTATAATTTTAAATTTGATATTACAACAAAATTTATCGATCAAGATAGTTTCGATCAAGATAGTTTGTTTGGTGGCAAATAATAATATCTTAGGTCCTAATATATTTTTCGTATTCAGTGTGCTAATCAAACAATTATTTCATTAAAATCATGTTTCATTCAGTGTCTTTGATTCATTCAGCATCATTATTCATTCAGTGCAAAATTATATTGTTTTGTCAAACAGCCCCTTAGAGTCAAGCTGCATATTCTGAAGACTTACGCTTTTATCATTTACCATTCAAAACATTTGTATACATTTATGTATCATACTTTGGAATCTCAAGTTTGTAACTCGGAATTTATTAATCGAATGGTAACTTTTCAAAACGTCTCATTTAGAGTTCGTTTTCTATAACGTGTACTTTGTATTATGAAGTAGCACCCCTATGACACAGTCTTCCGCTGCGGTATTTTGGGGGTGTTACAGATTGGTACCAGAGCCTTGGTTATAGAGAACTAGGTTGCATTTAGTGCCTAGACTATAACTGCTATATACGTTGGGACCTTCCTCTTTATTTGCCTTACACATAATACATACACATATGCTTTTTGGTTAGAGGTTTGCTTAGTTCCACGCTGTTAGATGATGTGACTTTAGTATTATTAGGAGCCCCAGAGATTCGTCGAGTCATTAAAAACATGGAGCTCAGTAATAACTAATTAGTTAACTTGATCTTGTGACAGTTCTTGTTTGATTAGACACAAGATTTGAGTTAAATAATATTATTGCTTAGCTTTAGGGATTTGATGGCTTGATTATCTTACTATCGGCCTCAGAAGGCGGATTTTGTTTCGGAAATTCTTAAGTAGGATGATTTAGAATCTCCTTATTTAAATGGATTGGGACGCCTCTTCAGTTAAATAAAGAAATTGTAAATCACCGAACCATAAGTTTATGAGACCTTACTTACATAAATTTGGACGCTTCTTTATGTAAGTAATGTGTTATAAATAAGTGGGCTTAATTGTAGCCGATACAACTCCTTAACCAGAATCTTAGACGAATCAGAGTAAACACCACTATATTAGAGATCCCGAATTCTCTTAGACACACCATAAGTAGTGAACATCAACTAAACTTCGGGACGAAGTTTCCTGAAGGGGTAGAGACTGTAACAATTCGCATTTTCAGATTAATTACTATTCCCGGCAGGTCACCCAAGCCTGTACTACTCTCGCATGAGCACGCTTAACCGTATGGGCGATTAACCGTTAGACCACAAAACGCGTTTCTAAGACAATTTGAGTTTTCAACTTATTAGAAAAAGTCAACATATTTTTCCCTCCTCCTTTGACCAAAAATCATTCTTTGATTTTATAAGTCATTCCTTGATTTTTAGGCTTGCGGTTTTAGGTCTAAAAGACATTTAACACCAATCGACACTAGACTGAGCCCAGCCTAGACATTATAAGTCATTTTAAGTCATTATTATCCTATTAGAAAAGTTATATTTTACTTTTCTCAATTTTACGCAACTTTCGTACGTTTTACGTATTACGCGTTTTAGACCCGTGTTTCCAGTTTTTAGCAGGGTTTTCACACCCGATAGAACCTACCACTCATTTTATATTTTATTATGGAGTATATTGACATGTTTGACCATACTTTCAAGTTTCATATTTTTAGGATACCCGGTTTTACGTTTTGAGGCTTAATCATTTACGGTTAGCGATTTACGGAGTCAAAACTAGCTACATACTTAGGATAATACCATCAAAAGTCCACACCTTGTTCTCCAAGTTCTTCAAACCGCCACTAGGGGGGGGGGGCATTCACACTTGTGGCATCATCTCATGACTTTAGCCATTAGATCATTTTTAATTACAACTTTGTCTCCAAGTTTATGTAGTTTCCTAGCCACCTTCCTAACCTCCTCATTCATAGTATAAATACAAGCTCATTCTTCTTCCTTTCTTCACCACAAAAACGCCACACCCTTATATCATAGCACCATGATCCTTTGATCTTCAATATACAAGTTACACTACAAAGTTCAAGGTCTTAGTATTCTCTACCTAGTTCTTAAGTTTGTTTGGTGATTCCATGGTTGAATTAGGAGCTACACAAGGTTACTAGGGCTGAAGTTAAATGGTTTTCACAAGGGTTAGATCAAGGCTAGCAAGGGTTACAAGAGTTATGGTGAAGGGTTTACAAGCTTAGGTTTAGTGTCCTAGTTCTATACTTGACTTCCTTTCTTTAGAAAGCCAAAAGTTGTAAGCAAACCCTTATACACTTTCTTGCTCAATATCATTTTCATGCTTATTATGTTTCTTTCATGCTATATATGGTCTTTGTATTGTGTTCATGATGTTTAAAAATGGATAAAACAAGTATTGGTATACATATGTTAACTTATGACAAGTAAACAAGCAAACTAGTGATTTTTATGGAAAACCACGACCACAATAATATAACTTTGATATTTGACACTTACTTATTGTTAAATAGGACTTAACAAGGAAAACATAGCAATTTGAATCACCCAAAACGAATATACGAGTCAAAAGTTATGACCGTTTGAAGTTAGCGAAACCAAAACGGCAAAACTGCCTAAATAGCATTCTGATCAAATTATGAATTTAAAAGTCACCCTTCTGGTCTGATTCATCAAAAAGTTAAAGCACGAAAGTTGTCCGGAACGACGTTTTCGTTCAGGAATAAAGAAGCTCGAGCCCTGAAAACGCTTTCTGAGTGATAAATTTCTTCAAATTCTTAACAGCCCATTTTTAGACCAAAGTTACTATATAATCATTATAATTAGATGAGACCAAGAGGTCTAATGACCTAAAGCCAAGACCACAACCATGGCTAAAGCCAAGGTTGAGTCTCAAGACCATGGTAACATGACCAAAGTCACGGCAAAGCCACGGCTAAAGACCATATAACTTTTAAAGATCAAAAAGCTTATATATATATATATATATATATATATATATATATATATATATATATATATATATATATATATATATGTTATCAAATACTACAATAGTAGGGAGCCTCATGTGAGGAGTTCATTGAGTAAGCCATCGAGACGAGTTGTGGATTTACGAGTTAAAGTGTCCTGGCTCCTCGAACGTTTACTCCATGACTTCTGAATTATGTCGGCCCGAACGGTAGTAAGAGATATACAACTTATACATGTTTCATAGACCACTTATATTCAACGACTTACACTATATACTAAGTACTACATCATGAACATTATGCAAGACATATATAGGCAATTCTTCGTATTCTTAGACGTTACTCCAAACCTAAGTCGCAACGTTCTATTATAGGCTGCTCTTAGAGACTTTCGCGATTCGACTACGACTTTCATTTCTCATTACATAGACTTAAGGTGAGTCATAGCCCCTACTCTTTTCGTACTTGTTTTAACTCCTGGGGGGGATACATGCTCAACTACTCGCTTACTTGTACAAATACTCAAAACGTCTATACTTGACTGTGTTATACTTGATTGCTTACATACATGACTGCGTTATACTTAACTGCGTTATTCTATTTATTGACTAGTAGTTGTCTTTGGGAATTGACTCCCAGTTGTCTTTGGGAAGTGGCTCCCAGTTGTCTTTGGGAATTGACTCCCAGTTGTCTTTGATACATCCTAACATTTGCGAATGTTGGATACATCATAAAAGTGAGGTCTTCGGAGATGAAGTATAGACTCATTTCTAATTGCTTAAATTGTCTTGATGAACTTATACATGTCTTATTCATACTATATATGTTAGCAGTGGGTTGTGAACACACAGGTTGCAAGTCTCTTATGGCGGGAATTGCAACTGAGTGGATTCACGATGCCTTTGCTGTGTGAACATTCTTTTAAGGCTTTTCAACTGTTTTAAGACAAACTCTATGAACTCACCAACCATTGTGTTGACACTTTAGCATGTTTATCTCAGGTTAGTAAGGCGATAGCTAGTGCGTGGAACTTAGAGTCAAGCTGCATATTCTGAAGACTTACGCTTTTATCATTTACCATTCAAAACATTTGTATACATTTATGTATCATACTTTGGAATCTCAAGTTTGTAACTCGGAATTTATTAATCGAATGGTAACTTTTCAAAACGTCTCATTTAGAGTTCGTTTTCTATAACTTGTACTTTGTATTATGAAGTATCACCCCTATGACACAGTCTTCCGCTGCGGTATTTTGGGGGTGTTACACCATGTTAGGAATAGCACGAATCTCGGGTTCGACTATTGGATTGGTACGTTGTCGATTTCGCCTTCTTCTTGGAATGTTGTTAAGCGATTGCAAAGGACTTGTTGACGTAGACGAACGAGTGCGCATGCACCACAACAAAAAATCAATTAAAACAATACCACTTTAACGACAAGGGAACTTAAACCAATAATCAAGAACGCAAGGTCGACTTCTAAAGAAAAACGCACAAAGGAGCGGGAGAGAAAAATTGATCTCTCACTGGGTGAAGTTCGTTGGATCGCCACATACCGTTTCAACTCCTCTTAGAGTGTGTTTCTCGTTTAAAAGTTTTCCAAAACGCAAGTGACACAAAGGCAAGTTTTGATCTTTGGTTTGAGAACTTATTATGGTCACACCCCCAGTTGGTAAGATTTTAATGTTTTTATTATTAAATAAAGAAACGGGAAAATTTTTTTGTGTTTTTCTTTATCTTATATAGATATAATACATATATAGAAACAAAAGAAAAATAATTTTGGTTTTTTTACAACTTTTATTAAAGCGTAACTTCTTGCGAAGGTTCTACAAGACTAATCGTCTAAACCTTATCGAGACTTTCGACACACAGCCTCCCCGGCAGCGGCGCCATTTGATTCGTTTAGTTTGGTGTGTGCAAAAACAATTTATCAAAAATATCAACAAGCGTAGCGTGTGGTCTAATTTATCGTGAGACAAATAGAGGTGAAGTAATACGAGTAAACCTTTTAGGAAAAAGATTACCTCGCAAAACTTGTGGAAGTGATATTAAATTGTGAGACCGGGAAGTGATTTCCCGGGTCGTACCCCAACGAGGTGTGAATGGAAAGCTTCGAGTGAGATTGAGATTAAAATCTTGTATGTTGGAAGGATTATTTGGTTTTGTTGTACGTTAAATTAACGAAAATTGTGAATTAACGAACGAAAGCGAGATAAACAGAACCTAAATGGAAATTAAACTAAGGAATGCTAAAAAATATTTAAAATAACCTAAAACACTACGGGAAACATGTTAGGGAAAATGGGGAATCCTAAAACGTAATCTAAATTAAAAACGCGACGTTTATTTAAAAATAAATGTCAACGTACAAATTAAAACATAAAATTTAAGCTACAAAGGTCCTACGGGTTTCAAATTAATTTTCTTAGGCACTAAATTACAAAAGAAAATTAAAAAAAAAAGAAAATTAAATTTTTAAATAAAATTCTATTTATTATGAATTTAAATCTAATTAACTCTAATTTAATTCTAATAAATACCTAAACTATTTTTAAAAATCTGAAAATTTTTTGGAAAATATTAAAAGTAAAAATGGTTTTAAGAAAAATATAAAAAAAAGTGGTTAAGCACTCTAATAAGCTAATACTAAGCAAAATAAGCTGTTGAGCTTAATAACCAAAACAAACTACCATTTATACTAAGTATTAATTTATGCAATTTACTTCTGAAAAAGACCCAAGGGCACGTTGGTGTTGTGTGTGTGATGTGAGGCTTGGAGTGCAGGAGGTCCAGGGTTCGAATCCCACCTCTTGCACTTTTTACAAATATTTTTTTTTTTTCAAATTTTTTTTTTACAAAAACTTTTTAACAAAAATTCCAAGAAACTTTTGTGAAAAGAATTTTCCTAAAAACCTCTAAACTGACTCGTACAGAAATGGACTTCCAACAGTGGTTTTACTTTCCTTAAATTTCAATGAAACTTTGAAACTTTTAGCAACTAATCTACGTCATATTTAATCAACCCAAATAAGCTAATAAGCACAAATGCAAACATAAACAACCAAAATCTTAGGAGACACTACAACTACAACAAAGAACTAAACAAGAAGAAAAATGAAAAAAAGAGCAGATAGCTCAGCTGAGCTAAGAACAAGTAGCAGCCGCAGTGGGCAAGGGGAGGTTTTCGGGAGACTAATTTAAACAAACTAACCAGGTTGCTAGTGTAAACTACCCATATATCTAACAACTAGGTGCTAGTAGCTTCTCAAAACAACAATTGACAAATCAAATGGTCCAAAAATGTACCAGTCATGCACCCATGAAAATGGGTCAGAGTCGCAAAAGTTAGGTGCAGGGCACCAATGGGTCAACTGGCCAACTTTGGGCTTAAATCATTCCGAGCAAACGATCTCCAAATCGTAAAATTCTTTTTGCTAGATATAGACAAGCTACTAAAGTTCACAAAACATCGATTTCTTACTGATTTCTAAACACATTTGCCCCCTAAAACTTCCCTAGAAAGCTGTCCGATATCATCACTTAAGACCATTTGACTTTTGCAAACTATGAACAAGTTGACAAATTTGAGTTTTAATTACCCCTAATAGCTTACTTAAGCTATGTTTAACCTAATAGAAGCTAATTTAAACAACCTAAGCAAGTTCTATGTGACATTTCAAATTTCATGTCATTTATTTTCATATTTATATTATTTACTTTTTTATAATTAACTTTGTCGGGAGTTTAACCGTGTACGTCGTAACACGTACCCGTAATTTTTTGGAAGCATTTTAATAATAAATTATATTTATTATTACTCCTATTTCATTTTTGAACTTTTTCGAACTCTTTTGATTTGAAAACGTGAAATTATCTCACAAAACGTGAAAAACTAGACGCAGCGTGTACCGACATGATAATAATTAATTTTTATAATTAATGATTATAAAAATATTTTAATAAACATATTAAAATAAGTTATTCATTAGTTATAAAAACGTTTATCATAAATGCAAATTTTCGGGTTTCTTTTGTATTTTTACGGATCAAGCATACCCGGGTATACATTTAAAACTAAAACAAATAAATATGCCCTCCTCTTTTTCTTGTTTATATCGACTCCAACCGTTATCTTATATCTGTTCATCTCTTTTGTATCAAAAACAAGAAAGAGATGACATCTATCTCTTAAACCATTAATCCATCTCTTCTCCACCTCACCCTCTTGCACCGCCTCTGCCACCTTCAGTACCATATGCCACCTCCATCATTAGGAACGAGGAAGATTCTGAATGGTTATGGTTTCGGTGTTGATGGATTCGAGTGAAGCTTAGGGTCTCCTTTGGTTCGAATGAATCACCACAGCCATTCCACCATCCCTGCAACGCTCCTTCTCATCATTCTTGTGGTATGACGAATCTGAAATTATTCTTGTTATCTCCTTCTAATAAAACCGATTATATAATGTTATTAATATTTTTCATGGATTAAAAGTTGGTTTATAAACGTTTTGGATTAAAAGTAACAAGATTCGTGTGGTGTTGATTGTATAAATGGTATTTGGATTCTTATTTTGAGTCGGGTCGGTGGGTAAACCCACGCTTGGGTTCGGGTCGAACCTGTGTGGTCTCGGCAAGACCACGACACCACCACCAAGAGCCACAAGGGTGAACCTTGGTTCAGTTTAACGATTAAACACTATACAGTGTTTTTGACTTGTGTTTATTTGTTGTTTTTGGTCTCGGTTCAGCAAGAGACACCCAATTAGGGTGCGCTTTGTAGGTTTATTTTCTGTACAAGGGCATATGTTTGTTTACTAATTAGAACCACAAAGGTGTGGTTGTTTTACTGGAAAACAGCCCAAAAAGGGTGTTCGATCTGCTTGTTTTTAAGCCCACCAAGTGGGTGTTGGTTTTGTTTATTTTCAGCCCATGTAGGGGCATTTGAATCTGCTTATTTCACCCCTGAAAGGGTGTGTCTGGTCATGCTGATAACAGCTCACCAAGAGGGTGTTTGTTGTCTGCTATTGCAACCCATCCCATCAGGGGTGTTCGGTTGTTGCCCAGTCCACGACACCAACAGCGTAAAGCTGTTGGTTGTTGTTGTGTTCAGCTCTCGGTACTAAACGGGAGTGACTGGGTTTGTTTGATTGTTTTGGCTTATGTGACTTTCGTGTTAATCTGTGATTTGTTATTAGTTAAGCTTCTTTTAGTTATGCTTGTTTTGGCCTTGTTTGTAAAGTGGGATTAAAGCTTATTTATTATTTGTTTGAGTAGATTCAATGAGAACCTGTATAGGGGTGTTTGTTGTGTGCTTAGTTTAGCCCCTAAAGGACACGTTTGCTGCTGATGTTCTGCACAAAATAGGACACGTTTGCAGCTGATTTTCTGCACAAAATAGGACACGTTTGTCTGCACTAAATGGGGTGCGTTTGCTGCAGCAACACAGCCCCAAGAGGGTGCATTTTGTTACTTAAAAATCTGCACTTAATTGGGTCATTACATGCTTAATTTTCTGCAGTCAAATGGGTCGTTACATGCTGAAATTTTCTGTAAATAGCTTGCTGATCTGGAATTAAAACCCAATTTTCTCCCTTTTCTGGTCCAAACCACTGAAAGTGTAAAACATAAAAGTTGCTCAGAATGAGGTTTTATACAAAAACACATGAGACGTAAGCTGAAAATGAAAAACAAAGGCTGTAGACAATAAAAACCAACAGGACCCGTTTTAACCCAAAGGTAGCCATGACATAAAAATCTTTGTAGCATTTTGACCTCTTGAGGCCTAGAGACAGCCAGGGCTATTGACTCGAGGCCTTTTTGTCGAGACATAACCGTGGCTATAGCCTTGGTTGTTGTCTCAAAGTGCGAGTCTAGCCACACGGCTAGTTTGGGTTCGATAACCCGAAACTTATTATTGAGAATTGACCACTTATTTGACATCGTTGGACTTTAATAAACTTAACCATCCTCACATCTTTTGCCTATTTGCTTAATTGATTCTTACATGTTTATTTACCCTGATTGCATGTTCTATATGTTTTATGCTTTGGCGTGCGTTAGTCCGAGTCTATGACTTTATACCACCACACGAATGAGATACCAAACTTTTTACAAACATTGATACAAATATTCCACGAAAACTAAAACGTTCCATCTTTTGAAACTTGTACGTATCGATTACTTTCCGCATTGTCATATCTTGAGACAAACTTATATTCTTTAGGTTATGCCAATTCTGCATCATTGTGCTCTAATCCTTGACATCACTTGTGCTACTCGGTTCTGCCATACTCTTTGGTACCGTTGTGTACTTACGTCGCTACCTTCCAAGGTGAGTTCATAGCCACACCTTTTACTTTAATTGTTTTACAAACTCCGTGGGGGAGATGCATGCTACTTATGTTTATTATAATCACAACTGATTTGAAAACTGTATTCTAAACTGAATGTATTATTGACACTAAGTACTACTATTGCCATGAAGTCCCCACATCATGAATCGTTAATCACTATGAGTAGTGAGCGCGAATATTGTGAATAGATCTATTGGGATTGAACTCCCTCATCCAGAGAGGAGGCACTATATTTGAGGTCTCTAGGTGCTTGGCAAGGCACCTACCGGGGCAAATTTACATTCATATTTCTTAAAGCGTCGATGTCATGAGCTTAGTGTAACAATACGTTACGTGGGCGTATAACAACATAGCCCATCGTTTTCTTAAATTGAATTATATTGTGATCAACTTCTTATTATATAAACTCTATGGATTCACTCAACCTTTGTGTTGACTTTTTTTAGCATGTATTTTCTCAGGTATTATTTGGCTAGCTGAGCATTGGGAGCAATCGGAGTCGCGTGGATATCAAACGTTGAAGGACTTGTTTTCTCCACATTCGATAATTATTTTCTTTAAATATGCAAATGAGTCATTTTTCAACTTTTGTAACTTAAGTTTTAAATATAAAATTTTGGGACCTTTGTACTCTAATTTATCAAATCGAATGTGACATTTTATTAAACGTCTCTTTTGAGGTCGTTTTATGTAACTTGTTTTTATGAATTATGAAGTGACACCCAAATTGTTATTCCGCTGCGTTGTAAATTTTGGGGGTGTCACAAAATGGCATCAGAGCATTAGTTATAGAGAAATAGGTTGTTTTCAAAACCTAAACTATAACTGATTTTTGATTTTTTTTAAGTCTTTCACCATTGTTCGATATTCGCGCGCGCTTGCTCCCAGGTAACTTAAATGCTCTCTTTTGCATCCTTAATTCTTTTATATGAATAATGAGTATATCCCCTAGTCATGATTCACTCTCTCACGCCTATCTTATGATGTCATATTATTTACCTTATATCGGTCGGTTATTTATACGCTGACCACTCTGATTTAGCGCGTACTTCGTGTTTTCTTATTTTCTCTCTCGAACGTCGATACTAGTATTTTATAAGAATACCCGTACATATATGTGTTACTCTCTTCTCAAATTCTTACGTATGTGTATAATACTATGATATGTCTTAATGAGTTTGTTTACTTTAACCTTTTATGAACGATGCTGTGATGTCTAAAACATTTTCGCTACTTTACTTTATTTCCTTTTGATGATATTGACATTCGGTATACTTTGTCAATTTCACTAGTAATTTTATTGTTCAACTCCGAGCGTGAACATTCTTCTTATGCTTTTGAATCACGTATGTTTTCATTATCCATTGTTTTGAAATCTTCCAATTGACGTGTCATCCTTTGGCACTTACCTTTGGGAATGCGATTGACTAATGTCATATTATTATTCTCGTTACTTCTTCTTATGATTTTGATGAATCATATCGTTAAGTAGACATCCTTCTATTTATTGTAACACTTGATCTTGTTGTGTATTTTGTTTATGATGGACATACTTAAGTAGGATGATTTATAATCATCTTATTGAAATGAATTGGGACGCTTCTTCATTTGAATAAGGAAATTAAAAACCGCCGAACCATAAATCTATAAATCTTTGCGTACATGGATTGGGACGCCTCTATATGTAAGTGAAGAGTTATGAATGAGTGGGCTTATGTGTATCCACCATAGCATGTTTATGAATCATTATTTGGGCTATGAACTCCTCTCGACTCGTAATTTGTTATGTGGATTTTTCCGATTTTGTATCCACCGCTGCGAGCTTGATAAGCTAATTGTAATGTACTATTATCCGCTTTTACGAATTGACAACTTGATAAATTCCTTATCTCCTATTGTCTTATCACCAACACTTTTATTCTATCCTTTCCTTTAAGGACCCTCACGACATTCAATTTGTTCCCTCATACCATCGCTTACACATTAGGTGATTTCTATCACTTGTTCTATCTTCATTGCTATCTTGTTACTTTGTCAAAATCCCGAGCACAAAATGCAATTAAGCACCTCCATGGGCTTCTATAAAATTTTTATACATCTTTATAAAAAAATTGTACAAATATTTCACAAGTGTTTAAATTACCAAAATAACCTTCTTAAGTTAAAAAGTCGGTTCTAAATACCCTCTTTTGTAAAAATCATAACCAATATTTATAATGACACTATGCCCTATATTTCAAATTACACCTTTTATACATCATATTTTAATCACGTCTTGAAGATATGACTGATTTAAACTTCGTTTCAACTAATGATTCCTAAAAATTTGAAAATAGACCATCTACAATCACAACCATAAACCCGAGTTTCAACATGGTTTTTATACATACATCCATGCTAATAATCTTTAAAACAACCAAAAGTGATTTTTGAACCTATTTTATCTCTATTATGAACACCATTTTTATCAAGAATGAATAGTTTAAAATTCTCCTTAGACGACGAGAATCAAACCACGTCGTTAGTTATTCTAGACTTCAATCCTTACAAGTATCCTTATCTTTTCTCAAGTGAACTATCATGTGATTAAGACGAACTGAGCGCCGGGACATCGCTCTCTTAAGGGGATGTGCTGTGACATTTCAAATTTCATGTCATTTATTTTACTATTTTTATTATTTACTTTTTTATAATTAACTTTGTCGGGAGTTTAACCGTGTACGTCGTAACACATACCCGTAATTTTCTGGAAGCATTTTAATAATAAATTATATTTATTATTACTCCTATTTCATTTTTGAACTTTTCCGAACTCTTTTGATTTGAAAATGAGAAATTATCTCACAAAACGTGAAAAACTAGACGCAGCGCGTACCGACACGATAATAATTAATTTTTATATTTAATTATTATAAAAATATTTTAATAAACATATTAAAATAAGTTATTTATTAGTTATAAAAACGTTTATCATAAACGCAAATTTTTGGGTTTCTTTTGTATTTTTACGAACCAAGCATACCCGGGTATACATTTAAAACTAAAACAAATAAATATGCCCTCCTCTTTTTCTTGTTTATATCGACTCCAACCATTATCTTATATCTGTTCATCTCTTTTGTATCAAAAACAAGAAAGAGATGACATCTATCTCTTAAACCATTAATCCATCTCTTCTCCACCTCACCCTCTTGCACCGCCTCTGCCACCTTCAGTACCATATGCCACCTCCATCATTAGGAACGAGGAAGATTGTGAATGGTTATGGTTTCGGTGTTGATGGATTCGAGTGAAGCATGGGTCTCCTTTGGTTCGAATGAATCACCACAGCTATTCCACCATCCCTGCAACGCTCCTTCTCATCATTCTTGTGGTATGACGAATCTGAAATTATTCTTGTTATCTCCTTCTAACAAAACTGATTATATAATGTTATTAATATTTTTCATGGATTAAAAGTTGGTTTATAAACGTTTTGGATTAAAAGTAACAAGATTCGTGTGGTGTTGATTGTATAAATGGTATTTGGATTCTTATTTTGAGTCGGGTCAGTGGGTAAACCCACGCTTGGGTTCGGGTCAAACCTGTGTGGTCTCGGAAAGACCACGACACCACCACCAAGAGCCACAAGGGTGAACCTTGGTTCAATTTAACGATTAAACACTATACATTGTTTTTGACTTGCGTTTATTTGTTGTTTTTGGTCTCGGTTCAGCAAGAGACACCCAATTAGGGTGCGTTTTGTACGTTTATTTTCTGCACAAGGGCATATGTTTGTTTACTAATTAGAACCACAAAGGTGTGGTTGTTTTGCTGGAAAACAGCCCAAAAAGGGTGTTCGATCTGCTTGTTTTTAAGCCCACCGAGTGGGTGTTGGTTTTGTTTATTTTCAGCCCATATAGGGGCATTTGAATCTGCTTATTTCAGCCCTGAAAGGGTGCGTCTGGTCATGCTGATAACAGCCCACCAAGAGGGTGTTTGTTGTCTGCTATTGCAACCCATCCCATCAGGGGTGTTCGGTTGTTGCCTAGTCCACAACACCAACAGCCTAAAGCTGTTGGTTGTTGTTGTGTTCAGCTCTCGGTACTAAACGGGAGTGACTAGGTTTGTTTGATTGTTTCGGCTTATGTGACTTTCGTGTTAATCTGTGATTTGTTATTAGTTAAGCTTCTTTTAGTTATGCTTGTTTTGGCTTTGTTTGTAAAGTGGTATTAAAGCTTATTTATTATTTGTTTGAGTCGATTCAATGAGAACCTGTATAGGGGTGTTTGTTGTGTGCTTAGTTCAGCCCCTAAAGGACACGTTTGCTGCTTATGTTCTGCACAAAATAGGACACGTTTGCAGCTGATTTTCTGCACAAAATAGGACACGTTTGTCTGCACTAAATGGGGTGCGTTTGCTGCAGCAACACAGCCCCAAGAGGGTGCATTATGTTACTTAAAAATCTGCACTTAATTGGGTCATTACATGCTTAATTTTCTGCAGTCAAATGGGTCGTTACATGCTGAAATTTTCTGCAAATAGCTTGCTGATCTGGAATTAAAACCCAATTTTCACCCTTTTCTGGTCCAAACCACTGAAAGTGTAAAACAAAAAAGTTGCTCAGAATGATGTTTTATACAAAAACTCACGAGACGTAAGCTGAAAATGAAAAACAAAGGTTGTAGACTATAAAAACCAACTGGACCCGTTTTAACCCAAAGGTAGCCATGACATAAAAATCTTTGTAGCATTTTGACCTCTTGAGGCCGAGACACAGCCAGGGCTATTGAATCGAGGCCTTTTAGTCGAGACATAACCATGGCTATAGCCTTGGTTGTTGTCTCAAAGTGCGAGTCTAGCCACACGGCTAGTTTGGGTTCGATAACCCGAAACTTATTATTGAGAATTGACCACTTATTTGACATCGTTGGACTTTAATAAACTTAACCATCCTCACATCTTTTGCCTAGTTACTTAATTGATTCTTACATGTTTATTTACCCTGATTGCATGTGCTATATGTTTTATGCTTTGGCGTGCGTTAGTCCGAGTCTATGACTCTATACCACCACACGAATGAGATACCAAACTTTTTACAAACATTGATACAAATATTCCACGAAAACTAAAACGTTCCATCTTTTGAAACTTGTACGTATCGATTACTTTCCGCATTGTCATATCTTGAGACAAACTTATATTCTTTAGGTTATGCCAATTCTGCATCATTGTGCTCTAATCCTTGACATCACTTGTGCTACTCGGTTCTGCCATACTCTTTGGTACCGTTGTGTACTTACGTCGCTACCTTCCAAGGTGAGTTCATAGCCCCACCTTTTACTTTAATTGTTTTACAAACTCCGTGGGGGAGATGCATGCTACTTGTTTTTATTATGATCACAACTGATTTGAAAACTGTATTCTAAACTGAATGTATTATTGACACTAAGTACTACTATTGCCATGAAGTCCCCACATCATGAATCGTTAATCACTATGAGTAGTGAGCGTGAATATTGTGAATAGATCTATTGGGATTGAACTCCCTCGTCCAGAGAGGATGCACTATATTTGAGGTCTCTAGGTGCTTGGCAAGGCACCTACCGGGGCAAATTTACATTCATATTTCTTAAGGCGTCGATGTCATGAGCTTAGTGTAATAATACGTTACATGGGCGTATAACAACGTAGCCCATCGTTTTCTTAAATTGAATTATATTGTGATCAACTTCTTATTATATAAACTCTATGGATTCACTCAACCTTTGTGTTGACTTTTTTGAGCATGTATTTTCTCAGGTATTATTTGGCTAGCTGAGCATTGGGAGCAATCGGAGTCGCGTGGATATCAGACGTTGAAGGACTTGTTTTCTCCACATTCGATAATTATTTTCATTAAATATGCAAATGAGTCATTTTTGAACTTTTGTAACTTAAGTTTTAAATATAAAATTTTGGGACCTTTGTACTCTAATTTATCAAATCGAATGTGACATTTTATTAAACGTCTCTTTTGAGGTCGTTTTATGTAACTTGTTTTTATGAATTATGAAGTGACACCCAAATTGTTATTCCGCTGCGTTGTAAATTTTGGGGGTGTCACATTCTAAGTGAAATTAAAGCTTTTGAGTCCATCTAATCCTAACAGTCAACTGTTATGGGCAGTTAAGAAGGATTGACTTTTTTGTTTGAAAATTACCAAAGCAATAGTTAGGTTAAACTAATTTGAGTCCACTAAAGTTGTCTACTCAGGTTTTATCCAATGACACTCAAAAGAACAAGGTTGAATGGG
The DNA here is from genome assembly GCA_030686995.1 of Artemisia argyi. Taxonomy (NCBI): domain Eukaryota; kingdom Viridiplantae; phylum Streptophyta; class Magnoliopsida; order Asterales; family Asteraceae; genus Artemisia; species Artemisia argyi. The sequence continues at coordinate 58,825 of JARVZY010002803.1, forward strand.
CAGTTCCAAATACCCCTTTAAGCACAGATTTCAACAAGATAATATAGCAACTTAATAACTTAAGCCTTGAAACCACATAATTAGTCTATGCCAGACTTAAATAAGCACAAATTAATAAATACAAACAATAAACAACAACTACAACTAAGATTATGCAACTGATGAAAGAAATGGTAACACAGATCTTACAAGAGGTCCCAAGCAAAAGGTAAGTCTGAACTAGAACCCAAGTACAAACCTATTGCTCCCATGAGCACTAAACCAAATCCATGTCCATAGCTTGTCTCCATTGCATCAACTTGTGCACGAGTTATTTCCCCTTTTTTTCATATATATTTTTCTGTATTTTCTTTTTTCTTTCTTTTCTGAGTTATATGTTTTCCAAGCTTAAACAAAACTTATGAAGACTTTTTAAGCAGAATGTAATAACAATTAAGTATAAACAACAATTTGGTTTTGCAAGAGATTGAAAAAAAAATGGATAAGCAATAAACTGAAACTTGAATTCAATTCAATTAATTAAAAAGATTACAAAACTACATAATAGTTGCTGAAAAGAAAGTAATACATGAAAAAGATGCCCACAGGCTTACAAGCAACATCCTATTTATACTAAAACGGAATTAGGGTTTCTCCTTTTTCCTGTGCTTCCTTGTTGTGAGATACAGCTGTAGATAACTTCTTGTGATCTCTTCAGTCAATCCTCATCGTCCAATTAAAGCAATATTTGATCCTAACCGTGTACTCACTTTGGCGACAAAACAGGTTGTGAGTGGATTGATGAGCTGGAGTGTTAGGTATGATATTGTGAGAGTCCTTGGAGAGGGTGATGGTGGAGTGGTGCTTTTGAGGGTTATGGGGAGGTGTTTTGCGTGTTGCAGGTTTGGGGGAGGAGGAGCAATACGCTGGGTAATAGATGGAGGTCAGGGATGGGGAGTTTGACTTGGTCAAAGAAGGGAGCGCGTTTTATTATAAACGTGAAAGTGGGTTTGGTTTATGAAATGGGCTTGGGGAAGTTTGGGCCAAGGAAGTGTTGCTGGTGTGGGCTATATTTTTTTGGGATTGAACTAGTAGTTAAATACAAAGGTCCGTTTGGTAGATAACTTAGTAAATCCTCAAGGATCAATTTTGTAATAGCTGCAAACTTGAGGGGCCTGAGGTGTAATTTTTCCAGAGTTGCCAATAAGGACTATTCTTGCCAATTGCAATTCCACAAGACCATTGTTATACATTTTCCCAAGAAAAATCACCCGGGGACTAATTTTGCCAAACCTTGAAACTTGAGGGACCAATATTGCCAATTGTGAAATTCCAGGGGTCATACTTGTACATTTTTTGAAAGCTTTTTACCCAAAGATCATTTGTGATTTCTTTTGACTTTTAAGAAACTTGGGTTGACTTTTCTTTTAAAATAAACGCTTAGGGACTAGTTTTGGTAATTTTTGAAAGTTGGGGGACTGAAACTGCCAATTATGCAAACTTTGTTTGTTTTTAGTTTGTTTTCGATCATTTTGCATTTGAAACATATAAAACACGATCTTTGGGATATTTTCATTATTTTGACGCATTCTTGAATGTTTTCACGCGTTTTGGCAGTTAAAATACGGTAAAAATGATGAGTATTTACACACTCATCAACCATCACGGGAATCTAAAAAAAAATTATAAAAAATTGGTTTTATGTATTTTTAAACTAATTTACTAATTATTATTTTAATTATTAATTAATTACTAATTAAACTAATTATATTCTAAAAAATAGAAAATGAACAGTATAAATTCTAGAAAAATTCCTAAAAATGTTTTAAGTTATATAACAGCTAGGAAAATTATAAAAACTAGGTGTTACTTAATAAAATCTAATTATGCTATTTAATTCTTAATTATTAATTAATAATAAATTAAACTAATATTAATTCTAAAAACCACTAAATGACAAAGGAAAAATCTAGAAAAATTTCTAAAATTACTTTAATATAAAAGAGAATTAATAAAAATATGAAAATGCTAGAGTGCTTATAAATAAGATAAAAGGAAAATTAAAAAAGATAATTTCTATTAAATTGAAGCTATCACTATAATTAAATTTGGTTTTTTGTGTTTTTTCTTTTTCCAAACTAATTTAACACTAAAAGCTAACAACTTTTACAAAAACACTTTTTATGAAACTCAGAAAATAAGCACTTGAGTGCTTATTAGTTCAACAATTGACTTTCTTTGACCAGTTGAGAGATTAAGCTCAAATGAGCTTATGTGGGGTCCACAATGGTGGAATCTGGTTTAATTAACTTATTTGGACATGTTTAGACTAGATTCACACAAATAAGCTACATAAATAAACCAGGAAACCAATTTAAGAACTTTGATATTCTTTTTTCTTAACTGAAACTGGGACAACCTTTTAGAGTGATTTCAAGTGGGGTCCACTGAGCCTAGGCTAACAAGCTTGCTCAAAAATGAGAGGTGGCTAGGAGGGGGTGTTTTGATAACCACAAAACTCAAATCAAATTAAGTCAAGATTAAGACGTAAACAAGTATTTGGTAACAAATATTTACCGCTACATCTAATATCACTTAAGGTATGCATAAACTAAGTATCTTATGCATTACATGATCAAAGGAAATTTTGTCTTAAGACATAACATCTTATAAAATGATATAAACATTATATATATATTTGTAAATCATTTTTGGTAATGCTATATTAAACTACAAAGATATGATTTCAAATTTTCAACCAAAAAGGGCAAATTTTATCCAGAAAAACTTTTCCAACGTTCAGGAGGGCGGCCCCTTTAATTTTACTAGGCGGCCCCCTTAATCATTGAGGGGACCGCCCTCTAATTAAGGGGACCGGCACGCTCCAGAACAGTATTTTCTGGCCCTATAAATATTGGATCATTTCACATATTTTTCTCACCTTTTTGCACTTTAAACTTTCTGATCCAACCTCCATTTCTAGATCTAAAAATCCTTTGATCATATAATTCATAAGTCTTTGTTTCCAAGTGATCCAAAGCTTCATCCATTCAAGTGCAAGAAGAAGAACACTCCTCTACATCCATCTAATTGTAGTAGTGTTGCGATTAGCTAGTTTCATATTGTAGTAGTGTTAGATCTTTGTAAAAGTGTTGTGTGAATTTGTTGTTAGTAGAAACTAGGTGTGTTATAAAGTAGTTTAGTAGTTGTGATCTAGTTGTGCTTAGAAGAAGGTGTGAAGAAGGTGTGAAGTCTTGAAGAAGTTGTGAAGTTGTGAAGAAGGTGTGAAGTTGTGAAGAAGTTGTGAGATTGGTTCTAGCTACGATAAGAACTCGACATTTAGCTTAGTGTCGTTAACTCGTGTACGCCAAGGTGTGTAAGGTTTCTCCACCATAAGGAGTTTGTTGACATAGTGAAGAAAACTCTCGAGTGTGGTACTCGGGGAGTGGAGTAGGGCAAGGAAGGTGTCCTTGTAGCCGAACCACTATAAATTCGCGTGTTGTGGTTTGATCTTTCTAACTCTATCTTTACTTTATTACATGTCAATACTTTCATTATTAGATTAGAATTGCTTATATTGGTTGTCACTTGAATTTACTTGAGATCGAATCGAAAGTTTTTAATAAGCTACAAAATATTTTTGTAATAAATTTAAAAAGGACGTAAAACTATTCAACCCCTCTTCTAGTTTTCCACAATTGGTATCAGGAGCCACGTCTAGCAAGATCTTTAAAATATATTGTATTTTAAAACTTGTAACGATCTATGGAATCTGAAAAATATTTAGAAAGGCAATCTATGCAAAGACCACCACTATTTCAGCTGATAGACTAACACATATCAAAAGCTCAAAGCTTGAAAACTTACACAAAATTCAAAAATATTCATGCCATTTTGGAGATTTCTGACCAATGCTCCTTTTTGACTTTTTTTTAAAACTTAAAATGTTGACTTATATGAACTTTAATCTTAATTTAGTGACTGAAACTAAAATTATAAGCTGAAATAAGGTTAACTTGGTACAAATCAACAACTTTTACACCAACATGAAGGCTTTTTGGACTCCAAATCCCACACAGTTAACTGTGTGGGTGAGTTTTTTTGTGATTTTTACTATTTTCCAAAATGGCACTTGTTTTTATGATTTCACAAACCTAATATGACCTAATGTACTGTGTTTGAACTGAAAAGGACAACAATGACAGGCCTTAACCCCTTGGAACAGGCTAATCCAAACACTCCCTTAATTCGATTGATTTGGAAGTTTTCAAAGTATCAAAGAGATTTAAACCATAAAACTATCACAGAATCAAATATCATGATTAACTAATCCTATTTAAGCACAAATATCCCAAAAATAACAACAACAACTTGAAAATCAATAATATTCCATAAATGACTAAAATTGAAAATTCTAAGCAAATATTAATTCTAATGAACAACTATGATATTTCAAGTTACATTATCACTAAGAAACTTTAAATGAACACAAATAACACAGAATCAAACAATAACAACTATGTTTATAGAGAATGAGCTTAAAATGAATATATGGCTTACAATTGAAGGCCTGTGAGCATCAAAAACCAAGAACCAAAGGACCAAAGGACTCCTAACTCTTCCCTTGAGGATCTAAACCCAATATCCACAGCTTCCTTGCTCCAATTCACCTCTGAATCACAAGAAATCAATTCCACTTCACAGTTGACTTTTTGTTGACCATTTCTGTATTTTTGATTTTTTTGAACTAGACTTAGTTTTAATGTAACTAAAAGCTTTTACAAGCTTTATGGGAGCTTATGTGTCCTATTTTAGTCCATATCAACAACATAAACTAACATTAAACCATAATTGAAATTTTTAATGAAAATTGTACAAAGTGGAATTCAAACTGAAATACTGAAATTCATTAATTAAAAAGATTCAAGTTACACTGATATTACTTAAACAATTACTAAAAAGCTTGAACTTACAATAAGATTGAGAAAATTACTTAAACGACTAATTTTACACTAAATTACACTAGATGATTCTTCTACTGCTTCTTTTTCTTTTTATAAGGAACCTCTAGGGTTTCTTGGACTTTCTGAACCTTTCCCACTTCACATTAGAACCGTTGGATGTCTTAAAAGGATCTCATCCTTTGAAAGGCATTTTGGTGCCAATTTTGTCAAAATACCATGTGGGTTTTGCTTGTAGAAATTATGAAGCAATTAAAACTCTTTGGATGTTTGTAGGAGTTGGGGGAGTGGTGTATAGGGAGCTGAGGTGGAGGAGGGGGTGGAGTATTTGGTGAGGTTATGCAGGCTCACGTGGGAGGGAGAGGTCAAAGGTTTGACCTTGGGTGGTTTATTTGAAACGGGGGAGTATATATTTTAGAAGGTGGGCTGGTGTTGGTGATGGGCCAAGGGTGTGGAGTGGGCCTGGAGTGATAAGGTGGTATTGGATTGGGTTATAATAACAAAAGGGGGTCCGGTTTGGTATTGGTGAATAACAAGGACCAAAAATGTAATTCCACCAAAGTTGAGGGGCTGTAGATGTAGGTTTTCCAAAGTATTCACAAGGACCACTGTTGCCAAACTCCAATAACACAAGGACCATTATTTTCATTTTCCACTTTTAAAAATTCCCAAGGACCTTTTCTGTAAATTTTCAAACTCTAGGGACCAAACATGTAAATTTTCAAAACTTTTCACCCAAAGTCCATTTTTTGATAACTTTTGATTTTTTGAAGGACTTGGGTTGACTTTTCTTAAAATAAATGCATAGGGACTATTTTTGACAAGTTTTGAAACTTGGGGGACTGAAACTGCCAATATTGCAAACTTTGATCATTTTTCATTTGTTTTTGCTCATTTTGCTTTTAAAACATATAAAACACAATCCCTGGGATAATTTAAGTATTTTGATAACTTTTTGATTGTTTTTGTATGTTTTGGCAGTTTAAATATGACAAAGATGATCAGTGTTTGAGCACTCATCAATCCCCCACACTAAACTATTGCTAGTCCCTAGCAATCTTTTTAGAAAACTTGATGGATTTGAAGTCTCTTTACCAAAAGCCATCACTTCTGGAGTAGCGAAATGTATCAGTTCAAGTAAGAACTATGGTCCACTTGATAACCATGTGATTTTTAGCAAACCACCAGCTTTCAACGGTTTTGATTTGTCTTTACCAAGAGCCATTTGCTCCTGGACTAGCCAACTCTTGACGGACCTAGTCAACATCTTGGTGAGTTGATTACCAATTATGGTTTTTCCACTGCCTTTACCACAAGCCATAATCTTGCGGGCTAGCCAACTCTTTCACTTTTTAGGATATGGTGAGTTGATATACCATACAATTTTGGGCAAATTGCAAGCCGTCAACGGATTTGATGTATCTTTACCAAGAGCCGTTTGCTCCTGGATTAGCCAATCCCTTTGTCGGTTAGACATGGCGGACTGATAACCACACAAATTTTTGAAATAAAGTGAAAAAAATTTTGAAATTTTGGCCAAAAACGGGGGTACTAGAAGATATATTGTGAAAAAATTCGCTAGATTTTCCCCCCACACTTAGAAATGAATATTTTCTTTAATATTCAAAGTCCCGGCTATTATGCCGACTCTTTGAATGAAAAAAGCCAATATTCGAATCTAACTGTGGAAACACCATATTTCACTTTATTTCTACATATATACACACATTGTTTTTAACTTATATACATATATACATTTTTAAATAGCGGGGGGTTGGCCATTCCCCTACACTAAGATCGTAGAAAGTAGAAATAAATCAGAGATACGGGTGAAAACCCGTATTGTGCTATTGTTTTTGTTCATCGAGTCGCTAGCTTGACTCGATCCCCGAATTCAATTGTCCTTGGGGAAAGTTTGCAGATCCGGGACAACCATCGATGGTATGTCCTCCCCAAAGTAATGTTTTAACCGATGTCGATTCACTTTGAAATTTGGACCGTCATTTTGAGATAATTCGACGGTGCCATAAGGATAAACTTTAGCGATAGTGAATGGACCAGTCCAACGGGTTTTTAGCTTTCCCGAGAAGATCTTGAGTCTAGAGTTGAAAAGAAGGACTCGATCACCAATGTTAAAAACACGGTTCTTGATTTTTGACTCATTAATCTTCTTTGTCTTTTCCTTATAGATCAAAGAGTTCTCGTAAGCTTGATCACGAAGTTCTTTTAATTCATTCAATTGAACTTTCCTATGATCACCCGCAGTTTTGAGGTCAAAATTTGTATGCTTGAGAGCCCAATAGGCTTTGTGCTCAAGCTCGATCGGAAGATGGCATGCTTTCCCGTACACAAGTTTGTAAGGCGTACACCCAATGGGTGTTTTGTAAGCCGTACAGAAAGCCCAAAGTGCATCATCTAATTTATCCGACCACGATGCACGATTTTCACCTACGGTTCTTTCTAAAATTCTTTTAATGCCCCGATTGGAAACTTCTAATTGTCCACTTGTTTGAGGGTGGTACGCAGTAGAAAGACGGTGAGTTACACCGTACTTTTGCATGACTTTGTCTAATTTGTCATTACAGAAGTGCGTACCACGATCACTAATAATAGCACGTGGAGTTCCGAATCGGGCAAAAAGAGCTTTCAAGGATTTCACAACTACTCGGGCATCATTAGTGGGTAAAGCTTTCGCTTCAACCCATTTTGACAAGTAGTCAATAGCCACGAGTATGTATTTGTTGCCATGAGAAGACAGAAATGGCCCCATAAAGTCTATGCCCCATACGTCAAAAATTTCACAAACTTGAATTGCATTTTGAGGCATTCCATTCTTTTGTGAAATATTCCCGTGACGTTGACAAGTGTCACAGGATTTGACCAATTCCTGGGCATCCTTGTAGATTGTGGGCCAATAAAAGCCGGAATCAAACACCTTTTTGGCGGTGTAGTTGGGATTGTGGTGGCCCCCCGTGGGACCAGCATGGCAAGCCTTTAAAATTTCAGTGGCTTCCTGACCATACACACACCGCCGGATGACTTGATCCGCGCAAATTTTGAAAAGATATGGGTCGTCCCAGAAATAATTTTTGACATCCTTGAAGAATTTATTTTTTTGTTGGGACGACATCCCTTTCACAATAAAGTTACCCGCAAGGTAGTTTGCAAAGTCGGCAAACCATGGGGTACTCGAATCTCCACGAAATGAAACTGCATTTAGGGTTTCGAGAGGAAATGTTTCATTTATTTCCTTTTTCTCGAAAGCATCTTGGTTAGGGTTTTCAAGACGGGAGAGATGGTCAGCAGCTAGGTTCTCGGCTCTTTTTTTATCATGAATAATGATATCAAATTCTTGCAGAAGGAGAACCTAATGGAGTAGTCTCGACTTTGCATCTTGTTTTGCAAAGAGGTACTTCAAAGCCGAGTGATCCGTATACACTATGCTTTTGGTCAGTGTCAAGTATGGCCGGAATTTTTCAAAAGCATACACCACAGCTAATAATTCTTTTTTGGTGGTGGTGTAATGGCTTTGAGCCTCGGTCATAGTTTTGCTGGCATAATGTATAGGCTGAAAATGTTTTGTTTTTCGTTGCCCCAAGACTGCCCCTATCGCATAATCGCTAGCAGTACACATGAGCTCGAAGGGCAAGTCCCAATCGGGGGCAACAAGAATCGGTGCCTCAGTAAGCTTTTTCTTTAATGTTTCAAAAGCTTCCATGCACTCGGGGGAGAAGATAAAAGGAGCATCCTTTTCGAGGAGATGGGTCATAGGCCGGGCGATTTTAGAAAAATCTTGAATAAACCTACGGTAGAAACCAGCATGACCCAAAAAGCTCCTAACAGCTTTTACGGTTGTGGGATGAGGCAATTTTGCAATGACGTCCACTTTGGCTCTGTCAACCTCAATCCCGTTCTTTGAAATTTTATGGCCGGGAACAATGCCCTCTTTGACCATAAAGTGACTCTTCTCCCAATTTAGACATAACTTTGTGTCTTCACAACGTTTTAGCATGCTGTCTAAATGGGAGAGACATGATTGAAATGAATCCCCAATGACCGAAAAATCATCCATAAAGACCTCCATAGTTTTCCCGATCATGTCAGAAAATATGGCCATCATACATCTTTGAAACGTGCCCGGAGCATTACATAAACCAAATGGCATACGTTTATAAGCGAATGTTCCAAAGGGGCACGTGAAAGTGGTCTTTTCCTGATCTTGCGGATCAATGGGAATCTGAAAGTAACCCGAGAAACCATCGAGGAAGCAATAGTACTCATTCCCCGCTAATCTCTCGAGCATCTGATCCATAAAGGGCAGAGGAAAATGATCTTTGTGGGTGGCGTCATTTAACTTGCGATAGTCAATGCAGACACGCCAACCTGTAACTAATCGAGTTGGAATCAACTCATTTTCCTCGTTTGTGACAACGATAATGTCACCCTTTTTTGGAACACAATGAATTGGGCTAACCCAAGGACTGTCCGAGATAGGGTAAATCAATCCAGCATCAAGAAGTTTTAAAACTTCTTGTTTGATAACGTCATGAATTTTTGGATTCACCCTTCTTTGTTGTAGGACTGCTAGTTTGAAGTCATCCTCCATTAAAATCTTGTGTGTACAAAATTCAGGGTCAATGCCCTTGATGTCGGAGAGTCGCCAAGCAATTTCTTGTTTATGTGACTTCAAAACCTTTATGAGAGCAGCCTTTTCCTCAACACTTAAGTCTTTAGCAATTATGACGGGTAATTTATCATCACCCTCCAGAAATGCATATTCAAGATGAGGCAGCAAGTCCTTAAGTTCAACCTCAGGGAAGTCATCAGTTTTCTCAACATTTTTTACTTCCTCTTTATGAAGTGTTTGTGATAGAACAGGAAAAGGAGAGGGATCTTCGTTTAATAATCTCTCAAGTATGAGAATATCCCTCTCGGAGTCAATCTCTTGGTTATCGATTCCATCGGGAATCGAGTCACTTTTGAGAAAGGCCTCAATTTCTTCTAAGATGAAGTCACTTCCCTCAAACGGAGTGAGGGAAGGAGAAGAATTGGCTATGATGGGATGAGAAGATTGAGTGAGGTTTTCTCTCGAAGAATCATCAATGAAACCTAAAATCTCTTGAGCATACTCCTCAGCAGCAACATCGATGAAATCTATTTGATTCACCGATTCTCAGTCATAATTGGAGGAGTATCTCGAGGTTTGATTTAGGTTGAAGGTGATGGTTTCCGTTCCAACACGCAGTGTGATCTCTTGCTCAAATACATCAATGAGAGCACGCCCAGTTCTAAGGAATCCCCTTCCAAGAATGAGAGGGACCCTTGAATCGGCATCAAAGTCAATAATCACAAAATCTGCTGGAAAATGGAACTTTCCCACTCTAACAAATACGTCCTCGGCAATGCCAAGTGGACGGGAAATTGAACGATCGGCAAGCTCTAAAGTCATGCACGTGGGAGTAAGTTCGGGAAGAGAGAGTTTCTTCCACACAGAATATGGCATTAGGTTAATGCTAGCATCTAGATCGGCCAAGGCGAAGCATTCAACCATACCCGGAAAAGTACAAGGAATGAGAAATTTCCCGGGGTCTCCAAGCTTTTCAGGAAGCTTTTTCAAAAGAACTGCTGAGCAGTTCTCATTCAGAGGAGTTCTTGCCATCTCAAAGAGTTTTTCCTTATTACTTAACAGATTTTTGATTGTCGATGCAAACTTGGGCATCAAGAGAATAGCATCCGCGAAACTGATATCAAAGTGCAAATCTTGGAAGATTTGGAAAAATTTATCCATTTGGTGATTAGCCTTTTCGCGGAGCTTTTGTTCACTGACACATGATGGGTAAGGAATAAAAGTTTTGGATTTAGGGTTGTCCATTGGAGTTTCTTGTGGTTCAAAGAAAACTCCAGGCTTACATCTGGTTTCAGGAATAACCTGAGGTTGGACGTGTGCTGTACTTCGTGAGCATGTAGGTTGCACCCTGTCCTTTGTCACCTCAGGTTCGCGTTCCACCACCTTTGGAGGAGAGGAAGAAGAGGTAGTAGGAATCGCGGGTTCATCATATGAAGCACCACTTCGTGTTGTGATCGCCTTAGCATGGCCCCTCGGGTTAGCGATCGTGTTGTTCGGTAAAGTAGTACCTGAGCCCGAGGGTCGATCATTTAAAGACTTCTTGATATCAGAAATCTGGCTGACCAACATCTTGTTCAACTCTTCTTGGGACTTCATGAATTGCTTTAACAACTCGTCAGATGAAGGCCCGGTTGGAACAATGGCTTGATTCGGATTAGGAAAATTTGGAGCTCAATTGTTCGGATTGGGACCTTGATTTTGAAAATTACCCTGATTAGGGTTGTTGTTTCCATGAAAATATCCCGGATTGAAATTACCCTAACCTTGGTTTCGATTAAAGTTTCCTTGATGTTGGAAACCTTGGTTTTGATTGTGAAAACCGTGACCCTGGTTGAAGTTACCTTGGTTTTGAAAACCTTGGTTCACTCTATTTTGATTTTGGCCATGGTTTTGGACATTTTGGTTTTGACTAAAACCAGGAGGTCCAGGGTAGTGATGATGAGGACGATAGTTCGGGTCCATAGGAGGGCGGTATTGATTGCCTCCTTGATTTTGGGACCCGGCTACAGCATAAGCTTCATATGGAGTACCATCAGTAGTTGTGCAATTGTAGTAGGCATGCGGCCCACCACAAGTCACACAGACTTCCACTTTTTTAACCTCAGCAGGTGGAGGATGTTGTGGAAATGAAACTTTCTTTGTTTGGGCGAGAACCAAAGCTTGAATAGCTTCAGTGAGCTTGTCAATCTTAGCATCCATGCTAGATTGACTCACAGAAGATGAAGTGGAAGGACCCGCATTGATTTGAGAAACAATCGGTTTGCTTCGTATAGAACAGACCTTGGACTTGTTTTCTATGATTTGCAAAGCTTCTTTTGTGGTTCTACTCAAGAAATTACCTCTCGCGGAGGCATTGAGAGAATCCTGATCAGCTTGGCTCACGCCATTGTAAAAAGTATCGAGTTGCATCAACTCTGAGAAACCATGATGTGGACACTTGCGAAGTAATTCTTTGAAACGATCCGACGCTTCACCAAAAGATTCATCATATTTCTGAGTGAACTTGGTGATTTCGTTCTTAAGACTCGTGGTCTTGGAAGGTGGGAAGAATTCATTCGCAAATTTTTTGACAAGATCTTCCCATGTCTCAATAGATCGAGGAGGTTGTTTTTCAAGCCAAATCCGGGCTTGTCCCTCGAGTGAGAATGGGACGAGGAGAAGTTTGATTGCTTCGGATGGGACATTCGTGTACCTGATGGTCGAAGTGATTTTATTGAACCATTGAATGTGAGCATGAGGATCGTCCCTCTCAAAACCGTAGAATTGACTTGAGGTTACAAGATTGAGTAACCCGGTTTTGAGCTCAAAATTATCAGCCACGATGGCTGGAACAACAATGGCATCTTCGTAACCCTCGATGGGTGCTTGGAGAAGCTCACACATGGGGCGGTCTTCCGCCATGGTGACAGTGGGTGTGGCAACAATACAGATCTCAGATCCGACTGTTGGTGCGGAACGTCTACGAGGTCTTCGAGGTTTCCTGACAAGCTCACGTAATGGGCTCGTGGAGCTTGAAGAACGAGTGCGCATGCACTAGTGATAAAAACCAATCAAAACAAAATCGAGGCAAATCCACAGTGAACTTAAACCAATAATCACAAGCAAGTGGCTTCTTTAAAAAAGGTACACCACTCACAGAGATACAAAGGAAAGTTTTAAATCTTTGGTTTGGGAACTTATTATGTCCACACCCCCAGTTGGTAGGTGTTCTGTCTTGGTTTGCAACGGTTGGTTTTTATGTATGATTATTATTCACAAGAAAAGACGGATGTTTTGGGGTTTTTGTGTGTGGGTTAAAAACTTTTGGACAATATTTTTGGTATCGTTTTGTTTACCAAAATCGTATTTCTTTAAGAATCACCTTAAAAGAAACACAATATAGAAAAAGTAACGATCTGTTTTGTTGTTTTTTTTATTTTTTTGGTGTTTTAACACTTTAAGAAAAGTGTTAATGATTTTTTTTATGTTTTGGTTTAAAATTTACAAAAGTGGTGGTTTTTGTACAGTGATGATGGTGAAATAACACTAATCTCAAATAACGCTATAAAAACGCGCACACCTCCCCGGCAGCGGCGCCAAATTTTGATTGGTGCTAAACAGTCAACTTAAATTGACCAAGTATATGGTCAACAAAGTCAATCTTCCTAGACTAATGCTTCCAGGTAATATAGAGTATCACTAGGTCGTTATGTCCCGACGAGGTGTGGATTGTGCTTTAGCGTGCTTGATATCGGGTGATTATTCACAGAAAGGGGTTGTGATGAGAATTATTTTAGAATTATGAACTGAAATAGCTTAGGAAAGCTATGTGATTGATTACTGGAATTTAGATTAAGAAGAAATGATTTAGAACTTAAAAACGTACGTTTTAATTAAAAAACGTACACTGACGAACGTGAGAGAAAGTACAACTGATGAACTAAAAAGGCTACGAGTGTGAAATATTTATTTTTACAATCCTAATGAACAAAAAAAATTTTTAGAAAAAGAAAAATTATTCTTACACTATTTAATTATTTATTATTAATTAATTACTGATTACTTATTTATTAACTAATTATATTGATTTAAATTATTAAAAATTACTAAAAAGACTTAGATAATCAAGAAGATTTTTATAAATCTAATTAACCATCACGGGAATCTAAAAAAAATTATAAAAAAATTGGTTTTATGTATTTTTAAACTAATTTACTAATTATTATTCTAATTATTAATTAATTACTAATTAAACTAATTATATTCTAAAAAATAGAAAATGAATAGTATAAATTCTAGAAAAATTCTTAAAAATGTTTTAACTTATATAAAAGCTAGGAAAATTATAAAAACTAGGTGTTACTTAATAAAATCTAATTCTGCTATTTAATTCTTAATTATTAACTAATAATAAATTAAATTAACATTAATTCTAAAAACCACTAAATGACAAAGGAAAAATCTGGAAAAATTTCTAAAATTACTTTAATATAAAAGAGAATTAATAAAAATATAAAAATGCTAGAGTGCCTATAAATAAGCTAAAAAGAAAACTAAAAAAGATAATTTCTATTAAATAAAAGCTATCACTATAATTAAATTTGGTTTTTTGTGTTTTTTCTTTTTCCAAACTAATTTAACACTAAAAACTAACAACTTTTACAAAAACACTTAATGTCCATAGAATCCTTAATGTCGAAGGTTGTGCTATCAGTTCTCACTCGTAAGGTTAATTTGCCATCATAGACATCAATGACTGCACGAGCGGTAGAAAGAAATGGTCTCCCTAAGATGATGGGTACCAAGTCATCCTCCTCCATATCCAAGATTACGAAGTCGACCGGGAATTTGAATTTCCCAACTTTGACTAGCACATTCTCGCATATCCCTATGGGGTATCTGACTGATCTATCAGCTAGTTGGATGTTCATACGGGTAGACTTTAATCCAGAGTATCCTAATTTACGGAACATAGAGTGAGGCATGAGATTGATACTTGCTCCCAAATCAGCAAGAGCATTCTTGATTGATAGAGATCCTATGGAGCAAGGCAGGGTGAAGCTGCCCAGATCGTCTACCTTTTTTGGTAGCCCTCGATGGGTCACCACTGAGCATTTTTCACCCAGGGTCACAAGACCCTCAAGTTTCTTCCGGTTAGCAAGTAGTTTTTTAAAGTATGCACTATACTTTGGCACGTGATAGCAAGCATCAAGGAGGGGTATGGTGACAACCGAGTCTTTTAGGCATGACAAGAATGTCTTGTTGTCCTTCTCAGTTTTCTGGTTCCTTAATCGGGATGGAAACGGGATTCTCATAGGTTGGTTAGGTAGGGTTGATGGGGAAGGGGTCATCAAGGGCAGTTGGTCGGGGGTCTTGCCACCGACATCCTCCTCCTCCTCGCTAGGTTTGTTTGGATTGGGGGCTATGGGGGATGAGCTTGGGTAAGGTGGGTCCTTGGTTGTTGTTCCAGCTCGAGTGGTTATCGCGAGCATGGGGTCTTTTTTGCTTACTGATGGCATTTCAAGATTATCTAGGGCTGAGTTAAGCTTGTTGAAAAATTCTCCAATGTCATCTTGCTGCTCGTCAAAAAGCTCATTAAGACCTTTCATTTGCAAGCCTTTTTCTTGAGTGAAGTGACCAAGGTCATCTTCAAAAGTGCTCCTGATTTCGAATTCAGGGCCTTCCTCCCCTTCTTTTCTCTTTACCAGATTTCCCCAGAGGGTGTAATCGTCATTTTGGTAAAAAGGCAAAAGGGAGGGATCAGCATAAATGTCCCCTCCTGACAAGCATGCATGTTTGGTTGTGGCTACTCCTCCGCATTCTTCTACCTCATGCGGGCCCCCACAGTAATCGCAGATTAAGTAAGGATTCGACAGTTGTTTAGGTAAATGCGATCCAGCTAGGTATTCCATTCTTTTGTGAATTTTTCTCAACCGATCTGAGGTGATTTCAGAAATGCTGACAGTCGACTCAGGTTCATCCCAAGTGTCATCCTGGTCCTGAGCATATTCTTCAATCCTATCCCATCCTTCGTTGGCACTAAGATTGGCCAATTTCCCTTTTCTAGATTGGTTGATTCCGTTTCGATCGTTAGAGGAGATATTATCGTAGAAGATTTGGACCAAGAGCCAAAGCTCAATGCCATGATGGGGAACTTGTCTTATTAAATCTTTGAATCTAATCCACGATTTATGGAAGGGTTCGTCCTTCCCTTTTCGGAAATGGAGGATCCTATCTCTAAACGCTGAGGTTTTTCCAGGTGGAAAGAACTTCTCATAGAACTTGGATATGAGTTGCTCCCATGTGAAAATAGATTCAGAAGGGAGTTTGTCATACCATTCTTGGGATTTTTCATATAGGGTAAAAGGAAAGAATCGCAATCGGGAAGTGTCTCTAGTATCCCCATCCGTATGGAGGGTGTCTACTATTTTCAGGAAGTCTTTGATGTGTTGGATTGGATCTTCCTCATCTAATCCGCAAAACTTACACACACTTTGGACAAGCCAAACATCGTTTGCATGCAAGACCTCGTTGGTGTATTCGTTTGGGTAGACAATGGCGTTTGAGAAGCCACGAGAGGTTGGGGAGGAGTAGTCCTTAAGGCGCTTAGGAATGGGAGTTGCGGGGATACTCATCTCATCGTTGGGTTGAGAGCTAGGGGTTGTGACATGATTTTCTGAATTTTCTTCAGAAAGAGGTGCATCAAAATCGATGGCAACGCTAGATGGTTCAGAAGTTGAGTGATATTGTCTCAATCTATGCATTTCTCTTTCGGGTTCCGCATAAGGCAAGACAAGGTTTCTAGTGGAACTACGACTCCTAGTAATCCTAAGGTTAAAGGATTCGTCATTTGCCATGATGGCAGGTGGTGAAAAGTTATGAACAAAGACACAAAGAAATAAGATAGACTAAAGAAAACCTAAAAAATAAAAATAAAATCTTACTAGAACGGAATCTAGCAAGTAGACCTAATAAAAAGAGATTCTAACCTAGACAATAACTATTCCCCGGGCTGCGGCGCCAAAAACTTGATACGTGGGAATCGCACTAGGATTTACCTCTCAAGGGATCTTGAGAAGCTTACAACCCCACCAGGCAGTGTACCTGATCGTTGTAGTATAGTATAGTGACAAGTACCGGGGGATTGATCGTTCAGCTAGGAATAGTGTCGCTAGGATTAGAAAACCTAAATACTAGTTCTAAAGGTGAGAGATGATTCTTTTTGTATTTTTATATTTTTTAGAAAGCAAGTAAAAATCTCGGGTTTGAAGGATTTGGGCGGAATTAGTTGCTAGTCAACTAACCCAATACTAAAGATGCAATCAAAATAAAATACTAGAAATGAAAATAAACTAAATTATACTAAAGTTTTGAGCAATAAGCGGAGAAAATGTGTTTACTTATATTTCACTACTCCCTAGACATCTTTTACATGTTAATTACTTGTTATAGTTGCATGGATGACGGATTGTATTCCTTAATACCATTCATGGGGTATCGCACATAACTCCCCAATTCTATGAGCTCTTATCTCCTCCTATACCATGCCCAGCACAACCATAGGAATTATAAACAGTGGCTCATGCATTAAATACAACCAATAAAGACCTTAGTGCAATAGGTTCATGTTTCCTAAGACGTTCAAGCATGTTACCATTTGGAGATCTGCCAGTTTTCTTAAGCCTAACATATAAATTCATTCATCCAAAACAATTATAAACAAGTAATCAACACATAATTAACATCTAGGTTTCATTAGATCCAAGCAAACACAAGATAGATCTAGCCTAGCATGATGGAACTAAGACAAGAACAAGATATAGACGACCAACACATAGGCGTATTGATTGAATTAAAAGAACACTTATCTCAATTACACATGAAAGGTATCAAGGGCTTAGAACCCTTGAAAAACCTGTAAAATTCGCACCAAGTTCGTACTTAGGGTTTCTCCAAAACTTCTCTCCCTTTAATGTGAAAATTAGAAAACTATATATAGGAAAAGGGGTCTGACGGCGTCAAGACCAAACTTGTGACGCTGTCACCTCGCCGCCAAAACTCTTCTCGGACTACCTTGATCTACTTCTGACGCCGTCATGTGTTGTGCATTTCCAGGCCGTCATGAATTTTACTCTTGACGCCCTTCCTTGTGACGCCGTCAAATCTGTACTGGGTCGTCATGGAAAATTGCTCTTGACGCCGTCAGGATGTTACTCTTGACGCCGTCACCTACTGTTCGCAGCAAGGAAAATTAAGACTTTGGCGTTTTCTTCACTTTTATGCTCCAAAAACGTCCGAATTGCTTCCTTTTCTAGATTTCACTCCCAAAGTACCTAAAATCATAAAAGGAACGATTTAGGGCAATATTTGATCAAATAAATTCAATTCCGGGCTTAAATGACCCCCTAAAAGTGGTTCATTTTTCGCCTCATCAAATAACAAAAGGGGGTCCGGTTTGGTATTTGTGAATAACATGGACCAAAAATGTAATTCCACCAAAGTTGAGGGGCTGTAGATGTAGGTTTTCCAAAGTATTCACAAGGACCACTATTGCCAAACTCCAATAACACAAGGACCATTATTTTCATTTTCGACTTTTAAAAATTCCCAAGGACCTTTTCTGTAAATTTTCAAACTCCAGTGACCAAACATGTAGATTTTCAAAACTTTTCACCCAAAGTCCATTTTTTGATAACTTTTGATTTTTTGAAGGACTTGGGTTGACTTTTCTGAAAATAAATGCATAGGGACTATTTTTGACAAGTTTTGAAACTTGGGGGACTGAAACTGCTAATATTGCAAACTTTGATCATTTTTCATTTGTTTTTGCTCATTTTGCATTTAAAACACATAAAACACAATCCCTGAGATAATTTAAGTATTTTGATAACTTTTTGATTGTTTTTGTATGTTTTGGCAGTTTAAATACGACAAAAATGATGAGTGTTTGAGCACTCATTAATGACAATGCCCAACATTCAGCTCAACACAAAATTCGTGAATAACATGGCACCAGTTCAGAGCTGTTAAACTCAACAAAGGTCTCAGGCATACTAATCATGAACAACTCTATGCATATCTCTAACAACATGAGAAACATGCAGCTTATGATCGGTTAATGCGTGAAAAGCTCAATCCTACAACAACTAATGAGTCTCTTGCCTTTGTCTCTAATGCTCAACAACTCACTCAACCTTCAAATGATCAATCTCAACCTCCTTCATCCAGGTCTACTCCAACTAATGGTCAATCCACAACTCCCTCACCACCTGCCTTAAACACCCACCTCGACTCTGGGTACTCTTACACTGACATGATGATTGATAATCTCTCCAATCAAGTCTCCTTATTAGTCCAACAGTTCAGAGCTGTTCTTCCACCAACCAATAACCAATTCAGGACTTCGTCTAACCCACGAAATCAGGCAGTCATTGAAGACGGAAGGGTGGTAGTGCAGAATGTACAAGGAAGACAAAACCTCAATCCAAGAAATGCTGGTAGAGAAAATGGGCAGTATAGAGTCGGGAATGCACTGCGAGTACAAGCTAGGCAGCCTAAGTGTTATAACTGTGGGGGGTTGGGCCATATAGCTAGGAATTGCACTCTCCCAAAGCGTCCTCAAAACTTTGAGTACTTCAAGGACAAGATGTTGCTAATACAGGCGCAAGAGAATGGAACTGCTCTGGATGAAGAAGCTTTGCTCTTTCTGGCTGGTGATGACAAGAATATGTTTGATGCTGATGTGGATGATCAACCTGTTCTGGACATGGCACTAAATGATCCGAACATCTTTCAAGTTGAAGATTGTGATGCTTTTGATTCAGATGTTGATGACGAACCCATATCTCAAACCATCTTCATGGCTAATTTGTCTGCAGCTGCAACATCCCCACAGCAGTCTGGCTCTTCCATCACATCTGCTATCTCTGAGGTACCAACGTCACTAAATTCTAATCTGAATTACTCTACCAATCCACAGGGGGCATGTGAGTCTGTACAACCCAAGAATATTGACAACACAGACACCACTAATATGGGAAATACCAATAATATCCCATATGAACGGTATGTGAATGACAATAAAATGTCAGTTGTACCAAGTGACATGTCGTCGGTTGATTCTAGAGAACTTGAGCTGCATGAGCACACTATATACAACCCTGATGACTCCTTGATCACTAGAGTTAACATCCTTAAGGATCAGGTGACCATATACGAGCAGCGTGCTAAATTTGATCTTCATGAACATGAGCAGAAAATGGAATGGCAAATGCGTGCTTACATATCTGAAAACAATTCCAAACAAGAAACATTGAAAAGGGAGTTAGTATCTTTAAAAAAACAATTGGATCAAACTGTCAAACAAAGACAGGAAATTCAAAAGGGGTTGACTTCAATCAAACTCGAATACAAAGATAAAGAAACTAAACATCTAAATGATTTCTCAAAACTTAAAATGTTGAAAAATAAATTGGAAGATAAGTTGTACACGCAAGGCCAAACCATTCAATCTGCTCAAATGATGCAAAACCATAGGAAACTAAGTGATGAATTTAGTGAACTAGATGCCTCTAAGACTAAAGCCAAATTTCTTAGAAATGGTATAGGTGCTCAACCTGCGTTATAGGATGCAAAACTATGCTTGACCCTAACCATGCCCCTCCTGATGTGAAGTCCTATGACGAGATTGATGAGGCTGAGGATATAACTAGGGAAATACTTGCTGAGCGACTAAAGGATCCCCTGTGCATAGCTAAAAATATTGTATTTCACCATGATTATACTAATGACAATCATTCAACCATTTTTGTTCCTCAAAAGAAAATCCTCCCTGACAAAGTGTTTTGGAATATTAACATGGAAAAAATGAAAGCTGAAAGAATTGTAGGTAACACACGTACCATCTTTAGGATTGCTGACCCAACCATCTATCCTCTGAACATACCCAGGCATCTAGTACCATATACTCTTACCACACAGTGTAATACCCTAATTGCGTTATATATTCTAGGTCAATTGTTTAAGAACTTTGAAAAAACATGTAAAACAAGAATTACACCAAAGGGGATTACAGAAGGGGAAAAGGGTTTTGAGCAAACAAAACAGTGTTACCTAACTGAAGTCATGCCATTTTTCGATCTTCTTAAAGAACATTTTGAAGGCCTTAAAAATACCATTAATAATGATGTGACTCAAATGAAAAAGGTCTTTAAAGAGGTGGAAAATGAGGGTAACCAATTAGCTATTGATCTCAAATACAGTGAAATTGACAGGAAAAACATTCTCATCATGAATGAGAACTTGATTGCTAATTGCATTGCACAGGATGTCTTTTACACTGTTACTAGCTCAGCACTATCTGCTCGGCAATTTCATGAAATTTTGATCATTTTAAATATATTCCAGAATCGTGTGATTGAGCTTGAGGGGGAGAATTACAAACTAAATAACAAAATTCAAAATGACGACCATGATAACATGGTCAGGAGTTTCTCAAAACTAGAAGTTGATAATCTTAACTTGCAACTTAAATACCAACATCTAGAAGAAAACATAAAATTATCAAATGCCAAGTCATCTTCGGATGCTCCTGAGTTTGACACATGTTTTGAATTAGCTAAAAAGGATGATGTAATTCAAGCTCACTCAAACACGATTCGGATGTTGAGGGCCCAAATTGCACAATTAAAGTCGAACAAAGGCGACGTGACCAATACCAATTACCAGAAGTCGATAGATTCTCAAAACTGTCAGAAACAAGGCATTATCCATGTATTACAACATGAAAATGAGTGGCTTCGTGCTGAAATGTAAAATGCTAAACAACGTTACAAAGAGTTATTTGAGTCTATTAAAATAACACGTAACCAAAACAATGAAAGAGTCACTTCTTTGCTAAACGAAATTGAGAATCTAAAGACTATGGTGAAGGGTAAAATGCCCGTCGTTTCATGTGATCATGCAATTTCCAATGCACATGCTTGTAAGAAATATGCGTGCGTGATGAGGCGAAAAATGAACCACTTTTAGGGGGTCATTTAAGCCCAGAATTGACTTTATTTGATCAAATATTGCCCTAAATCGTTCCTTTTGTGATTTTAGGTACTTTGGGAATGAAAACTGGAAAAGGAAGCAATTCGGACGTTTTTGGAGCATAAAAGTGAAGAAAACGCCAAAGTCTTAATTTTCCTTGCTGGGAACAGTAGGTGACGGCGTCAAGAAGGAATCCTTGACGGCGTCAAGAGCAAATTCCATGACGATCCAGTACAGATTTGACGGCGTCATGAAGTAGGGCGTCAAGAGTAAAATTCATGACGGCCTGGAAATGCACAATACATGACGGCGTCAAAAGTAGATCAAGGCAGTCCGAGAAGAATTTTGGCGGTGAGGTGACGGCGTCACAAGTTTGGTCTTGACGCCGTCAGACCCCTTTTCCTATATATTGTCTTCTAATTTTCACATTAAAAAAGAGAAGTTTTGGAGAAACCCTAAGTACGAACTTGGTGCAAATTTTACAGGTTTTTCAAGGGTTCTAAGCCCTTGATACCTTGCATGTGTAATTGAGATAAGTATTCTTTTAATTCAATCAATATGTCTATGTGTTGGTTGTCTATATCTTGTTCTTGTCTTAATTCCATCATGCTAGGCTAGATCTATCTTGTGTTTGCTTGGATCTAATGAAACCTAGATGTTAATTATGTGTTGATTACTTGTTTATAATTGTAATGGATGAATGATTTTTATGTTAGGCTTAAGAAAACTAGCAGATCTCCAATTGGTAACATGCTTGAACATCTTAAGAAACATGAACCGATGTGCACTAGGTCTTTATTGGTTGTATTTAATGCATGAGCCACTGTTTATAATCCCTATGGTTGTGCTGGGCATGGTATAGGAGGAGATAAGAGCTCATAGAATTGGGGAGTTAAGTGCGCCACCCCATGAATGATATTAAGGAATACGATCCGTCATCCATGCAACTATAACAAGTAATTAACGTGTAAAAGATGTCTAGGGAGTAGTGAAATCTAGGTAAACACATTTTCTCCACTTATTGCTCCCAACTTTAGTATAATTTAGTTTATTTTCATTTTTAGTATTTCATTTTGATTGCATCTTTAGTATTGGGTTAGTTGACTAGCAACTAATTCCGCCCAAATCCTTCAAACCCGAGATTTTTACTTGCTTTCTAAAAAATATAAAAATACAAAAATAATCATCCCTCACCTTTAGAACTAGTATTTAGGTTTTCTAATCCTAGCGACACTATTCCTAGCTGAACGATCAATCCCCCGGTACTTGTCACTATACTATACTATAACGATCAGGTACACTGCCTGGTGGGGGTTGTAAGCTTCTCGAGATCCCTCGAGAGGTAAAGCCTGGTGCAATCCCTACGCATCAGTGCGATGCTGTGAATGTCTCTCTTCCCCTTAGGAACAATAAGTTAGTTCATAGCAACTATCTTAGATATCTTAAGGATTGCCTGGTAATACTTAGAGAAACCATTGAGGATAAGAGGATACCTATACCACAGGATGATGTTATTGTTGGTGCATGCTTCCTCACTAATAGAGCCCAGGAATTATTAGAATATGCTATAGGATCATGCCCCAAGTATGATAACAAGCCGGATAGGTCATTTGCGTCACACTCCAACAGTGGCAACAAACATGTTACATTTGATTCTCCCCAAACCATGTCACAATCCACCATCATGATCACCAGTAAACAAGTTGCAACTAATCATACTAATGTTTCCGTCATTGCTTCTACAGGAGTAAAAGGTGTATCTAAAGCTAGCAAGTCACAGCCTAGATGCAATACAAAGAATGATAGGACTTTGCCAGCTAAGAGTGCACTATAAATCCTTTGTCTCGCGGTTAGATCTTTCCATATCTTACTTATTATCTTGCTTATATCGTTATTACTTTTATAGACGTAGACGTATATATATATATATATTTGCTCATATAGTGCTAGTATTGATTTTACTTAAAGATCCAACGAAAGTTTCATTCACAAAACAAAGTTTTTACAATCAAACTAAAAAGGTAACATACATATAATTGATCATTTCGATCAAGTAAAGTTTTCGTACAAAATATAACTAAGCATTATAAAATAAACGATTACTTAGTTATTTCTCGTATATAGCTATAATTGTTTATATTGTGCATGTGTTGATTTCACATACTTAGCTTATATTATTATTGTTCATACTTAAATATAGTTGTTCAGATTGTTCAAGATTAGAGTTCACATAAGATTGAATCAAAGTTTTAAAAGCAAACAAGGTTTTAAAACTAAACTAAGTTTTCATAATAAAATTAAAAAGACGTAAAACTATTCAACCCCCCTTCTAGTTTTCCACAATTGGTATCAGAGCTACGTTAAACAAGATTTTTAAAATATACTATATTTTAAAACTTGTATCGATCTATGGAATCGGAAAAATATTTAGAAGGGCAATCTATGCAAGGACTACCACTATTTGAAAGTGATGGTTTTCTTTATTGGAAAAATAGATTCAAAACTTATGTGAAATAAAAAGATCTTGATCTTTGGCATGTCATTACCTTTGGTGATTTTCCTCCTATTCAATATAATTTTGAAACTAAAATGGATGAAATTGTATCTTTTGAAAAACAGAATGATGATTTGAAAAAGAAACTAGCAAAAAATAATGAGGCTAAAATCGTTATTTATAATGCGTTACCACACAAAGAATATGAAAGAATTTTTATGTGTAAAACCGCAAAAGAAATTTGGGATTCTTTACTAATCACTCACCAAGGTAATAGTCAAGTTAAAGATAACAAAATAGATCTTCTTGTTCAACAATATGAACAATTTACGATTCCGGAGGAGGAATGAATAGATAATGCGTTTGCTAGGTTTAACACTATCATCACAAGTTTAAAAGCACTTGATGAGAATTTTTCTAGTAAGAATATTGTTAGGAAATTTCTTAGGGCTCTTCATCCAAAATGGCGAGCTAAAGTTACGGCAATTGAAGAATCGAAGAACTTGTCAACTCTTTAACTTGATAAGTTGATCGGCAACCTGAAAGTCTACGAAGAAATAATAAAGAAAGACTCCGAGATGGTCAATGGAAAAAGAGAGCATAGCAAGTCAATTGCATTGAAAGCTAGGAAGGAATCTAGTAACGAGGATAGCTAAACCTCCGAAAGTGATGACGAAGAATATGCGATGGCCGTAAGAGACTTCAAGAAATTCTTCAAAAGGCGAGGAAGATTCGTTACACAACCGCATGATGAAAGGAAAGCAAACCAAAGAAATAGAGATGACAAAAATGGCAAAAGTGATAGGAAGTGCTTCAAATGTGGTAATCCAAATCATCTCATCGGAAAATGTCCAATGATGTCAAGAAATCAAAATCAAAAGGCGTTTGTTGGAGGAGCTTGGAGTGATAGCGATGACGATGAGAAAGAAATCACAAATGAGGAGAAATGTCTTTTGGCTAAGACATCAAGCGAGGTACGTTCCGAAACCGAATACTTTAGTGACGAAAATTTATCATTAGACGAAAAAGACCTAGAAAGTGAATATAATAGGTTATGCAAATTAGGTCAAAAGGTTATAGCTAAAAATAAGTCACTAAAACATATTAATAATCTATTAGAAAATGAAGTACTCGAATTAAAAATTAGACTACAACATTTGAAAAAAGGAAAAGAAGTTTTTATAGAATGTAAAACATGCATAGATGTTAATAATGAAAACGAAAAACTTAAAGATGAAATTTT
This sequence comes from Artemisia argyi, assembly GCA_030686995.1. NCBI lineage: Eukaryota > Viridiplantae > Streptophyta > Magnoliopsida > Asterales > Asteraceae > Artemisia > Artemisia argyi. The sequence continues at coordinate 84,141 of JARVZY010002803.1, forward strand.
CAAACTTGACAAGTTTAAAAATAGTAGTAACCCACTTAAGAAAATAATAAGTGTTCAAGAAACTTCGGGAGATAAAACCGGTCTAGGATTAACCTCAACTAATGTTTCAACTAGTGAAAATAAAAGTATAAAGTTTGAATGTGAATCTAGTAAACAAAAATCATTAGAATCAAAACCTAAGTATATACTTATAAAAGATAGAAAAATACCCATTGCGAATGATGAAAAAGTAAAAACTTTTTATAAACCATCCTTAAAGACCGAAGTAGGATCCTCTAAATTTAAATTAAGATCTAAAACTGCACCACCGAGAAAACTAAATAATCTTCATACTCGATCTAAAACACCTCAACCTAGAAGAAACCAAAATAGACAAAACTACAATAATACTAGTCATCAAATGTGGAATCATCAACCAAGTTACAATCCTTGGGGAATACTACCACCATACATGCATCCTAGCCAAATATTGAATATGTTTGGACCAATGAGATATGGGAACCAAGTGGCTAAGCTATCAATCTTGGAAGAAGTTGGAATATCATCTACAAATGACTTTTATAAGTCAACATGGTCACTTGAAGTGCTTGAAGATATTCTATTGAAGACTAAAAGGTACGCGTTTCTTTTAAGTTCATCGCTATAATTTGCATGCTTAGATATATGATTAGTTAGATTAATGCTTAGTTATACATATATGTGTACATAATAGCTTATATTCTTATAACCTAGAAACATCATTGGTTGACTCTCCTAAGAATAAGATAAAATTGTTCATTGCCGAACGAAATTGAAAATGGAAATCTTCTATATCCACTATTAGCAAACTCATGGTGATGAAGTGAAATGAGTTAAGTGGATCGATCGTTAATATAGAAGTAGGATTAGATCCCTCGCGTAAGAAAACTATGGATGAAACAAGCTCTCGTAGACTATGGCATTAAGTTAGATAAGCGTGCGAAAACAAAGGAACTATAGATGTTAGGTTATACCCCATTCAACACTCTCGCATCTAACATATAAATTATCGTCTTCATTTCCTTTAGGATCATAGGATATGTAGAAACGATAGCATGAGATAATAATAGGCTTAACCAATCCTCTTGAGCATGAGATCTTTAATAAACATTTTTTAAAATATTTGATTTATGATATTTGTTGTCAAAAATCTAATATCTCTAAAAATATGCAAAAACCTCACATTTTGGAAAATATTTTTTCAAATAACTATCCCACTTTTAAATAACATGTTTTCACTGTCAATATCCACAATTTTGTTTTGATCAAAACTAAAGATTGGGAAAATATTCTTTACCGTTCATTCACACATTTTGAAGTAAAAACCCAATCTATTTTATTCAAATAACTTTCACATCTAAGTGAAAACTTACTTTTAAACATTGTTGAACAATGCTAAAAACGTCTCTTTTAAAATCATGCATGGTGATCTCATATTTGTCATCTTTATTTATATAAATGACACTTATAAGTGAACTAAATCAAATCAAGAGGACCATGGTTTGTTCATTAAGACTTTGTTTGTAACAAGTCTAGAAATCCATGCTAACATAACTACCCACTTATTGCACATTGATACTGTCACAACTCACCATTTCAGGTCATTTCCCGAACTTTGGAAAAACACTATTCATCAAACACTATTCATCAAAACACTATTCATCAGTTTACTATTCATCGTTTTCGAGGTCAATTTGATATTCTGAGAAACTTTTGGGAAATTTACTATTCACGAAACACTATTCATTGTGGGAAAAGATTTCATCATTCACGTGCATTACACATTTCATCGTAAATTTAGTTTACGGATATTCAAATTCGCGTAACCGGATTGGGTTAGGTGCGAATTCATTTCATTAGTGTTGAGAACACTGCATACGGACTGGAGATAGTCTGCATATCATCATAACAGCATTTTCATGTTATACCACTCTCAGGATTTTCAAATTTCTATATTCAGTACATTTAACGTTTTTACGTATAAGTATTTATAGTAAACGTTAACACCCGGTTTATACACGACGAATATATCTAAATATTCCCACAACGGTCCCGACATATTTTTATATCCATTTTAACATCATAAAAGTTATAACATTCAGTTACCCAGTATTTTGGAAATTTATTTTATTTATAACGTACGCGTATGAATATAACGACGGTTTTCGTTAAAACTAAACATTAATCACCCGATCACTCAGTAAATGTACCCAACATATTTTTAATATGTTTTTATCATTATTATGACTTTATTTCATCCCGGTTAATTTTGTGAACGTTTATTGCTATTAAACCCGGTACCCCGATTTTAACGAATAACGCGTAATAACACTTAACGCTACACTATATTTTCTAAGTGATCAAAACCGTTTTGGCTACTCCCTTTTCACACCAAAACCGGCCCATGAGACACCCCTTAACCTCAAGTATTGATTTCTTAATATAAAACAATAAACCTTAAAAACCATACTTTACTAAAAACTTAGAATCATAATTCACTTTTAGCAAGAACAATTTTCATCTCATCTTCCCCATTTCTCTCTTCAAACCCACGACCCTAATTGATCTCTATGATCAAGTGATCATTTTTCATGAAGTAAAACACAAAAGTTGTTCATTTTACAAGTCTAATCAAGAATCAAGCAACAAAAACATAAGAACATCAAGCATAATCATCCTATAATCATCTCATTTTATCAAGTAAGTTTTCATCTTTATTTTTTCATGAATCATCCTATTTTTACATGTATTACATAAGTATCATGCTAAAAACCATGTATAATGAGCTATACCACACTTTATTTTGGCTAAAAACAAACATACAAACCCTAACTTTTTGGTTATGAATCCCCTTGCTCTAATAACTTGGTTAGGAGTCCATGACACCCTAAGAAGGTGTATGGTAAGATTAGATTAGTCATGTGGTGATTACAAGAGGATTGGTGATGGTAGAAATTAGTTTTTAACCTTGGAAACTTGATTTGGAACCTATTTTAGACACGCTGTCCCGTTTTGTAAAAATCTGGAAAATCAGTAAACACCAAGGAAACTTTGGCAAAATTTTTAGAAAATACTTTCAAAAACGAATCCGTAGGCGAAAGAACGGATTAAAAAGAGCTTATAACGAAGAAGTTATGATTTTTGCAAGATTGTTGACGAAAAGTATTTTCTGGAAATTAGTTGCTGTTGGACGTTTTTCATTGTACAAAAAGAGACTTTAGACGTAACCCGGAGGAGCCGAGTTTTCCAAAATATATTACTACATACTAAGACGTAACCGTGGATATAAAGAACAAGTAAAACGGACAAGTAACGACAAAGATATTCACGTTTGAAAATCGGCTAAAATCACTTTATATTTGACAGCTTTTATTAAATTTGGCGCAAAAACTACGAAGTACATTTTCAAGCTAGAAGTAATATCAAGTACCGAGCTTTATAACTAACGTAGTATTAGTTATTATGAGTATGTTTTCATCATTTCAAGGATTACAACCCGAGTATTTCAACGCTAACAAGGAAACTTACGTTATATATATATAAGTATATATATTATAACTAGCCATTTATATTTTCTAATAGCAATATTTTCCAAATTTTTGGAATATATACTTTTGGTAACAACAAGTGTTTTTCCAAAGAGTAGAGTGGTATAGAAACATGAGCATGGTCATTCATAACATCATTTGGTGATCTAAATGAGATCATTCATCATTCATATTAGGTTGCGGCTAGTGTGCGCGCCTTGTTTTTCAGCTCAGTACATGTTCATGGTACCATCATATTGGGTTACGACAGCAAATTGTTCATTGGGGTTCATTTCATTTCATGACAAGTTTCATCAGTTAAGGTGAGTTTTCATAGCCCCGTTTTCAATTCAACATTTTTGATTGTTTTCAAATCCCACGGGGGGAATACATTGCATCAATTATTTCAGTACGAGCCCAAGTATTCAAACATGTACATAGCTTAAGTTACCTTGCCAAGTGCTAAGTCCCCTGTATCATCATGAACCGTTAATTTCAAGTACTAAGCGAGAGTGAGTGGATAGATCTATCGAGGGTGACGCCTCCATCCGTGGTAGTGGATACCAACAGTAAGCGGATGCATGTCATGTCTTTTACATTTGAATGTTTCGGCAGAACATTCGGGAGGGGCATAGAATTTCATCAGTCATAGCTTCGGTGTCATGAGCTTAAGGCTATTGTACAATTTTCACGAGATTTTTATCTTGCATTTTTACTTGTGGTGGCCGTACATCATTACATTTTACAAACCTATGGAATTCACCAACATTCGTGTTGACGTTTTAGCAATGTATTTCAGGTTATTAAGGTAGCTCATGTGACATGCATTTGGACCTTCATGGAGTCGCGGAGTCGACGTGTCTCATCATTATTTCATGCACTTATGTAAACATTTGATCTAGTACGACTTGTTTTTCATAAACATGCAACACATTTTGGGGACCTCATTTTGTAAACTCTGAATTATTTCAATGATCAAATGCAGTACTTTCCAAACGACACTTTAGGTCGTTCAATGTAACTGTAACTGTGGTGCTATGACAGACACCCCCAGGTATTCCATTCCGCTGCAAGTCAGGTAAATTGGGGGTGTGACAGATTGGCATCAGAGCTAAGGTTATAGCGAACTAGGATGTATCTTGGACCCTAGACTATAACCGCATCATCATAGCATCTCATCATTTCATCATAAGTGCATAATCATGATACATGTTGTTTCATACATACCCTGTGCGAGTTATTTATACTCATATCCGTATATGTATATCATTTTATGGACCTGGTTCACAAGTGACATGTCTTCAGATACTCACCCTGACATCCTTTTATCGGATTCCAACATTGAAGATGCCTTGTCATCTTCCACTACCATTATACCATCAGTTGCACTTACACCACCATTAGTACTATTGATTTGCCATAGGAACAGAGTCTTCCTATCATTCAGCCCGTACATAGAATGCCTTTTGGTAGTGTATTCAGAATTAATCTTAATGGAATTATTAGGATGCTTATTGCAAGGAAGATAGTGTGTTTTCTTTCCATCACTAGTAGGGCACTTACTACTCAGGTACTATCACCACCATCAGTTACTTATTACACTATTGGCCTTCCCACAGGGTGTACTTTAGTTTTACCTTTTGGATGTCGCGAGGTAGCACGAAAGAGGGTAGTATTCCATTCACTAGTACCATCATTGTCATTTCCTTTTCCATTCCCACTTGCCATGAACTAGATGACATCTAGTAGACTATTACCATTCGACAAGATTCACCCACGTATCCAATACACCATTCAAGCTATTTTACTATCATATGGGGAAACCGTTTTACAGAAAAATTTTCTGAAGTAAACTATTTTATTACCATCCTATACATTGATTTTTCTGTCATTACACCAAGTATTTACTATTGTTACGCGAAGCAATTTTCATGTTACTTGAAAGAAAACATCAGGATACCATTTTAATAACAATGCGTTGAACACCATCTAAAACTTTTGAGGAAAGTTATGATATTTTGACAAAATCCAACATCGCATCATTAGTCCTCAATTATACATAGCCTGATCACCTATGTAAAATTCAGGAAGGATTATGCCATGAAGGAAATAATTACCTTTTCAAAGGATTGTTGATAACAATCTTCATCCAAAAGTTTTGTAAACAAAGGAACTCATTCATAAACATCCATTTCGCCGAACTATCCCTGGATACTTACCCTCCCTGTCACTCATTTAGCCATTAAGTTGGATTTTCCCATTGACTTCCCTAGAAGAGACTTTCCATATCAATTACATGCAGGATTCCTTTATACAATAAAAGCAATGAAAGGATTACAGAACTACTAACCAGAACTAGAAGTATATAGAGAGAGAATTCATAACTCAACAACAATCCTAAGATACTGCGAGACTATCCGAATCACCATCTCTGACCTAGTTGTCCAATGTTATTATTCAAAGGTACTAGCTAGACTGAGCTACAGGATTGAACTCAATACAAATGTCCGCAGGACAACACAATAGAAATAAACCAAGCTTCTAATTGAGACTGTAGAGCATTTCATTTAAACATGGCCTCATCCATACATAAACTTTCCTGCAGTAAGTTTTCACAAAGTACAATTGTTTGAATCAAGAATATCGATGTAGATTCCTTTAAGGCATTATGTCTAGAAATTTTAGATAACCTCACTTTCATACCAAGCAAGGGATCAAACCGGAACATATCTCCTCATCTACATGGGAAAACAGAATAGACATTCATCGACACAACATCAAGTGATACCTTCGTCTTGCCAATTACAACGATAAACTATTTCAAGACTTAAGTTAGTCTAAATACCTATGCTTGTAGTTATGTCAGATAACCATCAATAGACATTATCCAACCTCAGGAACTAAGTGTTAGACATCTATGCATTTAAGCGAACATTTCCTATTCTATCATTTTATCCTTTTCAGTGTTTTCACTTTTAAATAAAGTTGATGCGTTTACATAAATCACATACCTTGTGGAAAAATGATTTCTGAAATTCCTATTTTGAACCAGTTTTAGCAACACTATTGTACAATGAGAAATATACATAAACATCAAACTTTGGTAAGCAGTCTTAATCACAACATGTTTGAAAACAGTTCCTATTTCATAACTACTGGATTTTGAATCATCAAGAAAAATATTACCCAGTAAATCATTTGCTCCATTTTCTAAATTCGTTTATTCAGAAAAGAATTTCAACTAAAACTCATAATCGCGAGACAAATTTCCATAACGAATTTCCATACAACATCGCTTATGCATTTAGGATTTGTGACTTGACAGTAAAGAATATTGGTATATGTGATGAAGGAATTAGGAGGACATCACAAATTAATCACGAACTTCAGTAGTGGAGACCAAACCCAATAGACAAAGAGAAACATATGTCTTATCATCCGTTGGAACAAAACACAAGGAATCAAATTGTTACCTATATTCTATCCCTTCAGATAACGCCAAGTTCGAAGGACCGAACGTTATGGAATTAGTCACAAAGGTTTATTGTACCCATTTCAGTATTTCCTGTTAAGGAAACCGATTCAACTTGGAGCTCAGGTATTCATTTCAGGATTTCCTTCAGAAACCCATTTAGATGTGAACATCACCTATCATCCTCAGAACGATGGTCAAAGCGAGAGAACAATTCAAACATAGGAAAGTATGCTCAGAGCATGAGTGATTGACCTTAGAAATGGTTGGACTAATCACTTAACATAAATCAAATTCATCTACAACAATAGTTATCACACCAACAACGGGAAACTGGCAGAAGTTAGATTGGTACATAACACACATCATTTGGATTGGATATCCTGAACAACAAATCATCCAGATTCAGGTAGGAGAACAAACTAAGTTAAAAGCATTGCCTTGGATTGGCATGATACAAATTGGATAACAAGAAAGGTTGAACCTTTAGCATATTGGACTATTTAAGATTCATTTTAGAATCGACCAACTAGCATACAAACTTGAGTTCTGGCAGAATTCAGCAGTATATATTACCAGTGTCACATTTAAAACATCAAGAAGCGCAGACCATCGATTGATGGGCCAAACTCAGAAAAAGCTCAACTCACTAGTTCAGTAGGCATTCATGAGATAACCAGAAATTTTCTACAAGTCAAGAATCAGTTACAAGTTCAATAAGTCGTAAACCATTAAAACTTCAAGTTCTGCAGAGTTATGCAGAAAGTTCTACCTAGGAAAGGCATGTTATCGTTCAGAAAACTTGGAAAGTTACACCAATATACACTGGACCATTTATATTTCAGACAGGGTAGGCCTAGTGGCCGTCAGATTTGAACATTGCCAGAGAACAACAGGATTACACGAACATATTTCACATTTTCAGATCCCCAGAAATGACTTTCAGATGAGTCACTCATGATTCCATTGGAAGGGATCCATCCTAAATGACAATCTCAGACCTTGAAAGAGAACCAACAGAAATCATGGACCGTGTGGTCAAACAGTTGAAACAGAGTCGAATTCCTATCGTTAGAGTTCGCTGGAATTCTCGAATATCATCACCTTTTCATCAATACATTCTCAGAGACCAACATAAACTGAACTTCGGGACGAAGTTCCTTTTAGGGGGGAAGACTGTCACAACTCACCATTTCAGGTCATTTCCCGAACTTTGGAAAAACACTATTCATCAAACACTATTCATCAAAACACTATTCATCAGTTTACTATTCATCGTTTTCGAGGTCAATTTGATATTCTGAGAAACTTTTGGGAAATTTACTATTCACGAAACACTATTCATTGCGGGAAAAGATTTCATCATTCACGTGCATTACACATTTCATCGTAAATTTAGTTTACGGATATTCAAATTCGCGTAACCGGATTGGGTTAGGTGCGAATTCATTTCATTAGTGTTGAGAACACTGCATACGGACTGGAGATAGTCTGCATATCATCATAACAGCATTTTCATGTTATACCACTCTCAGGATTTTCAAATTTCTATATTCAGTACATTTAACGTTTTTACGTATAAGTATTTATAGTAAACGTTAACACCCGGTTTATACACGACGAATATATCTAAATATTCCCACAACGGTCCCGACATATTTTTATATCCATTTTAACATCATAAAAGTTATAACATTCAGTTACCCAGTATTTTGGAAATTTATTTTATTTATAACGTACGCGTATGAATATAACGACGGTTTTCGTTAAAACTAAACATTAATCACCCGATCACTCAGTAAATGTACCCAACATATTTTTAATATGTTTTTATCATTATTATGACTTTATTTCATCCCGGTTAATTTTGTGAACGTTTATTGCTATTAAACCCGGTACCCGATTTTAACGAATAACGCGTAATAACACTTAACGCTACACTATATTTTCTAAGTGATCAAAACCGTTTTGGCTACTCCCTTTTCACACCAAAACCGGCCCATGAGACACCCCTTAACCTCAAGTATTGATTTCTTAATATAAAACAATAAACCTTAAAAACCATACTTTACTAAAAACTTAGAATCATAATTCACTTTTAGCAAGAACAATTTTCATCTCATCTTCCCCATTTCTCTCTTCAAACCCACGACCCTAATTGATCTCTATGATCAAGTGATCATTTTTCATGAAGTAAAACACAAAAGTTGTTCATTTTACAAGTCTAATCAAGAATCAAGCAACAAAAACATAAGAACATCAAGCATAATCATCCTATAATCATCTCATTTTATCAAGTAAGTTTTCATCTTTATTTTTTCATGAATCATCCTATTTTTACATGTATTACATAAGTATCATGCTAAAAACCATGTATAATGAGCTATACCACACTTTATTTTGGCTAAAAACAAACATACAAACCCTAACTTTTTGGTTATGAATCCCCTTGCTCTAATAACTTGGTTAGGAGTCCATGACACCCTAAGAAGGTGTATGGTAAGATTAGATTAGTCATGTGGTGATTACAAGAGGATTGGTGATGGTAGAAATTAGTTTTTAACCTTGGAAACTTGATTTGGAACCTATTTTAGACACGCTGTCCCGTTTTGTAAAAATCTGGAAAATCAGTAAACACCAAGGAAACTTTGGCAAAATTTTTAGAAAATAATTTCAAAAACGAATCCGTAGGCGAAAGAACGGATTAAAAAGAGCTTATAACGAAGAAGTTATGATTTTTGCAAGATTGTTGACGAAAAGTATTTTCTGGAAATTAGTTGCTGTTGGACGTTTTTCATTGTACAAAAAGAGACTTTAGACGTAACCCGGAGGAGCCGAGTTTTCCAAAATATATTACTACATACTAAGACGTAACCGTGGATATAAAGAACAAGTAAAACGGACAAGTAACGACAAAGATATTCACGTTTGAAAATCGGCTAAAATCACTTTATATTTGACAGCTTTTATTAAATTTGGCGCAAAAACTACGAAGTACATTTTCAAGCTAGAAGTAATATCAAGTACCGAGCTTTATAACTAACGTAGTATTAGTTATTATGAGTATGTTTTCATCATTTCAAGGATTACAACCCGAGTATTTCAACGCTAACAAGGAAACTTACGTTATATATATATAAGTATATATATTATAACTAGCCATTTATATTTTCTAATAGCAATATTTTCCAAATTTTTGGAATATATACTTTTGGTAACAACAAGTGTTTTTCCAAAGAGTAGAGTGGTATAGAAACATGAGCATGGTCATTCATAACATCATTTGGTGATCTAAATGAGATCATTCATCATTCATATTAGGTTGCGGCTAGTGTGCGCGCCTTGTTTTTCAGCTCAGTACATGTTCATGGTACCATCATATTGGGTTACGACAGCAAATTGTTCATTGGGGTTCATTTCATTTCATGACAAGTTTCATCAGTTAAGGTGAGTTTTCATAGCCCCGTTTTCAATTCAACATTTTTGATTGTTTTCAAATCCCACGGGGGGAATACATTGCATCAATTATTTCAGTACGAGCCCAAGTATTCAAACATGTACATAGCTTAAGTTACCTTGCCAAGTGCTAAGTCCCCTGTATCATCATGAACCGTTAATTTCAAGTACTAAGCGAGAGTGAGTGGATAGATCTATCGAGGGTGACGCCTCCATCCGTGGTAGTGGATACCAACAGTAAGCGGATGCATGTCATGTCTTTTACATTTGAATGTTTCGGCAGAACATTCGGGAGGGGCATAGAATTTCATCAGTCATAGCTTCGGTGTCATGAGCTTAAGGCTATTGTACAATTTTCACGAGATTTTTATCTTGCATTTTTACTTGTGGTGGCCGTACATCATTACATTTTACAAACCTATGGAATTCACCAACATTCGTGTTGACGTTTTAGCAATGTATTTCAGGTTATTAAGGTAGCTCATGTGACATGCATTTGGACCTTCATGGAGTCGCGGAGTCGACGTGTCTCATCATTATTTCATGCACTTATGTAAACATTTGATCTAGTACGACTTGTTTTTCATAAACATGCAACACATTTTGGGGACCTCATTTTGTAAACTCTGAATTATTTCAATGATCAAATGCAGTACTTTCCAAACGACACTTTAGGTCGTTCAATGTAACTGTAACTGTGGTGCTATGACAGACACCCCCAGGTATTCCATTCCGCTGCAAGTCAGGTAAATTGGGGGTGTGACAGATACACATTAGGATTAATCCTCCTAGTTATGTAGTTATGAAATACTTGATGTTGCTTATAGTTTCCTAGCACTTATATTTTACTTGCTTGATGAGTATGTTTGCATGCTAGATGAAATTGCTTGTTTACTTAATCTCTTTGATTAACATGCTTTGGCTACATAGTTGCCTACATAATTAGTATATGCTTAATTGCCTCAAAGAGTTGGACTTGTTTGAAACCAAAAACACAACCTTTCTGTAATTCACTACCAAAAACCCTTTTCTAGCAATCTGCGAATCACTAGATGGGCAGCCCCCTTAAATCATAAGGCGGCCCCCTTAATTATTAAGGGGACCGGCCATCTGATGGTCGAAGGTGTTGTTTCCTTTTTCTACTTTTTAGCCCATTTCATCCTACACTTCCCAAAATTCATACACCTATTTTATCCTAAATCTTCTATCAAAATTTATACATCCTTAATCCCACCAATCCTACATTATAAACACTCTCATTCCTCTCAATCTATACTCATCTCTTCATGACCTCTCCCATTAAACCAAAACCACCAAATAACCCATTTGGAGAAGAAAGCCTAACTTCCATTAAAAGCCCGTCAAACCAAATGATGTTGTCAAACATCTAACACCAAATTCCTCCTATGTCTTCAACATTACATACCTAACACCTCACTCTCCTTATCACCAACATTACATATCAAAAACCTTTACTCACCCATATCCTTCTACATTACACTCAAACCTCATAATCTTTTCACAACTCAAGCGATGTTGTTCATAATCAACCAACACCTAAACCTCACTCGCACACAAATGATCCATTTAACAACAAATCATCCATTCGTGCTGTAAGGAGTTATTGAAGATACCACTGACTGATACTGCTAACAGGTTCCTGCGGAAGCTTAGAGAGTTTCTGCTGATGAATGGTTCCTGCGGACGTATAGAGATCCTGCGGATAGAGTTAAACTGTGGATAGAACTTATGTATTTTAGGACAAGATATGTAGAATATCTTTTATTAGTTTATTATTATTCGTTTCTTGTAAGAAAGGTTAGGGTTTCCATTAGTATATAAGGAACCCTAGGTCATTGTAATACGTACGAGTTTTCATAACATTATTAGTGAAAGTTTATTGATCCATAGAGGATCAAGTTTAGCATAAGTTTGTTTTTATATTCCGCAATAATTACAAGCTCACAGAGATTATCTCACTTAGTCTTACTGGTGATTACATTAGTAGGCTAACGATCTATTGGCTCGTGATCTATCAAGGTATAGATCCCTACAAGTGGTATCAGAGCTACGAGATACTCTCTGTAACCTCAACACAATCACATAACTTTTCACTCAGTACCAATAGGAGACAAACTAGGCAGTGATGTTGCTCTCTTAGAAGTAGGCTCTCTCACTCAACAACTACAACAGGTGGCCTTCTCTAACAGCAATGCCAAACTTCCTTTTCTCAGGAAGGATGAGTATGAGATCTGGTCCATGAAGATGCAAAACTGGATTGCAAGTGTTGACTATAACCTCTAGAATGTTATACTCAATGGCTGTCATACTAAAAAGCAAAGTGTAGATGCTGATGGCAAAACTAAGATTTTGGAACCTGTTTCTGCTGAAGAAATTCTTGCTATACAAAGGGAAAACAAAGCAAGAACCATATTGCTGCAGGCAATCCCTGATGACCACATGGGAGATTTTCATTCCATGACTGATCCAAGAGAAATCTGGTGGGCTATAAAAGCTAAATTTTGTGGGAATGAAGAATCAAAGAGGATGAGAAAGAGTATGTTGAAGCAAGAATTCCAAGAATTCAAGATAACTGAAGAAGAAGGTCTCCACAAAGGTTATGACAGGTTTCAAAAGATTCTGAGTCACTTGAATCAGCTTCTAGCCAGACCTGACAATGAGGAGGTAAATTCCAGGTTTCTAAGAGCCTTGCCTCCCTCATGGTCTCAGGTGAGTATATCATTGAAAACCAAAGGTGGCCTGGACTACCTCAGTTTTGATGACTTGTACAACAAACTTAGAGCTTTGGAAGGTGACATAAAGGGATTATCTCCATATGCAGCAACTCCTTCACAATCTGCATTTGTCAGCTCTAACTCAAACTACATGCCACATACCTATACAAGTCCATCCCCAGTACCACAGGTTTACTCAAGTCCATCCACTCCAAGCAAAAGTCTTCCCATTACCACATTGTCTTTTTCAAATGCTAATCTAATAACTCATCCAAAGATTAGTAATGTGATGGAAGATGTACTTCATTCATTTGTTGCTGAAGTTGATAAACAGCAACAAATAGCTTATGAAGATTTTGAGCAGATTGATGAACTTGCTTTAGAAGAGTTGGACTTAAAGTGGTAAATGGCTATGCTCTCCCTCAAGGTTAGAAGATTTGAGCTAAAGGTTGGTAAAAAGCTCAATGTTGATGGTAGAGATGCAGCTCGGTTTGACAGGAGGAAAGTGAAGTGCTATGCTTGTGGAGAAATTGGCCATTTTGCAAGAGAGTGCACAACCAAGAAGGGTGAAGCTAGCACCAGATATTCAGCATACAAGAAGAAAGAGGTGGAGGCTGGAGAATCAAAGGCCTTGGTCACTGCTATAGATGCTAGTGTTGACTGGAATGAGCATGAAGATGTAACAAGCAGCTCTCCTCACATCTCTTGCATGGCTAATTGTAATGATGACTTTGGACTCATGGGAATCTCTCCTCAGGTATCTACTTGTGTTAGTGATTGTGATTCTAAATATACAACTCTAAAAGAAGCTTATGATGAGATGAAACCAAAATATAATGAGTGTTTTATTGAAGCTACAACTTACAAAGAAGCTTTTAGAACCTTAGAACAACAGAAGATGTGGTTTCAACAAAATCAATTGGCTTATGAGGAAAAGATTAGAGTTTTAAGTAGAGATTTAGAATGTACTAGCAATGAATTAAAGTTTTCTGAAAAAGTAAAAGCTAGAATTGAGTCTGATAAAGGTGTTTTACAAGAGAAATTGGATAAAGAAGTAGCTAGGCATAAAGAGTGGCTAGTTTCAGGTGATAAATTATCTAGGTTACTCTACAATAGTAAGTCTGTAACATCTGAGATAGGTCTAGGGTTTAAGAAATATGTTGGTCCAGAAGCAAATCACTATTTAGATAAGAAAAATCATAACTATTCTGTCCCAATAAACTATCTAAAGGAAGGTGAGATGCATGCTGTACCAGGACCTATCAGAGGTATATTTATGCCTACTACCAAAACCTCTGACTTTGATGGTTCACACCATCTATTTGGCAAAAAGTCTAAAGACTTGCCAAATAAGTCTGAAGACCCTCCAACCATAGGAACCCCTAAGCCCACATCCCACAAGTTGGACTTACCAGAATCAAAGGAAACCACTGGCATTAGGATCAATGACTCCCCTGACTCTAGAAGTATATCTAGTAATGATTCTAACAATTATGTCTCTTGTTCTTCCAGGGACAAGACCTTAGAGACCTCTAGTTATGCCAGCTGTGATTCCAAGACCAAGTCAGACTCACCCAAGTCCTCAATAAAGATTTCTGACAAGTCATCTTACAAGTCTGTGGACTCTGAAGTTGCTGCTAATGAAGTTCTTTCTAAGACAGCCTCTTCTGAAGACTTGTTATTTACTTCGTTTGAAAACAATTCCTTTCAGTGTTTACAAAACAATTCTATTTCTAGTGTTTCTTTGAATAATTCTGTGTTTAATAAGACATCTTTTGGATTTAATAAATCTTCTAAGAACAAGAAGTGTTTTGTTTGTGGTAGCAAATTGCATTTAATTAAGGATTGTTATTTTCATGATAAGGGCATGGGTGTTTCTGTTGTTAATAATAGACCTAGACAAAAGTCGACTAACCCTTGTACCAAACCCTCATTAGTTCCACAGGCAAATTATAATGTCAGCAGAATGCATTCCATTCCTACTGATTGGTCTGTTCCTTCTGATAGGTCTGTTTCTGCTAGTAGATATATGCATACCAATAGAAATAGATATGGGTCACGACCATTTTATGGAATTAATCATTTGTATGGATTTAATGACCCAATGTTTATGGGAAGGGATAATTGGGATTCTGCTGAAAAGTCCTCAGCAGATTGTTCTTGGACATATAAAAGACCATATAACTACAGGGAATCCAGGAACAATTGTGGATCTAACTCATCTTCTTGGGTACATCATAATGATCTACAGGGCAGGCTCAAGTCTTTCATGACTTAAGTCTCTTAACATATTTATGTTGTTGTATATTAACTTTTTTTGTTGTAGGAACATCCTCTTCTTAATAAAGACTTTGTGCCTATTAATGGAGGCATAGTGAGGTTTGGAAGTGGAGTAGGAAGGATCACTGGCAAAGGAACCATTAGAACTCCAAAGGTGGATTTTGAGAATGTCTACTATGTGAAGGAGCTTCAAGGATTCAATCTGTTCTCAGTTTCACAGATTTGTGACAAAAAGCTTCCTTTACTTTTCACTGAAGAGGGTTGTCTCATTCTTTCACCTAAGTTCAAAATGCCGGATGACAATCATGTATTACTAAAGGCTCCAAGAAATCATAATCTTCATACATTTGACTTGAATGATGTCAAGCCAAAAGGTGATCTAACATGTTTGGTGGCTAAAGCATCCTCGGATGAATCTACTAAATGGCATAGAAGGATGGCACATGTTAATTTCAAAGTCATCAACAAAATTGCTAAAGATGGACTTGTTCATGGACTTCCTTCCAAGATCTTCACCAATGAGCATAATTGTGTGGCTTGTAACAAGGGTAAGCAACACAAAGCTTCTTATAAAGCCATTACTACTGTGAGCACAATCTCAAAACCGTTGCAGCTACTTCACATGGATCTTTTTGGTCCAACATCCATCAGGAGTATAGATCATAAATACTTCTGTTTGGTAATCACTGATGCTTTCAGCAGATTCAGTTGGACATTTTTCTTGGAGACTAAAGATCAAACCTTTCAGGCACTTAAAGAATTTATGGCTCTAGTTGAAAACCAACTTAACAAGAAGATTAAAGGTATAAGGTGTGACAATGGGACAGAGTTCAAAAATGCTAATCTCATTGAACTTTGTGGTTTAAAGGGTATTAAAAGAGACTATAGCACTCCTAGGACTCCACAACAGAATAGAGTTGCAGAAAGGAAGAATAGAACCCTTATAGAGGCTGCAAGATCTATGCTTGCTGACTCTAAACTTCCCACCATGTTTTGGACTGAGGCAGTTGGCACTGCCTGTTACGTATTGAATAGGGTGTTGATTACTAGACCTCACAATAAGACACCCTATGAGCTATTGACAGGGAAGAAACCTACCGTTGAACACTTGAAACCTTTTGGTTGTCAGGTGACCATTCTTAACAGAAGTGATCACTTAGGCAAATTTGAAGCAAAAGCTGCTGAAGGGTATATTGTTGGTTACTCAGCTCATAGCAAGGCTTACAGGGTATATAACTTGGCTGCAAAGAAGATAGAAGAGACTTTTAACCTAAATTTCTGGAGGAGAATGTAAATGTTCAAGGAAAAGGTCATGAATGGTATTTTGACCTTGATTATCTTACATATTATTTGGGGTATGCTAGACACAAAACTAACCCCTCTGCAGGTATACAAGTGTCATCTTCTAACAATGCAGGTACCCTACAGGATGATTCAGATAGTGATTCAGAATGTGATGAACCCATTATTGTTGTAACTACTCTACCAATTCAAATAGCAGATCCTCCTAACAAAGAAGCCTCTGATGCCAAATCTGCTGATGATGTGGAAAACTCAACTTATGCAGAAGATCTTGCTAGACTCAAAAAGCAAGAACATGCAGCTGCTGAGGAAGCTAAAAGACTTGGTCTTGAATTTGCTCAAGACACTGAAGCACTCTTAAACCAAGCTGCTGTTGAACAGAGCAGAAAAACTAGTTCTGCTGATACATCTGCTGATGCAGTTGCTGATTCTGCTGATGGAGATTCTGCTGAAGGCATTTCTGCTGCAGTTCCTGTTTCCACTAAAACTTCCACAAGCTTGGATGAACCTTATGGCAGGTTTCCAATTCCCTCAGATCTTGCTAATGTTGAGCAAAGTGATGGCATTTTTCAATCAGCTTCTTATGATGAAGACTTTGCTCCTACTTTAACCAATCTTGATACCTCCATTGATGTTAATCCTGTTGCTACTAAAAGGATCAACACCATTCATCCACAAGATAATATACTTGGTGATCCAAAAGCTATGGTTCTCACAAGGAGTGCCATCAAGAATACCAAGTTTGGGCAATGTGCATTTCTAACTTATGTATCCACTAAGAAGAGAGATAATCACACAGATCAGAAGCATTGTTTGTTTGCTTGTTTCTTGTCCCAAGTTGAACCAACCAGCATTAAACAGGCTTTGAGTGAACCTAGTTGGGTTGAAGCTATGCAGGAAGAGATGCAACAATTCAAGAATCAAGATGTTTGGGTCCTTGTTGATCTTCCAGCAGGGAAGATTGCATTTGGGACCAAGTGGATCTTAAAATGCAAGAGAGATGCCAGAGGTATTGTGGTTAGAAATAAAGCAAGATTGGTGGCTCAAGGTTTCAGATAAGAAGAAGGGATTGATTACACTGAGGTCTTTGCACCAATTGCTAGGGTTGAGGCAATTAGATTATTTTTAGCCTTTGCCTCATACATGGGGTTTAAGGTCTATCAGATGGATGACAAGAGTGCCTTCCTCTATGGCAAGATTGAAGAGGATGTATATGTTATTCAACCACAGGGATTTGAAGACCCTCATCATCCCAAGAAGGTGTACAAAGTTGGCAAGGCACTTTATGGACTTCACCAAGTACCAAGAGCATGGTATGCTAGATTGTCTACATTTCTTTTGGAGCATGGCTACAGAAGAGGGGCTATTGACAAGACCCTCTTTATTAAGAAAAACTCCAGGGACATCATTCTAGTACAGGTATATGTGGATGACATTATCTTTGGATCTACAAAGGAGGCATGGTGCAGGGAATTTGAAGATTTAATGAAAGGTGAATTTCAGATGAGTGCAATGGGGGAATTAACCTTTTTCTTAGGGCTACAAGTCAAACAACAACCTGATGGGATTTTTATTCATCAGGAGAAGTATGTTAAAGACATTTTGAAAAAGTTTGACTTTGAACTCCTGAGGACTGCTACTACTCCATATGAACCACCCAAGCTTAAGAATCCAAATGAACAAGATGAGGCTGTGAATTTTCACCTCTATAAATCCATGATTGGATCACTCATGTATCTCACAGCTTCTAGGCGTGACATTACCTTTGCTGTCAGTGCTTGCTCAAGACATCAAGTCACTCCACTGACTTCCCACCTAAATGCAGTGAAGAAAATTTTCAAGTACATCAAAGGCCAACCCAAGCTAGGCCTCTGGTACCCAAGGGAATCACCATTTGTGTTGGAGGCCTACAGTGATAGTGACTATGCTGGAGCTAATTTGGATAGGAAATCCACAACAGGAGGTTATCAATTTCTTGGTAGAAGACTCATCTCTTGGCAGTGCAAGAAACAAACCATAGTGGCTACTTCTACTACTGAAGCAGAATATGTTGTTGTTGCCAATTGCTGTGGTCAGGTACTTTGGATTCAGAATCAGATGTTGGATTATGGGTTTAACTCTATGAACACTAAAATCTACATTGATAATCAAAGTACTATTTCTATTGTTAAAAATCATGTTTTTCATCAGAGAACTAAACATATAGAAATTAGGCACCATTTTATAAGAGATGCAAATGAGAAGCATCTAATTCAAGTGCTTAAAATTCATACTGATGATAATGTGGCTGATTTATTAACAAAAGCTTTTGATGGACCTAGGTTTAATCACCTAGATGTCACCATTGGGATGGTTAACCCTTGAATGCTATGTTTGAGGGGAGGCATATGCCTCAGGGGAGGATTGGACATGTTGTATATTATGTAGATTATTATGTTTACTAACTTTGTTTTGCAGGTTCTTACTAACCTTGTATACTATTATGGTTGTTCTTTTGTGTTTTGTTTGAATGTTTGGTTGCAGGTTATGTTCCTGCTGATGTACAAAGATTTACACTACTTCTATCAGTGGAATCAGATGTAAAAGACATAAAAGCAAGATCTTTTATTATTCAGAGAAAATAAAGTACATCCATTACAAGCACAAGTCAACATCAAGCATACAAAAGACATCTTTAACAAACAACCAAACCAACAAACCACCACCTCCCAAAGCCCCAACTCTCTACTCCACTTAAGTGGATTCTTTGGATGAAAGTCAATGGGTTTGACCACATGCTGCTGATAATATCTATTTTGTTGTTAAGTATGTTCCTGCTGATGGCTTATTAAAGATCACTTTATTCAGGGTAATGCAAATCTTTTAGAAGAATTAAAAACAAGTAAACACAAACAAAGCAAAATTTTTATTGATTCTTCAGAAGTACATTAATGAACAATGAAATTGAAAGTTTAACAACAAGTTCCTATTCTACTTTGCCCTTGCCCTTGCCTTCCACAGTCTTCTCCTTGCCTTTGTTGTTGATGTTGAAGATTCCTTGCCACTGAGGACAGGGCAACCCCATCACAATCTTTCTTGTCTTTAGCAATGGGGGATTTACTTTTCTTCCTCTTGGATGAGAGGACTGAGGCTTCTCAGGGGTTGTGGGGTTGTAGAGTGAATCATTCTCATCATCCTCTTCATCAGAAGAAGTGAAGATAAAGGGAGACTCATTAGGATTGGGAACTTTGTTTGCCCTCTCCAATGCATTCCACCTTCTCTACATCTCTCTCTGGTACTCAGGATCATCAATTTCAGAAGGGTATGGTGGAAGATCTTCTGTTGATGATGAACTTGGAGCAGGTATATCATGCTTTTTCTTATTGGCTTGTTCTTTTGTGAGACCCCGGGGAAGTGTTGGCATTCTGAGTGGTGGTGGAGATGTTAGTGATTCAGAAGTATCAGATGAGTCAGAAGAAAGGTTGATGATACTTTGATTGGAATCCATGGTTGTATTATTGATTGGTGGAATTGTAATTAGGGATTTGATTTGTGTGGAGAGATTTGGGGATAATTATCCTTTATTTATAAGATCACCCCAACCGCGTATCTTTATTACCATAAATGCGAGGTGGTTTGGAGATAATTAAGGGTTATTTGAAATTTGAATAAAGAGATTTTTTAAAGATATTTGGTTTCCACTGAAGGTGTGATTCTGCTGATTGATTCTGCGGAAGGTTCTATTGAATGAATGATTGACCGTAGTCAACGATTGACTATTTTCTGCGGATTGACCATTTGGTTTCTGCCATTTGACTTGGTCTCTTCGGATGAGTCAGTTTGATTGGGATTTTATTAAGCTGATTATTGGTCAAAGATTACTTTCCAATAATTCATATCAGTTTCATTCCACATTTGGTAACTTCCATAATTAACCAAGACGTGCATATCCCACTCACAAATTAACTGATTCCCTCTCGCTATAAAAGTTTAAAACCATTTCAACATTCTTCAGCACTCCCAACCCTAATTTCTTATTCTCAATCAATGGCCGAACTACTTTTCAAAGGTGATCATAACAAACATGCCTTTCTTGGTCGTGGTAAGGGTGATGAAGATTATGTGGGTATGATAGAATTTCTCCAAAGATCCAAGATCCAGTATGCTTTGATCCCTTATCCAAATGTTATGTATGAATCTCTGGTTGTACAATTTTGGGAAACGGCTAATACCAGGACAGTTGAAGATGGACCAACATAGATTGTTGCTGTGGTAGATGGGGAAGAATGTATGGTTACTGAGTCATTGGTCAAAACTCAACTGCAATTGGATGATGAAGGTGGGGTGACTGATTTGCCTAAGGAAGAGATACTTAGAGGCCTTCAGGCTGCTGGTTATAGTGGTGATGGGAAAGTGTGGTACAAGAATTTGTTTTGCCCTAAATGGAGGTTTTTGACACACACTTTGCTTCAGTGTATGAGTTCTAAGTCTGGTGGATGGGATCAATTCTCTACAGACATTGCTCTTGCCATTATGTGTCTCTCTCAGGGAAGAACCTTTAACTTTTCTAAGTATATCTTCAATGAAATGCTTGATAATGTTAAGGATACCAAACTTAAATATTTAATGTATCCTAGGTTTCTTCAAATAAGTTTAGGCAGTCAGACCACTGACCTTACCCATTTGCCTGTTAAGGGTCTATCTAAAAAGTTGTTTTCTCAAATGAAAATTAAATATACAAGAGAACACAGACCCTTACTCCCGGCTATGTTGCCTGCTGGCAATGCTCCTGATGGAGTAGCTGTCGATGCCCCGGTGGGCAATCCCCCTGATGGAGTGGCTGCTGATGCAGCTGATGCTGGTAAGGATCCTTCTGATGCTCAAGCAATAGAGGATTCTCCTGACAGGACTGAAGTTACTCCTGATGCAAGTGCATCAGTTGCTTCTGATGTTCAGCCACCACCCTCTCCTAGGTCACCCACACCTGTACCTTCACCAATGGATATTAATTCTCCTGAGCATGTGCTCAATGAGAACTTAGGCCCTGACCAACCTGTACAATCACCACATTTTACAAGACTTCCAACACCTAGTCCATTGAGACCTCATTTTGAGGATCATGTAGATGTAGATGTAAATTTAGATTATTCTACTCACAGGACCAATGATGCTTCCAATGCCACAGATATCCCTGTTGGTGGAACTGAAGGTCCTGTTACTCTTACTTCTGTATATGCTTTGTTGAGCAGGTATGTAACTAAGGTGGACAAGTTGGAGAATGATCTGAATTTCACCAAAAAGAATCTTAGTAATGCTGTTCTGACTCTCATTGGAAGAGTTAAGAAGATGGAGGCTAAGCTCAAGAAGAGGAAAAGACAAGGTGTTGTGTATGAATCAGATGAGGAATCTACTAAAGCATCTGACACAATTGATTTGGAAGGCCTTGAACTTCTTGCTGCTACCACATTGGATAGTGTTAAGAAGAATGCTGCTGATGCTAGGCCTGCACCATCTATTCATTCTACTGATGATAGGCCTGCACCAACTACTGATGCTGTTCCTTCTGCTGATACAAATGTTCCAAAGAAGTCAAGAGTAACTTATGTCAGAAGAAAGCATTCTGCTGATAAAACTTCTGCTGATGCTCCTAGGAAGGAATCTTTTCTTACTCCTATGCCAGAAGTGGGTACTCATGATACATCAGCAGATATCCAAGTTGATATTCCTGCTGATTCTATTGACAAGACTTCTGTTCCTCGTAAGACTACTACAATTAAGAAAGACAAAGGAAAGTCCATCATGGTTGATCAGGATATTCCTTCAAGAGTGAAGTCTAAGGTGGAACTTGCTAATGAAAAAATTAGTGAGATTTCTGCTGCACACTTGCAAGATAAAGAGAATGTTGCAGCTACAAAGGTTCAGTTGGATACGAAAGCCTCAGAAGCACTTGCTAGGAAAATACAAGCTGATTTGGATAAGATGGGAACTTCATTTACTAGTACTCTTCCTGCTGAAAGACAAAAGGAACTAGATGAAATAGCTAAGAATCTTTCTGCAGAACAATGGGAAAATTTGGCTTAACAGGCTGCTTTTAAGCCTAATTTGGGTGAATCTGTACTAGGAGTTAATAACCCTGCTTTTGTTCAGATGATGGTTGAAAGAGGAAAGTTGTAAAGACAACAGGAGGCAGAGAGAAAAGCTAAGCATCAAAGGGAAAGACCTTGGACAAAGGCAGTAATAAAGAAATACATGAGGAATTTTGTCAAGAATCAGGGATGCTCTATGTTTGGGTCAGGATGGACTCAAAAGAGGATTTTATGATAAACAGCTCACCTTCTACTATGACAAGATCATTTCCAATCTTCATTCCTCTGGTATACATGTCCAAGATGTTCTGGAGTTTAGAGGTAGACTTTTGGATGAGCCTGTCGCTAAGAGAACCAGGCTTAATGATACTGCTGAGTCCATTGGGTCATTTCATGGTGGTCAGGAGAATGTACATTCTCATTCAGTCTTGCATCAGATGGATGATACTCCTGGTGCTCAGATGGATGATACTCCTGATGCTTCTCATCATGATACTGCTGAATCTCAACCTGATCCTACTAAAGCTCCACATAATGTTTCAAATGACGCTTCAGCAGATACTCTAATAGAAGTACCTGATGATGATGATTCTGCTGATTTTCCTAGTGATGTTTCAGCACAAGTTGCTCCTGATACTTCCAAACCAGTGCCTAAAGAAGAACCTGATGATGGTCCTTCTATTCCTGTTCCTGCTAGCACTAGAAGAAAGTATAAAGCTGTCAAGAGGAAGGCTCCTAAAGATGTTCTTTTAGAGGACAGTACTTTCATTGACTATGCTTCTGATGATGGTCAGGATCCTGTTGTTTGGGAGAAAATTGTGAAATGGGAACTTGTTGATTCTGAGCTTGGTCAAGGACAAGTGAATGTCATACATAGATAAGATGGCTCTACCAAAACATTCCTTTTTCTGAGCCAAATCTTACACATGGTAGACAAGCAAGATCTTCTCTCACTTTATGACTGGGTTACCAATTATTATCAAACTCATTCCCCTGATGAAATTGGAATGTATTTGATGGGAGATTTACAAATTTTGTGTGATTCTCATCATGGTGATTCTGGTGTGAAGTTTCAAGTATGGAAAGGTCAGAAGACATGGGTGGTTGACTATTGGAAGTTCTTTCCTCTTCCTAATGTTCATATGATTGTAACAACCACTAGTAAGACCTTATACTGCTAGGCTAATGTCCTTTACCCAATCACAATGGAAGTAATGAATCTCATGCTAGAGGCAAAGCTTTCTGTTCCTTTGGATATGACTGAGAATGATCTTCATCTTGCTGAACAATAGATAAGGTTCATCAGAAGAAGTATCTTGACTAAGCAGGAACTGGCAACAAAGTATGGCATTCAAATGGAATCATATCTGCAATGAGCTGGTCTTGGTATGGTTCTTTGTTGTACATTATATTTCTTTTCTTTTAGTTTAGTATAAAAAAAACCCTCACATATTTGTATAGTTTTGTGTATGTTGTATGTAGGTTTGGTGTTGATACTTATCACACTTTTTCTGGTAATCAACTTACCTGATGTTGACTATTCCATCAAAAAGTTGACTAGTCCAAAGGGTACAGCTTTGGTAAAGACTCATCAAATCTGTTGATAGCTGTAATGGTTTGCTCAAAATCACAGGGTTCTCAACTCACCCATGCTTTATTGCTGAGAGTTGAAATGGTTGTCAATTGACCATGGATTTTTCCTTTTTGGATTCCAAATAATTGGCTAGCCCACATGTATATAGCTTGTGGTAAAGGCAGTGGAACACCATATTTGGTATTCAATTGACCAAGATGATTTTTCATCAATAATTGACTAGTCCTGAGCAAACGGCTACAGGTAAAGACTTCTCAAATCCATCTATAGCTGACGATTTGCTAAAAATCATATTCTTTGGGTCATCAGTGTACCATAGTTTCTAACTGAGAATACTTGGCTACTCCAGTAGTGATGGCTATTGGTAAAGAGACATCAAATCCATTA
Source organism: Artemisia argyi (assembly GCA_030686995.1). NCBI lineage: Eukaryota > Viridiplantae > Streptophyta > Magnoliopsida > Asterales > Asteraceae > Artemisia > Artemisia argyi. The sequence continues at coordinate 108,977 of JARVZY010002803.1, forward strand.
TTTTCAATGATTCACCTCTCACAGGAGTTAACACACCTGGATGTGATGAGAATAGTATGAAACTTATATGTTTTGATGTACATTTGGTCATGTGTTGCTGCAAAGAATGGAGTGGTCAAATTCTTACTGATCATAGAGATTCTATTTATGAAGATTCTTTGCTGCTGATGTTCATCCTCAATCCTCTTGTTTGTGCTATTGGCGATCTATCAAGAAATCTTGAACTTAACTATGTCAAATTCAAGATTAGGGGAGGATTGTAAGGAATTATTGAAGATACTGCTGACTAATACTGCTGACAGGTTCCTGCGGAAGCTTAGAGAGTTTCTGCTGATGAATGGTTCCTGCGGACGTATAGAGATCCTACGGATAGAGTTAAACAGTGGATAGAACTTATGTATTTTAGGACAAGATATGTAGAATATCTTTTATTAGTTTATTATTATTCGTTTCTTGTAAGAAAGGTTAGGGTTTCCATTAGTATATAAGGAACCCTAGGTTATTGTAACACGTACGAGTTTTCATAACATTATTAGTGAAAGTTTATTGATCCATAGAGGATCAAGTTTAGCATAAGTTTGTTTTTATATTCCGCAATAATTACAAGCTCACAGAGATTATCTCACTTAGTCTTACTGGTGATTACATTAGTAGGCTAACGATCTATTGGCTCGTGATCTATCAAGGTATAGATCCCTACACGTGCTTCTACTAATGCTCCTTCTTATGATGAGCATGCACAATCCCAAAACAATAATCCCAACCTCATTACCAACACTTTACATGTTGCTCATTCAACAAAAACACCATCCACTCATGAAGCATCTCTTCCACCCATATCATGTTTTCATGATTACCCAAGCTTAAACATGTCTCCACCACCAAGAGTATCACCACCACATCCTACAACTTCACATGCCATTCCTATGTTGCATGTTCAAACCCTCACCCAAGACAACTATCATGCTCTACCACCATCACCTTCCTCCGAACACTTAATGTTCGTTGAGGCGCTAAAAGAATCCCATGATCTTAGTGCTCTTTTAGCCTTACATCTTGCTCAACGCAATTTGGATCCACCTTCATCTAGATCACCCTCATCACCACACAACATAAATCAACTTGAGAAGCATCTTTCTCCTAAAAACCATTGCATTCAATGAACACTTCACTTGGATTAAATATCTTCTCACTAGATCATATCCAATACCCTCACTTGAACAACATCCAAAACCTTAATCAACCTCTTCCGCTACAAACTCTCCACAACCAAACTCTCCAACATTCATGACCCAAACATATACCTCCATTAATCCAACAACCTTACCCTAACTCAACCATCTTCATTCCAAACACTCCATCATCAACCATCTAAGCATACTATATGCTTATGATTTTCACTTTCAAATACGAATAAACCAACCTTTTGTTACAAGCAAGTCCGATGGCTCTCTTTGGCAAATTAGGATCTTTAACATAATCTCTTTGAATTAATTGTTATGTATCCTCAATATTTGTTTACTATGCTTGTTATTTGTATATTGCATATTCTTCCATATATGCTTGTGCTTCTAATATTTTTTCTTGCGAGCATTCCATATCTCGATCCCTTGGTGCCATCGAACGAGGGGGAGCACACATCAAGGGGGAGCTTTCATCCCGTCTAACTTCATTTATGAAGCTAGCCGGCATAACATTTTTGATTCTACAAAAAGGGGGAGAAATGAATATAAACTCACTAAGTACTTGTCTAAAAAATATTAATTTTTAGACTTAATGAGTTTAGGTTTTGTAATCATCAAAAAGGGGGAGATTGTTGATATAAATAATGCCTAAAAACATTATTAACATATGTCGATATCTCTATGTTTTGATAATCACAAAACGTAAACTCATTGAACTACAAATTATGACGTAAACAAGTATTTAGTCGTAAATATTTGCTTTAGCATCCTTATCACTTAAGGTATGAATAAACAAAGTGTCTAATGCATTTTATGATCAAAGCAATTTTTATTTTTACAAACCTTACATTTTATTAAAGTGGGACAAACATTTTTAAACTTATACAAAACAATTTTGTATTTATAAGAAATGTTTTATTCAAAATAAATAGTTTGAATTCAAATTTCAACCCAAAAAACGGCTACATTCTTCAGGAAAAACCTTCCCCACAAAAAGACAAAAAAATCTGAAGAAAAAATATTTTTTTATTAGGCGGCCCCCTTAATTATACTAGGCGGTCCCCTTAATTATTAAGGGGACCGGCATCCAATTAAGGGGACCGGCCACGCTCCCAAACAGTATTTTTCCCCTTATAAATACTGGTTCATTCCACATATTTTTCTCACCTTTTGCACCCCAAAACTTTCTTTTCTAGATCTCATTTCTATTCTCTAAAATCCTTTGATCATACATACATAAATCTTTGTTTCTACAACAGAAGAATACTTCAATCCTTCAAGAGAAGAAGTATTACAACTTGTTGTGACCTCCACATCCAAGTTGTTAGAGCATCATCCATTATATCTATTTCTTTGTGTAACTAGTTGTGAATATTTGATAGAAGATAGATTAGCAAGGTGTGTAGATAGAGTGAGTGTGTAGTAGATAGTTGTGAAGTAGAGAAGTTGGGAAGTAGATAGTTGTGAAGAAGATTGTTGTGAAGTAGATAGTTGTGAAGATAGATAGGTGTGAAGAAGTAGTGTTGTGATTAAGTAGTGACTAGGTGTGAAGAAGTAGTGTTGTGATTAAGTAGTGACTAGCTGTGAAGAAGTTGTGTAGAAGGTGTGAATAAGTTGTGACAAAGTTGTGGTGTGTATATTGGTGTGTAAGGTTTTCTCCGCCATAAGGAAGCTTGTTGACATAGTGAAGAAAACTCTCGAGTAGGTGACTCGGGGAGTGGAGTAGGGCAAGGAAGGTGTCCTTGTAGCCGAACCACTATAAATCCTTTGTCTCGCGGTTAGATCTTTCCATATCTTACTTATTATCTTGCTTATATCGTTATTACTTTTGTAGACGTAGACGTATATATATAATATATATATATATATATATATATATATATATATATATATATATATATATATATATATATATATATATTTGCTCATATAGTGCTAGTATTGATTTTACTTAAAGATCAAATGAAAGTTTCATTCACAAAACAAAGTTTTTACAATCAAACTAAAAAGGTAACATACATATAATTGATCATTTCGATCAAGTAAAGTTTTCACACAAAATATAACTAAGCATTATAAAATAAACGATTACTTACTTATTTCTCGTATATAGCTATAATTGTTTATATTGTGCATGTGTTGATTTCACATACTTAGCTTATATTATTATTGTTCATACTTAAATATAGTTGTTCAGATTGTTCAAGATTTGAGTTCACATAAGATTGAATCAAAGTTTTAAAAGCAAACAAGATTTTAAAACTAAACTAAGTTTTCATAATAAAATTAAAAAGACATAAAACTATTCAACCCCCCTTCTAGTTTTCCATAAAACATTTGTGTTAACAATGATGTAATTAATTCGAATTCTAGTGCTATCTGTAAGACTTGTAACGAATGTTTATTTTTTGGTAATCATGATGCTTGTGTTGTGTCATTCTTAAAATCCACTATGCAATCTCCTGTCATGAATGTGTCAAGTGCTAAAAGGGTTAAACAAGTCTGGTATAAAACAGGAAAAGTGTTCACTAATGTTGGATATCAATGGAGACCTACTGGGAGGAAATTCACCTTAGGAGAAAAGTGCCCGTTGACTAGGATCACTAACTCCAAAGTTGTGCCCGTTAAGAAATGGAGACCTACTGGTAGAAAGTTCCCAATAGAAGCATTTAGTACCACTCCTAAATCTAGAGCATTAAAAGGTTTTAATTCCAGTGATGTATCCGTGACATATAATAATCCAATATTTATGTGTGCTAACCAAATGTACTCTAACTGTTTGTGGGGCTCCAGCTTTTTCAGTTATCCACCATTGTCTGGTTTCAAATGCAGGTTGTACAAATCGTCCTTTGGTATTTGGACTCAGGCTACTCAAAACATAGGACTAGAGATCGCTCGCGGCTCAAAAATTTCGTGGAAAAGTTCATTGGTACGGTCAGATTCGAGAACGACCATTTTAGATATATAATGGGTTATGGTGATTACGTCTTTGGAGACAGTGTGATATCCAGAGTATACTACGTGGAGGGACTTGGACACAATCTATTCTCTGTTGGTCAATTCTGTGACTCTGACCTTGAAGTTGCCTTCAGAAAGCACACTTGTTTTGTTAGAGAACTAGATGGTGTAGATCTCCTCAAAGGGATTCGGGTAACTAACCTTTATACCATCTCTATTGAAGACATGCTCCGGTCCTCTCCGATTTTCTTAGTCTCAAAAGCTTCTAAGAACAAATCATGGTTATGGCATCGTCGTTTAAACCACTTGAACTTCGGTACCATCAATGAACTCACTCGTAAGGATCTTGTTCGAGGCTTGCCCAGACTTGAGTATGAAAAAGATCATCTATGTTCCGCATGTCAACTGGGTCAGAGCAAAAAGCACACCCATAAACCCAAAACAGTCAATACCATCATGGAAGTCCTGCATACTCTTCACATAGACCTTTGTGGACCAATGAGGATTCAAAGTATCAACGGAAAGAAGTATGTGCCATTTATTGTTTATGATCACTCTCGTTTCACGTGGGTAAAGTTTTTACGATCAAAAGATAAAACTTCGGAAATCATCATCAAACTCATTAAGCACTTGCAAGTTCGACTTAACAAAACAGTTTGGTTCATTCGTACTGATAATGGAACGGAGTTCGTGAACAAACAACTTACTCAATTTTATGAAGGTTTCGGCATTAGTCATCAAAAGAGCATTCCACGTACTCCTCAACAAAATGGAGTCGTAGAAAGACGTAATCGCACCTTGGTTGAAGCTGCTAGGACGATGCTGATCTTCTCCAAAGCTCCTATGTTTCTTTGGACTGAGGCAATTGCTACTGCATGTTACACACAGAACCGATCCTTGATACATCCTCTCTACTGCAAGACTCCATATGAACTGGTTCATGGTAGAAAACCTGATCTTTCATTCCTTCGAGTATTTGGTGCATTGTGCTATCAAACAAATGACAGTGAAGACTTTGGGAAACTCAAGGCCAAGGCCGACATTGGTTTCTTCGTTGGCTATGCTCTAGAGCAAAAGGGATACCGAATCTACAACAAACGTACCAGAGACATAATGGAAACAATCCACGTTACTTTCGATGAGCTGACTGAGCAACTGGTTCCTGGACAATCAAGTTCTAGACCCGTTCCTAACCTTTTGTCTCCTGGACCTATAAGCTCCAGGCTTGTATAGAATCCCACTCCTGCTACTCCTTTTGTACCTCCTACAAGTGAAGATTGGAAGAAGCAGTTTGACCCCATGTTTGATGAATACTTTGAACCTCAAAATATAGATGCTCCAGAAGCCACTGTCGTTCCACAACCAGCTAGGATAGCAAATGTCCCAGATGATAATACTGGACCATCCACTTCGTTGTCATGGGATCCTGAAGCCCCCACCATCAGTCATTCAATCACCACATCTAATGGTCAATCTTCATTTGTACAACGAGTAGCGGCTGTGGATAATTTTTTTGAAGTTAATCCTTTCGCTCCACCTGATAATGAGCCGTTTGTTAACATCTTTGCTCCTGGATCGTCAAATGATGCTACATCCTCAGATGAATCTAACACGGCTACCTCAGTTCCCTATCCTCAACCTCATGAACACCTTAGAAAATGGACAAATGATCACCCAATTGACAACATTATTGGACACCCTTCACGTCCGGTATCAACCCGCAAGCAACTTGCTACCGACACATTGTGGTGCTTCTTCAATTCTGTCCTCTCTAGAGTTGAACCAAAAAATTTCAAGGAGGCAATGTCTAAACACTCATGGTTCACTGCTATGGTGGACGAAATTCATGAGTTTGATCGACTTGATGTGTAGGAATTAGTACCGCCTCCTGAGTGTGCTATGATCATTGCTCTCAAATGGATATTTAAGGTTAAACTTGATGAGCATGGAGATGTATTGAAGAACAAGGCGAGGCTTGTGGCAAAAGGATATCGTCAAGAAGAAGGTATTGACTTTGAAGAATCCTTCGAACCAGTTGCTAGAATTGAAGCCATAAGAATATTTCTGGCAAATGCTGCTAGTCAAAATATGGTGGTTTATCAGATGGATGTTAAGACTGCATTCTTAAATGGCGATCTTAAAGAGGTGGTGTATGTAAGCCAACCCGAAGGATTCGTTGATCCAGAACGTCCTAACCATGTGTATCGCTTGAAGAAGGCACTTTATGGACTTAAGCAAGCTCCTAGGGCGTGGTACGACACCCTGTCAAAATTCCTTCTTGCCAACAAGTTTTCCATAGGTGTTGTTGATCCTACACTCTTTACCAGAAAAACGGGCAAAACCTTTCTTCATGTACAAATCTACATAGATGATATCATATTTGCCTCCTCTGATCCCAAAGAGTGTGATCGTTTCTCCTAAGAGATAAGTTATGAGTTCCAGATGTCCATGATGGGTCAAATGTCCTTCTTTCTAGGCTTGCAAATATCACAGAATCCCAATGGCATCTCCATCAATCAATCCAAGTATGCTAATGAAATTTTGAAGAAATTTGGATTCAATTCCTGTGATATAGTTGATACTCCAGTGATTGAATGATCAAAACTTGATGAAGATGATGTTGGGATCCCGGTTGAACAAACCACGTATCGAAGCATGATTGGTTCCTTAATGTATCTTACTACTAGCAGACCGGATCTACTATTTGCAGTTTTCTTGTGTGCTCGGTATCAATCTAAACCTACCAAGAAACACCTGGAAGCTGTCAAGAGAGTCTTTCGGTACCTTAAAGGAACAATCCACATGGGCCTATGGTACCCAAAGGACACTTCTATGGCACTCACAGCATATTCGGATGCTGACCATGCGGGATGTCAAGATACTGGTCGAAGTACATCTGGGGGTGCTCAGTTCTTGGGTAATAAGCTAGTCAGTTGGTCTTCAAAGAAACAAATGAGTACATCAATATCCTCTACAGAGGCTGAATACATTGTCATGTCCTCGTGCTGTGCTCAGATCTTATGGATGAGATCTCAACTTTCGGACTATGGCTTCGTATGCAACAAGATTCCCATATATTGTGACAACAAAAGTGCAATTGCACTCTACTACAACAATGTCCAGCACTCAAGAACTAAGCACATTGACATTCGACATCACTTCATCAGGGTGCAAGTTAAGAAAGGAATCGTGGAACTTTACTTCGTGAGGACTGAGTTCCAGCTAGCTGATATCTTTACCAAAGCACTTTCTAGGGACCGATTTCAATTCATCCTTCCTCGCCTTGGTATGAAGAGTCTCACTCCTGAGGATCACATAAGTCTTCTGGAAGATCAGGAGGAGTAAAGGGGTTGCTTCACATATCCTTTGTACATAGTATTTAAAACAAAAAGAAAATATAAATATAGAAAACCGTCAAAAACCACAAAAATCAGAAAATCATAAAAACCAAAAATATTCTTCTCACGACATGTCTCTTGTCTAATCAATATTATGTACGTTTCTAGAAATGTCATTCAACAATGACACGGAAGCATACATATGCTTGAGCAAGAGTTCTTTTTATTAATAATGTCTTCTAAAAACATGTCGTCTCTAACATTATTCTTTCTAAATGGTTTGCTATTACTTCAGATAGCAACCCGGTTTTTATATTGGGGGAAGTTCGTCGCCAAAAAGATGACTGTTCCTAACAAAGGCATGAATTACTTTAGATTCGTGCCTTTCCAATCTGATGTACGCTTAAGTGCATCATTTCTGGTAAAAGAAGAGAAGTCTTCTTTGCATCTCAAATATTTTTCCTTCAATGATTCTTCGGGAAAATATTTGAACCAAACTTGGTGGTACCATGGTTTTTGAAGATCAAACAAACTCGAAATGTGGTTTAAAATTTGCCACTCAATCGATGCTAAAAGAATTAGTACTTTGTGCAAAATGCTTAATTTTAAGTATGTCATCGATTGAGGGGGAGAACGATTTCAAATACTATATATCATCAAAAACAAGATCTTTGTGCATAATAACAGTGGAGTATGTGTAATTGTTATGTGTTAGTATATGAATCTTTCATGAGTTTCTCGCTAAACTCAAAAATATTTATAAACTCATCATCTCTAACACATAACATACTTCCTCAAGGTTTGAGGGGGAGCAAACATGTTGTCTCAAAATCAGTCATTCTTAAAAATGTCACATCTTTCTCCAAAAACTTTAAACTTATTTAAATCACTTGCGATCACAAATCTCAATTGGTTTGAAATTTCTGATCGGGGGAGAAGATGTGATTTAAATATGAAAAACTGATTAAAACGTGATGTTTTGAACCTGAAAACAAATATATGCTCTTTCCTATGTGCCAAACTCTTTCGTATATCAATGCACATATTGGGGGGGAACAAAATGGTTTGTGTAAAAGGATCCTTGCATCTCATATGAGTGCATCTCAGTCTTGACTCATGAAATTGACGAAGCACAATTGTCCTAAATCGAAAGGACTAGTCCTGGACGGGTAATAACTTCAAGCTGGTTTAACCAGTGATGTAAGCGTGTCTCGAAGACGACTAGTTCAAGTAGAATGTACCATTTCGAGAAACCTTGGGTGAGTCTGATCGGGCCAGGTAATAACTTCAAGCTAGTTTAACTAGTGATGTAAGCGTGTCTCGAATGCCCGGTCAGGTTCACTCAAGGTAGATCAATTCAAAAGTGCATCTCTTCCTGACATGTGCAAATTTTCAAATCAATACTTATGAGCACATGTTAAGGGGGAGCATTTGAAAATAACAAAACTCTCAATGTGTTAACAAAATGTGTTTCTTAATCATAAACACGTCGAGAGATTTTTCAATGATTTGTTGTATGGCAACATAGGATAGTTATGAAGTTATAAGGTGACTAAGGTTAGGAAAACCGTCCTATGATCCGCCATAGCCGGAGGGATCTACCCATGGGCAATACCAAATAGATAGTATTAGAAAGTCCATAGGTAAGATTATGAAAAAAGGAGAAATGTGAGAATGGGGAAAGAAGGGGTTGAAGAATTAAAAAGAATTGAAATGAGAAAGGGTGAAAAGAAATAGCGCTCCAAATATTCAACCTTAGGGCAGAAACCGGGTTCAATTCATAATCTACTGATGGTTGCTAAGGCAACATCGGTATTGAAGACAAGACGTCAAGGACCCAGTGACGCAATGCACTAAACCTTCTAGCCACTCAAGTTCTCTTAAAAAAACTTGTTTCATTCTCACGGGGAACCGGTGTAATCTATCGACATATCTCTTAGAGATAGTTGATATTGAAGCAGGAGACCTCTCCCTAATCTCCGCATAGGAAAACCAAATGCACTTATTGAGTCTAGAGCCTTGAGATAGATAAAAATATCTCATAGGAACACGTGCTACTTCTACCCTGGTCGTTCAACATTAAGGACACCAGCGGTAAACTATGAGTCCTACGCAGATCTTAGCAATCTGCCAGAACATTTATGTGGGATGTTACTTTTGTAAATCCCAGTGATTGAATGGAAATTCCTGCCAGGGTCAACATTAAGCAGCCTTGATAGCAGGTCACTTAGGTAACTCCTTGTGGATTACGCTTAGTGGTCACGATGGTTAATGGCGGTCAACAGTCATAGAGTGATCTCCAGCGACTCACTCAATCGTTGATCTACTTAGGTAGGTCGTGTAAATCCTTTCAGGGTTTGCCGATTGGGAACGGTCTTGGTAAGGATTAGAAGGAGTCTTCACACTATGCTGTTGACAATATCTAATTCCAAACCTATAAGTACCGGAAGATTTGTTGCTAACTGTCTACTTGCAGGAATTTCTGACGGTTGCGGTTGATTGCTGAAAAGATGCTGATCCATCTACACATGCTCACACTTCAACCTCACAATCTAAGAATATCATGATCATTCATTGGGCCTCATATATGCTTCCACAACTCTGATGTAAAAAGATCATGATCTTGAAATGTGTGAGCATGTCAACACAAAGATGTTCGAATCACATGGAGATGTTACTGCTCATAGATGACCCTCTGACATTCATTTGGATGATGAAGCTGTTACAATTTCCAAAGATCATCCAGCATATTGAAGGTGTCATCTAGAGTCTACCACTTAAAGCACAAAGATCTCTACAATGAAGAATCAAAAGGCTATGAGCTACAAAGATGTCATCAAAGATCTGAATGCTATGATTCAACATTTATTTTTCGGGGTGACCTCCCTTAGGGGGAGATTGTTAGGAATACGATTATTCATATGAAGACTCGGTCACCCCGAGTATAGTTTAGCAAATGGTAGCTCGTAGTTATTATCATATTAGTTAGTATGTAGTGTAGTATTAGTTAGTATTTGTGGAGTCGGGTCGGGTCTTTACCCACTGTCAGCCCGCTCTACAGCCCGTTTCAAGGGGCGTTTCTATTGTAACTATATATACCCTTTCCCACCCATGGGAAAGGGTTGGACCTTCATTTGGAATCTAACATTTCATCTTTTCTCTCAAGGCTCCCAACCTCATTCTTTCATCTCTCTAACTTCTTACTAGAAATCTCTACATTAAATCAACCTAATCACTAAACCATCCAAGTTCTCGTATTGGAGTATACTACATTTTCTTTGTTGTACTTGAAGACCCAAAAAGAAAGTAAGTTCCCCCATAGAACTCATTTGAAACTCAGCTTTCATCAGCTTCTCAAATTCTTTGCACATCTCTGGCTTTGTGGATCCAAAAATTATATCATCAACATAAACTTGAACCAACAATATATTATCTTTGTCCTTCTTGATGAACAAAGTTTAATCAATTTTCCCTCTATGAAACCCATTATTCATTAGATAGGCAGCAAGGGTTTGATACCACTTCCTGGGTGCTTGATGTAGGCCATAAAGAGCTTTGACCACTTTATAAACTTTATTAGGATGTTCAGGATCTTCAAAGCCTGGAGGTTGTGAAACATAGACCTCCTCATCAATCTTCCCATAGAGAAAAGCACTCTTGACATCCATTTGATATACAGTAAAACCCATAAAAGATGCATAGGCCAGAAACAATCTAATAGCCTCAAGCCTTGCAACAGGAGCAAAAACTTCTTCATAGTCAATACCATCTTCATGAATGTATCATTGAGCAACTAGCCTAGCTTTATTCCTGATAACTATGCCTCTTTCATGTTTCTTTTTTGTGAAGACCCACTTTGTACCAATAACCTTCATCCCATCAGGCAAATCATAAAGAACCTAAACCTTTTGAAGCTTGAATTGTAGCAATTCCTCTTGCATTGCTTCTACCCAGCTTGATACTTCCAGTGCTTTATACACATTTTTAGGTTCCACTTGTGATAGAAAACAGAAAAACAAAACACTCATTCTTGTTTGCATGCTTCTTGGACTCATAAACATCACAAATAAATCCATGATCATTAGTCATCTTTGTTTGTTTTTTTTGGTCTTCACTCTTGATTGTAGATCACCAATCACATTGTCAATTGGATGCACCTTATGAATAGAAGCTTGAAGAGTATGTGAAACATCGTATGCAGAAGGCATATTTGTGATTTCCACATCATTAATGATAGTTTCCTGAGCAGTAGAAGCAGAGTTTTCCACATTTGGTTCAGTAGTGGAAACTTCTGGTATAGCAGTGGAAATTTTAAGACCAATGCTTTCAGGAATATCTTTGTTCTGAGCATCCAAATTCACAACATCTGCATCACCTTCTTTTCCAATATCTGTTGAAGGTTGTGGATCTTCCTTATTTGAAGCATGATCATTATCTACAAAGTCTCAAAGTGGCATAACAATTTGATACTTATCATCCTCAGAATCTTAGTTAGGTTCATCTTCATCAATAAACTCTTATGAACCTTCAAAGTTGTTATCCCCAGTACCTGAAGCAACAGGTACATAGTTCATAGTATTTGATAATGTTTCAAGATAAAATAGCCATTCTGGACCTGCACCTGAAGTGTTAGGTTTATTTTCAAGGAACTCTACATCCAAATGGTCTCGTGAAATCTAAGATAGGGGGTCTACCTCTGAATAACTCATAAGGTGTCTTGTTCTTTGTCTTCTGATTCAGTCGTTTTAAGTATAGTAATTATTTCCGAAGAAATGCTTAGGAAAGTATTTCCTCGGGTCGTGTCCCAACGAAGGTGTGAATGGAATTTCGAATTCCCGATTCGTGAAACGTGTCGTGAAAGTGGTAAAAAATTATTTGAATGAGATTATACTAATGAAATAGTAAATGAAGCACAAATAATCACTTAAACACGTAATTCAAGTAAGCTACACTACTCCTACGGACTTGAAAATAATTTTGAAAAGTTAAAAATGATAAAAGAAAATTTTGAGAAAAAGAAAAATATTTTTTTGACCTTTTATTTATTTTTTATGAATTAAAAACTATTTTTACTAATTAAAAATTAAAAAGAAAATGCAAATAAAGTGAGAAAAATGAAAAATAAATTTTGAAAATTATAAAATAACTATAAAGTAATTTTAAAACTAAAAACTAATTTTTTTGGCTTTTTGTGTAATTTTTGAAAATTAAAAACTATTAAATCTAATTAAAAATTCAAATTAAATTCAAAATAACTGGGAAAAATACAAGATAAATTTCTAAAATTCTAAAATAAATGAAAATAAATTTTAAAAATATTTTTGGATTTTTCTTGGCTTTTTCTAATTTTTTTTTGGATTTTTTTAGTAATTAAAATGTATTTAAAAATGATTCAAAATGAAAATAAAATAAGAAAAATAGTAAATTAACTCACAAAAATTTGAAAAAATTACAGAAAATCTAAAATATTAAAATAAGCTTGGGAAAAAAATTTGAAAATAAAATAAGCTAGAAAAATATTGATAAGCTGAAAACTGCTTATTGTGAAGTGCTTATTTATAAGCAATCCTTGACCAAATGGACTGAAACTTTGACCAAAGTACTTTTTGACTCAAAAATACTTAATGAAACAGAGTTTAGACCAGGTTGAACTCAGAAACTCAAAATGGGGCACAATTAGTTTCAAATAAGCAATAGGTGTTAAGCAATAAGCATAAGCAGATAAGCTAATGGTACAATTTCAATGGAAATAGTAATGATAGATGAAAGTAAGCTCAGATAATCAATAAAACTCCACTAATGATCAAAAAATCCAATTTGCAGCCCTAGTTGTGAAAACATATATGAATCTCAACCTTACAACTAAATAGGCTCAAGAAGTAATTCCAATAAGCTGTTAAGATGAAATTTATGGGTGTAGAACAACTACTAACTAGCTGAGATAATAACTCCACCAACAAAACTGAACCTAGATCCAATCTACTAACCTAACAGACCCCTAGAAAGTTGCTCAAAAGCCTGAGGTGCAGGGGAAGAATGACCCCAAACAGTCAACTTCCAAGTCCAATTTCAATAAGCAAACAAATTTCAAGTGGAAAATTTCTTTTTGAAAATGATTTCCTTACTGAAAATTACACAAAATAGAAATCCACAAGTATTTCCAATCTAAAATGAGCACTAGAAAGGTTCACAAAGTTTTGGTCTAAAACTGATATAAAAATGATTTTTGACTCTCTGAATTCAAAGCTACTTTGACTAAATTGAGATTCTACTGAATGATTCTTAATCTAAATGTAATGACAACTTGTTTTAACTCTAAGTTACACTAAATGAAACCTAATTCTTATCAAAATGAAAAATTACAGCTGCTAAAAACTACTTATGCTGACAGAATTTCAAATGGAAATGATATTTGACTCTTAATGCTTAACTGTGTAAACTTAATGGTTTATCTAACTCAACTAAGCCTAAGGTGATCTACTACTGCAGGGAGAATACTAAGAAAACAATAACAACAATTAGCTAATCCCTAATCCAAACACCCCTAATGAGAACCTGTTTCACAATTACCTCTCAAACTCAACTCTAAATCAGTACCAACTCAGTTCAAACCTCAACTTATGTGTAAATATGATCTACTAATCACCAAATAAACACAGATATTACAAAATCAAACACCACAACTCACAACCACAGATCTGATATAAAATATTTAAATGGAACAGTAACTAAATTGAAATCAAACTGTGATGAATAAGATCTGAAACAAGCTACTCTAATCCAAACAACTACTAACTCAGAAATAAGCAAATACTATAGATCTATATTATTGCTACACTATTGATGCATTATGAGATAAAATTAGATAAGGACTTACAAGCAAAAGCCCCCTCAGCTTAACAGAGGGGGTTCACTATGCTAGCCTGTCTTTTGACAGGCCAAATGGACTCCTCTTGGCTGCCTTTACTCCTCAATTAAGCTAGCTTATTGAAATAAGCTTGAACAATTGACTTTGGTTGACTTTTGAATTTTTTTAGAATTTTTATAAAACAGTAACTTCAATACTTATATAAGCTTATAAAAACAGAAAACAATTATAATAAAATTTGATTCAAACTACTAAAAACTAATATGTATATATTTATTTTATTTATTTATTTATTTATTTTTTTGATAAACAATAATTGAATTGAAAAGTATTTAACTAATACTAATTTAAAACTAACAAGCAATAATAATAAGTAAGAATAAGATGTGAATTAAAAGACAAAAAGCTGAAATGTAAATTGAAATTACATTAAAATTTAAAAATTCAGTACAATGCTTGGGAAATAAAGAAATTACAATAGGCATAAAACAGAAAACTAAGACAATATTTAAAAACTACACACTAATCTGTGAATACAAGGGGGGGTATTTATACTTGAGGATGTGAGGTCCTTGGATCCTTCTAGTCTGCCAGGTCATTGATCCACACCACTCTTGTGTTTGTTTGGACGATTATGAGCCCTCAGATGCGCCTTGGTCCCCAATCTACAATGTTCAGCCGTGGGATTAATTATTCCCAATGATGAGGCACAGAATTGCACGCAGATCACTGACATGGCAGGCCTGCCATGTCAGAATTCTTCTAGAAACCATAGTACAATACCCAATCTACCCTTAATTGCTGTTATTTTTGGTTAATTGGGGATGGGGTAAATTAGGGTTCTTAGTGAATAGTGTAATTCTGGGTTTGGGTGAATAATTGGGGGCGGTAAAATGGGATTGGGTGTTTTTATTAAAGGTTGGGTTTGACCGGGTATTTGACCGGGGTAAGGGTGCAGACCGGGTAAAGGTTTTTTTTGGTATTCGGCTTT
The DNA here is from genome assembly GCA_030686995.1 of Artemisia argyi. Classification (NCBI taxonomy): domain Eukaryota; kingdom Viridiplantae; phylum Streptophyta; class Magnoliopsida; order Asterales; family Asteraceae; genus Artemisia; species Artemisia argyi. The sequence goes on from JARVZY010002803.1 coordinate 124,316, forward strand.
AAGGCTTTGGGCTTAGGGGTTTGTTGTGGGTTATTATTTTTGCGGATCCGGTTTACATTTTTTAAGGTTTAGTAATAATAATAAACAAGGACCAATGTTGTAATTTTGAAAAGTGTGAGGGCTGATAATGACATTTATCCAAATTGTAATCCAAGGGTCTTTGTTGTCATTCTTTGATTAACGGAGGACCAAGTTTGACTTTTCTTCTAATAATCTATAAAGGATCACTTTTGCCAATATGTGAAACTTAGAGGACTGAAATCGCCAATCTTTCAAACTTTCACCAGGGACCAAATATGTAACATTGACGAATCTCTGAGGACTTCTAATGATGAAATAAGCTTTTCTTTGATCATTTTGCTTCCCCGGCTTCGGCTTTTGACACTTTCCATTCTCGTGCTCGTTTTTTGTCGGTTTTGGCATCGATTTTGTTCAGTTTTCTCATATCCGTACCTGCACATACACAAATACAAAAACATCGTTCTCTTGGCATTTTTGGTTAGTATTTGGTATTTTTGGTCTGAATTAATGCCTAAAAAGGATGTGTGATTAATCACACATCAAAATCCCCCAGACTAAGGTATTGTCGTGCCCTCACGCAATGTCATCACCTCACGCTTAAGAGATAAATAATTTCAAAACCTCTCTTTACTGATGTTGTAAAGTAGCAATGATGTTCAAAAGAGATAGTAAAATCATTTATTCTCAAAAACGCTCTGTTTTCTGATTTTCATGAATAACAACTACAACTACTATTTTTTTGTATTTTTTTCATTTAAATATGTGACGGTTTGCCTTGACTTTCATTATCAATTCTTATCTGTTGATAACTTTCAGGGTCAACGAGTAGAAACACTTCTCACAGAGAAGAGACCGTACGGATAAAAATCGTCATCCTTGATTTTTCACAAGCTCCCAAACTAAGCGTAAAATCGAGATCATTGTTTATTCACAAGTTAGGTGCTAACACTACCCACAAAAGTTACTTGTGTATTACCTCTTGTTCACAGTTCCTAGGTTTGGTATCTCAAGATTTTAATTTGTGAGAAATGAATTGCTTCATATTTTCTTGTTTTGATATTTGTTAGTCCGATAAGAGCACAAAATTTGAACGCTAAGTAGTTTCCAAACTTTCCCTCGAAAACCCCTGCATACAGAAATCGGGTCCACATGAAGGTCTCTAATTTAACACGATTTGTGGAGGTCCCCCTTTTTATTTACGACCGAGACATACCATGTTTGATACCTGAAACGGAAGCTTTTTATTAGGGAAACCCCCGGAGTCGAAGCTTAGCATTTTTGCATAATCATAAGCACTTTAATAATACTTTGGTCCTTAGTCCTTTATTTCTTTTACAATCAACGGTTTATGAGCCGCCAAGATGTAAGAGCTTTATTATGACTTTGGATTTCTATCCGTTGCTTTTTTATAGCTTTGGATTCCTCTGCCTTTTTATTTGGCTTTGGACTATTATTATTGATATTCATTATCATATGCCAAACCCCGAGTCCTATGGTCTTTACTAAGATCACAACATCGGCTGCGAACCAGCAAGATGCAATAGTCTATTTTACCATAACACTGGCAGTACCCCTATGTGTACCAAACCCCCATATGCAGAGATTTTGTTGGGAACGAGAAAAAACTAAGTATTGCCCAAACCGTATACCCTTAATTAATCCTAGAGATCTATTATTATTGGTGTGCAAGCTTGTGGGAACAAAGAGGCCACAAGTACCTTTCGTGGGCTTTAAAGAAATCCAACTACTCCACGTTTAGCACGAAACTTCTAAATAAACTCTATCATTCCTCGATCACCGCAAATTTAAAATCCCAAGTAATGAGATCCGCGGATGCTTAGCCATTATCTTTTGATTTTATTGGTTAAGGGAGACGAGCTAGGGCTCAACACGCCCGGTCAAGTCGGAACATTTATTTCTACTCTCGCCGGTAGGAAGTCAAAACAAGGTGTCAAATCTTATTATTCATATCATATATATATATATATATATATATATATATATATATATATATATATATATATATATATATATATATATATATATATATATATATATATATATATATATTTGCATATAAAAAGGTGACAAAAATTTAAAATTTTTGGTGGAAAAATGGAGTTGCGTAAGTTAACAGCTTAGACGATGGTATAGGTTAAATCGAATCGAAGATTCACCCCCCAGACTAAAGTGAAACATTGTCCTTAATGTTTAAAGGGTACGGGTAGTCTTACGTAATATCTAAGGCCGTTTATTAAGTATGCCAAGAGATAAACATTAGTCGATAAGATTTTGGATATGGTGAATTTCCGATAGAACAGCGAAGGATGAGACTCGAGTGGAGAGAACGACAAACCACGAGCACGAGAGTCCTCAAACTTCGGGGAAATTCCTGAACATTCAAAAACAATCACGAAAACACGATTTTGGAAAGGGTCGCCACCCTCATGTCACGTTATTGAAGAAAATAGAAAATAGAGAAAATGAAATTGGATAAGCATGGGGTGCCTCCCACGAAGCGCTTGTTTTTTATTACCGAGTCACATGAGCTTGACTCGATCCCCAAATTTAATCGTCCTTGAGTTAAGTTTGGAGATCCGGGACAACCATGGGTGGTATGTCCCCTCCGAAGTAATGTTTGATACGATGACCATTCACCTTAAAATTGGGACCATTCGGTTGAGCAAGCTCAACGGTTCCATAAGGGAATACTTGGGTAATGGTGAATGGTCCAGACCAAAGGGATTTTAATTTGCCCAAGAAAATCTTCAATCGAGAATTGAAAAGAAGGACTCGGTCACCAACATTGAAGACGTGATCTTTAATTTTAGCATCATGAATCCTTTTCGTCTTCTCTTTGTAGATCAAAGAATTCTCATAGGCCTGATCACGAAGCTCGACTAATTCATTTAATTGAACTTTACGGTGATCACCCGCGGTTTGTAAGTCAAAATTAGCATGTTTCAAGGCCCAGTAGGCCTTATGCTCAAGTTCAAAGGGCAAATAGCAAGCCTTCCCGTAAACCAGCTTATATGGAGTGCACCCAATGGGTGTTTTGTAAGCTGTACGGAAGGCCCATAGTGCATCATCTAACTTATCGGCCCATGAAGCACGACGTTCACCTATGGTCCTTTCTAAAATTCGTTTCAAGCCACGATTGGAAACCTCAACTTGACCACTAGTCTGTGGATGATATGCCGTAGAAAGACGATGTGTGACACCATATTTGAGCATAACTTTAGCGAATTGGTCATTACAGAAATGGGTCCCACGATCACTTATAATAGCACGAGGTGCACCAAATCGGGCGAAGAGACTTTTAAGAAATTTCACTACAACTCGGGCGTCATTGGTGGGTAGCGCCTTCGCTTCAACCCATTTAGACAAGTAATCGACGACCACGAGTATATATTTGTTACCACGAGAAGACGGGAATGGACCCATGAAATCGATACCCCAGACGTCAAAAATTTCACAGACTTGGATGGCATTTTGAGGCATCTCATCCTTCTGAGAAATTTTTCCTTGACGTTGGCAAGAATCACATGATTTAATCAACTCATGGGCATCCCGGTAAATCGTCGGCCAATAGAAGCCAGAATCAAAAACTTTTTTAGCGGTGAAGTTGGCACCATGATGTCCCCCTGTGGGTCCATTGTGGCATGCCATAAGAATTTCAGCGGCTTCTTTGCCGTGAACGCACCGCCGGATCACTTGATCCGCACATATCTTAAACAAATAGGGGTCGTCCCAGAAATAATGCTTAACATCTTTGAAGAATTTCTTTTTTTGCTGGAACGACATCCCTTTCCGGATAAAATTCCCCGCATGGTAATTCGCACAGTCGGCGAACCATGGGGTACTAGAATCACAATGTGATAAACTCCCCAGTATCTCGAGAGGAAATGCTTCGTTAATTTCCTTTTTCTCGAAAACACTTTGATGGGGATTCTCTAAACGTGATAGGTGATCAGCAGCAAGGTTCTCAGCTCCCTTTTTATCTAGAATTTCTACATTGAATTCTTGAAGGAGTAGAACCAACCGCATCAAGCGTAGCTTAGCATCTTGCTTTGCCATAAGGTACTTAAGAGCCGAATGATCCGTATACACTATGCATTTCTTCAAAAGCAAATAAAGTCGAAACTTTTCAAAAGCATAAATGACGACTAACATCTCTTTCTCAGTAGTCGTATAATGGTATTGAGCGTCGGTCATTGTTTTACTAGCATAGTGTATCGGCTGAAAGTGCTTAGACTTGCGTTTCCCCAAGACTGCACCAATGGCATAATCGCTAGCATCGCACATTAGCTCAAAGGGCAAGTCCCAATCGGGGGCAATTAAGATGGGAGCCTCCGTTAACTTCTTTTTAAGGATGTTAAATGCTTCGATGCATTCATTTGAGAAGATAAACGCAGCATCTTTTTCCAGCAAGTGGGTCAGGGGCCGGGCTATCTTAGAAAAATCTTGAATGAAACATCGGTAAAAGCCGGCATGACCGAGAAAACTTCTAAGTCCTTTAACGGTAGTGGGATGAGGTAATTTTGCAATCACGTCGACTTTAGCTTTATCGACCTCAATCCCGGATTTTGATATCTTATGGCCGAGGACAATGCCCTCTTTGACCATGAAATGGCACTTCTCCCAATTTAGAACCAAGTTGGTGTCTTCACACCGTTTCAGCATACTTTCTAAATGGGAGAGGCAAGAAGTGAAAGAATCTCCATAAACCGAGAAATCATCCATGAAAACTTCCATGGTTTTCTCGATCATATCCTAGAATATAGACATCATACACCTTTGGAACGTGCCTGGAGCATTTCATAAGCCAAAAGGCATACGACGATAGGCAAACGTACCATAAGGGCAAGTAAAGGTAGTCTTTTCCTGGTCCGAAGGGTCAATTGGTATTTGAAAATAACCGGAGAATCCATCAAGAAAACAATAGAACTCATTTCCCGCTAGGCTTTCTAGCATTTGATCCATAAATGGAAGTGGGGACTGGTCCTTACGAGTCACATCACTCAATTTACGATAATCAATACAAACTCTCCATCCGGTAACAAGACGTGTCGGAATCAATTCATTATCTTCATTTGTTACGACGGTCATTCCACCTTTCTTTGGTACGCAGTGGACCGGGCTAACCCAAGAGCTATCCGAGATTGGATAAATCATTCCGGCATCGAGGAGTTTGATAACTTCCTTTTTGATAACTTCATGAATTTTCGGGTTAACCCGTCGTTGTTGATGAACGGACGGCTTGTAATTGTCTTCAAGTAAGATCATATGCGTACAAAAACGAGGGTCGATACCCTTAATATCAGAAATTTGCCAAGCGATGGCACTCTTATGCTTCTTCAGCACATCTAAGACACGGTTCTTCTCCTCATCTTTAAGTTCTTTAGAAACAATGACAGGAAGTTTTTCGGTTCCTTCCAAAAATGCGTATTCGAGATGAGGAGGTAAATCCTTGAGCTCGGGCTCCGGAGGATTCTCAGTAGACGGCTTAACTTCTTTAACGTCGGCCATTTTAAGGTCAAGCGGAGGGAGGGACGGGTTGGGATCTTCATTTAATAATTTTTCAATCAAAAGAACATCTCCCTCCGGGTCACAATCGGAATGATCAATTTCCGGTGAAATCGAATCATTAGCAAGAAAGGCCTCGATCTCTTCCAAAATGAAATCACTTCCCTCAAACGGAGTAAGGGAAGGGGAAGGATCAGAAATTATTGGTTCAGAAGTAGGAGTGGGATTGCCACTCGAAGCATGTTCGGTAAAACCAAGTAACTCTTGAGCGCACTCCTCCGTAACTTCGTCGATAACGTCGATTCGGTTAACGGAATATTTGTCATACTCGGAGGAGTACCTCGCGGTTTGATCTAAATTAAAAGTTACGGATTCGGTACCAACACGTAGGGTAATTTCTTCATCGAAAACATCAATTAAAGCATGGCCGGTCCTTAGGAAACCTCTCCCGAGAATGATAGGTACCCGTGAGTCGGCATCGAAATCAACAATGACAAAATCGGCAGGAAATGAAATTTTCCCACATTGACGAAAACATCCTCGGCTATAACAATAGGTCGAGACGTAGATCGGTCGGCAAGCTCGAGGGTCGTACAAGTCGGAGTTAAATTGCGTAAAGACAACTTCTTTCAAATGGATAACGACATTAGGTTAATGCTAGCACCGAGATCGGCCAAGGCGAAAATTGAACCATCCCAGGAAAATTACACGGAATGAGAAATCGACCGGGGTCTTCAAGCTTTTCGGGAAGCTTTTTGAGGATAACCGCTGAGCAATTCTCATTCATCTGGGTTTGAGATTTTTCAAACAATTTTTCTTTGTTATTCAAAAGACCTTTTAGCATAGAAGCAAATTTAGGGATCAAAAGTATAGCATCCGCGAGAGTTATGTCAAAATGTAGTTCTTGAAAAACTTGGTAAAACTTTTCCATCTGAATTTTATCTTTCTCACGGTGCTTTTGTTCGTTTAAGCGTGACGGATAAGGCAAATTTGTTTTGGTGGAAATTTTAGTTTCGTTAACAATTTTATCTTTTCCTTTGAACGTCGGGACCACCGGAGGTTGGATGTTCTCGGTCCTTCCATTATTACTAGGAATTTCCGTATCCGTTGTCGCCTCGGTTGCACGGACGACTACCTTGGGAGACGAAGAAGAAGAAGGGGTAGTCGGAGCCGTTGGTCCGTCGATTATAACACCACTCTTAGTCGTGATCGCCTTAGCATCGCCCCTCGGGTTAGCGATCATGTTGCTTGGAAGAGTACCCGAGCCCGAGGGTCGATCATTTAAAGACTTCTTCAATTCGGACAATTGATTAATTAACATTTTATTCATTTCCTCTTGACTTTTCATAAACTGCTTAAGTAATTCATCTGAAGACGACTGATTCACGACTGGATTTTGAAAATTTTGACCATGATTGTTGATTATTTAGACTTGTAGTTTTATTATTTGAAAATAAAAATCATTTTGAAAATAAAAATCATTTTGATTTTAGACTTTTTAGTATAGAGGTTTGTTTTTCCGAAGAAATGCTTGTGAAAGTATGTTCCCCGAGTCGTTATGTCCCAACGAAGGTAAGACGGCGATTGAGTCGGCTTTGAGTCGCGTGATTGTGAAGTGAATGGAATTAAAAAGATGATTTGGTTGGTTTTTTATTACACTACTAAAAGGATTTAAAACGCAGTTAAAGTAAAAAGAAACAATAAAACGACGCAAAGAAAACAAACAAATAAAACAAGCATTGGATAAAATAAATAAATAAAAACGAGATTTAAAACGCAAAAAGAAATTAAGACGGGAAATGAATTTAAAAACAATATGTTTGCAAAGCGACGTGAATAAGTTTATCAAGTGTGGGTCAAGGATTGACGACGAATTATTCTCCTTAAACAAGACTATTTTTTCACAACGTTGGTTTATTTTGAAAACAATCATTTAAAAAGAAAATAATTACTAGATGTGTAATTTGATTATTCTCCGGCTTTTGCCCTTCAAATAATAAAACTACAAGTCTAAATAATCATAACGATTATTAATCACAATCTTCTTTTATGTCCACACTTAACTCACAAACTCGTGCCACCAAGCAAACAAAAATAAACTACTCGAGACTCATATGAATAAGATAAAGTTACTTGATTAAAGAAAAAGACTCGATAAAAGAAATAAACTAGATAAGCCAAAATAAAATTCGGCAGAGTTTCGCCTTAGCATAAAGCATAAGAAAACCTCACTCGATAAACGATGAGGTAATGATTATCTAACTCGATAATCTTGGCTAACTCGCCATAAGAAATGAAACTTGGTAAAATCAATACTAGAAAAATAAAAAATAAAAACTAAACTCGATAAACATATTTTACAAATTTGTAACTCGAAAAAAAAACTTTTGCAAATAGGTCCCTAAAAGAAAAAAACCAAACTCGAAAACATTTATTGCAAAAAAAAAACAAAACTCGATAGAAAATCTAAAAAATTGTAACTCGATAAAAAGTTTTGCAAATGAGTCCCTAATTGCCTAACTCGGTAATATTTATTTTTTTGCTAACTCGAAACCTTTTTTTTTTTGGTTTTTTTTGTAACTCGAAACTTTTTAAATTTTTTTTTAAACTCGATAACTTTTTTGTTTTATTTTTTTCTTTTCTGTAACTCGAAAAAAAAATTTTATTTTTGTAACTCGATAAAATAAAAAGTAAACTCGATAAAATGATAAAAAAAAATTAAAACTCGATAAAAAAAAACTAGGCCTAACTCGAAAAGTTCATGTACTAACTCGATAAAAACCGTAACAAAACACCATTTGATCCAAAATAAAGCCTAAAACTAATGTTTTTCTACCAAATTTATTGCTAAACAACTTAGGTTAACCATAAACTTTAAATCCCACCAATAAAAACAAGATTTAAACAACTAAAAATTAAAGATTTTTAGAAAGATAAAGCTAGAGAGAGAAAGTAAAATAAAACACATTCTTCATAAAAATAATATACACTACTCCTACTACTATGAGGACCAACCCTCAACAACCCTAAGACTAACCCTAAAACTAACCACAAAACTAACCAACCTCTCAAATGAGGCTTATGAGATCTATTTATAGGTTAGGGGCTAGGGCTTCTCTTAACTTTGCCATTGTTGCATATTTAGCCCCTAGACTTTTACAAAATCATGAAAAGCTACTTCAAACTCATTAAAATGCGACTAATATGACTTAATAATTAACGTAATGATCTTGTAGCTTGGAGGACTCGAGTTGACTTTTCGTCCAAAGTTCTTCAAAGGACCAAAGTTGACAAATTGCTGAAACTTGGAGGACCGTTATTGTCAAGGTCTTCATATTTCAACTAAGAGTCTCTTTTGTTATTCTCTGAATCTCTAAGGATTAGTTTTGTCATTTTGGGCTTTTCTTGGATAAATTTCTTCCTCGGCTTCGGCTTTTTACCTTTTTCCAATCTCGTGCTCGTTTTTGTCGGTTTTTGGCTTGTTTTTGTTCATTTTTCACATATCCGTACCTACACATACACAAATACAAAAACATACATTCTCTTGACATATTTGGTTAGTATTTGGTGTATTTGGTCTGTTTTAAAGCCTAAAAAATGATGTGTGAATAAGCACTCATCAAAATCCCCCAGACTAAGGTATTGCCGTGTCCTCACGCAATGTCATCACCTCACGCTTAAGAGATAAATAATTTCAAAACCTCTCTTTACTGACGTTGTAAAGTAGCAATGATGTTCAAAAGAGATATTAAAATCATTTATTCGCAAAAACGCTCAGTTTTCCGATTTTCATGAATAATAACTACTACTACTATCTTTTGTATTTTTTCATTTTTATATAAGTGACGGTTTGCCTTGACTTTCATTATCAATTCTTATCTGTTGATAACTTTCAGGGTCAACGAGTAGAAACACTTCTCACAGAGAAGAGACCGTACGGATAAAAATCGTCATCCTTGATTTTTCACAAGCTCCCAAACTAAGCGTAAAATCGAGATCATTGTTTATCCAGAAGTTAGATGCTAACACTGCCCACAAAAGTTAATTGTGTATTACCTCTTGTTCCCAGGTCCTAAGTTTTGTATCTCAAGATTTTAATTTGTGAGAAATGAATTGCTTCATATTTTCTCGTTTCGATATTTGTTAGTCCGATAAGAGCACAAAATTTGAACGCTAAGTAGTTTCCAAACTTTCCCTCGAAAACCCTTGCATACAAAAATCGGGTCCACATGAAGGTCTCTGATTTAACACGATTTGTAGGGGCTCCCTTTTTATTTACGACCGAGACATACCATGTTTGATACCCGAAACGGAAGCTTTTTATTAGGGAAACCCCCGGAGTCGAAGCTTGGCATTTTTGCATAATCATAAGCATTTTAATAATACTTTGGCCCTTAGTCCTTTATTCTTTTACAGTCAACGGTTTATGAGCCGCCAAGATGTAAGAGCTTTATTATGACTTTGGATTTCTATCCGCTGCTTTTTGTAGCTTTGGATTCCTCTGCCTTTTTATTTGGCTTTGGACTATTATTATTGATATTCATAATCATATGCCAAACCCCGAGTCCTACGGCCTTTATTAAGATCACAACATCGGCTGCGAACCGGCAAGATGCAATAGTCTATTTTACCGTAACACTGGCAGTACCCCTATGTGTACCAAACCCCCATATGCAAAGATTTTGTTGGGAACGAGAAAAAACTAAGTATTGCCCAAACCGTATACCCTTAATTAATCCTAGACATCTATTATATATTGGTGTGTAAGCTTATGGGAACAAGGTGGCCACAAGTACCTCTCGTGGGTTTTTTAAATCCCAGTAATGCGATTCGTGTATAGCACGAAACTTCTAAATAAACTCTATCATTTCTCGATCTCCGCAAATTTAAAATCCCAAATAATGAGATCCGCGGATGCTTAGCCATAATCTTTTGATTATTTTGGTTAAGGGAGACGAGCTAGGGCTCAACACGCCCGGTCAAGTCGGAACATTTATTTCTACTCTCGCCGGTAGGAAAATCAAAACAAGGTGTCAAAACTTTATTATTCATATCATATATATATATATATATATATATATATATATATATATATATATATATATATATATATATATATATATATATATTTATATATAACAAAGCGGTGACAAAAATTAAAATTTTTGATAGAAAACGGAGTTGCGCAAGTTAAACAGCTCAGACTATGGTACAGGTCAAATCGAATCGAAGATTCACCCCCCCCCCCCCCCAGACTAAAATGAAACATTGTCCTCAATGTTTTAAGGGTACGGATAGTCTACGTAATATCTAAGGCCGTTTATTAAGTATGCCAAGAGATAAACGTTAGTCGATAAGATTTTGGATATGGTGAATTTCCGAAAGAGCAGCGAAGGATGAGACTCGAGTGGAGAGAACGACAAACCACGAGCACGAGAGTCCTCAAACTTCGGGGAAATTCCTGAACATTCACAAACAACCACGAAACACAAGAAATGGAAGAGGTAGCCCTCCTTACGTCACGTTAGAAAGAAAATAGAAAATTAAGTAGATGAAAAGGATAAGCATGGGGTGCCTCCCACGAAGCGCTTGTTTTTTATTACCGAGTCACATGAGCTTGACTCGATCCCCGAATTAATTCGTCCTTGGGGAGAGCAGATAAAATGCACAACCGGTATAAACGGAGATGCCGGGGTCAAAAACGGTATCCTCACTCCCGGTGGAGTGGAAAAGTGAAGAAATGAGGGGATAAGTAAAGAACGGTTGAAACACCCGGATGATAAAAGCAAATTCAAGTTCAGAATCATGGGTGGGTTGGGTGGGTAAAATATCAAGCACAGGAACATCATGTTCAGAAATCTCGTCCACCACTCCAAAAATTTCTTCATTCGTATCAAAATCTGCATCCGGTGGTTTCGCAGGTGGACGAGAAGAAGGTAAATCGAAGATAGATGAATCAGAATCGGTAAGCACAGCATTATCACGAATTTCTTCAAGAATATTACTTCGAGGGCCATTATCGTCATTCTCAATACCCGGTGGTATCAAGTCATCCACAGCAAGAAATTGATCGACATCCTCTAAAAGAGGGTCACGTGACGGATTATCGGAAATAAGCTCAAAATCAATTTCAAAATCAAAACGCTCATAATCCGGAAGAGAGAAAGCATGACTAGTGGGATTGCCACTACTCGTCTCTTCAAATCGAAAAATTTCAAGCTCGGGTAAGAAATCACTATCCATAACGGGGATAGGGGAAAAATTCGGAGGATCATTCAATGCCTCAATTCGAGAGATAAGAAGATTGACATTCAATAATGTTTCACGAAGAGCTTCATCTTGGATTTCAGTATCAACTTCTTCATCATTCTCTTCTTCTAAGCTGACGAGCTCAGAAGGTACTTCATCAACATATTCGATTTCTACACAAGATATAGAATCGTCATCGTTAGAATCGGAGAAAATCTCATCAGGATCAATCGAATTATCAATCGGAGGTAAATCACATTCCTCAGTCGAAATAAAATCATTGTTATCAAGAAAAGTATTGACTTCTTCCAAAACGGGATTACTTCCCTCACCCGGTGTGAGGAAAGGATGGGAAGAATCGGGAGTAATTGATTCAAGTCTCGAAAAACATTTTGAAGAATCCGGAGGTGGGACAAGTGGTGTGCTCTGAGAGCTAGGAATTTCCACCACTTCCGTTATGGTCTCCGGTTCTTGTTCGTGAAGATTAGGTAAGTCGTTTATAAATACCGTTTTAAGCTCAGCACGTTTGCTTGACAAACTCTTAATCGTAAATCGTGAAAGGTTTGGATCAAATCTTGACGGATTAAGAACAATTGTAGGCTTAGACTTTTGGACAACCGTAGGTTGGACGTATTTAGCACTTTCATTGTCAGTGGAAAGTACCGAGTCCTTTGTCACCTTGGTTTCTTGTTCCGTTTCCTTCACCGGAGAGGGAGTAGGAACCGATGGTCCATCATAATCAACACGGATTTTTGCAATTTTTGATGAGACGTAAAGTTGTTCCATTTTTATTTTAAAAACCTTTCGTTTAAAGAAATCATCGTCGAGAGATGTCATAGAACAATCTTCAACATTTAAAGGTTCACAAGACGGAGTAGGATTAATCGTAAAATTTTCTTCTTTATAAAGCTCATTCTTATCACTCTTAACGGTGTTAACTTGTTCTTTCACACGAATTACTTCTTTAAAAAGATCTAATAACTCGGTAAAGTTATTTTGAGCCGTCATCATTTTAGTGATCATTTCATATTGTGGAGGTTGGTCGTGATAATTATTTTTGTCACAACTCACCATTTCACGTCATTTACCATTTCAGGTCATTTTCCGAAACTTTGACTTTTTACTATTCATAAATCACTATTCATCAAAACACTATTCATCGTTTTCGAGGTCAGTTTGATATTCTGAGAAACTTTTTGGAAATTTACTATTCACCGAACACTATTCATTTCCGGAAAAGTTTTCACCATTCACTTGCATTACTCATTTCATCGTAAATTTAGTTTACGGGTATTCAAATTCGCGTAACCGGATTGGTTTAGGTGCGAATTCATTTCATTAGTGTTGAGTACACTGCATACGGACTGGGGATAGTCTGCATATCATCATAACAGCATTTTCATGTTATACCACTCTTAGGATTTTCAAATTTCCATATTCAGTACATTTAACGTTTTTACGAATACGTAATTATAATAAACGTTAACACCCGGTTTATACACGACGAATATATCTAAATATTCCCACAATGCTCCCGACATATTTTTATATCCATTTTAACATCATAAAAGTTATAACATTCAGTTACCCAGTATTTTGGAAATTTATTTTATTTTAACGTACGCGTATGAATATAGCGTCGGTTTTCGTTAAAACTAAACATTAATCACCCGATCACTCAGTAAATGTACCCAACATATTTTTAATATGTTTTTAACATTATTATAACTAATTTCATCCCGGTATACTTCGTGAATATTTATTTCTAATAAAACCGATACCCGATCGTAACTAAAAACCACAAACTAGTGCAAATTTCATACAAGGTTTCTAATTAATTCACAAGTACCCTAACCCCCCCCCCCCTCCTACCCTTTGAAAACCAGCCAAGAACACCCTTATATATATACTAGTTTATTTTCTTAACCTTATGCATTAATGTATCTTTTTATATATTAAAAATTACAAGTAAATATCCTAAAAACAACTAATACATTTTCACTTGGAAATTTTGGATCAAAAAGCTTCATCCTCTCATCTTTCTCTTCTCATTTCCACGACAACCACAAGGTACCAAGATCATCTTGATCAACTAATTATTTTTCATAACTTAAAGCTACAATCTTACTCCTTTTATGATTCTAGTTAAGATACAAGCAACAAAAACACAAGAACAACAAGTTTAATCATCCAATAATCACCTCATTTTATCAAGTAAGTTTTCATCTTTATTTTTTCATGAATCATCCTATTTTTACATGTATTACATAAGAATCATGCTAAAAACTATGTATAAGTAGCTATACTATACTTTATTTTTGCTAAAATGAAACATACAAACCCTAACTTTCTTGTTATGAATCCCCTAGCTCTAATAACTTGGTTAGGAGTCCATGGCACCCTAAGAAGGTGTATGGTAAGATTAGATTAGTCATGTGGTGATTACAAGAGGATTGGTGATGGTAGAAATTGGTTTTTAACCTTGGAAACATGATTTGGAACTCATTTTAGACATGCTGTCCCATTTTGTAAAAATCTGGAAAATCAGTAAACACCAAGGAAACTTTGGCAAAATTTTTAGAAAATACTTTCAAAAACGAATCCGTAGGCGAAAGAACGGATTAAAAAGAGCTTATAACGAAGAAGTTATGACTTTTGCAAGATTATAGACGAAAAGTATTTTCTGGAAAAATAGTTGCTGTTGGACGTTTTTCGTCGGTCAAAAAGAGGCTTTAAACGTAACCCGGAGGAGCCGAGCTTTCCAAAATATATTACTACATACTAAGACGAAACCGTGGACATAAAGAACAAGTAAAACGGACAAGTAACGACAAAGATATACTCGTTTGAATATCGGCTAAAACCCTTTATTAATTGACAGCTTTTATATATTTTGGCGCAAAAACTACGAAGTGCATTTTCAAGCTAAACATAATATCAAGTACCGAGCTTTATAACTAACGTAGTATTAGTTATTATGAGTATGTTTTCATCATTTCAAGGTTTACAACCCGAGTATTTCAACGCTTACATGAGAACTTACGTTATATATATAAGTATATATATTATAACTAGCCATTTATATTTTCTAATAGCAATATTTTCCAAAGTTTTGGATTATATATTTTTGACAATACAAGTGTTTTCCTAAAGAGTAGAGTGGTATAGAAACATGAGCATGGACATTCATAAACATCATTTGGTGATCTTAACGAGATCATGCATCATTCATTATAGGTTGCGGCAGTTAACCGATCATTGTTATTCATTACATATCATCGCAGTATCATCAGTTGAGGTGAGTATTCATAGCCCCGTATACATTTTTATTGTTTTCAAATCCCACGGGGGAGAATACATTGCACCATTTTAGTACGAGCCCAAGTATCAAAACCTATGTACATAGCTTAAGTAGCTTCTCTGCCATGTGATAAGTCCCCTGTAACATCATGAACCGTTAATTTACCGCTAAGCGAGAGTGAGTGGATAGATCTATCGAGGGTGACGCCTCCATCCGTGGTAGTAAGTACCAACAGTAAGCGGATGCATGTCATGTCTTTTACATTTGAGTGTTTGGCAGAACATTCGGGAGGGGCATAGAATTTCATCAGTCATAGCTTCGGTGTCATGAGCTTAAGGCTATTGTACTATATTTTTACGTGACTTTTGTCATGCACTTATACTTGTGGTGGCCGTACAAACATGTTATTTCATAAACCTATGATTATTCACCAACATTCGTGTTGACCGTTTTCGCAATGTATTTTCAGGTAACTAAGGTATCATCATATTACATGCATGGAGTATCATTAGGGTGTGCCAGGGATGACGCACTACATTTTGGGATTTTCATGCACTTGTGTAAATTATCGTTTGACATTTTCAGAACTTGTTTTCTGTAAACGTTTCAACAGTTGGGGACCTATGTTTTGTAGCACTGGATGCTTTTCAATAAATCAAACGATATGTATTTTCCAAACGACACTTTAGGTCGTTCAATATTTCCTTGTTATGGTGCTATGACAGTTACACTCCCAGGCATTCCATTCCGCTGCAAGTCAGGTAAATTGGGGGTGTGACAGATTGGTACCAGAGCTAAGGTTATAGAGAACTAGGATGTATCATTGACCCTAGACTATAACCACATTATCATAGCATCTCATCATTTCATCAATAGTGCATGTTCATTGTTTTTGGTGATTTCATTACGAGTTATTTATTTTATTTCACCTTGATTATCACAGAACCATGTCTGCAAACCCAAATGTTGTTATACTGTACACCATCTCAGACTCCGATATTGAAGGCTCTATGTCTTCTACAGCCCGTTCACCACCACCTATTGAAGACAATATGTCTTCTACTGTCCGTTCACCACCACCTAGCCCTATTGTACCTGAGTTGCCATGTTTGGCATCAGATGATGACACAGAACCTTTTGAGGATGAGGAGACGGCTCCTACTCCTTATGTTGCCCCTATTGCACCACCCGAGATTACCTGTACACCTACCGATACACCATCTCCTACTACCACTAGTCCACCAGAACCTAGACTTATGTTTCGTAGGGAGAAAACTATCCAGGTTGCTAGTAAGAGAGTTCGTTATCCTACATCTACTTATAGGAACCTACCTAGTCCTACTGTGCCTACACCACCACCAGCCATACCTACTGCTACCCTTATATCCACCTCACTCTTGCCGCTCAGGAAGCGCGCAAGGTTTACCACTCCAGATTCACCTACCACTACAGAGTCAGAATCAGCAGAACCACCACCAGTGTACCAAGTAGGGGAGTGTTCGAGAGCAGCAGCAGCTAGGGAGCCTACTGTTGCTAGGGAGTCTACAGTTGCTAGTGAGCCTACTGTGGCTAATGAGCCTACTGTTGTTAGGGAGCCTGCAGATGTTACATTGGAGGGCCAGCTAGAGGCTCATCAGGATCAGATTGATAGTTTAGACTATAGAGTTGATGTGGATATCATTCCTCGACTAGAGGCGGCTGAGAAGCAGATCGAGGGTTTACTGTTAGGTGAGAGTTCTAGAGCGGCTGCGGCTAGTAGCCCTACAGCTGTCACATTAGAGGATCAGTTGGGTGCTCAGCAGGAGCAAGTAGATAGGTTGGAGTATAGAGTTGATGAGATCATTACTACTCGACTTGAGGCTGTCGAGGAGCAGATTGAGGAGTTGGCAGTGCTTCGTGAGAGGTTGACAGTGATGGAGAGCAGGGATGTTTCTACTCAGTTACGAGTTCAGCATCTGGAGGAGATCGTGGTTGCGATGGATCGCGAGATTCGCCGCTTGAGGGGAGAGCCTGGAGCATCTGGAGCTCCTGGACCATCTAGAGCACCAGGAGGAGCATAGACATAGACTAGTATTATATTAGCTTTTACTATTTCCTAGTCCCGAGGTGTGGGACGTAGTTCAAGAACTTGTAGTCTTTTGTTGTTGTACAAACAAATATATATCAAGTGCGACTCTACTATGTTGGAAATGTTGTGCTATATATATATATCGGTCCATGTAGGCCGAAATTTTCATGTATTATATTCAGGTGTTGTGATTATAATTATGATGTTTCATGGTTGCTCTTTATGGTTAACGTATCTATACGTGTCGTGGTTGTATTATTACAGGTTGTGGTTGTACTCGTACATGTCGTGATTATATTTATACTTGTTGTGGTTGTATATATATACATGTTGTGGGCGTATATTTTTGTACGAGGACTATTTCTATTATAGTTTTCTCATGGTTGTTGTCGATTATTATTTGTCAGAAATATGGCGCCAAAACCTGCTATGACACAAGCAGCTATCCGCAAGTTGGTCAGGGATAGTGTAGCAGAAGCTCTAGAGACTGAGAGAGCTGAAGTTGCTGCTAGGAATGCTGAGGTTCCACCTACTGCTGAAGTGGTTCAACCCACTACTAGGCGTGAATGTACTTGGAAGGATTTCAAGACTAGTGATCCTATCAAGTATAAGGGAACAGAGGGAGCGGTTGCTTTAATCCGCTGGTTCGAGAAGACTGAGAACGTCTTTCTCATGTGTGGTTGTCAGGAGGTTAACAAGGTGAAGTTTGCTACAGGTATGCTGCTGGATGAAGCCATGTCTTGGTGGAATTCGTATGCTCAGCCCATTGGCATGGAGAATGCTTACAAACTTACTTGGGCTGAATTCAAAAAGCTGATGACAAAGAAGTTTTGCCCTCGTACTGAGGTGCAAAAGCTAGAAACAGAGTTCTACCAGTTAGTGACTAAAGGAGATGACATTGAAACTTATATCAGGAAGTTTCAGGAGTTGGCTACACTGTGTCCAACTATGGTTCCGGACGCTGAGAAAAAGATGGAGAACTTTACTGGGGGATTACCCGAAAGCATCCGAGGGGATGTGATGTCTTTCGACCCACAAACAATGGAGGAGGCCATTCGCATAACTCAGAAACTTATGGTCCAAGTGTTGAAGGGAAAGTCTGCTGCAAGTAACAACAATAACCGTTCCAACAACACCAACTACAACAACAATCGAAACAACAACAACAACTATAACAATAACCGAAACCGCAACTACCACAATAACCAAAACAACAATAACAACAAGAGGAAGTTTGATAATAACCAAGGTGGGAATGCGAACCAACCAGCACCAAAGAGGCAGGATGCGGCAAAGGTTTATGCTGCAGGACCAACAGAAGGAAAAGGATACATTGGAAAACTACCCAAGTGTAACAAATGTCGAACTCATCATAACCCTGGGAATTGCCCTAGAGCTTGTCAGAACTGTGGAAAGGTCGGTCATTGGACTAAGGACTGCAAAGCACCACGAGGAACGAATAATCAGAACCAACCAGGAGCATGTTATGGTTGTGGAGAGTTGGGTCATTTCCAGTACAATTGCCCAAGGAGGAATGATCAAAGAGCTGGGAATCAGGGTGGAGTAGCTCGAGGAAGGGCTTATGTCATGGGAGGAGAAGATGCCCGTGAGGACCCGAATGTTGTTACGGGTACGTTCCTCGTTAATAATCGTTATGCATCCATTTTATTTGATTCAGGAGCGGATAGAAGTTTTGTTTCTAATACATTTGCACCTTTACTTAACATAGAACCAACTACCTTAGACATTCCCTACATTGTTGAATTAGCCGATGGGTCTTTAGTTAACACAAACACCGTTATCCGTGGTTGCACCATCAATTTCCTAAATCACCCATTCAATATAGACCTTATGCCCGTAGAACTTGGAAGTTTTGACATCGTTATCGGTATGGATTGGTTGTCTCGACATCGTGCAAGGATCATTTGTGATGAGAAAGTTGTTCATCTTTCTTATGGAGGTGAAACTTTGGTTGTTCGCGGGGAGCGAAGTGGAACTAGACTCAGTATCATATCATGCATTAAAACCGAGAAGTACATAAAGAAGGGTTGTTATGCATTCTTGGCACACATAACGGAAAAGAAGTCGGATGAGAAACGACTTGAAGATGTGCCAATTGTTAAGGAATTTCTAGAAGTTTTTCCGGAAGAATTACCAGGACTGCCACCTACACGTCAGGTTGAGTTTCAGATTGAGTTGGTGCCAGGAGCTGCACCAATTGCACGAGCACCATATAGACTTGCACCTTCTGAAATGCAAGAATTGTCTAACCAGTTGCAAGAGCTTTTAGACAAAGGATTCATTAGACCGAGTTCTTCGCCTTGGGGAGCACCGGTTTTGTTTGTGAAGAAGAAGGATGGATCTTTCAGAATGTGTATAGACTATCGTGAGCTGAACAAGTTAACGGTGAAGAATCGTTATCCACTACCTAGGATTGATGACTTGTTTGATCAGCTACAAGGTTCCTGTTTTTATTCTAAGATTGATTTAAGATCAGGTTACCATCAACTCAGAGTTCGGGAAGAAGATATTCCGAAGACAGCATTCAGAACACGTTATGGTCATTATGAGTTTCAAGTGATGCCTTTTGGATTAACGAATGCACCTGCGGTATTCATGGATCTCATGAACAGAGTATGCAAACCATATCTTGATAAGTATGTGATTGTGTTCATTGACGATATCCTGATTTATTCCAAGAGTAAGAAAGAGCATGAAGCACACCTCAGAACAATATTGGAACTACTCAAGAAGGAGCAATTGTATGCCAAATTTTCAAAGTGTGACTTTTGGATACAAAGAGTTCAATTTCTTGGACATGTCATTGATAGCCAAGGATTACAAGTCGACCCAGCAAAGATTGAAGCAGTAAAGGATTGGGCTACGCCCAAGTCTCCTACAGAAATTCGTCAATTCTTAGGACTTGCAGGATATTACAGAAGGTTCATCGAAGGGTTTTCTAAGATAGCGAAGTCGCTGACTAAGCTGACACAGAAGAATCAGAAGTACGAGTGGGGAGAGAAACAAGAATCTGCATTTCAGTTGTTGAAGCAGAAGCTTTGTAGTGCACCGATTTTGTCACTACCAGAAGGTATTGAGAACTTTGTGGTATATTGCGATGCTTCGCATAAAGGACTTGGAGCTGTGCTAATGCAAAATGAGAAGGTGATAGCTTATGCATCTAGACAGCTTAAGACACACGAGAAGAATTACACTACACATGACTTGGAGTTGGGTGCTGTTGTTTTTGCACTCAAGATTTGGAGACACTACCTTTATGGTACTAAATGTGTAATTTTTACTGACCACAAGAGCTTACAGCATATACTTGATCAGAAGGAACTGAACATGAGACAACGTCGTTGGCTAGAATTGTTGAGTGACTACGATTGTGAAATCCGATATCACCCAGGAAAAGCAAACGTCGTAGCAGATGCACTTAGCAGAAAAGAACGACTCAAACCTTTGAGGGTCAGGTCATTAGGAATGACTATTATTTCACCATTACCATCAAAAATCTTGGAAGCTCAGATTGAGGCTCTCAAGGAGGAAAATCGGCCACAGGAGAAACTTTATGGTATGCCAGAAAGCAAGAATGGCTTTGTTAAGAGAGCAGATGGAGTGTTATGCTTCAAGGAGCGAAGTTGGATACCACTCTATGGTGGAGTACGAGATTTGATTATGCATGAATCACATAAGTCAAAGTACTCTATTCACCCAGGTTCTGACAAGATGTATCAGGATCTCAAAAAGCTGTATTGGTGGCCGAACATGAAAGCAGAAATAGCTACGTACGTCAGCAAATGCCTTACTTGTGCTAAAGTGAAAGCCGAGTACCAGAAACCGTCAGGACTACTTCAACAACCAGAAATTCCACAATGGAAGTGGGAACGTATTACAATGGACTTTGTTACTAAACTACCCAAGACGTCAGGAGGTTTCGATGCTATATGGGTAATTGTTGATCGTCTTACTAAATCAGCACATTTTATCCCTATTAGAGAGACTTATTCCATGGAACAGCTTGCCAGACTTTATGTCAAGGAAATAGTCTCGAGGCATGGAGCACCAGTTTCTATCATTTCAGACAGGGATAGTCGTTTTACTTCAAACTTTTGGAAGTCATTGCAAGATTCCTTTGGATCCAAGTTAGACATGAGTACTGCTTACCATCCACAGACTGATGGTCAGAGTGAGAGAACTATTCAGACACTGGAGGACATGCTGCGAGCGTGTGTGATTGACTTTGGGAATGGTTGGGCTAACGATTTGCCATTAATCGAGTTCTCTTATAACAACAGTTACCATTCAAGTATTAAAGCAGCACCATTTGAGGCATTGTATGGTCGTAAGTGTCGTTCACCAGTTTGTTGGGCAGAAGTTGGAGAGGTACAATGCACAGGCCCAGAAATGGTTAGGGAAACAACAGAAAAGATAATACAGATTCGAGATAGGCTTGAAACAGCTAGAAGTCGACAGAAGAGTTACGCAGATGTTAGACGTAAACCATTGGAATTCCAGGTTGGAGACAAGGTCATGTTAAAGGTCTCGCCTTGGAAGGGCGTGATACGGTTTGGAAAGCGTGGGAAGTTGAACCCGAGATACATTGGTCCATTTAAGATACTGGAAAGGATTGGTCCAGTAGCTTACAAGCTTGAACTACCAGCAGAACTTAGCAACGTACACAATACATTTCATGTCTCAAACCTCAAGAAATGTCTTTCAGATGAGTCTTCAGTTATACCATTAGAAGAGATTCAGCTAGATGACAAGCTTAACTTTGTGGAGGAACCAGTTGAAATCATGGACCGAGAGGTCAAGCAGTTAAAGCAGAGTAGAATTCCGATCGTTAAGGTTCGCTGGAATTCTCGAAGAGGTCCTGAGTTTACATGGGAACGAGAGGACCAAATGCAACGCAAGTATCCACACCTTTTCACCAAACCTATTCCAGAAACCAACACTAGCTGAATTCAGGGACTGAATTCCTATTTGGGTGGGCGGATGTCACAACTCACCATTTCACGTCATTTACCATTTCAGGTCATTTTCCGAAACTTCGACTTTTTACTATTCATAAATCACTATTCATCAAAACACTATTCATCGTTTTACTATTCATCGTTTTCGAGGTCAGTTTGATATTCTGAGAAACTTTTTGGAAATTTACTATTCACCGAACACTATTCATTTCCGGAAAAGTTTTCACCATTCACTTGCATTACTCATTTCATCGTAAATTTAGTTTACGGGTATTCAAATTCGCGTAACCGGATTGGTTTAGGTGCGAATTCATTTCATTAGTGTTGAGTACACTGCATACGGACTGGGGATAGTCTGCATATCATCATAACAACATTTTCATGTTATACCACTCTTAGGATTTTCAAATTTCCATATTCAGTACATTTAACGTTTTTACGAATACGTAATTATAATAAACGTTAACACCCGGTTTATACACGACGAATATATCTAAATATTCCCACAATGCTCCCGACATATTTTTATATCCATTTTAACATCATAAAAGTTATAACATTCAGTTACCCAGTATTTTGGAAATTTATTTTATTTTAACGTACGCGTATGAATATAGCGTCGGTTTTCGTTAAAACTAAACATTAATCACCCGATCACTCAGTAAATGTACCCAACATATTTTTAATATGTTTTTAACATTATTATAACTAATTTCATCCCGGTATACTTCGTGAATATTTATTTCTAATAAAACCGATACCCGATCGTAACTAAAAACCACAAACTAGTGCAAATTTCATACAAGGTTTCTAATTAATTCACAAGTACCCTAACCCCCCCCCCCCCCTCCTACCCTTTGAAAACCAGCCAAGAACACCCTTATATATATACTAGTTTATTTTCTTAACCTTATGCATTAATGTATCTTTTTATATATTAAAAATTACAAGTAAATATCCTAAAAACAACTAATACATTTTCACTTGGAAATTTTGGATCAAAAAGCTTCATCCTCTCATCTTTCTCTTCTCATTTCCACGACAACCACAAGGTACCAAGATCATCTTGATCAACTAATTATTTTTCATAACTTAAAGCTACAATCTTACTCCTTTTATGATTCTAGTTAAGATACAAGCAACAAAAACACAAGAACAACAAGTTTAATCATCCAATAATCACCTCATTTTATCAAGTAAGTTTTCATCTTTATTTTTTCATGAATCATCCTATTTTTACATGTATTACATAAGAATCATGCTAAAAACTATGTATAAGTAGCTATACTATACTTTATTTTTGCTAAAATGAAACATACAAACCCTAACTTTCTTGTTATGAATCCCCTAGCTCTAATAACTTGGTTAGGAGTCCATGGCACCCTAAGAAGGTGTATGGTAAGATTAGATTAGTCATGTGGTGATTACAAGAGGATTGGTGATGGTAGAAATTGGTTTTTAACCTTGGAAACATGATTTGGAACTCATTTTAGACATGCTGTCCCATTTTGTAAAAATCTGGAAAATCAGTAAACACCAAGGAAACTTTGGCAAAATTTTTAGAAAATACTTTCAAAAACGAATCCGTAGGCGAAAGAACGGATTAAAAAGAGCTTATAACGAAGAAGTTATGACTTTTGCAAGATTATAGACGAAAAGTATTTTCTGGAAAAATAGTTGCTGTTGGACGTTTTTCGTCGGTCAAAAAGAGGCTTTAAACGTAACCCGGAGGAGCCGAGCTTTCCAAAATATATTACTACATACTAAGACGAAACCGTGGACATAAAGAACAAGTAAAACGGACAAGTAACGACAAAGATATACTCGTTTGAATATCGGCTAAAACCCTTTATTAATTGACAGCTTTTATATATTTTGGCGCAAAAACTACGAAGTGCATTTTCAAGCTAAACATAATATCAAGTACCGAGCTTTATAACTAACGTAGTATTAGTTATTATGAGTATGTTTTCATCATTTCAAGGTTTACAACCCGAGTATTTCAACGCTTACATGAGAACTTACGTTATATATATATAAGTATATATATTATAACTAGCCATTTATATTTTCTAATAGCAATATTTTCCAAAGTTTTGGATTATATATTTTTGACAATACAAGTGTTTTCCTAAAGAGTAGAGTGGTATAGAAACATGAGCATGGACATTCATAAACATCATTTGGTGATCTTAACGAGATCATGCATCATTCATTATAGGTTGCGGCAGTTAACCGATCATTGTTATTCATTACATATCATCGCAGTATCATCAGTTGAGGTGAGTATTCATAGCCCCGTATACATTTTTATTGTTTTCAAATCCCACGGGGGAGAATACATTGCACCATTTTAGTACGAGCCCAAGTATCAAAACCTATGTACATAGCTTAAGTAGCTTCTCTGCCATGTGATAAGTCCCCTGTAACATCATGAACCGTTAATTTACCGCTAAGCGAGAGTGAGTGGATAGATCTATCGAGGGTGACGCCTCCATCCGTGGTAGTAAGTACCAACAGTAAGCGGATGCATGTCATGTCTTTTACATTTGAGTGTTTGGCAGAACATTCGGGAGGGGCATAGAATTTCATCAGTCATAGCTTCGGTGTCATGAGCTTAAGGCTATTGTACTATATTTTTACGTGACTTTTGTCATGCACTTATACTTGTGGTGGCCGTACAAACATGTTATTTCATAAACCTATGATTATTCACCAACATTCGTGTTGACCGTTTTCGCAATGTATTTTCAGGTAACTAAGGTATCATCATATTACATGCATGGAGTATCATTAGGGTGTGCCAGGGATGACGCACTACATTTTGGGATTTTCATGCACTTGTGTAAATTATCGTTTGACATTTTCAGAACTTGTTTTCTGTAAACGTTTCAACAGTTGGGGACCTATGTTTTGTAGCACTGGATGCTTTTCAATAAATCAAACGATATGTATTTTCCAAACGACACTTTAGGTCGTTCAATATTTCCTTGTTATGGTGCTATGACAGTTACACTCCCAGGCATTCCATTCCGCTGCAAGTCAGGTAAATTGGGGGTGTGACAATTTTCATAAGGAAACGATTTCCTTGTTCGACAATCGGTGCTAAAGTGTGGACCTCCACAATACTCACAACCGTATTGTTGTGAAATCGGTGCATTTTGAAACGATTCATTATTGAAGTATGGAACTTGCTCATACTCGTTGTGATAATAATTGAAAAAGTTCGGATCATAATCGGATGTGAATGTGGGTTCAGCTTTCGAAGCATAACACATACAAAATCCACGAGTAAATCCACATTCTATGCAAATTTGTTGATTGAATGAATCGGGCTGAGGTGGGTAGTCGGAAAAATTTGGAAAGTTGTTGTACGAATTAGGTGCATAAACAAATGAATTGCAAAACAAACAACTTCCGTTTCGAATATTGTTACCACACCGTCCGCATGTACACCAAACACAAGAACCTTCAAAGAACGGTTCTCCACATTTAAAACAAATTGGATCCATAAGAATTATCGGTTTAGAGGGTAAGAGAAAAATAATCAAATGATAAGAGGATAAGAAGATTATTTTTGGTTTTTAAATTTTTTTAAAAAGAAAATCAAAGTAGAAAAGGAAAATCTTTTTGCGTTTTTATATATTTTTAATATATATATATATATATATATATATATATATATATATATATATATATATATATATATATATATATATATATATATTTCGAGAATATTTACAAAAAAACGATAACTTCTTGGGAGAAGGGTCTTCAAATCACCAACAAACGATACAAGTACGATGCTCTCGTTTCAAACCTTCCCCGGCAGCGGCGCCATTTTGATTTTTCGTTTTGCGTGTATATGTTTATTTTCCGAAGAAACACTCGTGAAAGTATGTTCCCCGGGTCTTTTTGTCCCAACGAAGGTAAGACGGCGATTGAGTCGGCTTTGAGTCGCTTGATTGTGAAGTGAATGGAATTAAAAAGATGATTTGGTTGGTTTTTGATTACACTACTAAAAGGATTTAAAACGCAGTTAAAGTAAAAAGAAACAATAAAACGACGCAAAGAAAACAAACAAATAAAACAAGCATTGGATAAAATAACTAAATATAAACGAGATTTAAAACGCGAAAAGAAATTAAGACTGGAAATGAATTTAAAAACAATATGTTTGCAAAGCGACGTGAATAAGTTCATCAAGTGTGGGTCAAGGATTGACGACGAATTATTCTCCTTAATCAAGACTATTTTCTCACGACGTTGGTTTATTCTCCGGCTTTTGCCCTTCAGATAATAAAACTACAAGTCTAAATAATCATAACGATTATTAATCACAATCTTCTTTTATGTCCACACTTAACTCACAAACTCGTGCCACCAAGCAAACAAAAATAAACTACTCGAGACTCATATGAATAAGATAAAGTTACTTGATAAAAGAAAAAGACTCGATAAAAGAAATAAACTAGATAAGCCAAAATAAAATTCGGCAGAGTTTCGCCTTAGCATAAAGCATAAGAAAACCTCACTCGATAAACGATGAGGTAATGATTATCTAACTCGATAATCTTGGCTAACTCGCCATAAGAAATGAAACTTGGTAAAATCAATACTAGAAAAATAAAAAATAAAAACTAAACTCGATAAACATATTTTACAAATTTGTAACTCGAAAAAAAAACTTTTGCAAATAGGTCCCTAAAAAAAAAACCAAACTCGAAAACATTTATTGCAAAAAAAACAAAACTCGATAGAAAATCTAAAAAATTGTAACTCGATAAAAAGTTTTGCAAATGAGTCCCTAATTGCCTAACTCGGTAATATTTATTTTTTTGCTAACTCGAAACCTCTTTTTTTTGGTTTTTTTTGTAACTCGAAACTTTAAAATTTTTTTTTTAAACTCGATAACTTTTTTGTTTTATTTTTTTCTTTTCTGTAACTCGATAAAAAAAATTTATTTTTGTAACTCGATAAAATAAAAAGCAAACTCGATAAAATGATAAAAAAAATTAAAACTCGATAAAAAAAAACTAGGCCTAACTCGAAAAGTTCATGTACTAACTCGATAAAAACCGTAACAAAACACCATTTGATCCAAAATAAAGCCTAAAACTAATGTTTTTCTACCAAATTTATTACTAAACAACTTAGGTTAATCATAAACTTTAAATCCCACCAATAAAAACAAGATTTAAACAACTAAAAATTAAAGATTTTTAGAAAGATAAAGCTAGAGAGAGAAAGTAAAATAAAACACATTCTTCATAAAAATAAACTACACTACTCCTACTACTATGAGGACCAACCCTCAACAACCCTAAGACTAACCCTAAAACTAACCACAAAACTAACCAACCTCTCAAATGAGGCTTATGAGATCTATTTATAGGCTAGGGGCTAGGGCTTCTCTTAACTTTGCCATTGTTGTATATTTAGCCCCTAGACTTTTACAAAATCATGAAAAGCTACTTAAAACTCATTAAAATGCGACTAATATGACTTAATAATTAACGTAATGATCTTGTAGCTTGGAGGACTCGAGTTGACTTTTCTTCCAAAGTTCTTCAAAGGACCAAAGTTGACAAATTGCTGAAACTCGGAGGACCGTTATTGTCAAGGTCTTCATATTTCAACTAAGAGTCTCTTTTGTTATTCTCTGAATCTCTAAGGATTAGTTTTGTCATTTTGGGCTTTTCTTGGATAAATTTCTTCCTCGGCTTCGGCTTTTTACCTTTTTCCAATCTCGTGCTCGTTTTTGTCGGTTTTTGGCTTGTTTTTGTTCATTTTTCACATATCCGTACCTACACATACACAAATACAAAAACATACATTCTCTTGGCATATTTGGTTAGTATTTGGTGTATTTGATCTGTTTTAAAGCCTAAAAAATGATGTGTGAATAAGCACTCATCAATTGTTGTTATTGAAACCTTGATTCTGAAAATTTTGATTTCCATGATTTTAATTCCCATGATTAGCATTTTGAAAATTTCCATGAAAATTCCCTTGATTCGGGACTTGATTATAATTTCCCCGGTTTTGAAAACCATGATTTTGATTTTGAAAACCATTGTTCATCCGATTTTGATTAGTATTGTGATTAAATTGATGATTTCGGTTTTGCACATTTTGATTAACTTGATTGAGTTGATTAACTGGATTGACTTGATTTGGTTGAGTGAAACCGGGTGGTCCAACGAAATGGTTTGAACTGTAGCTGAGAAGACTTCGATCTCCTTGAAGAGGTGTGTAACCGTTGCCACCCATATTTGCAGCATGAGCATAAGAACCGGTTAATGGACATTCGTTATACGGATGTGGACCACCACAAGTTACACAACCCTGATTAACGACATTCACTTGATGATTTGGTGTTTCAAAAGACATAGCATCGAACTTTTTATTTAGAGCCACTAACATACTCATCACTTCATCATTCATTTTATTATTATTATTAGAAACTTGGGGCTTATTTCTCGACATTCTCACACGAGCCTTATTCTCGATTATCATGAAAGCATCGTTCGTGTTTCGAGCCAATAAGTTCCCACCCGCAGCAGAGTTGAGTGAGTCTTGGTCAACATGACATGACCCATTGTAGAAAGTATCAATCTGCTGAAGGGATGTGAACCCATGGTTCAGACATTTTTCCATCAAATCTTTGAATCGATCCCAAGCTTCGCTGAACGACTCATCAAAAGCTTGTTGGAATCGAAAGATTTGGGAACGAAGGTTAGACGTTTTAGAAGGAGGATAGAAGTAATTCACAAACTTGGACGCAATATCGTTCCAAGTGTGAATCAAATTCGGCGGTTCTTTTTCCAGCCAAGTTCGGGCTGCTCCTTTAAGGGAGAAAGGAAATAACTTCAATTTAACCACATCATAAGGAACTTGATTCATGCGAATGGTCTCAGCGATGTCGGCGAAATTTCTTATGTGAGCATATGGGTCTTCGTGTTCGAACCCGTGAAAAGATATACTCGTGATAAGATTGAGCAATCCGTGATTAATTTCAAAATTAGCATTGATTTCGGGTATCATGATGGCTCTCCTCACACAATTAAATGGTGATTGGAGTTGTTCCTCCATCGATCGTGGATCGAAAGCCGGTTGTGGTCCCATCGGAGGGATCACATTGTTTTGAGCACCACCCATCGGCGGGGGTCCCAAGTGTTGTTCGTTCGGGTTCATTTCCTCCGTATTAGGAAAAAGAACTCGGTGTGTGTGACGAAACAAACTTTCCGGATTTGAAAGCGGTGAAACAAGTCGTTTAGACGGTGAAACAAGTCTGGTCCTTCGGTTGATGAGGTTGTTTGTGAAGGAGTTAACGTTTCTATTCCACGTAGAGTAGTAGAAAAGGTTAGTGCACGTCTTGAGCACACTTTATATGGTTACTTTATTGGGAAGAGAATGGCGTTTCCGATGGTTGATTACTTTGTTCGAAACAATTGGGTTAAGTGTGGTTTGAAAAAGATAATGATGAATGCTAAAGGTTTTTTCTTTTTTAAATTTGATACTCAAGCTGGTTTAGAATCTGTTCTGGAAGATGGTCCTTGGATGATTCGTAACTCTCCAATCATCCTTAAGAAATGGTCTATTGGTACTAGCGTATGTAAGGAAGAGTTGACTCGCATTCCGATATGGGTTAAACTGCATGATGTGCCTATCCAAGTTTTTGAAGATGAGGGTATTAACTTGATTGCTTCATTTATTGGCAAACCTATTATGATGGATTCGTACACAAGCTCTATGTGTAAGGATTCTTGGGGTAGAAGCAGTTTTGCTCGGTGCTTGATTGAAGTGGGTTCAGCTGATGAGCTCGTGGATGTTATCACTATTGGTGTCCCATCTCTTACAGGGGATGGATTTTCTAATGAATCTATCCGAGTTGAATATGAATGGAGGCCTCCTAGGTGCATTTCATGTAAGATTTTTGGGCACATCCATGAGAATTGTCCTAAAAAAGAAATTACTCCTCTGGTTGTTACTACCCATAATGTGGTTCCCCCTGCTGCTATGCTTGCTAATGATGGTTTCCAAAAGGTGAGTCGTAAGAAGAAAAAAGGTAAAGGCCAGTTTGGTTTAGGGAGTCATGTTGGTATGTCTGTTAAGCAGACTGTCAGGTATGAGCCTAAGAAGGCTCCTAGTGAACCCAAGAAGGGAGCTACTTATAATGTGCCTACTTCGTCATCTAAGTTGAAGTCTAAAGGTCCCTCCTCTAAGGGAGGTGAAGTGTCTACATCCAATCCTTATGTTGCTCTTGCTACTGATGAAGATGGTGATGATGATTGTGTGGATAACATGTATGATGAATCAGCTAATTTACTCCCTAACTTTGCAAAAGGTGGAAGTTTATCTTTCACGGATGCTGCTGGTTAGTTTTGATTAGTTTCTGTTTCTTGTTCTAGGTTCTTCTTGAGTCTAGAGTTGTCAAGAGCTTTTGGCATGTCATAAGCTCTAGGTAGTTTGTTTATCAAGCTGTTTTAGCTTGAGGTTAATGTGGTAATTCAGCCACATTCCATTTGTACTTTAACGTTTTGGTTTTAATACATTTACCAGGGTGCAGGATTACTCCCCTTTACCCAAAAAAGAACATGTGTTCATACACCACAAATCAAATTTTGAAAAATAAAAGGAAAATCAAATTTGAAAAGGAAAATCTTTTTGTATTTTTGTTTTTATAAAGCAAAATTTAAAAACTTATACTTTTGTTTTTTTTTTTCTTTATCTAACGTTACGTTAATTGTAAATCGTTTCCTCTAAATCTACTCGCGACGGAACGGGAGAGAAGAATGGATCTCTCTTCAGCTTGCAATTTAATGTCAAAACTTCTGTATTTTCCGCTTATTCGGTTGTAGAATTAAAAGTAATTCGATTAGCAACTAATTTCACGCGTAGTTATATTGGGAAGCTTATTTGGTTTACAACGCCCTTCCTTTCGGTCGAGTAGAGGCTGTAACTTTTATTATTTTTTTGGTATTTTGTAAACACTTTAGGAAAAGTGTTTTGATTTTTCAAATTTTTTTTTTTTTTTTATGGAAAATATATACAAGGAAGGTTTTCAAAACACAATTTCGAACAACGAAAATGAAAAATTCACTTCAACCTTCCCCGGCAGCGGCGCCAAAATTTGATTCAGTCGTTTTAAGTATAGTGATTATTTCCGAAGAAATGCTTAGGAAAGTATTTCCTTGGGTCGTGTCCCAACGAAGGTGTGAATGGAATTTCGAATTCCCGATTCGTAAAAGTGGTAAAAACTTATTTGAATGAGATTATACTAATGAAATAGTAAATGAAGCACAAATAATCACTTAAACACGTAATTCAAGTAAGGCAACTAGAAACATTACGTAAAATCGAAACCGTACGCTAAAACGTAAAATAAACGTTAACGTACGAAATAAAACACGAATTTTAAGCTACACTACTCCTACGGACTTGAAAATAATTTTGAAAAGTTAAAAATGATAAAAGAAAATTTTGAGAAAAAGAAAAAAAATTTTTTGTCTTTTTATTTATTTTTTATGAATTAAAAACTATTTTTACTAATTAAAAATTAAAAAAAATGCAAATAAAGTGAGAAAAATAGAAAATAAAATTTGAAAATTATAAAATAACTATAAAGTAATTTTAAAACTAAAAACTAATTTTTTTGGCTTTTTGTGTAATTTTTGGAAATTAAAAACTATTAAATCTAATTAAAAATTCAAATTAAATTCAAAATAAATGGGAAAAATACAAGATAAATTTCTAAAATTCTAAAATAAATGAAAATAAATTTTAAAAATATTTTTGGATTTTTCTTGGCTTTGTCTATTTTTTTATTTTGGATTTTTTTAGTAATTAAAATGTATTTAAAAATGATTAAAAATGAAAATAAAATAAGAAAAATATTAAATTAACTCAGAAAAATTTGAAAAAATTACAGAAAATCTAAAATATTAAAATAAGCTTGGGAAAAAAAATGAAAATAAAATAAGCTAGAAAAATGCTGATAAGCTGAAAACTGCTTATTGTGAAGTGCTTATTTATAAGCAATCCTTGACCAAGTGGACTGAAACTTTGACCAAAGTACTTTTTGACTCAAAAATACTTAATGAAACAGAGTTTAGACCAGGTTGAACTCAGAAACTCAAAATGGGGCACAATTAGTTTAAAATAAGCAATAGGTGTTAGGCAATATGCATAAGCAGATAAGCTAATGGTACAATTTCATTGGAAATAGTAATGATAGATGAAAGTAAGCTCAGATAATCAATAAAACTCCACTAATGATCAACAAATCCAATTTGCAGCCCTAGTTGTTAAAACAGATATGAATCTCAACCTTACAACTAAATAGGCTCAAGAAGTAATTCCAATAAGCTGTTAAGATGAAATTTATGGGTGCAAAACAACTACTAACTAGCTAAGATAATAACTCCACCAACAAAACTGAACCTAGATCCAATCTACTAACCAAACAGATACCTGGAAAGTTGCTCAAAAGCCAGAGGTGCAGGGGAAGAATGACCCCAAACAGTCAACTTCCAAGTCCAATTTCAATAAGCAAACAAATTTCAAGTTGAAAATTTCTTTTTGAAAATGATTTCCTTACTGACAAATTACACAAAACAGAAATCCACAAGTATTTCCAATCTAAAATGAGCACTAGAAAGGTTCATAAAGTTTTGGTCTAAAACTGATATGAAAATGATTTTTGACTCTCTGAATTCAAAGCTACTTTGACTAAATTGAGATTCTACTGAATGATTCTTAATCTAAATGTAATGACAACTTGTTTTAACTCTAAGTTACACTAAATGAAACCTAATTCTTATCAAAATGAAAAATTACAGCTGCTAAAAACTACTTATGCTGACAGAATTTCAAATGGAAATGATATTTGACTTTTAATGTTTAACTGTGCAAACTTAATGGTTTATCTAACTCAACTAAGCCTAAGGTGATCCACTACTGCAGGGAGAATACTAAGAAAACAATAACAACAATTAGCTAATCCCTAATCCAAACACCCCTAATGAGAACCTGTTTCACAATTACCTCTCAAACTCAACTCCAAATCAGTACCAACTCAGTTCAAACCTCAACTTATGTGTAAATATGATCTACTAATCACCAAATAAACACAGATATTACAAAATCAAACACCACAACTCACAACCACAGATCTGATATAAAATATTTAAATGGAACAGTAACTAAATTGAAATCAAACTGTGATGAATAAGAACTGAAACAAGCTACTCTAATCCAAACAACTACTAACTCAGAAATAAGCAAATACTATAGATCTATATTATTGCTACACTATTGATGCATTATGAGATAAAATTAGATAAGGACTTACAAGCAAAAGCCCCCTCAGCTTAACAGAGGGGGTTCACTATGCTAGCCTGTCTTTTGACAGGCCAAATGGACTCCTCTTTGGCTGCCTTTACTCCTCAATTAAGCTAGCTTATATAAGCTTATAAAAACAGAAAACAATTATGATAAAATTTGATTCAAACTACTAAAAACTAATTTTGATATATATATATATATATATATATATATATATATATATATATATATATATATATATATATATATATATATATATATATATATATATATAATTTGATAAACAATAATTGAATTGAAAAGTATTTAACTAATACTAATTTAAAACTAACAAGCAGTAATAATACGTAAGAATAAGATGTGAATTAAAAGACAAAAAGCTTAAATGTAAATTGAAATTATATTAAAATTTAAAAATTCAGTACAATGCTTGGGAAATAAAGAAATTACAATAAGCATAAAACAGAAAAACTAAGACAATGTTTTAAAACTACACACTAATCTGTGAATACAAGGGGGGGTATTTATACTTGAGGATGTGAGGTCCTTGGATCCTTCTAGTCTGCCAGGTCATTGATCCACACTACTCTTGTGTTTGTTTGGATGATTATGAGCCCTCAGATGCACCTTGGTCCCCAATCTACAATGTTTAGCCGTTGGATTAATTATTCCCAATGATGAGGCACAGAATTGCACGCGGATCACTGACATGGCAGGCCTGCCATGTCAGAATTCTTCTAGAAACCATAGTACAATACCCAATCTACCCTTAATTGCTGTTATTTTTGGTTAATTGGGGATGGGGTAAATTAGGGTTCTTAGTGAATAGTGTAATTCTGGGTTTGGGTGAATAATTGGGGGGCGGTAAAATGGGATTGGGTGTTTTTATTAAAGGTTGGGTTTGACCAGGTATTTGACCGGGGTAAGGGTGCAGACCGGGTAAAGGTTTTTTTTTTTTGGTATTGGGCTTTAAGGCTTTGGGCTTAGGGGTTTGTTGT
The DNA here is from genome assembly GCA_030686995.1 of Artemisia argyi. NCBI lineage: Eukaryota > Viridiplantae > Streptophyta > Magnoliopsida > Asterales > Asteraceae > Artemisia > Artemisia argyi. The sequence continues at coordinate 158,807 of JARVZY010002803.1, forward strand.
GGGTTATTATTTTTGTGGATCCGGTTTACATTTTGTAAGGTTTAGTAATAATAATAAACAAGGACCAATGTTGTAATTTTGAAAAGTGTGAGGGCTGATAATGACATTTATCCAAATTGTAATCCAAGGGTCTTTGTTGTCATTCTTTGATTAACGGAGGACCAAGTTTGACTTTTCTTCTAATAATCTTTAAAGGATCACTTTTGCCAATATGTGAAACTTGGAGCACTAAAATCGCCAATCTTTCAAACTTTCACCAGGGACCAAATATGTAATATTGATGAATCTCTGAGGACTTCTAATGATGAAATAAGCTTTTCTTTGATCATTTTGCTTCCCCGGCTTCGGCTTTTGACACTTTCCATTCTCGTGCTCGTTTTTTGTCGGTTTTGGCATCGATTTTGTTCATTTTTCTCATATCCGTACCTGCACATACACAAATACAAAAACATACGTTCTCTTGGCATTTTTGGTTAGTATTTGGTATTTTTTGTCTGAATTAATGCCTAAAACGGATGTGTGATTAATCACTCATCATCTTCACCACCAAAACCCTGTTCTGAATATAACAAGCAGTGTTCATTGCTTCAGCCCAAAATGTCACTTGTAACTTAGAATCAACTAACATGGTTCTAGCAGCTTCAATCAGTGTTCTATTTCTTCTTTCAGCTACACCATTTTGCTGAGGGGTTCTTGCAACACTGAATTCTCTCTTAATACCCTTTTCTTTGTAGAAATCATCCATAACTCTATTCTTGAACTTTGTCCTATTGTCACACCTGATAACCTTGATCTTCTTATCAACTTGGTTTTCAACTTCAGTAATAAAAGTTTTAAGGATGCCAGTTGTTTCATCCTTGGTTCTTAGAAAGAAAACCCATGTAAACCTATTGAAGTCATCAGTTACAACAAGAAAATACTTCTTCAAATTTATGCTACTCACAGATGTAGGACCAAATAAGTCCATATGTAACATATAGAGAGGGTGCAATAGAGTTATAGGCCTTGGTCTTGCAAGATGCTCTATATTGCTTGCCTTTAAGACAGGCAACACAGGTTTGGTCATTCTGAAATTTCTTCTCTGGTAACCCTCTAACTAAGCCATCTTTCATAATTTTGTTGATGGTCTTAAAGTTAACATGACCAAGTCTTCTGTGCCATAACATGGATTCATCCAAAGTGGCTTTTGCAATCAAGCATGTGTCATTTTCATTAGCCACAATTTTCTTCATGTCTATTCTTTAAAGATTTCCTTTTCTAGGGATTTTAAGTAACACCTCACTTTCATCAGGTAACTTATAATCCTTAGATAGGACGTAGCATTCATCTTCTGAGAAAAGAACTCTGTGTTTTTTGTCACACATCTGTGTGTCACAACTCACCATTTCAGGTCATTTCCCAAACTTTATAAAAACACTATTCATCAAACACTATTCATCATTTTCGAGGTCAATTTGATATTCTGAGAAACATTTGAAAATTTTACTATTCACTGAACACTATTCATTCCCGGAAAAATTTTTACTATTCACTTGCATTACTGATTTCATCGTAAATTTAGTTTACGAGTATTCAAATTCGCGTAACCGGATTTGTTTAGGTGCGAATTCATTTCATTATCAGTAAGGACACTGCATACGGACTAGGGACAGTCTGCATATCATCATAATAGCATTTCCATGTTATACCACTCTTAGGATTTTCAAATTTATATATTTGATATATTTAACGTTTTACGTATAATTATTTATAAATAAACGTTAACATTCGGTTAATAAACAAGACGAATATATCTAAATATTCCCACAATGGTCCCGACATATTTTTATATCCATTATATCATCATAAAAGTTATAATATTCATTTACCCAGTATTTTGGAAAGTTATTTTATTTATAACGTAAGTCTATAAATATTACGACGGTTTTCGTGAAAAATAAACAATAATCACCCGATCACTCAATACTTGTACCAAACATATTATTACAATTTTTATAACTTTATTTTGACCCGAATAACTTCATTAATATTTATTTCTAGCTAACCCGGTACCCGATTATAACTAAACTAATTAAACACTACAAAATATCTAACTAGCTTTCTAAACAAGCTTCATTATATTCTAGTAGCAAAATTGGTATTCTCTTCCTCCTCCCTCATCTCAAACCCACGGCTAAAAACCAAACCAACCAAGATCCATTTATTTTTCAAAGTTCAAGTCTAAATCAAGTTTATATAGTGATTATTGTTGGGGTTTTGCAATATAAACTCAAGAATCACAAGGTTTTCATCATCTAATCACCTAAAATCATTCCAAGTAAGTTTACCAAATTTATTTTCATCATTTCTTCAAGTATTTACTATGATCATATTATTTTCATACAATATTTCATGCTTATGCTAGCTTATACCACTTTATTTTGTAAACTTTTAAACTTTCAAACCCTAGAAATACTTATTTTGATTTCCTTGTTAAATTAACATGATTAGTGATGATTAGGAATCCATGACACCCTAAGAAGGTGTATGGTAAAATTAGATTAGCTTTGTGGTGTTTGCAAGAGATTTGATGATGTTAGAAACTAGTTTTGAACATGAAAAATGGATTTGTAACAAGTATATAAACCTACTGTCCCATTTTTGTAAACCCAGGAAAATCAGTAAATATAAAGTAAACTTTGGCAAAAGTTTTATAAAATACATTAAAAAACGAAGCCGTAGGCGAAAGAAAGGATTAAAAAGAGTTTATAACAAAGAAGTTATGATTTTTGCAAGTTTATTGACGAAAAGTATTTTTTCTGAAAATGCATGCTGTTGGACGTTTTTTGTCGGACAAAACGAGGCTTTAGACGTAACCCGGAGGAGCCAAGCTTTCCAAAATATATTACTACATACTAAGACGTAACCATGGATATAAAGAACAAGTAAAACGGACTTATAACGACAAAGATATTCACGTTTCAATATCGGCAAAACATATATTATTTTGACAGCTTTTGACAAAAATAATATTACAACTACGTAGTAACTCTAGATTTCTAGAAATATTAACCAAGTACCCAAAATCATAACTAATGAAGTATTAGTGAATATAAGTATATTTTTATTACTATAAGTCGTTATTTCAAGGATTTCAAATCGAGGATTTCAACACTAACACTTATACATACGATATATATATATATATATATATATATATATATATATATATATATATATATATATATATATACATTTCAACTAGTTTTATTTTCTAGTTGCCATATTTTCCTAAGTTTTGGAAAATGTATTATTTTGATAACAACAAGTATTTTTCAAAGAGTAGAGTGGTATAGGAAACATGTGCATGGAAATTTTCAACACCATTTCATAATCTAAATTAGATCATCATCAATCATATTAGGTTGCGGCAAGTGTGCGCGCCTTGTTTTTCAGCTCATTACATGTTCATGGTACCATCATATCAGGTGAGTTTTCATAGCCCCGTTTTCAATTCAATATTTTGATTTCAAATCCCACGGGGGAATACATTGCATCAATCATTTTAGTACGAGCCCAAGTACCAAAACATATGTACATTGCTTAAGTTGCCATTCCAACATGTTAAAGTCCCCTATTTATTATCATGGACCGTTAATTTGCCGATTAAGCAAGAGTGAGTGGATAGATCTATTGAGGGTGACGCCTCCATCCGTGGTAGTATTTACCAACAGTAAGCGGATGCATTTCATGTCTGTCACATTTGAGTGTTCTGGTAAAACATTCAGGAGGGGCCTATATTTCATCAGTCTAGCTTTGGGGTCATGAGCTTAAGGTCTATTGTACTATTTTACATGACTTTTGTCATGCACTTATACTTGTGGTGGCCGTACAATATTACATTTTATAAACCTATGGAATTCACCAACATTAGTGTTGACATTTTAGCAATGTATTTCAGGTTATTAAGGTAGCTCATGTGGCATGCATTTGGACCTTCATGGAATCGCGGAGTTGACGCGTCTGACTATTAGTTCATGCACTTATGTAAACGTTTGATCTAGTATGACTTGTTTTTCATAAACTTGCAACACCTTTTGGGGACCTCATATTGTAAACTCTGGATTATTTCAATGATCAAACGAAGTATTTTCCAAACGACACTTTAGGTCATTCAATGTAACTGTAACTGTGATGCTATGACAGACACCCCCAGGCATTCCATTCCGCTGTAAGCCAGGTAAATTGGGGGTGTGACAGATTGGCATCAGAGCTAAGGTTATAGCGAACTAGGATGTATCTTGGACCCTAGACTATAACCACATCATCATAGCATCTCATCATTTCAACATAAGTGCATAATCATGATACATGTTATTTCATGTATACCCTGTGCGAGTTATTTATACTCATATTCGTATATATATCATTTTATTGACCTGGTTCACAAGTAACATGTCTTCAGATACTCACCCTGACATCCTTTTATCGGATTCCGACATTGAAGATGCCTTGTCATCTTCCACTACCATTATACCACCAGTTGCACTTATACCACCATTAGCACCATTGATTTGTCATAGGAACAGGGTTTTCCTATCATTCAGCCTATACATAGAATACCGTTTGGTAGAGTATTCAGACTTAATCTTAATGGACTTATTAGGATGCTTATTTCAAGGAAGATAGTGTGTTTTCTTTCCTTCACTAGTAGAGCACCCACTACTCAGGTACTACCACCATCGTCAGCTACTTATTACACTATTGGTCATCCTAAAATGCGTACTTTAGTTTTACCTCTTAGATGTCGCGAGGTAGCGCGAAGGAGGGTAGTATTCCATTCACTAGTACCACCATTGTCATTTTCCTTTTCCATTCCCACTTGCCATGAACTAGATAACACCTAGTAGATAATACCAATATCACAGACTCAACAGGAACATCCGCAGATTCTTCAAGAATGGTTCAGAACCTACATTATCTAAGATTTGATCGATGCACAACTTCAGACACCACTTCAGGACTGTCTCGACCTTATGATGCCACAAACCTGATTTCACTCAGAGGGACACCAGGAAGTCTCTAGATCAGACTTATATCCTCACTAGCTTTTACTATTATCCTAGCCACGGAAAGTAGGAAACATAGTCTAAAGAACTTGTCGTCTTTTGGTTGTTGTACAAACAAATGTATCAAGTGTGACTCTACTATGTAGGAATGGTTGTGCTATATATGATATTGATCCACGTAGACCGAAATTTTCATGTATTATATTCAGGTGTTGTTAATATGATAATTTCTATTACCTATAGATTCTCATGGTCTCTTATGATTTGATGAGGATAGATTTAAGCAAATCACTCCAATTAAGACAATAGGATTAATAAGGACGAAGATGTCTTTACGAGTAAATGGTCGTGTTGACCAAGATAAAAATGACTACCCTAGTTTTCGTGTTTCGGAGATAATAACAATTCAATTAAGTTAAAATCTAATTGAATTTTTGTACAAACAAAAAGATTTCTTGCAAACCTTACGAAGTACGACAAATATTGAATTACAATGGTTGGATTAAAACTCATTTTTCTTTGCAACTATCTTCTGGAATTCCCTTTTTCAAAGACATATATATATATATATATATATATATATAGGAGATATTCCTATCAAAGTACAAAATATTTCATAGTCACATCTTTTACATGACTATACTCACTACAAACTTCAAATAAAGTCACTCCAACATACACTTATAATCAGATTTTCATAATGTTTCACTCAAACAAATGTTGTTGACGAATTTTAGAACCCATATCTCCAAGAAGGAACACGCACAACTCATGAACGAATCTTGAAAGCAACCACTATACCTACCTAGAATAAATTATCTAATACTTCAAATCATTGGCACCGATTTCTTCCATATATTCTTAACACGTGGATTATCATCTTCACTTGACTATAGATGCCTTAATGACACGTTCATCCTTCATGCTCTCAATATCACTACCATATTCTCGACTACTTCATAACCATAAACCCCTATCCTGTTATGGACTAAGATATTTATATTCTCTAAATAAGTGGATTAGTAGACTATTACCATTCGATAAGATTCACCCATGTATCCAATACACCATTCAAGCTATTTTACTATCATATGGGAAAATTGTTTTACAGAAAAATTTCTGAAGTAAGCTATTTTATTACCATCCTGTAAATTGATTTTTCTGTCATTACACCAAGTATTTACTCTTATTACGCGAGGCAATTTTCATGTTACTTGAAAGAAAACATCAGGATACCATTTTTAATAACAATGCGTTGAACACCATCTAAAACTTTTGAGAAAAGTTATGATATTTTGACAAAATCTAACATCGCATCATTAGTCCTCAATTATACATAGCCTGATCACCTATGTAAAATTCAGGAAGGATTGTGCCATGAAGGAAATAATTACCTTTTCAAAGGATTGTTAATAACAATCTTCATAAACATCCCTTCTGCCGAACTATCCCTGGATACTTACCCCACCAGTCACTCATTCAGCCATTAAGTTGGATTTTCCTATTGACTTCCCTAGGAGAGACTTTCCATATCAATTACATGCAGGATTCCTCAATACAATAAAAGCAACGAAAGGATTACAGAACTACTAACCAGAACTAGAAGTATATAGTGAGAAAATTCATAACTCAACAACAAATCCTAAGATACTGCGAGACCATCCTAATCACCATCTCTGACCTAGTTGTCCAATGTTATTATTCAAAGGTACTAGCTAGACTGAGCTACAGGATTGAACTCAATATAAATGTCCGCAGGACAACATAATAGAAATAAACCAAGCTTCTAATTGAGACTGTAGAGCATTTCATTTAAACATGGCCTCATCCATACATAAACTTTCCTGCAGTAAGTTTTCACAAAGGACAATTGTTTGAATCAAGAATATCGATGTAGATTCCTCTAAGGCATTATGTCTCTTGAAATTTCAGATAACCTCACCTACAGGATTGAACTCAATATAAATGTCCGTAGTCGACGCGTCTCACTATTATTTCCTGCACTTATGTAAACGTTTGATCTAGTATGACTTGTTTTTCATAAACTTGCAACACCTTTTGGGGACCTCATATTGTAAACTCTGGATTATTTCAATGATCAAACGAAGTATTTTCCAAACGACACTTTAGGTCGTTCAATGTAACTGTAACTGTGATGCTATGACAGACACCCTCAGGCATTCCATTCCACTGCAAGTCAGGTAAATTGGGGGTGTGACACTGTGACACACTGAAAAGATTATATTTGTGTTCTTTCACATAGTACACATTCTCAAAATCCAAGTTTCCAACCTTGATTGTGCCTTTTCCAGAAACTTTGCCACCAATTCCTCCTCCAAAGCTGACAAATTATCCATCATAGGGTTTGAAATCTGAAAGATAGGACTTGTTGCCAGTCATGTGCCTGGAACATCAACTATTTGAATATCTTTGATCTTCTTTAATCTCTGAATGTCCCTGCATAGAAAATAAAGGAATTAGTTCTTTTTGGGGACCCAAGGCACAAATGACTTGGAGCTGCCTCGTGTATCAATATAGTTATATCTATCAAAGGTCATTGATACACCATTGGGATTGACTAAGGTGTTAATTCCTTTAGGTTTTCATTCCCAACGTGTTGAGGCCTTCATAGCATTTCCCACACTCTCCCTTTTATTGTTTACTAAACCACCAGTGGAAACTTTTGATCAAGAAGTGGCAACTGCTGGCTTTGCAATTTGTGTTTTTGGTGTCCACTTGTGATTATAGAATGTCCTCTTATCATAAAAGGTCTTGTTACCTGTTTGTGCAGATTTAACAAAATCTGTACAGGGTCTTGCACTTTTAACAGATGACTTAGAGTAAGCATTGTTCACTTTTCTAGCAAATGTAAGAGGTTTGATGCCAGATTTTAGTTGAACGAATCATATTACTTAGTAGATTTGGGTGAGTATTTTTCTGAAACATGTTTTCATTCACCCTTGTGTTCCCAAAAACTTCCCTTCTTCCCTTGTGATAGTTACAATAAGCATGATGATCAAAACTACCATAGATGTGACATGCTTTGTTGTTAAACTCAAAATCACTACCAAACTGTTGAGATTTTAGATGATTCCAACTCCTATGTTTGCCCCTAGGAGTTGATGACTTATGGCTATACATCTCTGCATACCTTACAGTTGGTCTAGGTTCATTAGCTTGTTTCCTAGGCTCTTCTTTTTCAATTTTAACAACTTCAAGAACACATGTTTTAACTTCCACTTTAACAATTTCAGGAACACTTGTTTTTGCTTCAACTTTCACACATTCATCCTTAAGAGATGAATCACTAGCACTTTCAAATGCATCAATCTCAACCTTAACCTTTTCACCAATAGCTTCTTTCACAAATTGAGGGCCATAAGTCCTAATTGGTTCTTGAAACTCTTCTAACCCTGTATGTGCTAAGTCTATACCAGGAGGTGATGGAACACCTCTTAGAGGTGGTGGAACAGACTTGTATCCTACACCTGATTTGACTTTATTGACTACTTGTGCCTCCCAAATTTTGTCAATGCACTTGGCTGATAATCTAGTGTATTACAAGTTATCTGAATATTTTCATTGGCCTTTTTAATCTTCTCTAATTCTTCTCTAAGAGCCTCATTCACAGCAATCTTATAATCTAAGTCTCTTCTTAAAACAACAATATCATCATTAAACTTAGAATCATTAGCTCTATAGTGTTCTATCTGTGCTTCTAAAACAGCAAGACGTCTCTTATGGTTAGCTAGATTATAACTAGTTTGATTTAGCTCTAACCTCTGTTCATCATACTGCTCTTTTAGTTTTTCATATTCTTTTAAAGCTTTACATGATTTAAAACAACCATTATTAGAGTGTACCTCAGAATCAGAGAAAGCCATAAGAGCAAGTTCAGTTGCTATCATTGCAGATTCTTGAGATGCTTCTTCTTCATCAGCCATGTAGCTCCTGTCATTACTCACACCATCAATGGCCAATAGCACCTTTGGTTCTTCGACTGTAGGCTCCTTCTTCTTATCCTGCTTGTACCAAGTAGATCTATTATCTGGCTTCTTTGGTTTCCTGCATTCTCAGGCAAAGTGTCCCATCTTGTGACAGTTGTAACACTCCACCTTTTTCTTGTCAAAGCCTGCAGTCTCATTACCATTAATAATGATCTTTCTCCCTGTCCTTTTCCAGAATTTCTTTGCCTTCAAACTCAACAATGCAACTTGCCACTTTATATCCATCTCTTCCATGTCATCTTCATCAACTTGATCCAAGTCTTCATGTGTCAGAATTGAACAATTGACATGACATGAGAGATAAGCATAAAAAGTAGAAACTCCAAGACCAGCAATCTGCTTTCTAGAACTAGCAGTGGAAACACTTGCACTGCCAGTGGAAACAGCAATGTGAGCAGCATCCTCATCATCATCACTTTCATCATCAGAACTATCATTCACAGATGATGAGATAAGAGCTAAGTTCCCTAAGCTTGTACTTAGCTTCCCAGCCTTCTTCAATCTTTGTTCAATAATTGTAAAGATATTGTGAAGATCATTGAGCTTCATGGTTTCAAGTTCAGGCTTGTCTTCCCAAATAGCAACATTAGTATGAAACTCAGAAGATAAACTTCTTAAGAATTTCAAGTTGAGGTCTTCGCTTTCTACCTCAATTCCAAACACAGTGAGTTGTGTTACAATCTTCTAAAGTCTAGTGAAGATGCTATCAATTGATTCATTACTTGTTGAAGAGAAATTTTCATAAGTTTGTTTCAACAAGGTCTTTTGAGTTTTCTTGGTAGCATCATTGCCACCAAAAACATTGCAGATCTCTTCAAACAAGGTCTTAGCAGTTGTGTACTTGCTGAAGGCTAAGATTTGATCCCTAGGAAGGGTCATTAGCAATAAACTTCTGGCTTTCAGATCATTCTTCTTTTGGAGTCGTTCTTCACTGGTAATTGGTCCTGTATTTAGCTTCTGCACAACCTTGCCATCAATAGTCTCTGAGGATGTGCCTAGTTTAAAGGAATCACCATACATAATGATTTCCGAAAGTGCATAGTCTTGCACTAAAAAGAACTGTTCAATCATTATTCTCCATATCTCATAGTCATTCATGTTAAGCTTAGGTAGCTTAGCAGCAATGTTGGACTAACTATTCTCCATCTCCATTGAATCTTGTAAAAGTGAGTAAACTTCGGATCTTCGAAATCAAAGTATCAGAAACCTGTCTCTGAAACCACTTGATGGATCTAAACACACACCTTGTGTTGGAATGACACTTTGAATGATACTAACAAGTATGCGGAATATACATAGTAATACTTAGAAGATTTGTTTATGAGTTTGTTTGTGAGTGAGAACAGTTGTATATAGTGAACACAAAGTACTAACCAAATGTTATGCTCCAAAATTATTAATGATAATAATACGAGTGATCTAGCTTATCACTAGGGTTACACCTTGAAGCTTTATAATTGATATGTACATAAGCTTTAACCTAGGACCTCCTTTTACAGCACAATGAGTCGTCTTTTACAAGATAAGTATCAAGCTATCTAGATAGAATATACACAAAATCTATTCTATACTTATCTATACAAATACATAACAGTTATCATACAAGCAGTGGTAATTATGTACTAGCAGTGGTAATGTATTTCCACTGCTAGTGCATTCTTCAGCAGTGGTTATCTTCATGCTTAGCCGTGGTAACTATTAGTGTAATTCCCAACACAAATGGCTATAAGATCAAAAATCACAAATCATAAGAGACCTTAAGGGTCATTCATATGTGAGAAAATGGATCCCTAGAGGCTGTTTTAAATATGGTTTTAAAAATCACCAAAAAACACCCGTTTTAGCCATTTTTATGCACACGCGATAATCATATAGCACATATGATGTCTCGTGATACCACTATAGGTGATTATAGATATTGAAATAACATATTGTAAATAAATATTTGTAGCGGAAGATCATCTATTAACGGATCCATATAGCCATATGATCAATCGATAAATAAACAACATAATGATATACCTTTGTAGCGTGATTCGGGAGACACACTGGAGACAATACCCACACGAATTATATATGAAACCCAAGAGGTCAATAAGGTTGATCTCCTCTATGATAGAAACACACTACACGTCCACAATCACCACCCGATGCTAGTCTAAACCCCGTAACACGCGATCTAGCCTTGAACTACACTACAATAAGGTTAGGTGAGATCAAAAACACAAAACCCTATTATGGGTGTATTATTTCGTGGATTTTTGGTAGAGGAAGGTGGAGAGAAAGTTGGTAAGTTGTTAATGTAATTGATAACCATCTTGTTTTCCCTCTTGTTTTCCACCATGGCCGACCATATGGGGGCCGTAAATGGGTTTGCCCATTTGTTGGTCCAATCCAGTAAACTAAGTACGAGCTTAGTTATATGTAGCCCGTTATTGATCCTGAGTTACAAAGGTTAAATATAATGTAAGTATGATAGATACGATATAATAAAGGGTGTCTCTGTGTATAAGTGTGTGACCCCATAGGCTCACATATGTCTAGCCATATAATTATTTTATTATGACATGAGCATATCCCAACAATATTGACTAAGAAGCGTAATTTATAAAAATCAATGGTTATTATACTCTTAGATATTAAAACATGTTAGTAATATGGTTTCACAACGATTAATGTATTTATTTTCTTGAACTTCTATTTTTGTATCGGCTCATCCGAGCAAAGAATCCTAGCTTCGTCACTCAGGATAAAGAATCTGTTTTATTGTGTCGTGAGTAAGTTTTAATCGATAAAGATAAAGTATACATCTTTTATTTTTTGTCACACCCCGCAAAAGCGGAAACTTAAGGTGTAACGAGAAATGGAATTGTCATAACACATGGTAATAACAATAGAGAATATACTAAGTGAACAACAACCAATTGTCAGGACAACTCCTGAACAAGCATGGAACTTGTGTCGAGGATGGCCGAAACATAACAACATAATCATATAAAATCAAAGGGTCTTCTCAAAATAGGTAAAATACACCAAACAATGTCATGATATCCAATATGTTGGGATTCTAGATTTGATATGACAAAATAAATAAAAGAATGATACAAGAAGGGCTAAAGATGACAAAGAGAGAAAGCTACAAAGAATAAAGATACAGGAAATTTTCTATTATGAAGAAACGATTTTGATAATATTATGTATTTTAGTTTTATTCTTATCTCTTTGTAAAACCTAATATCTCTCTATATAAAGATACATAGGGTACAGGTTTTCATATGTCTTCTACAATGTAAATATCATAAAAGTGTGTGTGTGTTCTAGGGCATGTAAACTATACTATAAACGCCTAGAACTAGTTAGTGTTGTTCGTATCCTCTAAGGTGTGAGATGTCTTAGATACTTGTTACAGTTATGTAACACATTGTTATTCTGATCAAATAATAATTGGAGGTGATTGGGAAAAACCTTGTGTCAATAACTTTGATTTGTTCTTATTCCGCTGCATGTTATTATCATTGTTATTGTTTAACCCTAGTGCTCAAAACGATCCATGGAGTCTAACAAACTCCACAAGTGGTATCAGAGCTTGGGGAGCTCGTTACCTTGGGATTCACAAGGTTTTTTGTCGAAGAATGAAGAAGAAAATCGAATTTGGTTTCAATTTTCGTAACTTTCTGCAGGTTAGTTATCAAACAGTGATATATCCTTCGTTAACCATTGGATCGGGCTGAAATTTTTACTGGAGCTTCTCTATATATCAAGGAATATTTCCACATGAGGGATCTTCAATCTGAGCTTTTATGTGAAAGTTCTGGTGTGTCGAAAACTACTACAGATAAAGGTTTTGTAAATCGAATTTTAGGGTTTTCTTTATATCAACTTCTTTGATTTCGGTTTCTATTGAATAAAGTCATCATAGAAGTTGGTTATACATTGTTTGGTGTCGAAAATTCATGAAAGAAAGCAGTTATGGATGTGTATGATCAATTTTTGGTGATTTTAGGGTTTTCGCGAAACTTTGAAGTGTTGTCTTTATAGACAACTATGATTCTGTTTGTAAAAGTCGCGTTATTCACAAAATCCTAATCTGGTCATGCATTTTAATCGCTATTCGTAGTATGTTGTTCTCATAAAGTTTCTACAGCTAGCATTATTGGAAACTACTGCTTGTTGTAAGATTCTGCTGCTCATTATATTATACTGCTAAGTATATTTTTATTCTGCTACTACTTCTATGAATGTTTCTGCTGCTGCACTTAAAGGTTAGAATCATTCTGCTGCTACATGTTTGAAACTGCTGCTAGCTTTGTGATTCTGCTGCTGCATACTACTGTTACTTTCGAGACTCTACTGCTAGTTATATTATTCTGCTGCTCAAAAGATTTATTTTGCTGATGTGTTTGTTGGATGGAGTTGATTTACACACACAAGGAAGTTGGTTTTTGTTCTTAAAGATTTAAAAAGGCTCGTATTTGGTTTATTTAATTAATTGATTACGAAGAAGGTTGATTATCACTTTGTTGATGTTGTAGTTGAGTTTCACAGGTTTGTGTTCTTATCATACCTTATAGTAGGAGGTAACTTGTTTGTTTTATACGGTGGTGACAACAACTTGATGAATCTAGTAATGTGTGATTTTTCTTATGATGCTCTATGCACACATTGGCTATCACTTAAAGGAGTTACATTGTAGTGCTTAGAGTCTCATTGAAGATGAGGATTTATCAAGGGATCGCGGTCTACTTATATTTGGTCTTGGGTATAAGTTTGGAGTCACATGGTTAGTACAAGACATAAGAGACACAAGTTTGGGTTATTCTACTTCTTCATCAAATTCGTTATATTTGGTTTTCTTCATCAGTGATCATTACATAAGAGCCTAGAGATTTGAAGAATCATGAAGATGGTTAACACATTGATTTTAGGGGAAGCATATTATGATGTGTTTAATCATTTGATCTACATGTACCATTCGAGGGGAAGTTTTTACTGCTTACATTCCCTATTTGTTGATAACAAAAAGGGGAAGAGATATTGAAGTGGCATGGCATGGATTAAGGGGAAGACAAACTTGTTTCATTCAGGGAGATGTTTACATCTCAACTTCTCTAGGGAAGTTCGTACATGACTTTGTTTTATCGTCATCAAATAGGGGAAGATTGTTGGGATTCTAGATTTGATGTGACAAAATGAATAAAAGAATGAAACAAGAAGGGCTAAAGATGACAAAGAGAGAAAGCTACAAAGAATAAAGATACATGAAATATTCTATTATGAAGAAACGATTTTGATAATATTCTGTATTTTAGTTTTATTCTTATCTCTTTGTAAACCCTAATATCTCTCTATATAAAGAGACATAGGGTATAGGTTTTCATATGTCTTCTACAATGTAAATATCATAAAAGTGTGTGTGTGTGTGTGTTCTAGGGCATGTAAACTATAAACACCTGGAACTAGTTAGTGTTGTTCGTATCCTCTAAGGTCTGAGATGTCTTAGATCCTTGTTACAGTTAGGTAACACGTTGTTATTCTGATCAAATAATAATTGGAGGTGATTGGGAAAAACCTTGTGTCAATAACTTTGATTTGTTCTTATTCCGCTGCATGTTATTATCATTGTTATTGTTTAACCCTAGTGCTCAAAACGATCCATGGAGTCTAACAAACTCCACACAATACTATAAACAAAGTCTCAAAAGCCATAAAGGTAGTCCATAAAGATAAATGCCTAAGGTCTCTCGATAAACCAAGCAAGTAATCAACTCCTTAAGCAGTCTTATTCTCTTCACCTGAAAATGATACTCGAAATTGTCAACATAATGTTGGTGAGTTCGTAGGTTTAAAGTAAAGAAAACTAGGTTGCCATGCATAATTGTTTAAGAAAGGTGTGCATATAAATAAAGCATAGGGCAAGTAGCACAAATTGAATAACCCACAAATTAAATACCACACATTGAATATACTGATAACATGCAAAGCCTACCAGTTGGAGCTACTACATGAGTCTTGAATAATCTTGAATAACCATAGTGTGTCAAGTGGAGATAAATCCCTGACAAATTGAATATGCTGATACTACTACTAAAGCACCTAGCATAGTTATAAGCACACACTTGTCTAATGAGAATAAAAAGTTAAGCATAGCATAAAATGATTTTGAGTATCATTCTCCCCCAAGGAAAAACATAAGTGAAAATGGGGCCACGAAAACTCACCATGCAACTAGCAAGACAATTTCCAAATCCCAATAAATCACAAGGTATAAACAACAGAATCTCGGCTACTCTTCCTTCAGTGGATCTACACAATTTAGGTATCACTTATTACCTAATAATCCATTATTAGGTTTATTATACTTTAAAGTTTTTACTAATTTATTAACTTTCTATATTAGTAACTGTCCGATTTTAGTAAATTTCTAAATTAAGTAAGTTTTATAGATTAAAGTTACAAGTGACTTTAAATAAACTTAAAGGTTTAATACGATTAACATAAAAGTTTAGGGTTAAAACATAATTTTCATAAACAACCACACAGGATTAATCTGATTTATTACTCACTTAGTGACGTTTTCCATTTGTTAATGTTAGCATTAAAAATATATATATTGAAGTGATGGTCATTCTCATATTGTAACTTTGTGTCGTTTGTTAAGTTTAGTAATTGTTTAGTCATTGGGATTTGGACTTGGCAAGCTAATATGTTATGTGCTATGTTTCATAAGCCTTGTTATCCAATCATGTAACAAAGTCCAAGCCCAAGCCCATAGAAAGCCTATGTATGGAACTATAAAAGGCACCTTACCTCTCATTTGTAAGGTGTGCTTGTGTGTGTATTTGTGTGTGTTTTCTTTGAATAAAAGCTCTCATTTCCATCTCTCTCTCTAATATATATGAAATACATATACATACTACAAGTCACCATCTTTCATCTCTACTTCATCTTTGCTTCTATATTGGTGTGATAAAGTTGTGTTATTTAAGGACCTACAAGTGGTATCAATCGCCTAACAATGATTTAGGAGGGTTGAGGGGTTGTTTGTTTCGTGTTTTTTAAGCTTTCTTCACGTTTTTGTTTTCAAAAAATCATTACTTTTCTTGTTTGTTTTGCGTTTTTAACACTTTTTTTTTATTACAAACTAGTGTTATAAACCTTTCCTAACAAGAAAGTTTCAATCTTTTGAAAGATCTTAGCTTAAAAAAGTCAACAAACAACAATCAAAGGATTTCATCGAACACTCGCAACTGGCAGATCGCTCAGCCGAGTTTCAATATGGGCAACGGAGGCCAAATGGTTGGAGTTTATGGGAATCAGCAAGGATATGCTACTGGATTTAACATGGGTAATCAGAATATGCAAAATCAGAATGCAGGTCAGTATGCAGGGAATGAGTATGGTCAGTATGCAGGGAATCAGATGGGTCAAGTTATTGGAAATGAGAGGGGTTAGAATGTTGGTAATCAGGCAATGGGTAATCAGAATAGGAATATTGCAGCTCCAGTTGTTGAGAATAATGGAAATGTGAATCAAGGTAATCCGGTAAAGTGTTTCAACTGCCAGGGTGTAGGTCATATGGCAAGGAACTGTCCTATTAAGCTGAACAAAAAAGATCTAGAGTACTTGCAGAAAGCAATGATGTTGGCACAAAAGGCAAAGGCAGGGTTTCAGTTGAATGCAGAGGAGAATGATTTTATGGCTCTTATGGATGACATGGAAGATAGAGAGGATATCGATGCGAACTGCATATTCATGGCGAATCTTCAGGAAGCTAAGTATGACACGGATTCTGACACACTTCCTGTTTATGACACCAATGCACCATCTGAGGTATCAAACTTCAACACATGTCACAATAATGATATATTTGATATGTCTCCTCATGAGGAACAACATTCTGAGAAGCTAGAACCCACTTATGATACATACCTGGACACGCCAAGTAGTAGCAATACTTCTTCAGCAACTCCAGATGTGAATCATAATGGAGGCTTCGTTTCACAGCATGCTGAGAATGATGAGGAAATACGTGCTTTATTTGAATCATTATTAAATAATTGTGGTATTGAAATCGAGAAAGTGAAAAAGGTCAATCGCGATGTTAAGGCCGCGAATGAGAAATTGACCACTGAGCTTGAGAGATACAAGGAAAATGCAAAAAGTTTTCAAATTCACAAAGAACACGAGTCAGAATTTGAAATTGGTTATAAGAAGTTACTTGTTAAAGATAGGGAATGGAAAAACAAGTTTGCTAATCTTGAAATAAGTTCAACAAAAACCATTAACTCTTTAAAACAAGAAATTTCTGAATTAGCAAACCAACTTTCAAAACAAAAAACAGCTTATACCAATCTTGAAAAAGAACAGGATGAGTTGAAAAAGGACTTTGCAATGAAAGAAGATAAACTTTTGGAAGAAATCGTAGAGTCAAAACACAAGATTGCACATCTAGAAGAATTAGTGGTTAAGTCGGGTCTGTCAAGTCAAACAATGAAAATGATTTCAAACCAAACTAATCCGATTTACCATACGAAACACAAAATGGCTATTGGTAACAACAATCCTTGTAATCTCAAGAAAGCTCAGGAAGAACAGAATGTTTTGTATAATGGTAGTGTTTTTTACACCAAACATGATCCTCCCGTCGTTCGGGATTCTGTGCAAACGATAGAACATGTCGAAGAGAGCATGATTAAAATGAAACAAAAGGATTTGAAACCCATTGATTACAACAAATTGAACAAACTTTCGGGTATTACTTTTGTTCCACAACAAGAACCATCTGTGTTTTCCATAAAACGACCATTCTTGAAAATGTTTTCTAAGAAAGTAGTTGCTTCCAAATCGCTTTCAAACATGGAACATATGTCTTCAAACAACACTTTTAACACAAGTGCTGCCAGAGGATATCTTGATGATCTTAAAACAAGAGTTGGGCAACTTAAAACGACTTTAGAATCTAAAACGAGACTTAATGAGATTAACTGGAATTCCACGGTTCATTTACAGCTTAAAAAGATTCTTGAAAGTGAATTTGCTCCTCAAATTAATGACATTCATGCTCGTGTAATTCATTTTGAACAAGCATTTTTTAAAGAAACAGCTGACTTCGTCACGGATCACAAATCCCTGATAAAGAAGGCTAATGAATCTTTTGAGCAAATCAATGTTTTGGAAAACCTAAATGATTCTCTCTTTGAAGCTGTTATGACTATTGATATTATGTCCATCATTTTACAAACATATTCTGTTCAAGACGATGAACGACTAAGAGCTGAGACCTCTGCAATTGTTTCAAAATATGAAAATGCTCTTATAAAGCTTGAAAAAGAAAATGTGTCATATTTTAAACAACTTGATCGAAAAAAGGAAGAATGGAAGTATGACAAATTGTCGTATGAGCGTGACTTAAAGAAAATGAAAGAGCAAAATGATCTTTTGAGGGCTCAGCTTGAAAGTCAAAAAGGAAAGGGTGAGGAAACTAAGTTTGCAAAACCATTGACTTCGGAGAATACAAATGTTTCTAACACGGTTCTAAAACCAAAAATGTCAATTTCACGGTTTGCTCCAAAAGTCGATGAGAAAAAGGATTTGACAAAACCAGTCACTCCAACACCCTTGCCCAAGAAAAGTGAAAATGAAAAGATTGTTGATAAAGGAAAAGCGGTTGTCGAAACACCAAAAGTGACAGCACCTGGCCTTTTTAGGATTAGTCCCACTAGTGCGTCTGCCTCAACATCTAAGACAAATGACAAGTGCATAAAGGCTAATTCTAAAGAATCTAGGAATGCTAAAAAGGACAACAATATAAATCCTAATGTGTGTGCCTTACCTTCTACAGGATTAGAAAGCACCTCTAGGAGCAGCAGACTAAAGCCTAAGAGCAATACAAGGAACAATAGAGTCTCGCCTGCATCTAAGAGTAGTAGCAAGAATAAAGTTGAAGAAGTAGAAGAACACCCTAGGAATTTATCGCTTTTTAATAAGAAACATGATTCATCTGAATGTAATGTCGAAAGTATTGGTTGTAATGCATGTAATGACTCTGTTTGTTTAATATGCAAGAAATGTTTAATTAATGATGTTCATGATGAATGTGTTTCTAAGAATGTGAATGTTACGCCTCAACAGAAGAATGTTCCAAAAAGACCTAGTGCTAGATCCAGATCTATAGAAAGATTAGTTGCATGATTTAGGACTACCACTATTAGTCGAATGCCTAGGAACTATCTTAAGTTTTGTATGTGGATTCCGACGGGCAGAGAGTTCACTCTTCAGGACGGCAAATTAGAAATAGCTCAAGCTAAACATGTAGCAACTGTCTATGAGTGTGATTTAGATTCTACTCCTAACCCCATGGAACCAAATTCAAAACGGTTTCCGAATACAAACTCTTCTGTTCTTGGCAGGTTATCAAAATATGTCTTTGATTCATCGACTCGGGTTACTCCAAGCACATGACCGGGAATTTAAAGCTGCTGATCAATTTCGTTTGGAAATTCATGGGAACTGTACGATTTGGAAATGATCATGTAGCAGCTATTCAGGGTTATGGAGATCTTCAATTTGGGAATTTTTTAATCACTTGAGTTTACTACGTCGAAGGGTTAGGATACATTTTGTTTTCAGTCGGGCAGTTTTGTGATGCAGATTTAGAAGTTGCATTCATAAGAAACACGGTTTTTATTAGAAATTTGGTTGGTGATGATCTCTTAACTGGTAATCGTGGTACAAACTTGTATGCCATCGACGTCAACCAAATGGCTTCTACATCACCAATTTTTCTTATGACAAGGGCAACCGAAACTAAGTCCTGGCTGTGGCATAGACGTTTATCCCATCTCAATTTCGACACCATCAACAAGTTAGCCAAAGACAACATCGTCACTGGACTTCCTAAATTCAAATACACCAAGGAACACTTATGTCCATCATGCGAACAAGGAAAAAGTAAAAGAGCATCATATGAACCCAAAACCGTACCTAGTTCGGAAGCAAGGTTACATATGTTGCACATGGACTTATGCGGCCCAATGAGAGTTGAAAGCAGTAATGGGAAGAAGTATATTCTCGTTATTATTGATGCTTATTCAAGATACACTTGGGTAAAATTTTTGAGATCAAAAGACGAAGCACCAGACATCATCATTGATTCGTTATGCTTTGGTGTGTGCAAACAACAATTTTATCAAAATATCAACAATTTGTCGTGAGACAAATAATCGTGAAGTAATACGAGTAAACCGTTTAGGAAAACGATTACCTCGCAAAACTTGTGAAAGTGATATTCAAATTGTGAGACCGGGAAGTGATTTCCCGGGTCGTACCCCAACGAGGTGTGAATGGAAAGCTTCGAATGAGATTGGAATTAAAATCTTGTATGGTTGGAAAGGTTATTTGGTTTTATGGTACGTTAAATTAACGAATTTTGAAAATTAACGAACGAAAGGGAAAATAAATTAACCTAAGGCAACGAACTAACTAGGAAAAACCTAAAACACTACGGGAAAACATAATTAGGTATCGGGAATCCTAAAACGTTAAACAAATTAGAAAACGAGATGTTTAATTAAAATCACGCGAGTGCGCGAGATAAAACGTGAGTTTTAAGCTACGAAGGTCCTACGGGTTTCTAATAAATTTTTTAACGTACTACAAGTTAAAAGAAAATTTTTGAAAAAAGAAAATTAATTTTTTAAATTAAATCCTATTTATTTTAATTAAATTACCATTTAAACTAAATTAAACTCTAATATTTACTAAAACTAATTATAAAACTCCGAAACTTTTTTGAAAAATTCAACACACTAAAACTAATTTGGGAAAAATATAAAAGATGGTGGCACAATTCAATAATAAGCTAGAATTAAGCTAGATAAGCTGTTAAACTTATATTGGTTTAATACAAAGGACAAAGGCCTTATATTAAATTTTGCAAAGTAACACCAATAAAAGACCCAAGGGCAAGTGGTGGGAATGTGGTATGGCTGTGTCGCAGTATTCTGGAGGTCTGGGGTTCGAATCTTACCCCAGGCTTTTTGCAAAAACAATATATATTTTTTTTCTTTTTTTTTAGCTTACTGATTTTATTATGTTTGACACCAACTTGGGACCCCTTATTTGAAAGCAGAATTGAACCAGTGACTCTAAAGGTTCCTTAACAACTTTAAAAAAAATCAAATTTAACTGCAAAAAAAAAAATTTATGTTCTTTCTTTTTGTGGCTGCCCAGCCAAACAACCAAATCCAGTGACCCAAACGTTAAACAACCTTACACGAATTTTGACAGCAACAACATTTACAACCGTGAAGATTAATAACAACAACGGAGTCAATCGACTGGCAAGAAAGCATCAAACTTTGTTTAATGACAAGGACAAAAGCAGCAGCAGTTCATCAAAGATAAGCCATATAATACCCTCATCATAAGCACTTAATAAGCTACAATTAGCAAACTAACCACTAAGACCTATAGACTACCTAAGGGGGATCCTAAAGCGACAAATTTCGACAAATTTAGTCAAGAATTCACCAAGTTATTGTTGATTGAAAATCAACCCAAACTCACGTTTGCTGGGTCAGGGTAGTAACATGCTCAAATGAACCATTTCGGACGTAAGTTTCAATCACCAAATCAGTTCCAAAAGGCAAAACTTTTTTTTATCTTGAAAGACCAGCCACCATAGATTTCAAAACAATAATTTTTATCAAATTCCAATCATTCACAAGGCCTGAGAATTCTGCACCATTTTGACAGTAAAGAAAAACCTTGACTTTTGAAAATTTGTATCAGTTGACTGTTTTAAGTTTACAATGATTCTAGACTGCTGAAGATGGTGAGCTAACTTATAATAGGACTGAATTAAGCTAACATAACAAGTTTTATAACTAATATAGAGGTTATACTATCTAATATACTAACAGTTAACAATTAAGAAGGTTTTAAAATGGTTTCTGACTTTTTACAAATGAGTGATCAATTAAGCTACTGATTTGGACTATGCTACGCTTAAGATCAATGGAACAAGCTATCTTAAGTTTTAATAATAACTTTAAGTGGGGATTGCAGCCTAATCCAAACACCCCTGTATAGACAGATTAAGACAGAAAACGTAATCTAAAAAAACTTAAGCCATGAAATACTAAACCTACTCAAATTAACAGTGATTAAGCACAATTAAGCTCAAACAAACAACAATCAATAACGATGAATAACCGAAGCACAAAATAATTAGTGAGACCTACTTGTCATCCAAATTATGCGGCTGAGAACCAGGAACCAAGAACCACCTAATTGCCCCCATGGGCTCTAAACCAATCCAAAACCCATTCTGCAACTGCTTGCTCTCTTTTCCTTCTTCCACATATTTTTTTATTATCTTTTCTGGATTTTTTTTCTCTTTTTCTCTTTTCTTTTCTGAGTTTGTTTTTTCAGGACTCAAATGAAGTTTTTATAATTGACAAACAGAATGTAATAAAAAGTAGGTAACTCAAAAATAAACAGAGACTGGAATGAACTTAAAAAGCAACTTTCATTAAACTTTGAAATATGAAATTACAATTCTGAAAACTTAAAACTTTTAAACTAGAAACTACAAAAGAAATTGAGATGAGATGATATGATGCCCTTAGGCTTACACTGGCTTATCTATTTATACTAAAACCTTGGAAGTGGTAGGTATGCTTTAAGCTCCATTCTTGTCTTCATCTTCTTTGTGCTTGTTCCCTGAGTGTAAACCAACAAGCTGACAACCTTGTGCTTTCTTTGAAGGAATATGAACCCTTTGATTAAAGCTCCAATGATCCTAGCCCTTTACTCCATCTTTGGCGCCCAAACTTGGTGTGGATTGCCAGCATGTCCATCCGTTACTGGTTATAGGTGTTAGGTATGGTTTTGGAGGAGGATTAGTGGGATTGGGGATTGGTTATGAGGACAATGGATGATGTTGATGGGGAAGATGGTGATGGGGGGCTTGGAGGGATGTGGTCACGGGGAGGTTTAATGAGGGAGATGGTATTAGTTTTTTATTCGGTTTGACTGAATTGTGGGGAAGAAGATGTACGTTTTAATAAAACGTATTTAGGGTTTGGTTTTTGGCTAGGGTGGGTATTTGGGCCAAGGGAAAGTTTTTATTTAATTGGTGGGCTAATAAGAGGGTGGATTGGGTTTAGTGTTAAGTCCGTTTGGTTTGGTGTTGTAAAACCACAAGGACTTATTTTGCAATAAGCTGAAATTTCACGGACCATTCTTGTAAATATCCCACGTCACCAAGAGGACCAAACTTGTCAAGTAAGATAAACCATAGGACCAAAAATGCAATTTTCTAAATTTGACGCTCCAGGGACTAAAACTGCCAATTCACCAAACTACAAGGACCAATTATGTATTTTTCCAAAACTTTTTACCCAAAGATCATTTGTGATTCATTTTGACTTTTAAAAAGCAAGGGTTGACTTTTCTTTGAAAATGATTGACCAGGGACTAGTTTTGTAAAACTTTGAAAGTCGGGGGACTAAAACTGCCAATTATGTAACTTTTGTTCGTTTTTCATTTGTTTTCACTTGTTTTGCATCAAAAACATATAAAATACGATCTTTGGGATTTTCTTCTCATTTTTGTGCGTTTTTGAGTGTTTTTGATCGTTTTGCAGCTCAGATTTGACTAAAAATGATGAGTATTTACACACTCATCAATCATTACCTTTCTGAAGCGTATTCAAGTTCTACTTCAAGCTCCAGTAAGGATTATAAGAACAGACAATGGCACAGAATTTACAAACCAGGAGCTAAGAACTTACCTTGAAGATGTTGGAATCATACACCAAACATCAGTTGTTAGAACTCCACAGCAGAATGGGGTAGTTGAAAGAAGAAATCGAACTCTTGTGGAAGCTACTCGCACAATGCTGATTTTTTCTAGTGCACCACTATTCTTATGGGCTGATGCTGTAGCCACTGCTTGTTTTACTCAAAACCGATCCTTAGTCCATCCGAGATTCAATAAAACCCCATATGAGCTAGTGAACAACCGTAAACCGGATATCTCTTATCTTCACGTATTTGGTGCTTTGTGCTATCCGACAAATGACAGAGAAGATCTAGGGAAGTTAAAAGCTAAGGGTGATATTGGAATCTTCATTGGATATTCATAAAACTCGAGGGCATTCAGGGTGTATAATAGACGAACGAAAAGGATAATGGAGACGATGAATGTGAAGTTTGACGAGATTTCACAAATGGCTTCTGAGAGATACTCTCTAGAACCCGCGCTTAATCCAATGGCTTCCAATCAAAACGGATTAGGACCCGCACCAAACCGGATGCTGTAGCCACTGCTTGTTTTACTCAAAACCGATCCTTAGTCCATCCGAGATTCAATAAAACCCCATATGAGCTAGTGAACAACCGTAAACCGGATATCTCTTATCTTCACGTATTTGGTGCTTTGTGCTATCCGACAAATGACAGAGAAGATCTAGGGAAGTTAAAAGCTAAGGGTGATATTGGAATCTTCATTGGATATTCAGAAAACTCGAGGGCATTCAGGGTGTATAATAGACGAACGAAAAGGATAATGGAGACGATGAATGTGAAGTTTGACGAGATTTCACAAATGGCTTCTGAGAGATACTCTCTAGAACCCGCGCTTAATCCAATGGCTTCCAATCAAAATGGATTAGGACCCGCACCAAACATGCAGAAGATCAGTTCAGGACTCGTACCTCAAGGAGCTCAGTCAACTAACACGGATAAACCTTCAGAACAAGAACTGGAAAATTTCTTCGAGTTAATGTTTGATGAATACTATGGTGGAACTTCGACAAATGCATCTCCACAACATTCCACAGCACCCGCTCAAACCCATCAACCACCACCACCACCACCATCACAAGATGCATTTACTACAATCGAGGCTGAAGCACCAACTACATCAACATCATCTATATCTACTCAAGCAACTCCAGTACTTGAAACTGTTCTACCAAGAGTTGATGAGCAAAATCAAAACACAAATTTTCAAGAAGAACCAACAAATAATTCAAACGATGTTACGTTAGAAGAAGAAGAAGAAGTATTTGAAAACCTGTTTGCAACAGACTCTGCTGAATCTTCTTCAAGGTTACAAGAACCATCTAACACACATTCGTTACACCCAAGGTAACCTTCTACGTTTCAATGGACAAAAGACCATCCAATAGAACATATTATTGGTGAACCTTCAAAGCCAGTTCAGACAAGGAGACAACTTGCCACCGATCTCGAATTGTGCATTTACATTTGCTCAATCAGCCTCAAAGAACCAAAGAACATTCGGGAAGCAATGGCAGAAACCCCTTGGATTGAAGTGATGCAGGACGAATTTCTTCAATACCTGTTACATGATAGTTGGAAACTTGTTGAACGACCACTAGATAAACGAGTTCTTGATTTCAAGTGGTTGTGGAAGAACAAACTGGATGAGGAAATGACTGTTATTCGCAACAAAGCTCGTCTCGTGGCTAAAGGTTATCCACAAGAAGAAGGGATAGATTTCGAGAAATCATTCGCGCCTGTAGCTAGACTTGAAGCAGTCCGGATTCTCTTAGCCTAAGCCGCTCACAAAAACATCACAGTCTATCAGATGGACATTAAGACTGCTTTCTTGAATGGAACTCTGAAAGAAGAAGTGTATGTGAGTCAGCCAGAGGGATTCATCGACAAAGATCATCCAGACAACGGCTACAAGCTAAAGAAAGCAATTTATGGTTTAAAATAAGCTCCAAGAGCGTGGTATGACGAACTATCATCTTTCTTGCTCAAAAACAATTTCACAAAAGGAACGGTTGATGACACCTTGTTTATCAAAAAATTCAAAGATGACATTTTGATCGTTCAAATTTATGTGGACGACATTATTTTTGGATCAACCAATCTTAACCATTCAAAACATTTTGAAAATAACATGAAAAGCAAATTTAAAATGTCCATGATGGGGGAACTAAAATTCTTTCTTGGTTTACAAATACATCAATCCCCTCGTGGTATTTTTATCAATCAAGATAAATATACAATAGAGATTTTGAAAAAACATGGAATGGAAAACTATGATTCTGTTGGTACACCAATGGTCACTTCACCAAAAATAGGTGCTGATTTGTTTGGGAAACCCATTGATCCGAAGAAATATCGGAGCATGATCGGTTCTCTCATGTACCTAACCACTAGTCGCCCCGATATTCAATTTGTTGTTTGTTTATTAGCACGGTTTCAGGCAAAGCCTACCGAACATCACCTCAAAGAGGTTAAACAGATCTTTCGATACCTACGAAGCACCATTAACATGGGACTTTGGTATCCGAAGGATTCGGGGTTTCATCTAACAACATTTTCGGATGCAGACCATGCTGGTGTTCAAGTTACAGCAAAGAGTACATCAGGTGGAGCACAATTTTTGGGTGAAAAGCTAGTAAGCTGGTTGTCAAAGAAACAGGATTGTACTGCACTTTCAACTGCCGAAGCCGAGTATGTGTCTCTATCTGCGTGTTGTGCCCAAGTTCTTTGGATGCGGACACAGCTCACAGATTATGGCTTTACTTTTGACAGAATACCTATGTATTGTGACTCAAAAAGTGCCATAGCCATCTCGTGCAAGCCCGTACATCACTCTAAGACGAAGCATATCAAAGTCCGCTACCATTTCATCAAAGAACACGTGGAAGAGGGTACTGTTGAATTATTTTTCGTTAAGACTGATTATCAACTCGCCGATCTATTTACTAAAGCCCTTCCAAAAGAAAGGTTTGACTATTTAGTTCGACGAATTGGCATGCGAAGCCTAACTCCTGAGGAGCTAGAACGTCTTCTCGAATCTTCTTAAAAAAGTTTTCAAAATCGCTTCGCTGTAAATTTTTTTGAAAAACAAAATACAAAATTTGAAAAATCAACAAAAGCAAAATACAAAAATATAAAATTTTCAAAAAATCCAAAAACAATATAAAATCAAAAAATCCAAAAATATTCTTCTCACGACATGTCTCTCATATAAATCAATATTCTTTACGTTTCTAGAAATGTCATTCAACAATGATACGGACATGTACAGATGCTTGAGTGGGAGTTCTTTTTAATGTTTTTCTAAAACATGTCGTTTCTCAAAATTTTCTTCACAATGGCTTTCGTATACATCAGTACGAAACCCGGACCCGAATGATGACTTCTGATTATTTTCAAATCAAGGACTCATACGTTCAACGACGAAATCTTTTTCAAAAAGTTCGAGTCTAAACAAACGAAAAAGATTTCAAGCATAAACTCGTTTTCAAACAAAATCCTTGAGAACTTTTTCAAGATTGTTCAAAAGATTTCTCAAAATCTCTCAAATGAGTGCTCAAGATAACTCCCTCTAAACCCTTAAATTGATTTTAAATGAGCTATCATTAAGGGGGAGTATACAAAAACAAAATGTTCCAATATGTTATTTTTGAGGGGGAGAAGACATGATTAAAATGTGATCAAAGATGTTTAAAGATTGTGATTGAATCTCAGAAGAGCTCGACTCAGATAGTACCAGTGAATTGACGAAGTTTAAAATGTCAGTAATCGAAAAGACTTGTCCTGGACGGGTAATAATTTCAAGCTAGTCTAACTAGTGATGTAAGTGTGTCTCGAATAGGACTTGTCTGAGTATAATGTACCGTATCGAGAGACTTTCTTTGGACTTGACCAGGACGGGTAATAACTTCAAGCTAGTCTAACTAGTGATGTAAGTGTGTCTCGAATCGGTCATGTTCGCTGAAAGTAGATCAATTCAAAAGTGCAAACTCCTCTCGCATGTGCAAATTTCTTAAATATTCATGAGCACATGTGAAGGGGGAGTCCTTCAAAACTGCAAAACTCTCAAAGTGGTAACAACAATGTGTTTTATTATCATAAACACTTTGAGAGATTTTTCACAAAAAGGTTTTATGGCATGTGATCAATTATAGGATAGTCATGGAGTTATAAGGTGACTAAGGTTAGGAAAAACCGTCCTATGATCCGCCAGAGACGGATGGATCTACCCAAGGACAATTCCAATAGATTAGAATTAGAAGTCCTTAGGTATGATTGAAAAAAGGAGAAAATGAGAAAGGAGAAAGAAGTGGTTAAAGAATTAAAAAGAAAAGTTATGAAAAAGGGTGAAAAAAAAAGCCCTCCAAATGTTCAACCTTAGGGCAGACACCGGGTTCAACTCATATGCTACTGGTTCTTACTAAGGTGACACTGGTATTGAAGACAAAGACGTCATGGACCCAGTGACGCACTGCACTAAACCTTCTTAACCACTCAAGTTCTCTTAAAAGAGCTTGTTTCATTCTCACGGGGAACCGGTGTAATCTATCGACATGTCTCTTAGAGATGGTTGATATTGAAGCAGGAGACCTCTCCCTAATCTCCACATAGGAAACCAAATGTGCACTTATCGAGTCTAGAGCCCCGAGATTCATCAAAAGATCTCATAGGAACACATGATATTTCTACACTGGTTGTTCATCATTAAGGACGCCAAATGTAAACTTTAGAGTCCTACGCAGATCTTAGCAATCTGCCAGAACATTTATGAGAGGATTCACTTTTGTGATTCTCAATGATTGAATGGAAATTCCTGCCAGGTTCAACATCAAACAGCCCTGACAGCAGGTCACTTCGGTAATTCTTTATGGGTTACGCTTAGTGTTCGCGGTGGTCTCAAATGGTCTACAGTTGTGGAGTGATCCCTAGCGACTCACCCAGTCATTGAGCTACTAAGTAGGTCTCGTAAGCTCTCTCAGGAGTATCTGACATGGGAACGGCCTTGGTAAGGGTTAGAAGGAGTCTTCACACTATGCTGTTGACGATCTCTAATTCTTATCTGTAAGTACCGGTTGACTTATAGCTAACTGTTTACCTGCAGCTATACATCATCTCCATGGCGAAGGATTCCACATGCTCATACATGCATCACTACGTCAAAGTAAAGTTCTCACAAAGATCAAAGCAAAGTAAGGTTCAAAGAAAGATTCTATACAATGTGAAAGAATCTACAGAAGTAAAGTGACAAAGATCTGGGTGAAAGAACGGTAACAACAATTGCATGTATCACAAAGACTGAAGGTGTATGAGCATGTTGGAATGGCAAACAACCAACACAGACGCATAAGTGACGAAAGGCAGATAACTCCACATTACTAAGGAACAAAGAACGATGAAAAATCAGTTATCAAAGATCAAAAAGCATAAAGGAACAAAGACTAAAGACTATTCTACAACGACACACAAAGTTAAAGACAAAGAACACGGAAGACCCACTCACGTGGAGCATCATTCGAATGACCACCCCTTATGTAACACCCCCAAAATACCGCAGCGAAAGACTGTGTCATAGGGGTGCTACTTCATAATACAAAGAACAAGGTATAGAAAACGAACTCTAAATGAGACGTTTTGAAAAGTTACCATTCGATTAATAAATTCCGAGATACAAACTTGAGTTCCATAATACAATACATAAGAGTTTTAAGACATATCGAATGGTAAAGATAAAAGCATAAGTCTTCAAAACATGCCAAGCTACTCTATGCTCCATGCAACAGCTTATCATCTTACAGACCTGAGACAAACATGCTAAAGTGTCAACACAATGGTTGGTGAGTTCATAGAGTTTGTCTTAAAATAATTGAAAAGCCTTAAGAGAATGTTCGCACAGCAAAGGCATCGTGAATCCACTTAGTTGCAATTCCCGCCATAAGAGACTTGCAACCTGTGTGTTCACAACCCACTGCTAACATATATAGTATGAATAAGACATGTATAAGTTCATCAAGACAATTTAAGCAATTAGAAGTGAGTCTCTACTTCATCTCCGAAGACCTCACTTTTATGATGTATCCAACATTCGCAAATGTTAGGATGTATCAAAGACAACTGGGAGTCAATTCCCAAAGACAACTGGGAGCCACTTCCCAAAGACAACTGGGAGTCAATTCCCAAAGACAACTACTAGTCAATAAATAGAATAACGCAATTAAGTATAACGCAGTCATGTATGTAAGCAATCAAGTATAACACAGTCAAGTATAGACGTTTTGAGTATTTGTACAAGTAAACAAGTAGTTGAGCATGTGTCTCCCCCAAAGAGTTAAGACAAGTATGAAAAGAGTAGGGGCTATGACTCACCTTAAGCTTAAGTGATGTGAAATGAAAGTGGTAGTCGAATCGCGAAAGTCACTAAGAGCAGCCTATAATAGAACGTTGCGACTTAGGTTTGGAGTAACGTCTAAGAATACGAAGAATTGCCCATATATGTCTTGCATAATGTTCATGATGTAGTACTTAGTATATAGCGTAAGTCTTTGAATATAAATGGTTTATGAAACATGTATAAGTTGTATATCTCTTACTACCGTTCGGGCCGACATAATTCAGAAGTCATGGAGTAAACGTTCGAGGAGCCAGGACACTTTAACTCGTAAATCCACAACTCATCTCGACGGCTTACTTAATGAACTCCTCACATGAGGCTCCCTACTATTGTAGTATTTGATAACAAATGTATAAGTTTTGATCCGAAAAGTTACATGTCCAATATTTGAATAAACTTAGGAAAGTTTATTAGTACATGAAGATTGTTATTAGGGGTAGTTTCATAAGTCTTATATGACCATTTTCTCTTTGTAATATCTCATGGTTCCTTTTGAAGTGAAGTAGATCCAAATTATTTGTTCAAGTTATCGCCTAATTCCTTGTTTCATGTTTACGCCTAAGTAAGCTTATATGGTCATTTAGTCATGGCTTCGCCGTGACCTTGGTCATTTTTCCATGGTCTTGAGACTCAACCTTGGCTTTAGCCATGGTTGTGGTCTTGGCTTTAGGTCATTAGACCTCTTGGTCTTAGTAAATGATAACTATAATATAGTGACTTTGGTCTAAAATGGGCTGTTAAGATTTTGAAGAAATTTATCACTCGGAAAGCGTTTTCAGGGCTCGAGCTTCTTTGTTCCTGAACGAAAACGTCGTTCCGGACAACTTTTGTGTTTTAACTTTTTGATGAATCGGATCAGAAGGGTGACTTTTAAAAGCTAAATTTGATCAGAATGCTATTTAGGCAGTTTTGCCGTTTTGGTTTCGCTAACTTCTTATGGCCATAACTTTTGACTCGGGTACTCGTTTTGGGTGATTCAAATTGCTATGTTTTCCTTGTTAAGTCCTATTTAACAGTAAGTAAGTGTCAAATATCAAAGTTATACTATTTTGGTTGTGGTTCTCCATAAAAATCACTAGTTTGCTTGTTTACTTGTCATAAGTTAACATATGTATACCAATACTTGTTTTATCCATTTTTAAACATCATGAACACAATAACAAGAACATATATAGCATGAAAGGAACACAAAGAGCATGAAAATGATAATTAAGCAAGAAAGTATGTTAGGGTTTGCTTACAACTTTTGGCCTTAATGAAAAAGGGAAACTAGGACAAGAACTAGGACTTTGTTTGAACAAGCTTTCCTCCTTTGCAACCTATGATAAACCGAGGTTATTTGAAGATTATAACGACGCCTTCTTGAAGTCCAAAGCTATTTGAAGATTATAACGACGTCTTTTTGGAGACTTTAAAGTTATAACAACTTTTCTTAGAAAATTTCCAAGATTGAAGATCAAACACTAGTTTTCTTTCAAAAACTAGTTAACTTTCTTACAAAATATAAGAAAAGTGCCTTAGGTTTTAGGACTTAAAGGTTATAAGAAGGTGTGGTGCAAGTTTTCTATGTGTTATTAGTTGGCTATTTATAGGATGAGAAAAATAGTTAACCATATATTGGGTTAGAATGTAACCATGGTTAATTTAGACACTTGTAAACATCCTAGAGATCAATGGTCAAGATCAAGCCTCCAAAATGGTGACTCCCCCCCTAAATGGCGGTTCAAAGGTGATAAGGGTGACTAGATGATGAGTCTTGGTGTTATCTTGCTTAGTTTGTGCATTTTGACTCCGTAAAAAGCTAACCGTAAATGATTAAGCCTCAAAACGTAAAACCGGGTATCGTAAAAATATGAAACTTGAAAGTATTGTTAAACATGTCAATATAGTCCATAATAAAATATAAAATGAGTGGTAGGATCTATCGGGTGCTAAAACCCTGCTAAAAACTGGAAACACGGGTCTAAAACGCGTAATTCGCGTAAAACGTTGAACTGAAAAACGTAAAATTCCAAAACTTTTGGAATTGTCATAAAATGATAGAAAATCATATTTCTATTGTTTATAATGTTTTATGGATATATCGGGATGCTGGAAGGACGTTTAAACCTAAAAGTAAATCTCGGACACGGCTTTGTGATTTTTGCAGAAATAATCCGACGAGCGTCAAACTCTCGGATTATCGTTAAAATAGTTTAACTTACGAGAATATGAAATAAAAATTTCTGAGATGAATAGTGAAAAGTGAATAGTAAAAAGTGAATAGTAAAAGTGAATAGTAAAAAGTGAATAGTGAAATTTTCGGGAATAAAAGTTAACCTGAAATTGCGAATTGTTACAGTCTCTACCCCTTCAGGAAACTTCGTCCCGAAGTTTAGTGTGTCTAGGTCTCTTATCTTAATAGCGGCATAATAAAGCTAAGTTTTTGAACTAGGATAGAATAATATGGTAGGATAAAGTACGTACCCGTTACGCATTGCGGGTTTCCTTAGCACCCAAATAGTATGCTCGACCCCGAGGTGGACTATCATTGTATTCACGCTTTGGGTTATTTGCTTCAAGCATTACTGCTAGAGTCGGGTTATCCAGTACTTGTCCCTGTGCCCTATTCAACTTAGGACAAGTATTTCGGAAATGGTTTGGGCTGTTGCACTCATGGCATGTCTTTTGGTTGTTTCCTATATTGTCCGCATTCGCCTGCCTTGTAATTGATTTACACTGACTTGCAAAGTGGCCAGACTTCTTGCAATTATAACACACAGGGCATGGTTCAGACCTTTGATGATGATAAGTGCATTTAGTACACTTAGGATGTGGACCCTCATACTTTTTATGATCATAAACTGTTGCTGCAAATCCTCTTGCTCTCTTATTATCAACCATTGTACCCTTTTGCTCGCTCGATTCACCTGCTCCCTTTCTTTTATCACTAGTCTTCAAAGTTCCATTCCTAACCATCTCATCTGTTAGGGTCCCTGCTCTTAATATTGCACTTTGAATTGTGGGAGGTTCGGTTGTTTTCACCATCCCACGAATCTCGGGAACAAGGCCATAGATGTACCTCTCAATCCTCTTGGATTCAGGGGTAACCAGATGAGGAACTAGTTTAGCTAGTTCATGAAATCGATCTGTATAGGTTGCATGACCAGCCCCTACCATAGAGTGATGCCAAAACTCGTCTTCTAGTTTTTGCATTTCATTAACCGGGCAGTATTCTTCCTTCAGTAGTCCTTTAAAGTCGTCCCATGTCATGCCTACAGCTGCTTCTCTAGTCCTTGCTTGAATCTGCATGTTCCACCATGTCAATGCCTTTTCTGATAGTAAGCATGCAGAATATTTCACTCTCTGGTGGATTGCACAGTTACTGATGTCAATCACTGACTCCATCTTCTCGACCCATCGAGTATATGCCAATGCACCTCCTTTGCCATTAAACTCAATTGGTTTGCATGACGTAAATTCCTTATACGTACATCCAGTCCTATGGTTGTTGTTGTTGTTGTTGTTGTGGTTGTTGTTGTTATTCCTTCCTCCATCATTTGTAGCGTCATTTATGCTTCCGTGGTTTCCCGAATTGTTCATGTGATTGCCAACTTGTGTGACTATAGTGGGAAGTAGGTTTTGTAGTTGTTGGGCAATAATGGTGGAGACATCTGGATTTCCACCAGCGTTACTAGGGTTACTAGTGTCGTGAGCATCTCCTCTACCTCCACGTCCACCAGTTCTTCCACTATCATTGCTAGGATTACTAGTGTCGTGAGCAGTTCCTCTACCTCCACGACCACCAGTTCTTCCACCTCTTGGTGTTGCACCACCTCGGCTAGTGCTACGAGTTACTCTCTTTGGTGCCATGATATCTACAAGGAGGGACATTTTGTCAACGTCAGATATGAGGTGATATTCCTGGACTACTTAGTCTTAAATCTTGTCAATTTTGAGTCAATCCTCGATTAATGTGAGCATGGTCACATATGTCTACGTGAGTCGTGACGCATTTATAATTATGTTGGCCACCATAATTATAATTGCTTCCTTTCACACGTATACATATTTACCAGGCACACATAACTCAACAATTGGTACTACATAATTGGGTAGACTTTCTATCATCTGCTCTTAAGTTGTGAAAGTGGTAACATAGTCTGGGTATCTAGAGAAGGTGATATGACGAAATGGACTAGTCGCGCTTGTAGAAAGGTTTGAGTGTCGTACTAGGACATATGAACCACTTCTAGGTATTAGAATCATATAAAGTAAGTATAAGGCAAATCATCAAATCTCTACAGGAAACTAATAACCTTTATTTAACTTAATCTTATGTCTTATCAAACAAGAACTGTCACAAGATTAAGTTAATTAAACAATTATTACTTAGCTCTAAATTTTTGATGACTTGACTATTGTCTCGGGTTTCTTCTAAACAAACAATTAGCAATAAGCATATGCACATGAAGTGTGTGTAAAGCAAAATAAAGAGAAGAGTCTTAATGTTTATAGCAGTTATAGTCTAGGTAGGAAATGCAACCTAGTTCTCTATAACCAAGGCTCTGATACCAATCTGTAACACCCCCAAAATACCGCAGCGGAAGACTGTGTCATAGGGGTGCTACTTCATAATACAAAGAACAAGGTATAGAAAACGAACTCTAAATGAGACGTTTTGAAAAGTTACCATTCGATTAATAAATTCCGAGATACAAACTTGAGTTCCATAATACAATACATAAGAGTTTTAAGACATATCGAATGGTAAAGATAAAAGCATAAGTCTTCAAAACATGCCAAGCGACTCTATGCTCCATGCAACAGCTTATCATCTTACAGACCTGAGACAAACATGCTAAAGTGTCAACACAATGGTTGGTGAGTTCATAGAGTTTGTCTTAAAATAATTGAAAAGCCTTAAGAGAATGTTCGCACAGCAAAGGCATCGTGAATCCACTCAGTTGCAATTCCCGCCATAAGAGACTTGCAACCTGTGTGTTCACAACCCACTGCTAACATATATAGTATGAATAAGACATGTATAAGTTCATCAAGACAATTTAAGCAATTAGAAGTGAGTCTCTACTTCATCTCCGAAGACCTCACTTTTATGATGTATCCAACATTCGCAAATGTTAGGATGTATCAAAGACAACTGGGAGTCAATTCCCAAAGACAACTGGGAGCCACTTCCCAAAGACAACTGGGAGTCAATTCCCAAAGACAACTACTAGTCAATAAATAGAATAACGCAATTAAGTATAACGCAGTCATGTATGTAAGCAATCAAGTATAACACAGTCAAGTATAGACGTTTTGAGTATTTGTACAAGTAAACAAGTAGTTGAGCATGTGTCTCCCCCAAAGAGTTAAGACAAGTACGAAAAGAGTAGGGGCTATGACTCACCTTAAGCTTAAGTGATGTGAAATGAAAGTGGTAGTCGAATCGCGAAAGTCACTAAGAGCAGCCTATAATAGAACGTTGCGACTTAGGTTTGGAGTAACGTCTAAGAATACGAAGAATTGCCCATATATGTCTTGCATAATGTTCATGATGTAGTACTTAGTATATAGCGTAAGTCTTTGAATATAAATGGTTTATGAAACATGTATAAGTTGTATATCTCTTACTACCGTTCGGGCCGACATAATTCAGAAGTCATGGAGTAAACGTTCGAGGAGCCAGGACACTTTAACTCGTAAATCCACAACTCATCTCGACGGCTTACTTAATGAACTCCTCACATGAGGCTCCCTACTATTGTAGTATTTGATAACAAATGTATAAGTTTTGATCCGAAAAGTTACATGTCCAATATTTGAATAAACTTAGGAAAGTTTATTAGTACATGAAGATTGTTATTAGGGGTAGTTTCATAAGTCTTATATGACCATTTTCTCTTTGTAATATCTCATGGTTCCTTTTGAAGTGAAGTAGATCCAAATTATTTGTTCAAGTTATCGCCTAATTCCTTGTTTCATGTTTACGCCTAAGTAAGCTTATATGGTCATTTAGTCATGGCTTCGCCGTGACCTTGGTCATTTTTCCATGGTCTTGAGACTCAACCTTGGCTTTAGCCATGGTTGTGGTCTTGGCTTTAGGTCATTAGACCTCTTGGTCTTAGTAAATGATAACTATAATATAGTGACTTTGGTCTAAAATGGGCTGTTAAGATTTTGAAGAAATTTATCACTCGGAAAGCATTTTCAGGGCTCGAGCTTCTTTGTTCCTGAACGAAAACGTCGTTCCGGACAACTTTTGTGTTTTAACTTTTTGATGAATCGGACCAGAAGGGTGACTTTAAAAAGCTAAATTTGATCAGAATGCTATTTAGGCAGTTTTGCCGTTTTGGTTTCGCTAACTTCTTATGGCCATAACTTTTGACTCGGGTACTCGTTTTGGGTGATTCAAATTGCTATGTTTTCCTTGTTAAGTCCTATTTAACAGTAAGTAAGTGTCAAATATCAAAGTTATACTATTTTGGTCGTGGTTCTCCATAAAAATCACTAGTTTGCTTGTTTACTTGTCATAAGTTAACATATGTATACCAATACTTGTTTTATCCATTTTTAAACATCATGAACACAATAACAAGAACATATATAGCATGAAAGGAACACAAAGAGCATGAAAATGATAATTAAGCAAGAAAGTATGTTAGGGTTTGCTTACAACTTTTGGCCTTAATGAAAAAGGGAAACTAGGACAAGAACTAGGACTTTGTTTGAACAAGCTTTCCTCCTTTGCAACCTATGATAAAC
Organism: Artemisia argyi; assembly: GCA_030686995.1. NCBI lineage: Eukaryota > Viridiplantae > Streptophyta > Magnoliopsida > Asterales > Asteraceae > Artemisia > Artemisia argyi. The sequence goes on from JARVZY010002803.1 coordinate 195,807, forward strand.
CGAGGTTATTTGAAGATTATAACGACGCCTTCTTGAAGTCCAAAGCTATTTGAAGATTATAACGACGTCTTTTTGGAGACTTTAAAGTTATAACAACTTTTCTTAGAAAATTTCCAAGATTGAAGATCAAACACTAGTTTTCTTTCAAAAACTAGTTAACTTTCTTACAAAATATAAGAAAAGTGCCTTAGGTTTTAGGACTTAAAGGTTATAAGAAGGTGTGGTGCAAGTTTTCTATGTGTTATTAGTTGGCTATTTATAGGATGAGAAAAATAGTTAACCATATATTGGGTTAGAATGTAACCATGGTTAATTTAGACACTTGTAAACATCCTAGAGATCAATGGTCAAGATCAAGCCTCCAAAATGGTGACTCCCCCCCCTAAATGGCGGTTCAAAGGTGATAAGGGTGACTAGATGATGAGTCTTGGTGTTATCTTGCTTAGTTTGTGCATTTTGACTCCGTAAAAAGCTAACCGTAAATGATTAAGCCTCAAAACGTAAAACCGGGTATCGTAAAAATATGAAACTTGAAAGTATTGTTAAACATGTCAATATAGTCCATAATAAAATATAAAATGAGTGGTAGGATCTATCGGGTGCTAAAACCCTGCTAAAAACTGGAAACACGGGTCTAAAACGCGTAATTCGCGTAAAACGCTGAACTGAAAAACGTAAAATTCCAAAACTTTTGGAATTGTCATAAAATGATAGAAAATCATATTTCTATTGTTTATAATGTTTTATGGATATATCGGGATGCTGGAAGGACGTTTAAACCTAAAAGTAAATCTCGGACACGGCTTTGTGATTTTTGCAGAAATGATCCGACGAGCGTCAAACTCTCGGATTATCGTTAAAATAGTTTAACTTACGAGAATATGAAATAAAAATTTCTGAGATGAATAGTGAAAAGTGAATAGTAAAAAGTGAATAGTAAAAGTGAATAGTAAAAAGTGAATAGTGAAATTTTCGGGAATAAAAGTTAACCTGAAATTGCGAATTGTTACACCTTAGGGGGAGATTGTTAGCATTAGAAATTGTTTAGTCATTGGGCTTTGGACTTGGCAAGCTAATATGTTATGTGCTATGTTTCATAAGCCTTGTTATCCAATCATGTAACCAAGTCCAAGCCCAAGCCCATAGAAAGCCTATGTATGGAACTATAAAAGGCACCTTACCTCTCATTTGTAAGGTGTGCTTGTTTGTGTATTTGTGTGTGTTTTCTTTGAATAAAAGCTCTCATTTCCATCTCTCTCTCTAATATATACGAAATACATATACATACTACAAGTCACCATCTTTCATCTCTACTTCATCTTTGCTTCTATATTGGTGTGATAAAGTTGTGTTATTTAAGGTCCTACAGTTAAGCTATATATATATATATATATATATATATATATATATATATATATATATATATATATATATATATATATATATATATATATATATATATATATATATTTCTCGATTATACACATGCAATATAACCTCATGTATATTCAATAAACTAGTTTATAGACCCGTGAAATTCACGGGTAAATCTAAAACCGTGTAATGATAGTTTTGTTACTATTATGAAAATAAACACTTATCATATATTCGGTGAATCATCAAATTGCCTATGTTGTACATTTATAATTTTTTTGCAACATACTATAATCAACTAAAGTAACACTATTAATCAAGAAATGAATAAAATTATAAAAAAAAATAAAAACACAATTTTATTCCACCAATCTTGAAATAAATAACATCAAAGGACTTTAACAATAAGATTATGAAGACAATCTAAGCAAGATAATCATAAAACATTATTGAATCAACCACTAAAGTTTATAGAAAGAGACATCAATTTCGTTTAATAATCAACCACGGGCCTTATTAGACTTGCGATTTTTTGCTTCCGAATGTCCACTAATAAATCCACTTTTTTCCCAATTTCTATGTAACCATCTTTGAGTGTTTGTGTCAATAAGTATTGGATAACGGCTATGAACCAAGTAAATGTCCAAAGCATGTCCGATCTCAATTAGGTCAACAAAGGAATTAAGAACAAACTCATGTTCTATCTTTCTAAGACTCCAATCCTCACACATTTGCACAGTTGGAACTCGAAAATAGTATGCAACTACATCGTTGTATTGACTTAGATGATGGGCTATTAAAGATTTAACGATGTGTATACCGAAATGGCATGTTTTAACATTGCATATCATATGTTCATCACCATCCCAATAATTGTACAATCTATTTGTCGTCACAATTCTACCGCCATGGTGAACACATATATCGATCGTAGGAGCAGCAGTGTCAAAGTCACTGAATAAACGTAAAAAAAAATAAGGTAACATAATCATAGTAAAATAAAGTCGAATAATATATCAACGAACAACTCGTGAATACATTGATAAACATTGTAAATAAACACTACGAAAGCTTACTTTAAAGACCTAATCCTCCGACTTTGTTGAGAAGATGAAAAAAAAACAGGCATTCTATAAGTTGATGATTCTAAAGAAGAAAAGTATAAATTTGTTAAGTTGTTAAAACAGATTTAAAGGGATTATATTAGTGAAGTGGTTAGACAAAGTTGGAAATTGAATTTTGAATGAAAACTGATATGAAGATAAATGGGGGATTACATTTAAAAATGGCTTTAGAATTTTGAAATATTTGGTTATTTTTCCTCTTATATGTATAACAAAAAGGTTATGACACATGTTATTGAATGTGTTAATCTATCAACATTTCTAGAAATAATGCGTATAACATATGGTAAAAAGCAATCAACCACAATCACATATGTAAAACTAAATAAATAAAAAAATAAAACTTTTGAAATAAATACAATGTTTTAATTCAAGCAACTCATCGTCATGATGAAAAAAAAATGTACCAATAAATAAACATTATTTTAAAGTTTATGCGTAATACGTGGAATAGAAACTAAAGATTTTGAAGAACTTCCTTGTAGACCACATTTGTTGTCCTTGTAGAGATGTTGCCTTCATTATCGCATATCAAAACTTTAATCCCTTTTCTTGAAGTAACCCGAGAAACTGCGACGAACAACTGACCATGGGAACAAACTGGACGTAGTAGGTAAAGACCGACTTGTGAAAGTGACTGGCCTTGGCTCTTATTAATGGTCATTGCAAATGAAACAGAAATTGGGAATTGCTTTCTAATCATCTTTACTGGCATACGCTTGTCTAAGGGTGTGAGGCGCATTCTTGGAATCAATGTAAGTCCTTGTGGACTGGTGAAACCGATAATTCTTGCTTGGATAACCATTGGTGCCATATTTACAACATGCAGTCTTGTCCCGTTGCACAAACCATTAGCCAGATCAATATTCCTTAACAACATTATAGGTGTACCGACCTTCAAAACCAATTTGTGGTTTGGCAATCCTGAAAACTTCATACCGTTAAGATTTTCTGGGCTAAAAACTACCTGATTTATAGCAGACGTAGGTTCAGAATTGCATAAAGAGTCGCAGCTCAAATACTCAACCATGTCACCTGGCATATTTCCAAGCAACCTATCGTTAATAATATCAACTACTTCGTTAGTTGGTGCAAGAACTGCTTTTCCTTGCAAATACCCAGGTGTGTCTAAATTGGTCATGAGATCAGGAAAAGTGAAATCAACTATGTCCTGAATAGGATCAGCTGGTTCTTTTATACAAATGTCTTCAGGTATGTCAACAATAGCCTCACCATCATTAGGTTCAGATAATGTTCTGTTGCCCACGTTAAGGATCTATTCAGCAAACTCCTTTGTTTCTAACAATTCTTCAGTCGAACCTCCTGATTTTAGCCTCATGTTAGTGGTTAGCTTAAGGACATTACAGTTATAAAATATATATGATCTGCTGATTGATGTATTAACGACATCCTGCCTTGACCCTTTTGGTATAACGTGTAATATGTGTCTAAAGTCACCACTGAATACTACCGTGATTCCACCAAACTGTAATTCGGCATTATCGGGATTGTTCAAGCGCATTACATCTCTCAAACTCCTGTCCAATGCCTCAAAAGCATGCCTATGTGTCATGGGGGCTTCGTCCCATATAATCAGCTTTGTTTGTCTTAGTAAAGCGCTAAGGTCACTATTTCGACAAATAGAACAGACAAAGTCCTCGTTAAGATTGATTGGTATAGCAAACCTCGAATGAGCTGTCCTGACACCGGTCATAAGAAGAGAAGCAATGCCATTTGATGCGACATTTATAACAATGTCACCTCTAGACCGTATAGCAGCTGCCAATGTCTTCCAAATGAATGTTTTACCCGTACCACCGTAACCATAAAGGAAAAAAGTACGACCAGCATCACTATAAGCCGATGACATTATCGTCTCGTACACTTTATTTTGCTTGTCAGTCATAGAAGCTTTTAGTCTTACATGTTCTTCTTTTAACTCATCCATGTTGTATGATAGTTCGTCATGGATGAGTCTGTTGTTGGAAGAAAGGATCGCTGCATCATCTGGAAACGGCATACCTTCAAACATGCGTAAGCTACTGTTCTTACCCCTCAAAAGCATTTGATCTGAAACAAACAAAAGTTTTTCTTTTGCTCATCAGTAAGCACCAAACCTTCAATATATATAACATTATTAGTTAATAAAACGTTTTGCAAAAATGAGTACCTGGATTCTTATAATTGAAAGCTAAGTACCTGGATTCTTATAAATTCACCTTTGCTTCCTCTCTACATCTTCTGCAAGATGCTCCCATGTTTGTTCCCATACATTTACAGGATCTGATAAGCTATTGAAAATAAGTAGCATAACGAACATTTTAAGTACACGGTGAGCAGACCCCCACGCAATTGCATCTTTGATTCTTGTTATATACTCTTTATCATTGTCAAGTAGACCACGCACCAAGCAAGCCTCTTTAAAAGTTTTGTACACCACATTATCCCATTTTTTAAAAGACTCTCATCCGGTTTCCCCCTTCACGTAGTTCAGTAGCATTCTAAGATAATAACATTCATCGATTCTCTCAGGTACATAGTGTATTCTTCCAACAGCGAAACGTTGCTTCCGTTTATACCATTTTCTTTCTTCTAATTTGAATACATACTTTGTTGGAAATTCTGCATAAGTTAGCTCTTTTGCCTCTTCGTCGTCCGTCTTGTTGTGTTCCATCCAGGCCGTGAACATGGAAGCACCTATAGAAGGATTCTCAAGAACGTCATCAAGGCTGGAAGAATCTTGATACATAACTTGTTGTTGACCAGGCATATGAAAAGAGAGCCTTTCAACAGATGGTGTCCTATAGTGTATTTCAAATTTTAAAAGCCTCCACGCAGCCTCACATGTAGATACGTATCTGCAATCCAAATATGCCTTAATCTCATCAACATTTGTTTGATCTAAAACATCACCATTGCTTCCATTATCAACATATATTCCTGCTGAAATACGATCCGGGCCCTTGTTAATATACTTGAAAAGATATTTCACAGCACTAGATTGATTGCACCACTCTACATTTATGTGTGCTTGATATTGTTTCAACAGTGTCCGGTTATAAGGAACAACATATCCGTTGTCAAGATGAACTTTGCTCTTTTCTATTGTTCGTCCGTTGTTGCGTCGCATGTACCTTGGATATCCATCATCGTCCACCGTTGTTTGCTCACAATATTTTTTCGGAAAGTGTTTCGAACATTTATAGTCAATCATGCACGGTAAAGTCAAATGATCAATGCCACATGGGCCATGCATCATGTGTTCACGCATAAGAACATAAAGTTCTGGATCCTCAGAACTATCAGGAATTTCAGCTGATATGAAATTATCAATCATAGCTGGACTGGGAAGCTTATCATCAACATGTAGGAACAGGCAAATGTGAGCATGAGGAAGGCCGCGCTTTTGAAACTCAACCGTGTAAACAACTGAAAATAATATACATAAATATTGTTAATAATTGTATTAAAATTAATAAACAGTTATTTATCAAAGTACATGTAACTAGTCTTACGTGCTTGTATTCGTCCAAAGAACCTGGTGTCTCTAATGTCCTTAACAAAATAATCCAGCTTCTGTTTAAATACCCTAGAAATCATATCTGGTCTGTCTTCAGGACGAACACCATCTTTGTCAACTTCCCGTACAATCTCCGGCCATTTAGGATTGCATTTAAACGTTATAAACAAATCTGGGTATCCAAAATATTTACATATCACCTAGGCATCTAGATAGTTTTGCATCATATAACGCGCACCACCAGTAAATGAAGATGGTAAAACAATAGGTTTTTCAGTGGAAGATGCGTCTAACACACCCTCACCAACAGCTGTCCTTAGGTTATCGTATGTATTGCATCTAATATTTGCTTGTTTCGCTTTAACAAAATATAGCCTCTCTGTCTCCATCTTTGTATAACCATCCACAAGAAACTGTTGGAACAATTTTCTGCCTAATAGAATGAAATCTTTGTAGGTGTCTCGATTCATCATAGTGTATGCAAAGTATTCCCTCATTGTAAGCGTGTCATGTTTTCCTAATTTTTCCGGATCAACACCCCTATGCAAAAAATTTAGCCTGTAACCATCTTGACCTCTAGGCATAATCATTGGTATTGGAGAGCAAGGAGCGAAGGATGAAAAATATTAATTCTTTGAAAGCCACCATCACAAGTTTGTAAAATGATATCTCGGTCTTGTCTGCAGGATTCTTCATCTCCTACAATAAGACCAGCTACTTCCGACATTGTAGGCATGTTATATTGCCTACCGTCTTTATCTCGTTGAATTAACAGCTTAAGCTTGAAATCCATTTGTTCACCGTTATTGTATCGATCTCTAGCTACCCTGAAACTCTTAACCAAGGGATTAAGAAGATCCAAAGCTTTCTTAACATCTGATATTATTTCAGGGATAATACTTTTTAATGTAGTCACTTCTCTTCCTTCACCAGACCTATATTATATAACGTGTCACAATAATTATAAAAAGGGGATGAACACTAACATTAAAAATCTGAAAGGAATAAATAAAGAAAGTTTACCTGACAGCCATCTTTCTATTTCTCACTTCATTATCTGTGTCAACTATGTATAGTTGAAACAATTTTGGAGGTTGTCCTTGTTCAGGGAGAAGATTACCAATCACATGATGATTTTGGCCATTTAACCTAAAGACAAAAGGACCACGACCTTTAGTGTTTAAACTTTTGTCGACACGACCACCCATTGATGTGAATGCAAACATCTGATTATATGACCTGATGTTCTCAATGAAGTTTCGACTGTGTTCATGGTTATTCGTAAGCAAATCCAGAAATAATCGTGGCGGATGAGGAGGATCTTGCAACATAACCTTACCACGACCACAACAAAGTGAGTAACTTCTAAGTTTTAGATTACCATTGCCAACATGTCCTTCCTCTTGCCAAAGTTTGGCATGGCAAACAGAACAAGTGTAAGACATTTTTCAAAAGTCAATGTAATCTGATGAAATAGAAAATGAACTATTAGTACAACGTACACATTTACAATTTGCATTTAATGTAGTGATCAGAAATTATATACATTATTTACCTTTTGACAAACCAACATACTTTTGAATTTCTGGTAGATGGTTTGCAGAACCAGTGTTTTGAAAATCAATATTATGAACCTCAGAGGGATTTACATTTCTAGCTCTTGTTTTGGCTCTTGGCTTGTACACACGCTTAGGACCAATTGGATTTTGATTCATGATACCCACAACCTTTCTGATAGACAGTGAGGAAATTCCGGCATTGGTGTTTTTGATAAAATTTGATCTTGTTTGTTGAGAAATTGACGAAACACTACTCAATGGCTAGTTATTGGTGGTTGAACCAATATTCACTGTAAAAAATAAACAATGAAAAGATATTTAAAATATAATCACTCATGCCAGATTTTACTTAGAAAAACTATACATACACGCATAGTTTCTAACATTAGATAAACTTGCAGATTTTAAATGTGTTGGTGTTGTACGATTCCTGGTCGTTACAGAATATGAGTTTTGGAAACTCGATCGGCTATTGCTCGGATGAACGGAATATATATTCGTATGAACTGCATATTAACCATTTATTTCAATACATTGTAAAAAACATAATATATGTTATGATAAACCATACCGTTTGTAATATCCGATAACGGAGTCGTTGAACATTGCAAGGGGTTTTCTATGGTTGAATCTGTTGGTTTGTGCATTACAGGCGTTGAATAACTATGAACTTCCCCGAGCAACATAGTTCCATTATTATCTAAAATATCATGATCAAATGAATATACAAATTAAAGTATACAAATAATAACATTATAAGAAGTATAACATTGTATTAGTCTTACCGCTACCAGCCATGTTCGTATTCTCACTTTCATTGCCGTTTGTTCGTTGTAGATTTGCACCTTACAAAGAAAGTGTGTAAAAATGTGTTGCATTCCAGACCCAAAATGTGTTTACAATACAGGGTGGTGAATATAAAAAAATATATTAACAAAGGGGATACTTACCAATCACAGGTCCTTTTTCTTGAATTCTTGTACTTCTTCTTACAGAAGTTGTTTGTACAACATTACCTGATGTGTTTGATACACCTTGATGAGATGCAGAAGATGATCCATTTGCTCGTTTCAATTTTTTTGCTCTTATGATATCTATACGTTTTTCTCTTATCAACCTTTTGTTTGGATCCATAGTAATTGTAAACGAATATAGATATGAACATATGAAAGTGAGGTTGAGATAAATTAGATTGTTGAGCACATCTTTTTCGTTTTAGAGATTTAAATGAATGAATAATTCAAATTAGTTCTACAAATAACAAAGATGCCAGGAGTTTTAAAATTTGTATAAATTTGAATTTTTGAATTTTTAAAATTTGCAGGTATTTGATAGATGCAAAGTATTTAAATCTATATTTAAGTTCAAATATAAAACTGTTTCCCAATTTTTCTCAAAAATAAATTCATTGTAAATTAAGTTATATATTTTTTTTTTATATAAAAGGTGAATGTGTAATTGCATGTACGATTTGCTTGTATTTTGATATATAGTGTATGATAGTGTGTTAATGAAATATTGATATAAGTTGGTAAACTAATAAAACATCAGAGTATAATTGATAAATTAACAAATAAGGTCCCGTAGCTTAAATATGTTTAAATGACATGCAATTTATATTGATTCAACAGAAATTAACTAACGAAACTTGAAAGACAAAAAGAATGAAACAAAAACGCAAATAAAAAATAATAATAATAAAAACTCTTATTGAGGACATTGTTGAATTAACGTTTTAAGCTTCAGAAATCATCATCAGAATCTTCATCGTCTGTAGCATCATCATCAACATTTGCATCATCAATGAAGCCTTCCATATCATCTGCATCATCCGTGTCTTCATAACTAACAGGTTCAGAATCATCCAAATCAATACCAGCTTCTTCATCAATGAAATTGTTAGTATATTGAATATCGGTAGTCTCGTCAATGCTAACGTCATCATTGATATTGTTTTTTTCAATGTCTTCATCAGTATCCTCATCAAAGAGAGTATACTTGTTGGGTTTAGATCGTGTAGTCATCTTCTTGTTTGTGGAACGACGGAAAGTCATAGGTGCCGTATCGTCAAACTCCTATGTTAAAAATGCATTGCTAAATCAGATTAAACATGTATAGATTGTTGTTATAAAAAGTTATTAAAAAACACAATAATAAACTATTTGGATTTAATCAAGATACCGTTTTTTCATTTTTTGGTCTTTTAGCGTCAACGACTTCTTTATTAGCTGTTACATTTTCTTCATCGGAAGAAATAAGATTCACAACGGGGTTGTGTACAACGCTGCCATTCTTCATTAATCGTCTCCTTTTAGTTTTTGTGGGGAACGGCTGCACAATTTTAAAATATTCAATGTTTTGTTGAAAGAATTGATATTGATATGTTATATGTGTATATATATTGTCATCATACCAAATTGTCATTGGATATAACTACTACATTTTCTTCGTGTGCAGCTTCAACAGAAGGTCCTTTTGATTCATACGTTTCTTGTTCCTTGGTCACCTGCAAATATAGAGCATGAAAAAATAGTAGGCCGGTAAACACCTAAAAAAAAGGGGAAGAGTTGTTAGTTTTATTGTAAAACTGATAAACCAAAATAAGAATAATGTTTTACGAATTATAAGTACCTTGGGGGATTCTGTGTTAACCATTGTTGATATTATACGTATAATGTTTTATTGGTTTTGTGATGATAGGAATGGTAGGATATATATATATATATATATATATATATATATATATATATATATATATATATATATATATATATATATATATATATATATATATGCAAAGTAAGATAAAATATGAATTGAGATTTAATATTTGTATTTTAAATGTTTAATCACTTCTTGATAGACGTCATTTTTAAGTGTGCTGAATCAATTTGAAACAAATTGAAAGTTTGATAAAAAAAAATCATTGATATTTTAAAAGATAAGAATGTTTGTTTAGATTGGATGGGGTTTTTTAATGATTTCAATTGAATGTGTACGTTTATGTTATATATCAAATATGGATTCAACATTTAGTTTGGATGTGTCCAAAATCACCTAAAGCTCTTTTGATATTGTCTTAAAATTGACTCAGTAACCCATTTATGACTAAGTTGGCAAATAAAAAGTGCATGGTTTAAATCAGTGGCGGAGTTAGAAAAAATTTTGTGGGATGGCCGAAACAAATTTTTTTTCTGGAAAACTATTAAATGAGAAGGCCGAGATGAAAAGGATTTATTTTTTACACATAAAAATGCAAATAATTACACTGACGGACTTAGGCCTAACTCCTAAGGGGCCGCGACCCTTCCTGGTCCTCATGTACCTCCGCATATGGGTCAAATTGTTGTCTCATATCCAATGCAGGCTATAGGACTTTGTAATATATTAAATCATAAATCTAATAATTCTTATTGACTGATGAATTGAGAGCATGCAATTGGAACATGTTCCGCTCATATTACATGAAAATGATGCTAGATATTTACATACCCTTTGATTCAAGGTTATCTTTGCTACATTTAGCGAATGCTCCTGAAGAATGAATATATATAAGAAGAAGGATATATGAACTAAAAATGATACAAATAAAGATTCAAGACAAACTACTACCTCGCGACATAAAATTCAACATTTTCCAGCATAAACAGCTTAATAGCACATCCGGTTGCAAGATCACAACTTGATCCTTGGCCCATCACAACCGTAAAGCTCAACAAAACCATGTGCCATATGCCATATGCACTTGACCATTCCATATTTCAGACGCTAGACCACTTAGCTAATCTAGATTTTTACAGATTAAAAAAGTGCTACTTGACATGGCTAATATTCAATCTATACAACAATCTTGTTAGTGTGTTGCATATGGTGTAAGTTGCAGCATATGTCCTTTCTTCCAGTCAATTATTTGATCAGTGAGCCACTCTGTAGTTTATATATCGATGTTAGTTTTTGTTTAGTCATATGTATATGAGATTGTCTGTTTTGGTTCCATGCGGGCATTGATGGCTTTTACTATGGAAATTATGTTCTCATTGGTTTTAGCTATCAAAGTACAGATGTGGTAGTACGTAACACTGAGTCAGTGAAGGTTATGTTTTCTAATGTTCGTTTGTATTATTGTTTTGTTTTATTTGGGTCCCAACCCTCTTTTATTGAGCACACAAGCAAAATTGATGCTCAAACAATTACATATATCAGGAAACATGCCTCATTAATATTAAATAATCCATAAAAAGTTCAAAATCTTATAATATAATAGATCATGCAATAATGGTTTTTCAATCTATATATGTTTCTTTTGATCATAATGCAGCTTCGTGTTATCGTTGCTGTCTACGGATTCATTGTCAATAACATCCACTTTAATTGTCTCTTGATACCTGGTATCGTTGTCCTTTACTATGTTGTCTAGGTCGTAGTATAAGGATTCCTAAATAATGAATAAAAAATCATTAGTTATGAGGAAACTATAAAAGGAGAATGTGTAATTGCATGTATGTTTAAAAAAATAACATATGATTCGCTTAATTGTTTTAAGAAGGCCAGATATAACATGTTCATCATTGGTCATTTTTTAAACGTTGTAGGCATACAACTCCTTCTCAATGTTATAGTGAGAAATATCGACTTTAAAAGCAAACTTACTCCCCACGAGTTGTTGTAAAGCTGGCGGGAAAGAGTGTACATCAACGGCCTGTGCAACAAAATATACAAAGTTGGAAATTTACAAACTAATTTAATTATAACACAAAATATTGCAAAATATGTTAATTAAACATGTTCTTGTATTTTTAGCAATTCCTGAGCACTGCTGTTGATAATCCTAGAGATTTCTCTGTCAAATATAATGAAGGAAGTACTCCCACTCCAATCAATAACTCTGACAGAGACTTTAAACCTATAGTAAGGTTAGTAGATGTTTTATACCATGAACTAACATTTATACAAAGTTACAAACTGGATAAATAATAAGTAAATGGTAAATAAAATACCTAGGGATAACAATTTGTGGTTTGGTTTTGCAAATCCTACACCACATATCGTCTTTTCTTGGTATGCCATTAGAAATTATACTTTCAAGTTCATTTGCATCATTCAAATATGTAACATTCATGTTACATTCAGAGCAGCTAAAGTAGAACCAAGAATTATCGGTTTCCAGACAAACGATAGTTGCCAATACAAGAGCATGTCCGGGCTGTCAAAGGAAGTTATAAAAAAGTTATATGCTACCTTATATCCAAATTGAGTTTGTCATTATTAAAAAGAGTTTAACATGAAACATTTTCTGAATCGCGGACATCTTCTATGAAATGAAAGGGAAAACAGTGCAAGATATCATCAATGTAAGTTGAGTTGTACTTTTCGGAGTTAAAAGATATCCTATTTGAAATTTTCTGTTCATAATCCTGAAGCATCAACCTGCATTATAACGAAAAATTTGCGTTATTGAACAAAGAAAACTTCTTCGATAATGCACGTTTGATATGATAAACATGTTTCACATACTTGTGTCTGAATTATTTGATTTCAGGGATATCTGAGTTTATCAATAAACGGGTAGCATGATAATCGTTGTGGATACTTTCATTAGCTGTAAAGTTAACAATGGACATTATTATTGAATAACATAAATAAGTTTGCAAATGATTATCTGTTTATTTAAAGTCCTTAAATAAAACACATTTATATTGATTATTAGTACTCACATGTTTGATAACGACCATGTTGCACGATGATGACGATACTTGGTTGTTCATATCCTTCTTCGCTACTAACATACTTGTTTAACCGCCAAGCATAGTCTCCATGGAAAATGCAATGCAATCGATTATGCCTATAGGAAATGATGATATTAGTTATGAACTTTTTATAAATAAAAGATTATATACAAAACAATCACATGTATATAGAAACAACATACTTTAAATCTATGATATCAAACTCTAATAACATTGTAGGATAGCCATTGAATTCCACATTTTCAATATCATAACATCCTGTGATAAAACCTATCACGTCTGCATTTAGATGTAAAATATGCTTAGTTATCACAATAATATGGAGAAGAAGATTTGAGGTTTCTGTAATAAACTTGTATGTTAAATAAAACTTACCAACACATTTATTAGCATCGAAATGGTAACTTAGTATCGTATCAAAGGGAACAAAATGGAATCGATTCAAGGGTGCTTCAAATCTGTTGCAATTCTGGACTTCGGTGTTTTGGTAAAAGTTAATTTTGTAAGGGTGACATGTGTACTTAAGTTGCCCATGGTACTCGTCAACACCGAAATTGGATACATAAACATAAGCACCTTCATCAAGGATTTTGTCAAAATGATTGACTAATTCAGTCACAACCGATCCATGTATTCTATCACCCTATTAATAAAGGCACATAATAACAAACATATATAGGCGAATGAGAATTGGTTGGTTAAAATAAAGTTCCAAAAGATGAAGTTCGAACCTACATCTTTATCCATTAGGATAAACCCCAAGCTGGTTACAATGTTTTATATATATGGTTAAAAGTTTTAGTCAGTTACATTATGTTCAATCGCTATAATTTTGTCCTTTAACAATACTCGCTTTGTGTCATGCATAAGTTTTAGTAAAACAGTTTATTGAAAATACATTTATATAAAGAGAAGTGTTTGAATATAAGAGCAGTTTCCATGCTACTGATTTCGGGCCTGCTGGTTTATTCAAAAGTGTGTCTTGTTCTGAATTTGAGGGTATGACACTTCTAACATGTTTCTTAAATATATGGCATAGGCAATTTTAATTAAGCACCTTCAATTATAATTAGGATAAAAGATGGACCATTTGTCGTTGGAAGATCTCAACCTTCTATAGTAGATCTCAACATAAATTAACACTATTAATCAAGAAATCAACAATAACCCCATGATCTCTCACCAGGAGATGAAAGACACATAATAACAAACATATATAGATGAATGATAATCAGTTGCTTAAAATAAAGTTTCAACAGATGAAGAAAGAACGTACATCTTTATCCATTAGGATGAACCCCAAGCTAGTTACGATGTTTTGTTTTGACCATTGCTTCCATAATCTGTCAATCTTTACACAGATGGTTTGTTTGACCTTGCTAGCAGTCAAGGCCTTCAACAAAACTATGCCATTAGGGGATGTCATTATAAGAGTTTTTGGTGTTTAATGTTGTAGGTTTGAATATAGGGTATTTGTTTTTCCTGGACTTTGTTGTATATTTGAATTATTATGAATAATAGTTTCCTAAAATCTTGATCAAAAGCTTATCCAACGTTGACCAGGTTTGGTATTCCTAAAATATTGTTATAGATTTGAAAATAAATTATATTTTACTTTTTAGGTGTTTACCACGATCACTCTAGGTATCTAATTATAACAAAATTTGAAGCCTTTTAAAATATGTACATTATTTATAGATATCCTAACTTTGTGAGAAATTAAAGCCAAATATCTGATATGTTTGACTACTTTGAATAACTCCCAATTAAAGTATCTTATTCCATACAAAATACAAATGCGAAAGAATCCAAAATATTAGCTCTTGTAACTTTGCATCCAAGAATGACTTCGTGTCCTGTAGAAAACAATTTACCACTTAATAAAAGTGTGATGATAAGCCTTTTCATTATCGGAAACAGTCCATGTAAAAATGTAAATTCATCACTTAAAGAGAATTCATTACCATATCATCTACCATAGAGCCAAGTTAACTACCATTTGAACTATTTTATCCATTCTGAAATATGTGCACACTACACCTACAAAACTCATATACACATGTATAATCATCTCGAAGGTAACTGATTCTTATTCCAGTTGTTTACCCAATTTTGAAGACTTCTACTATGAAAAAGACAATTTACAAAAATAGATACTAAAATAATTTATAATTGTTACAGCATATCATATATTATTGAGCATCAAAATTATAGACCAAAGACAAATATCCGAATTACTGAATAAAAAATTCATTGTTATTAATCATTTACATTACAACTTTGTACATTACATTTTTCCAAATTACATTATTGGCAAAACAAAATTATGATATTGTTTCTTCTTCCACTTCCTTGTATAAGAGCAGTGACGACATGTTTCTTCTTCCACTTCGACGGCTAAGAGTAAATGCAGGTAATAGAATGACACTTTTAGAAAGCCGAATTCTTAAAAAATCTGCAAATACAAAGGTTGAAAGTTATCATTAATAACTACATTATAATTCATAACATAGCAAGGAAATAAGTGAATATGGTACGTTATTACCCGGTTGAAGTTTGACGAAATAGATCCAAGTCTTTTCACATTCATAAAATAAACCTACAAAAAAGAAATACCAAATGGAAAAATTTTATGCTGCAAAAGTTAGACATATCCTGCATAATAAACCTGTTTCACATAACAAAACTGTCCAAAATAGTTATATGAAATCAAAAAAAAAAAAAAAAAAAAAAAACAAAATAGTTCAAAAGCATAAAAACTGCCCATACTTAAGTCCAAAACAACCACAAAATTATTCTATAAAAGTATGCCTGTGTGCAACACAGTTTAAGCACCCCAAACATAAGTCCAAAAACAACCAAAGGAAATGTATGATTATGGGAAATGCAACCCACAATAGATGCAACCAAAAGTACGACTGTGAACAACACAGTATAACCAAATGTTTAACCAAATAATGTTTCAACAAAGCCAAATTACGGCTTTTCAATATTGATGTCCTTCAGTAAATCAAGTTTGGGTTTCTTGTTTGGGGTTTCATCAGAATCATCAAAGTCAGGATTGGGGATGGCTTCCAATTTTCTTTTCTCCGGGCTTGTAGCAGAGTCTTTGTCCACTGTACTCGGGGTCTTGTTCTCTTCGGTCATTGACAAAGCATCCTAAAAACAGATTTAGCAACCAAAACTAAAAATATTACTCAATCATGGTTCAATTAGTATTAATTGCATATTATACTAAAAATTAAAAACAGTTATTTTAGAGGTGGATAGCTTCACACTGCCACACCCGACTGACGATTCAGCATTCACGCTAGCAGACCCATCATTGACAGAATCCTATATAATAACAAACAAATCAATTATTAGATTACTTGTTTATATAGTATAATTTCAACAACATTTTATTTTATAAAATATATGTACCTCATTGTTAAGGAATTTTTTATGCAGTTCACTAATGACGTGTTTGTCATCGATCATTTTAAAAACTGTATACACATACCATTCTCTCTCAATGTTGTACCCAGAAACATCAATCTTGAAAGCATATTTTCTTCCCACAAGCCTCTCTAACGCTTGTGGGAATTGATCAACATCACCAGCCTGGGAAAGTCAGATAGATAGTAAGGAATTTTCAGAATCATTTGCATAATTTCTATGTTAGACGGGCTAATGACTTATGTGCCTGTTCCTGTATGTCCACCAACTCTCTAGCTTTTGTTGATGAGTCTTGACACGTCTCTATCAAAGAGTATGAACGATGTACTCCCACTCCCATCAATTACCCTTATCTGAACTTTGAACCTAAAATCAAAAATTAAAAACTTATTAACTGACAAAGTAATCTAGCAAAGTACATGTGTATCATTAAATGAGTAATAAAATACCTAGGGATAACAAACTGCATTTTTGTGTTGCTTGTTTTACACCAGAAGTTATCATTTGTTGGGTTCACATCAACAGGCCCATCTCCTTCGACATCAACAACAATTTCATTTTTATTGCTTACTTTTTTGTTGCTTTTACTACAACTCATGTAAAACCATGAGTTTTCGGTCTCCAAGCATAGAATAGAAGCAAGCAATATAGCATAGCCAGACTGTGAAATGTAACATATAAAATTTTATTCATATAACAATCATATAAAGTGGTATTCATATAACTGGCATAAAAACATAAACAATGTATCATTTCAATAAAATTTAACATTTGTACCTCATCTGAATCCCTAATTTCTTCAATTGAATGAATAGGGAAGCGATTCAGAAACTCTTCATGAGTTGAGTTGTAGGACCCTTTGCTAAGAGAGATCTTACAAGCGGTTTTCGTTTCTGCATCATCCAGCAACAGCCTGCATTTGTGATAATATGTTATTAATAATATGAATAAGATATCAACTACAATTAAATACAAAGAAGTGTTTGGCAATTCTGGTACACATACTTGTGCTGGAATTCTTTAATTTCAGGTATGTCCGAGTTAATGAACAACCTGGAACCGAAATAGCCATTCTGCACACTCTGCTTATCTGTTATATAAAAATTAAAGTATACTTTTGATCAAATTATATAATGTTGTTAATATTTATGAATACCCTATGTCAATTCATAATAAAGATAAATTTTTTATTAAGTATTACCTCTCCATATCTTGTACCTACCATACTAAACAATCACCACAATCTTTTGTTTGTAGGAGTTATCATTACTCACGTAATCATTAATTTTTTTGCAAACTCTCCACAAAATGTGCACCGTATTTCATTGGAACTGTAAACAGTATTAATTTGACATGTTATTGCAACACATGTATTCAGTATAATTGTGATGTATCAAATAAGACAAACCTCAGATCCTGTAGCTGGCATTGCAGTTTCTGTCCTGGTTTGCCGTTAATCTCCATAAGTTCAAGATCTCCACAGCCAGTTAGAACACCGATGATGTCTGAAAAAACAATAAACATAATGATGTAGAAACTAAAAATGTATGAATAACATATAGAACATCTGGGCATTAATATAATTAAATACAAAACTCATCGACACAACCATTATCAACAATATGGTTTTTTAGAAATTTTTTCAAATTCTATGAAATGGAAAACATTCTGAGGACCATCAAAGTTTGTAGTTTGCTTCACAACAGTGTTACGATAGAAGTTAATCTTGTAACAATGCTCCGTGTATTTGGTTTTGCCCTGGTACTCGACAACACCAAAGTTGGACAGGTACACAACAGAGCCTTCCAAAAGAAGCCTCTCAAAGGTATTGAGAACTGACTTCTCACAGATCCGTGAATCCTAGAACCCTATTAACAAAAAATAAACACGAAATCAAATGGTTTAAAAAAAAGGCAATGTGAAACAGTTATTTATGAAAAAAAATTAAAGGTTTTCGGCAATACCTCTTTGTCAACAAAGATCAATTCCAGGTTCTGAATTCCCATGGATTTCCCGTACACATTTTGTTTCCAGCACCGGTCAACTTTAACACAAATGTTCTGTGTTTTTTTTCTTGCCGTCAGGTCCTTGACACACACAATTGAGTTAGGGCTAGACATCGAAATACTTATGATAATGAATATAACTGCTATTGTGTAGATTGGTGATGGTATAATATGGGTGTATTTATACACGGACCATTATGATTTGAAACCCCTGTTAACCCTAGAAAAAATTGTGAATTCAAATCATGTTAATCTTATCAAATTGTTGATTTTAAATCATCTACATTGCATGTGGACGGGATATTGGTGAATTGCATAATTTTGTGATAAGATTGCACAAAATTTTGAAAAGGAATTATAAGATGTATATCAAGAATTTTTAGGTTGTGATAATATCAAATAAACTTAAATAAAAAGATATGTGAACTTACTTGGGATAGAATCCTCAAACATAGGTGATGTTGTTTTGGGATGGCATGGTTGCAGACATTCCTGGTGAATGTGTTTAGGAGGGAATGATGGTTAAAGGCGGCTTAAACTTTGAGATAAGGTTTAGTGTGTATTTGTGTGTGGGTTGGCCAAATGTTTTGAATGTGGGTTGGACCAAGGCTTCGAACATAAGCTTCTACCTTTTACCAAATTCTAATGTTTTAGCAAATTTAATTTTTTAAATGCTGAAAGAAATGTAGAAAAAAAATGTTTTAGAATATCAATTTCCGAAAATGATGATAATTTTGAAATTAGTTGTGAATTGACAAAAGTAGGCATCTTGAAAATTCAGCATTTACTTATTGAAGGGGTATTTAATGTCTTTTTCAACTGCTGTATATTAGTAAGTATAGATATCACAACCTTTTTACTCTAAAACCCAAACGAGTACCCACGTTTAACCAACCCATTACTACACTTTTTTCCTTTTAAATTTCCAGTTTGTAAACTTGTTTTTCATGCACACTATTCGACCCCATAACTCAACGAGACAAAAAAAAGAAGCTAAATAACCAAATTCCTAACTCACTAACACTCACACATTTATATCACTCATCCTACCCAGGTTTATATCTCGTTATATATGCATGCAAACAGACCTCTGTATCGACATACACACGACACAAATTTACGAGCCGAGACATATCTTCACACCAAGACCAAAAGACCCATGCACTTAGCCAATCCATTACCCAATTCATACCCTTTTACTTCAGTTTGAAATAAATTTTTAGATCACATTAGACTACCCACAACTCACGTACCGCACACCCCTCACTCTACCCTTCTTAGATTTGGTCAACGCGCATACTTTTATGGGTGTCTTATTAGGTTTGCAAGTCGTATAAAAGTCATATTACAGCAGATTATTAGTGCCTGGTTTAGGTTATTTCTAGGTCGAAATGGGCTGAACCAAGACATCAAAGCAGTTTAAATACCTGACATCAATTAAGTTGTATGGATGTATAGGTTATCATGATTTTACGTAGCGTAAAAAGTGTTTACAAGACCAGGTTAAAGGCGTGTACTAACACCTGGTCAGAACAGAATTTAGGTCAACTTTCAGGTTTACTATGTATAGCCTTCGTATGTTCCTTATAATGAACTATAGCCTTCGTATGTTCCTTATAATGAACAAATATTATGTTACATGTTATATCTTTTTCATCATTTCATTCGACCTTATATATATATATATATATATATATATATATATATATATATATATATGTTGCTTATAATCTTATGTGACTAGTTTCATTTATATGTTTCTCAAAAACGAACTACAGATATGTTTACATGTTCTAACGTATACATGTTGTATAACTCGAATTAAAAATTACACAAAGACGATGAGAAGGAGATACCTTGAGGACGATCAAACAAATCAAAACAAAGATACAAGAACCCATACCAAACCCTATTCGACTCAAACCAAAACCCACGATCAAGCCAAACAGAATCACCAACGATCACCAAGCTACTACGATCACCCTCGCGATCAGACCAACGTCCTTGGAGAAATGAGCAGTTTATGTGTAAATGGTTATTAGGGTTTCTTTGGGTGTGAAACGATTTGTATGTTCAGTTGAGAAACTTATGAGAAGAGTGGTGGAGATAAAGGCTGAAAATTCGAGTTTTGGGAAGTATGGATGACTGAGTCTTCTACTCCTTTTTAAATTTGAGCCCATGTATAATCGTGTACCCTTAAAATGAAATTGGACCCATCTTGTGAATTATATAAACGTTTTAGGTATAGTACTCAAAGTAGTATTTTTTATTCTTATTTTCCATTATAGAACATGTGACATTTATGTCCCAAAACAAATTTATATTCATCCCTATATTGACATATTAACGTGTGATGTTCTCTCATGAATTAAATGTTGTGTTGATTTCATATATTCTTAAGTCATTAGCTTTTTAATTATGTGGTTTAAAATTCGTAACAAATAGTTCACCTTAGATTATATTCGTATTTGAAAGTTTAAAGTATAACGGATTTGGAAACAAGTATTTTAGGTTATAACTAAGCCTAGGTTAATGATGACTAACCAGGTTAGGTGACGGTTCTCACAGTATCACCCCATTAGAATAAATTCGTCCCGAAATTAAGTTGGATCCACTACTAGAACTCTGCTCAACATACAAATGCGGGTACTTAGCCCTCATCTGATCTTCCCACTCCCAAGTATACTCTGGCCCTCTCTTCGAGTTCCATCGGTCATTGACTAAGGATATCTTGCCACGCTTCAGACTCTTTACTTCCCTATCCATAATCTCAACCAGTTCTTCTACGAAATGTAAGTCGCTTTTTATTTTAACCTCGGCTAATGACACATGCAAAGTTGCATCTGCCAGGCACTTCTTTAGGTTGGACACATGAAACGTATCGTGAATGTTTCTCAATTCTTGTGGTAACCTCAGTCGATAAGCTACGGGACCAATACGCTCAAGAACCTCGAATCGACCCACATACCTCGGTGCCAACTTTCCCTTTTTTCCAAAATGTACCACTCATTTCCAAGGTGACACTTTGAGTAGTACATGATCACCAACATTAAATTCCAACGGTCTACGTCATTTATCAGCATAACTCTTTTGACGATCCCTAGCTGCCTTATGTCTTTCCTTAATCTGAAAAATCTTATCCGTAGTATCTGTTACAATTTCTAGACCAATCATTTGACTCTCTCCAACTTCAGCCCACAGAATTGGTGATCTACATTTTCTTCCATAGAGCATATGGAATTGGGCACATCGAATACTTTTGTGGTAACTGTTGTTGTAGGAAAATTTGGCTAAAGGAAGATGTGTGTCCCAACTTCCCTGAAAATCCAAAACACATGCCTAGAGCATGTGTTCCAAAGTCTGAATCGTACGCTCGCTCTGCCCATCAGTCTCCGGATGATATGCCGTACGCATGTCTACACGCGTTCCCAAAGCCTTCTGTAGTGATTTCCAGAACCGAGAAGTAAAGAGACTGTCGCAATCAGATATGATAGATACAGGCACTTCATGCTTTACCACTATCTTCTTGATGTAAATCCTGGCTAACTTCTCCATCTCATAGTCATCTCGGATAGCTAGGAAATGAGCAGACTTCGTCAATCTGTCTACAATAACCCAGATTGCATTATGCCCACTGCTGGTACAATTATTCTCTCCTATTTCCACTCGAAAATCTCTGGCTGCTGTAATAATCCCAAGGTTTTTTGGTATTCGGCCTTGACCTTAGCACAAGTCAAGCATTTACTAACATAAGTGGCTATATCTTTCTTCATTCCTGGCCACCAATAAGCATCTCTTATGTCATAGTACATCTTGTCGGATCCTAGATTAATGGAGTATTTAGTGGTGTGAGCTTCATCCATGATCAGAGACCTTACGTTACCCACCAAAGGAACCCAAATTCGATCTAAAAAATACCATCCACCATCCGTCTTCTTTTCCATCTGTTGCCCTAAACCACGAAGAATCTCTGCCGATATATTATCGTCCTTACATGCTTCAACCTATGCTTCCAAAAAATTTCCTTTAATACCCGACTGTATAGTCATACTCAAAGCCCGTACATGATTTGGTTTAATTCACTCCTTCCTACTTAAGGCATCGGCCATGACATTCGCCTTGCCCGGGTGGTAGCGAATATCACAGTCGTAATCACTAAGTAGTTCTAACCATTGCCTCTGACGCATATTCAGCTCCTTCTGATCGAAGATATGTTGAAGACTTTTATGGTCTGTATAAATAATACTCTTCGTCCCATACAGATAATGTCTCCAACTCTTACGAGCAAAAACTACTGCTCCTAGTTCTAAGTCATGAGTGGTGTAGTTCTTCTCATGAATCTTTAACTGTCGAGAAGCATAAGCAATCACTTTACCCCTTTGCATTAGTACACATCCAAAACCCTGGTTTGAAGCATCACAATATACCACGAAGTCATCCGGTCCGTCTGGAAGTGTTAAAATTGGGGCATTACATAGATTATCTTTCAGGGTCTGAAAGGCTTTCTGTTGTTCTTTCTTCCACTCATACCTTTTGTTCTTCTGTGTCAACAATGTAAGTGGTTTGGCGATTTTGGAAAAATTAGCGATGAATCGTCTGTAGTAACCTGCTAAACCCAAGAAAGAATGTATCTCTGATGGTGTAGTAGGCGGCTTCAATCCTTCATTGCTTCGATCTTTTTGGGGTCAACCTGAATTCCCTTATTGTTCACCACATGCCCAACAAACTGAACCTCTTGTAACCAAAACTCACACTTTGAGAATTTAGCGAACAACTGCTCCTTCTTAAGTAGCTCTAGAATTAGCCTCAAGTGGTTTTCGTGTTCCACCTTTGACTTTGAGTAGATTAAGATGTCATCGATAAAAACAATAACGAATTTTTCAAGGTACGGTTTACAAACGCGGTTCATTAGGTCCATAAAGATGGCAGGTGCGTTGGTTAACCCAAAAGGCATCACGGTGAACTCGAAATGCCCATAACGAGTTCTAAAAGCAGTCTTTAGGATGTCTAATTCATGTACTCTCAGTTGATGGTAACCAAAACGAATATCAATTTTTGAAAAATATCGGGAACCCTGTAGCTGATCGAATAAGTCATCAATTCTAGGAAGAGGGTAACGATTTTTTATAGTTAACTTGTTTAGCTCACGATAGTCAATGCACATACGGAAAGAACCATCCTTCTTCTTGATGAGTAAGATAGGTGGTCCCCAAGGTAAATGACTTGGGCGGATGAAACCCTTGTCTTGCAGTTCTTGGAGTTGTTTAGACAATTCCTGCATTTCTGAAGGTACTAAACGATACGGGGATTTGGCAAGAGGTGTTGCTCAAGGAATTAGGTCTATACGGAATTCGACTTGTCATTGAGGAGGCAATCCAGACAAGTCTTCAAGAAAAACTTCAGGGAAGTTTGGACAAAAGCAATATCTTTTAGTTCATTAGTTTTCATACTCATAAGGGATTTTGGGTTTTCTTTGGTACGTTCTCCTAGAACATGGAGAAAGTAGCCATTTGTTAACGGGATTCGAACTACCTTCTCGTGATAGATGATTGCGGCCTTATGTTTTGACAACCAATCCATACCCACAATTACATCAAAACTCCCATGTCCAAAAGGTATTAGGTCAATAGTGAATGGGGTATCCTCTAATAATAGAGTGCACCCACGGATGATGCTATTAACTTCTATCTCTTTACCATTAGCTACTTCAATAATATAACTGGGTTTTAACATACTAGACTCTAAGTTAAGCATGTTCGCAAACTCAGTGGTGATAAAGCTAAAATCGGCACAAGAATCGAATAACACAGTAGCATAATGTTTGTTAAGAGAGAATGTACCGGTCACAATTTTCGGATCTTGACGAGCTTCATTCGCACCCATGATGAAGACTCTTCCCCTTCGTTGGTTTCTAGCATTTCCCTGTTCCTGATTTCCCCCAATAGCCAAACGGTTTCCCATTTGACCAGGTGCCATATTCAGCTTAGGACACGTGCTACGAAATTGACCTGGGTCCCTACACTCACAACATACCCTTCCAACCATGTTGACCGCACTGGTGTTGCCTGTCGGTTCACTGATTGGCAATCCTTTGCAAAATGACCGCCTTTCTTGCAAACGAAACACATACGACACGGAGCTAGTGTTGGATGATGATAAGTACACTTATCACATTTGGGAAGATTTCTCGTATACTCCCTTCTCTCCCGGTTGTTTGTAGTCACCGGATTAGCCGCCACGAACCCCTTTCCTGTCCCAGCCCTCTTTTTGTTTGATCACATACCCCCTTGTTTACTCGAATCTCCATCTTCCCTTCTCTTTTCACCGTTCTTTGGAAGTAACCCACAATTAACCGCTTCATCAGTTAGTGCTCCTGCTTTCTGTATGGCACATTGGAGAGTAGTTGGTTCAGTAGTGTAACAACCGTGGTTTTAGCAGGTCAGTTTGACTGATAGTCTTGACTCGGTTGACGTTTGTTTGTTGTGTCTTAGGCTTCTGAAGTGATATAGGTGAGTTTTAGCACTAAATCTCTTTATGTAAATGGTTTTTATTGTGATTTGGAAAGTATTGATTTTGGGAAAGTTCATTTTTGATCGCCTTTGTGGTGTAGAAATGACTTGTGAAGTTTTGGTGTTTTTGTGTTTTTGTGTTTTTGCGTAACGAGTCTTCGTTCATGTATTTGAGCGTTAGCAAGTTACGAGGAGTTTGTTTTTATGTATTATACATTTATAAAGGGTGAAAATCTATTTTTGGAAACTTTATTTTTGAAAATGATATTTTTCCAGTTTGTCGTAAAATTTATGTTTATCACGTAAGACGTTAGTTATCGTTACGGGTTGTTATAAAATATCAAAAGTATAAGGTTTTGAGTGTAATAATTTAATTTAATAAAAAAATATAATATAATATAATATAATATATATATATATATATATATATATATATATATATATATATATATATATATATATATATATATATATACAAAACTTCGGCCAAGGGGTGTTTTTAGGGAAAAAGGAAACCCAATTTGAGCCCAAATACAATTCCTAGCAATAAGGAATCCTAGTCCAACCCAAATAAGCCCAACCCCAACCCATATAACCAAAAACCAACGACCCATACCCCTATTTTCTGTAAATTTGAGTCGATCACAAGGGCAAGAGAAGGGAAGAAAATTAGGGTTTATAGATTGAAGCTAAAATCAAAAATCAAGGTAAAATCTTTAAACCCTATGTTCAATTAATTGATTAATTAATATAATTCATGCAATAATTATATGATAGATTAGGGTTTGTGTTAACTTCTGTAAATTAATGTTATTAAACATGTTGGGATCAATTAATGATAATAATATGGTGATTGGTTATGAGAATTGAGCGTAAAACATGCTAGTTATTGAGTTAGGGTTTTGACAGATTTGTAAGGCTATAAAGATACAAGTGTATTTAACAGATGGTGAAGAATTAGATCACGAATTTTTAGTCTAAATTTAAGTTTCATGAAAGATCTTTCCAAAAAGTCCGGCCATGATAAATTTCAAGGTCGGGAAGTTAGTCTTTTGATTTTTCTTTGATAGGGTGTCAAAGCTGTTAAACCGGGACAGAATTTGGGTAAAAGTTTGATAGTGAATAGTGGGTGAAAAGTGGTATTTAGGTTAGCCCTTCTGGAATAGTTAATTTTTAGGTTATCTTAGACTACCACGAAAAGTATTCGCGATAAAAAGTTTTGGAAATATTTTATTCTAATTAAAACTTTTTGGTGTGCGTTCAGATCTGAATTTGGATAGTTGACAAGTTTGATTTTCTTTTGAATACTTGTGTGTGTTATTGGTCCATGGCCTTCGGGGATTAGCTTGCATGATTATGAGAGACCATGGTAAATTTTTGGTGTGAGTTGTTGAGCTTTAATTGTTATGATTTCATGTGGGCGAATGTACCCTAAAATTCTGCGTTTTCTGATTTTAAAAGTGCAAGGAATTTAGTGAGTGTTAGGTTATGGTAATGGTTAGTATGGTGTCTAGGAGATCCATGGTGGCTCATATGAGTCTTAGACATCCATCATATGTGTATTACATGGGTTATAGCTTTTGGCTTGACCATGTGTAATGTGGATTTATTTTTGTGTGTTATAGATTGTGGTTTGGTTTTGTGGAAGCTGCAAGGTTTGAGGTGAGTTCATAGTCCCATATTTTTACTTGTTTTAAACTTGGGATGGGAATGATGCTTGTCTTAAATGTTTAAGTTACTGTGATTATGTGTGTGTCAAAAGAGCTTGGACTTATAATGTTATCGTATGCATGCTATGTGTGATTATTTGCTTGTGTGGATATATATGTGATTCGATTAGGAAGATGCTTATCCTGTTGCTGGCGCATGTGACCTAATTGATGTTGTAATCATTGTGGGATCGGAGGACACGAGTTGTCCTGTTGTAATCATTGTGGGATCGGAGGACACGAGCCGTCCTGTTGTAATCATCGTGGGATCGGAGGACACGAGCCATCCTATTGTTGACTTTGTGTGTGATTATTGACTTGCAAATACATGTAGCTTATATGATAACTATATTTTATTTGTCCAGCTTTGTTTTATAATCACAGTGGACTGGTTGCCTTGAGAGTGTATGTGTGTCTTAAACCTATGAATCTCACCAACATTATGTTGACGTTTTAAGCATCATTTTCAGGTGAGCATTCTAAGGCTATGATATAAGGAAGTGATTAGACAAGACCTTAGTTGCATTGGAAGTGGTTTATCTGTTGTGTTTGAAGTTTATCATGTTGTTTTCTTCCGGGTATTGTTATGACACTTTGTGTCTATTCTTTGCCATATTTATTGCATGTAGTTATTCTCTATATAGACACCATGTGTTGTGATGATATCCATGAAGTTACACCCGCGCGTTTCCCCTGTGGCGGGGTATGACAAGTAGCCTTTACCATACCACAAATTTGAGGAACCAACCCGTTGATATACCTAGCAATACATTTAGGCTCCGGAGTAACCAAATGTTAAACCAACCTAGCTAGATCATGAAATTTGTCAGTATACTCCAGCTTCTGCATCTCATTATCTGGACAAAACTCCTCGATGATCAACACCTTAAAATCTTCACATGACATAGCAATCACAACATCCTTACCCCTAGCCTGTTTTTTTAGTATTCCACCAGGTTAGGGCTTTGTTGATTAGGGAACTAGCCGCATACTTCACTTTCTGGAGATCAGCACATTCACTAATATCCATAACCGACTCCATCTTTTCTATCCACCAGGTAAGTGCTATTGCAAATCCCTTGCCATCAAACTCTTTCGGTCCACAAACGGTGAACTCCTTAAACGTACACCCCACCTTGCCACTACCACTACCACTACTTCCATCACCACAACCTTTTCCCTTTTCACCCCCGCTACCGTTTACGCTTCTACCATTGTTAATGATGTGGTCACCCACTTGAGTGACAATTTCTAGGAGTAGTGCTTTAAGTTGTTGTTGGATGATTGTAGCAAAGTCTGGGGGATTTTCGGATTTTCTTTTGTTAATGGGTTTGGAGGATTTGCGTGTCTTTGGAGCCATCGTTCTATAAAAGGAAAGGTATTCATATCGGTCTGATGGACGGTGAAAATAGGATAAGAACATAATATCAGAATAAAATAAGAATATAATGCCAAAATATGATTGTCTCACTTCAATTTATACATGTTAATACTTCTTGATGCAACAATGTTCACAAGTCCACGTGTGTTGTGATGCATTTATAATTACGTTGGCCACCCATAATTATACATGCATGCATTCACACGTGTACTCATTACCAAGGTTACACCTGTCAGTGTTAACACTCTAAATAAGCAAATATGAAACCATAAAAGAAACAAAAAGTATAATTCTCTCAAGACCTCCAAGTTCCATATAAAATATACCATAAAATAATCCCTTATAAAACAAGTTCTAATAAAATGAAGGGAAGTAAGGGCAAAAGGCAGTCTCATAGATTAATGCACACATAGATACTATGATGCATACTACATGAGGAATCTTAGGTTATAGTCTAGGTAAAACTACCTAATTCTCTATAACCAAGGCTCTGATATCATTCTGTCATACCCCGCAAAGGCAGAAACTCGAGGTGTAACAAGAAATGGTATCGTCATAACACATGGTAATAACAATAGAGAATATGCTAAGTGAACAACAACCAATTGTCATTACAACTCCTGAACAAGCATGGAACTTGTGTCAAGGATGGCCGAAACATAACAACATAATCATATAAAATCAAAGGGTCTTCCCAAAACAGGTAAAATACACAAAACAATGTCATGATATCCAATACTAGAAACAAAGTCTCAAAAGCCATAAAAGTAGTCGATAAAGATAAATGCCTAAGGTCTCTTGCTAAACCATGCAAGTAATAAACTCTTTAAGAATTCTTATTCTCTTCACCTTAAAATGATACTCAAAATTGTCAACATAATATTGGTGAGTTCGTATGTTTAAAGCAAAGAAAACTAGGTTGTCATGCATAATTGTTTGAGACAGGTGTGCATATAAATAAAGCATAGCACTAAACATACTCACGTATATATATATTTCTCGAATATACACATGCAATATAACCTCATGTATATTCAATAAATATCACAACCATTTTACTCTAAAACCCAAACGAGTACCCATGTTTAACCAACCCATTACTACATTTTTTTCCTTTTAAATTTCCAGTTTGTAAACTTGTTTTTCATGCACACTATTCGACCCCGTAACTCAACGAGACAAAAGAAGATGCTAAATAACCAAATTCCTAACTCACTAACACTCACACATTTATTTCACTCATCCTACCCAGCTTTATATCTCGTTATATATGCATGCAAACAGTTTGTATCGACATACACACGACACAAATTTACGAGCCGAGACATATCATCAAACCAAGACCAAAAGACCCATGCACTAAGCCAATCCATTACCCGAATCATACCCTTTTACTTCAGTTTGCAACAAGTTTTTAGACCACATTAGACTACCCATAACTCACGTACCGCACACCCCTCACTCTACCCTTCTTAGATCTGGTCAACGCGCATACTTTTATGGGTGTCTTATCAGGTTTGCAAGTCGTATAAAAGTCATATTACAGCAGATTATTAGGGCATGTTTCAGGTTATTTCTAGGTTGAAATAGGCTGAACCAAGACATCAAAGCAATTTAAATACCTGACATCAATTAGGTTGTATGGATGTATAGGTTATCATGATTTTACATAGCGTAAAAGTGGTTACAAGACAAGGTTAAAGGCGTGTACTAACACCTGGTCAGAACAGAATTTAGGTCGACTTATGAGCAGTACATATGATTTGAGGTTTACTATGTATAGCCTTCGTATGTTCCTTATAATGAACAAATATTAGGTTACATGTTTGATATGTGGGAGTCGCACCAGGTTTTACCTCTCAAGGGATCTCGAGAAGCTTACAACCCCCACCAGGCAGTGTACCTGATCGTTGTAGTATAGTATAGCGACAAGTACAGGGGGATTGATCGTTCAACTCAGGAATAGTGTCGCTAGGATTAGAAAGTCTCCTAAACTAGGTCTAAAGGTGAGGGATGATTCTTTTTGTATTTTTATATTTTATAAAAGCAAGTAAAATCTCGGGTTTTGGAAGAGTGGGCGGAATTAGTTACTAGCCAACTAACCCAATTAACTAAGATGCAATCAAAATAAAATAACAGAAATGAAAATAAATCTAATTATACTAGTGGTGGAAACAATAATGAGGAAAATTATGTTTACTTAGGTTTCATTACTCCCTAGATATCTTTTACAGGTTGATAGCTTGTTACAATTGCATGGATGACGGGTCATATTCCTAATACTAGTCGTAGGGCCGTGTACAATATTCCCTAACACTATAGGATCCTACTTCACTCCTATGTCGAGCCATTAGAAGCTCCTAACTTGGGATCATTAAAATTCTTCTATGCATTAAATAAAACCAAAAATCGTAGTACACCTCCGATCATGTTTCTTAAAACGTTCAAGCAAGTTTCCAATGGAAGTCTGCCAGTTTCTTAAGCCTAACATCGAATACAATCATCCGTAACAACTATAAACAAACAATCAACCCATAATCAACATCTAGGTTTCACTACATCTAAGCAAACACAAAAGAAATCTAGCCTAGCATGTTAAATAGAAGACAAGCGTAAGATATAATCAAACAACACATAGATATATTGATTGATTTGAAAGGATACTTATCTCTTATTGAACATGAAAGATTCAAAGGGTTGAAACCCTTGAAAAAGCTGTAAAGTTCAGCCTAGGGTTTTTCCCTCAAAGTTGCACACTAATGAATGAAATTTGAAATACTATATATAGATTTTACAGGGTGACGGCGTCATGTGTTAAGTTGTGACACCGTCAACTCACCGCCATAATAGAAATCGTGTTGCCTAGATCTGATTTTGACGTCGTCCTGTGTAAAATTCTTCTGGGCCGTCACTTGTGTTTTGACCCTGACGGCCTTGGTGACGCCGTCAGGTCCTATAGTTAAAAATCCTCTGGACTGTCACGTGTATTTTCCACATCCACCTCTTTTGTAACTCTTGACGCCGTCGTTAAGGAAGTTGTGACGCCGTCAGGTACTGTTCCTAGCAAGGAAAATTAAGACTTTGCCGTTTTCTGCACTTTTATGCTCCAAAAACGTCCAAAATTCTTTCTTTTCCAGATTTCTCTCCAAAAGTACCTAAAATGACAAAAGGAACGATTTAGGGCAATAATTGATCGAATAATCTCGAAATCAGCCTTAAATAACCCCTTAAAAGTGGTTCACTTTTCGCATCATCAAATACCCTTACACTTGAGATTTGCTTGTCCTCAAGCAAATGCGCTTTTATTTTAATCAAAATACAAGTTAGGGGTCATTTAACACTAATATAAAAGTAATTACAACAAATAATCATTCCACTAAAGACCAAAGACAAGCACGGAGGTCATACACTAGCACCTCACAAATAGTGTTTAGATACTCACATCTCTCGGGTGTAATAAAGTATATATCATAATAGGGAAATGGAAAACATCTCTCACTACCTTTCATAGCAAAATAGATTACCATAGGCTTGGGAAAGGATCAAACCTCCACCACTTGGCGTAAGCACCTAGGAAAAACTATCAAAGAGGTCTTTCAAAGGTTATAACGTTAGGTGTAGGGATATGGAATACACGGTTTTGTTGGATAAAGGCAATATTTACTGGTGGCGAGTTAATCATCTTGGTTAATTACATGTACAATATGGCGTTGCTAAGCCAAGACTCGACTCAACTTAAGCAAATAAATCAAAAATAACAAAAACATAAAACAAACATAGAATGAAACGGGATGGTAGTCCGTATGTTTATCTCTTTTTGTTTTTCTATACATTTTTTTTCTTTTTCTTAATTTTTCGTTTTTTTTTTTTTTTTTTTTTTTTTTTTTTTGCATACACTCTTACCCTACCATCCAAAATAATACATCATAGGGAATGTACATTCTCCTTACACTTGAATTTTTACATACTTTACAATAAACTAATCTAATGACTCGAATTAAGATAATCAAAACACTTAGAGTACTTTTTAAGATTAACGCACATATGGGGGTAATATATGATGTTCTTCCCCATTACTCCATAACACAAGTACTTTACCCATGAGTCTCAATCGTCCCAAAATAATATGTACAAGATATGACTCGACTTAGCAACCATCTAATCAATTAGATAATTAACTAAGGGTTTAAACATGTAACAATAATGCACTAAAGATGAGTGCATATACGGAAGGCTAAGGCAATTTGGTTGCACATTTGGGTGGGTTGTAACAAATTATTCCTTTAAGTAAGATGCTTAAAGTTAGAAACAAAAAGATAGGCTCGGAGGGGTGTACTAGGGGTTTCGTGTACTAAAAATGAGTACATCGCTAAGGTGTCAGAAAAATCAATTGAATTTACTAGTCAAGTAATATGACTTAAATGGTCAAGTAATTATGATACGGGTTTAACACAAGGGTGATCCTAATGCCTCTTATCATGTAGTAAATCCTACTACACGAATGTAGTCTCACTAGCGGTCTCGGAATGCATCACTAACGCAAGTTCTAGAATCTAAATGCTACCGGTACACTCATAAGCACTAATAATGGATGCTTTTCCTATCAAATCTAAAGGCGAACCTCACATATTTGGGTGGAAAATTTTTCTGAATAGTACGGTTTTGTGCTAGTCATACAACTCCTATCCATGAGATGCTTGCTAAGGCTAAAGCTTCACTCCTAAATGTTGTAAAAAAATTTAAATTTGGCGCTAAAATTACACTAACAAGTATTTCTCTTAGTTTTATTACACACCTACCATCAAACAAACAAACTCAAGTGCAATAGTATCCTATAAGGTATCATCATTTACCCTCCCCTTACAGTTAGGATGAACATTGTCCCCAATGTTCAATTAAAGAATGTAAAAGTAAAACAGGTAAAAGAATGAAAGCAAATACTCCCCTGATTCGTTCGATGTGGATAGTGTGGCAACAAGGTTAGATATTCCTCCAAGAAAATGAACATTAAAAGCTTCCCTTCTAGAAATATAAATCATCTTCTTGTCATATATAACCTGTTAAACCTGAGAAAACAAACAAGGCAACCTCGCGTAAAATCGGCGGCAATCTATATATACTAACAAGTCCTAGAAAGAAATTTAAGATATAATGCTTGTGGAATGAATGTTTGCAGATTTCTTGGAGTTTATAAAACTAAAGAATTAACAAAAACTTTAAGACTCCGTTAGAAAAACAAAACTCGCAAAATTTCCAGAATTTTACACGTGACGCCGTCAGGTATTAATTCCTGACGCCGTCAGAAGTGACCTGCAGAAATCTTTACGTTAAGTTTCCGGAAAATTTTTGGAAAAACTTATGTCCTACTTCCTGGAAAATCCTGCAAAACATCATTATGACTCGATACAAGCATTTGACTCTAACAAGTACAAATACACATGTTCATTTAATATTGTGGCAAATCAAGATCAATTTCGTTCTTTAAAAACAAATTTATGGTTTCCCCCTTACACTTAGCTTTTGCAAAATACCTTTATATGAAGTTAAGATGAAGTTAAACAACAAAATAAAGCATTTTTACAATTTAGTTTGAAACATGATCTACCAACAATAAAAACAAAGCATGCATATGGAAACAAATAACATTCAAACAATTAAAAACACACAAAACATGGGTTGCCTCCCAAGAAGAGCTTTTCTTTATTTACGAGTCTTGTAGCTAGACCCAAGGTTATGGGCAATTACGTGACCTCATCGTTGGTCTCATTCTCTAGGTCATCTCCAATCTTTGTTTTGTATTCCGGACCTAGAAGCAAACATTCCTTGTAGAAACCAAGTATTCTATTCATGACATAATCCACCCCTCTACGTCTATCCTCATCATTCCTATAGTAAACCGCTTGCTTGTGTTCCTTTTCTATGTTTGATAGAAGGCGGTATTGTTCAATCTTATAGGGCATTTGGTAAGCAATCTCACCGTTCTCTTCCTTGAATCTAACTATCCCTAGGGACGGGGTCATAACTCATCTTAGAGGCCTCAACAAATGGTTTTCCGAAGACTACTTGACTTAGGCAATCATCTATTACCGGACGAGTATCCTCTACTATCACAAAGTCGGTAACATAAGTGAAGTTTCCTACAAAGACATGCAATCCTTTCACTCTTCCTACAAAGTTGCTCATCCTAATTGTGTCGGGCATCATCTTATATCCGAGTTGCATCTTCATTACCCAATTATAATAGGTCCTAGTCATGATGTTTATAGGAGACCTAGGATCGATATAAGCTTTCCGCACATGCATATGCCCAATGTTGCATGGTATGTTGATGTTAGAGGAATCACCTACTTTAATAAGGGGCGACCCAAGGATGTACGGTGTCTCGGGATCATCGAATAGATCCTTCTGATATTCCCGTTCTTCCTTGGTGGGCAACTTATCAAAGTGTTCTTCTACGTTTCCTACTTCCTCTGACTTTTCTTCCTTAATATCCTCAACCTCCTTAATCTCATCCCTAGTCTCGGTTTCTATTCCAACTTCATCCTTGACACTTTCTTCCATATTCTTGTCTATCGGCTTAATGGTGACAACATTGACAAAGTGAACGTGTTTGGATGATGAGGGGTCCTTAATTTGGATTCCTCTATTAGCGTCCCTAGTGTATTTCCTAGGTGACAGATGTTTAAAGAGCTTACTAGGACTTTTTATTTTCACATGAGAGGTTGGTTGATTCATGATGGTGACAGATTTGACTTCTTTAGCCTGAATCGATTTACTAATAGCGTGCTCTTTAATATCGGTTAACAGATTACAAATCTTGTCATTCATATCGGCCTGCTGTAGTCTAAATCGGGTCTCGAGCGTGGAAAGCTGTAATTCTTGAGAGAGAATGAACTTTCGCAAGGCATCTTCATAGCTTTGCTTAGGAGTGTTCTGAGGTGGAAAATGCTCGGTTTCGAGTGGAGGGGAATCATCGAAGGATATGCTCCGAGTTTGGTATCAACTGAAATTCGGTTTATCTTTCCATGCATCATAGGCCTCGCCAAAGTTTTGGGGACCTCGATTAGTGGCGAGCTCTCTATTCTTTGTTTTATCAGCGTGTGACGATGTGAATTCCTGAAAAGCATGCTTTGGAAGTTCCATGCAGTTATGAATTTCATGAGGGCCATTACACAACTTATACGAAGAAGTGATTTTGTTCACTTGGCTTGAGGGCTTAGGAGCTTCGTAAGATTTCATGAGAAACTTGACTTAGTCCTCAAGTTCCATGATCCTACAGTCGGGAGTGCTAGAATTGTTCGAAGGCAAAGATATTGCCTTGACCGTTTTGTTCAAATTACGGGGATCATTCCAACTTTCGTTGTCATAGAGAGCAAGATCTTCTATGAGTTCCTATGATTCTTCCGCACTTAGATCATGTAGCTTGCCATCGGCCGATTGGTCAATGGTTCGCCTTGTGGAGAGATCGATATGGTCATAGAAGATTTGGACTTGGAGCCAAAGATCTATGCCATGATGAGGGACTTTTTTGAGTAAGTCCTTGAAACGAGTCCATGCTTCATAAAGAGTTTCACCTTGACGTTGTTGGAACATCAAGATGTCATTTCTAAGCTTGGTAGTTCTCCCCGGTGGGAAAAATTGAGCAAGGAAACGAGTGGTGAGATCATCCCATGGGGTGATCGATCCTGCGGGTAAACGTTCAAGCCATTGACTAGCTTGATCACGTAGAGAGAATTAGAATAGACGTAATCGGGTCGACTCTCTAGTTGTAACATCAAGGTCTATGGAATCTATGATCTTAAGGAAGTCCTTGAGATGTTGATTAGGATCTTCTGAACGAAGTCCATGGAATGCACATCTGCTTTGCACCAACCGGATGGTGTCGGATCGCAAGGGGGACACATTGGTTCCTTGAGTGAGCTCAATAGTGTTTCGATAGCCTTGGTGGCTAGGACGGGAATACTCTCCTAAGGTTCGGGGCCTAAGACGTTGGTTTGCTAGTGGTGGGTTTTGTGGGTGGTTTTTTTGTGGTGGGTTGATGGGTTCAAAGAGGTTACCACCTTCCATGATGTCGGATGGTAAAGGTTATGAACAAAGACACGAAGAAATAAGATAGATTAAGAAAACCTAAAAATAAAAATAAAATCTTACTAGAAAGGAATCTAACAAGTAGACCTAATAAAAAGAAATCCTAACCTAGACAATAACTATTCCCCGGGCTGCGGCACCAAAAACTTGATACGTGGGAATTGCACCATGTTTTACCTCTCAAGGGATCTCGAGAAGCTTACAACCCCCACCAGGCAGTGTACCTGATAGTTGTAGTATAGTATAGTGACAAGTACCGGGGGATTGATCGTTCAACTCAGGAATAGTGTCACTAGGATTACAAAGTCTCTTAAACTAGGTCTAAAGGTGAGGGATGATTCTTTTTGTATTTTTATATTCTATAAAAGCAAGTAAAATCTCGGGTTTTGGAAGACTGAGCGGAATCCGTTGCTAGCCAACTAACCCAATTAACTAAGATGCAATCAAAATAAAATAACAGAAATGAAAATAAATCTAATTATACTAGTGGTGGAAACAATAATGAGGAAAATTGTGTTTACTTAGGTTTCATTACTCCCTATATATCTTTTACAGGTTGATAGCTTGTTACAATTGCATGGATGACAGGTCATATTCCTTAATACTAGTCGTAGGGTCGTGTACAATATTCCCTAACTCTATAGGATCCTACTTCACTCCTATATCGAGCCGTTAGAAGTTCATAACATGGGATCATTAAAATTCTCCTACGCATTAAATACAACCAAAAATCGTAGTACACCTCCGATCATGTTTCTTAAGACATTCAAGCAAGTTACCAATGGAAGTCTGCCAGTTTTCTTAAGCCTAACATCGAATACAATTATCCGTAACAACTATAAACAAACAAACAACCCATAATCAACATCTAGGTTTCACTACATCTAAGCAAACACAAAAGAAATCTAGCCTAGCATGTTAAATAGAAGACAAGTGTAAGATATAATCAAACAACACATAGAGATATTGATTGATTTGAAAGGATACTTATCTCTTATTAAACATGAAAGATTCAAAGGGTTGAAACCCTTGAAAAATATGTAAAGTTCGGCCTAGGGTTTTTCCCTCAAAGTTGCACACTAATGAATGAAATTTGGAAAACTATATATATATTTTACAGGGTGATGGCGTCATGTGTTAAGTTTTGACGCCGTCCATAATAGAAATTGTATTGCCTAGATCTGATTTTGACGCCGTCATGTGTAAAATTCTTCTAGGCCGTCACTTGTGTTTTGACCCTGACGGCCTTGGTGACGCCATCAGGTCATATAGTTAAGAATCCTATAGACCGTCACATGTATTTTCCACATCCACCTCTTTTGTAACTCTTAACGCCGTCATTAAGGAAGTTGTAACGCCGTCAGGTACAGTTCCCAGCAAGGAAAATTAAGACTTTGCCGTTTTCTTCACTTTTATGCTCCAAAAACGTCCAAAATGCTTCCTTTTCCAGATCTCTCTCCAAAAGTACATAAAATGATAAAAGGAACGATTTAGGTCAATAATTGATCGAATAATCTTGAATTTGGGCTTAAATGACCCCTTAAAAGTGGTTCACTTTTCGCCTCATCAATGTTATGTCATTTTCATCATTTCATGCGACCTTATACATATATGTTGCTTATAATCTTATGTGACTAGTTTCATTTATATGTTTCTCAAAAATGAACTACATATATATTTACATGTTCTAACTTATACATGTCGTATAACTCGAATTAAAAATTACACAAAGACGATGAGAAGGAGATACCTTAAGGACGATCAAACGAATCAAAACAAAGATACAAGAACCCAGACCAAACCCTATTCGAGTCAAACCAAAACCCACGATCAAGCGAAACAGAATCACCAACGATCACCAAGCTACTACGATCACCCTCGCGATCACATCAACGTCCTTGGAGAAATGAGCAGTCGATGTGTAAATGGTTATTAGGGTTTCTTTGTGTGTGAAACGATTTGTATGTTCAGTTGAGAAAGTTATGAGAAGAGTGGTGGAGATAAAGGCGAAAAATCCGAGTCTTGGGGAAGTATGGATGACTGAGTCTTCTACTCCTTTTTAAATTTGAGCCCATGAATAATCGTGTACACTTAAAATGAAATTGATCCCATCTTGTAAATTATATAAACGTTTTAGGTATAGTACTCAAAGTAGTATTTTTTATTCTTATTTTCCATTATAGAACGTGTCACACCCCGCCATGGCGGAAACGCGCGGGTGTAACTTCATGGATATCATCACAACACCTGGTGCCAACATAGAGAACAACTACATGCACATAAATAAAGCAATGTACCAACACACAGTATTGTAACAATACCCCAAGATAAAATAAATAACCAAAACAAAATCGAAAAGGTATCTTCAATAGATATGAAAGTACCAAACGAAAACATAAATATATCAAAACCAAATCTAAATAAAGTCAAATCCCAAAAACATAACAAAGTCTCCATATGCAACTAAGTCTCGCCTAATTGCTGCCCTCAACTTTGGCCTTAGAATGCTCACCTGAAAATGATGCTTAAAATGTCAACATTACGTTGGTGAGATTCATAGGTTTAGACACACATACACTCACAAGGCAACCAGTTCACTGTGATTATAAAACATAGCTGGACAAATAAATATAGTTATCATACAAGCTACATGTATCCATAAACCAATCATCACATAAAAAGGCAACCATCGGGCCGGAACGTGACCCCCGCTCCAAAACACATCATCAATTGGGTCGCATGCGCGAGCAACAGGATAAGCATCCTCCCAATTGGAAATCACACAGCATCAATTACGTCGCTAACCTAATCGGAATCACATATCACACAACATCAATTAGGTCGCTAACCTAATCGGAATCACACTTTCATGTACCACATAGCATTATTACGATAACATTGTAAGTCCAAGCTTTTAAACCACACATAATCACAGTAACTCAAATATTTAAGACAAGCATCATTCCCATCCCAAGTTTAAAAACAAAGTAAAATATGGGACTATGAACTCACCTTAAACTCTGCAGCTTCCATAAAAATAACTCACAATCTAAAGCACACAAAAATAATCCACGTTACAAAAGGTCAAGCTAAAAGCTACAACCCTTGTAATACACATATGATGGATGTCTAAGACTCATATGACCCACCATGGATCTTCTAGACACCATACTAACCACCTCCATAACTTAATACTCACTAAATCCCTTGCACCTTTAAAATCATAAAACGCAGAATTTTTGGGTACATTCGCCCACACAAAATCATGAAAAATAAACCTCAACAACTCACACCAAAAATTTAACATGGTATCTCATAAGTATAGAAGCTAATCCCAGAAGGTCATGGACCAATAACACACACAAGCACTCAAAAGAAAATCGAACTTGTCAACTACTCAAATTCGGTTCTGAACGCACACCAAAAAGTTTTGATTAACATAAAATACTTTCAAAACTTTTTATCGCGAATCCTTTTCGTGGTAGTCTAATATAACCTAATACTTAACTATTCCAGAAGGCCTAGTCAAAATACCACTTTTACAACCACAAAACACCCTCAAACTTTTACCCAAAATCTGTCCCGGTTTGACAGCTTTGACACCTTAACAAAGAAAAATCAAAAGACCAACTTCACGACCTTGAAATCAATCGTGACTAGACTTTTTGGAAAGCTCTTTCATTAAACTTCAATTTACACCTAATATTCGTGACTTAACTCTTCTCCATCTGTTATTTACACTCACATCTTTATAGCCATAATTTCCTGCCCAAACCCTAACACATAATCTAACGCGTTTTACACTCAATTCTCTTATCCAATAACCATATTATTAACAACTAATGATCCTAACATGTTTTACTTCATTAATTTACAGAAGTATATAAACCCTAGATTCCATCATATTAAATATTACATGAATCATAACAATAATTAATTAATTACATGAAAATTAGTATTAAAAATATACTTTGATCTTGGTTTTAGCTTCAAAAACAAAACCCTAAATTTTTTTCTTGTTTCCCCCTCCTTGGTCGACCGTACATTCAAGAAAAAGGGGTAGGGAGGTTTTAATTTTGTATTTATAATTTCCTTTTTCCCCCTAATCCATATCTTCGGCCGCGCCCCCTTAATTATTTTTATTTTTTTATTTTTTTATTAAATTTATTTATTACACTCAAAACCTCATACTTTTCATATTTTATGTATTCCCATAACAAAACCTTAATTTTACGACAAACCGGAAAATACTCATTTTCAAAATAAGGTTTCCAAAAATAGATTTTCACACACTCCATAACCTTTTCTCACAAAAACAACAATCCCGTACCTTACTAACGCTCAAATACTTGAACGAAGACTCGTCATGCAAAACCTCAAAACACCAAATATACACAAGACATTTCTACACCACACGGGTGATCAAAATGAACTTTCCCAAAATCAACATCATCAGAAATCACAATAACAACCACAACGCGAAGGGATTTAGTGCTAACTCAAATACTAATCACACTATAACACACAATAACACAGATATACCCGTATAACTACTCAAACCACACCAAACAAACTTAGATTAACTCAAGGCTAAAAGTCTAACTAACATACTAAAATCACGGTTGTTACAGAACGTGTGACGTTTATGTCCCAAAACAAATTTATATTCATCCCTATATTGACATATTAACGTGTGATGTTCTCTCATGAATTAAATGTTGTGTCGATTTCATATATTCTTGAGTCATTAGTTTTTGAATTATGTGGTTTAAAATTCGTAATAAATAGTTTACCTTAGATTGTATTCGTATTTGAAAGTTCAAAGTATAACAGATTTGGAAACAAGTATTTTAGGTTATAACTTGGCCAAGGTTTATGATGTGACGGTTCTTACATTTTTCACCGTCAATCACAAATTAATACACCCTTTATATACAACTTTAGTAGCTTAAGACTTGACCAATACAAACTATGATTTTAGCAACATATTATTTATTTTTTGTTGCATGCTTGAGAATTAAACAACTAAACTTATTACATACTAAAGAGAATGTCGTCATTGAACAAATATTGCTGCCCCGAGTGTATCCTCAAACAAACATAGAATCGCGATAAGAAATGGTGAAAGTTCAAATTAGACAGTTTTACACACATAAATTATTATGGCTCAAAGAAATTAAACTTGATGCCATTATCAATAATGACATAAACCCCGGCTGCAATTAATAATCCACTTAAGCCCATTCCAAGAACCCCGAGTGCCCAGTTTAGCCACCATTGGGGGCTATAGACCTTTGGTTTCTTGACCTTTAGCCACATGAAGCATGGATAAACTAACGTCACAGGTAAAGCAATCCCACCTATCAAACCAGCCATACTCGCTAGAAATGGGATTGCCACAGCGATAAAGAAACAAATGAATCCAAATACAGTTCTTATGATCACCCTGAGCCACCATGCACATGGCTTTTTAAACCTTGTAACGTATATTGACTCAAGCTCATCAAATGTTGGCATACCGTAAATCTGGAATGAGCTAAGAGCATTGATTATCACGAGTATGCTTGCTAATGCTTGTACTGATTTCGCCACATCTTGTGAGTGATATACAAATAGTGCCGTCAACATCCCGCTAGATGGAATCTGTGAAGTAGTGATTGAGAGTGAGTTTATTTAGCCATGAAAACTTATTATTCTTGCATTAGATGCACATGAGTGTCTCTAGATTATGAGGGAAGTAAGCCTTGAGGGTCACTAGCTAATGAAGGCCTAATGTTACCTAGCTTTGACAATTATATTTGACTTCTCTAGCCTCTAACTAATTTTTTTAACAAAAGTTTCTAACTATATCTAACATTTTGTTTCAATTATTAGCAGAATCCTTTTCTATTTAATTTTATTTAACAATCAAGTTGGAATTTAAGACTATTATAAATATGAACTTAACACAAATGGTTAACTCGAGGCGTGGCAATTGGCATGCCAACCAAGCCAAATGTACAAGCAAAGCTTGCTAAACTTGTCCCAGTATTCGTTCAACAAAAAATGCATGCTTAATAGAAGAGATAACCAACCACTAAACTCTTCTGTGTGTATCAAACTATTTTTTCCTATTCAACATACGAACTTTTAATAACTTCTGTTGTGTGTATCATTATACGGTGAGCCAAACATCGTATTCAGCCGGTTATGGGTGAATATTGGTGGTTTGTTGTAAGGGATGGCTTAGATGTTTGGTGAGA
This sequence comes from Artemisia argyi, assembly GCA_030686995.1. Lineage (NCBI taxonomy): Eukaryota > Viridiplantae > Streptophyta > Magnoliopsida > Asterales > Asteraceae > Artemisia > Artemisia argyi. The sequence continues at coordinate 238,504 of JARVZY010002803.1, forward strand.
GAAATGGGAGTTAATTAGGTATTAAGTTAGAAAATGAGATGTTTGAGGTATTTATGACCGATACTTAACGGATATAATTTAAACAAAACATGCATATATCAAAAGGGAAAATATTAAGTAGTAGTACGTAATAATATCCCAATAATAATACACATGATAGAAGTTATTAAAAGTTTACTATACAGATAATTGAAGTTATTAAAAATTCTTATATATATTATAGAAAAAAAAGTTTTATTGAATTAAAGAAAAAAAAATGATATACACAACAAAAAAAAAAAAAAAAAAAAAAAAAAAAAAATTTATTGATCAGTTAAACACATTTAAAAATTCTGTAAAACTTTAATAGAAATAAAAACTTACTAATTGACCATAGGCCCAATAGCCACCAATTGCAAGTGGGAACAAACATATTGCAATCAGTGTGTATGAAACTTTGACGCCTTTCCACATAGGTACTGTTGATGGATGCTTTTCACTTGAGGGCATGGTTGCCTGCATAACACATATAATTTTTACTATTACAGAGTATATAATAACTTGTTATAATTGAAATTATGTCATTCGACGTAAACAGTCTCATTAGGCAGAAGGTTGAATATATTGTTTTTAGAAAGAAAAGTGCCCCGGCAGGTTTTAATCACAATTAACTATCAACTAGTTTTGAAAATTTTCAACTATAAATGTGAGAATAAGAAATTTTAATTTGTATAAAAGATGTCAATTTGGATTATAATTTCTGTTAATAACTCACACGAGATGAGAATCACTTAATCTATACAAATTGATTTATAATTATAATTTAATATCATCGTAAAATTGTGAAAAGTAAGAGGTAGTGAGAGTTGAGAAAGTTGAGGATGTCTTAATGTAAAATTTGAGAGAGCATCCTCTAATTTAAGGAAAAACCGTTAAAAGTGTGACACGTGCAACATCCTTTGTGGTGAATTATTTTTTAGATATTTTATAGTGACACATGCTTAGATTTTTAAATAATAACGAGTTATGATCATGAGTTGCCATTCTATTAATTATTAAATATAACTGTTAAAAAGTACATACGGAATGTTTTGTAGTTAACTCGTTTTATTGTACTGTTTTGCAGTTATCTGAAAAAATTTATTGGTTTTAAATGTTAGAATATTGAGCACACAATATTAGAATGGTCAAAAGTCAGGTCATAAACCATTTTGCCGCCATGCTAATCTTTAAGAATTTTTTTAACAACTAATCCCAAAAAGTGATATTTTAATATCCTGTATATATATTTTATTTAGAAGTTAATTATGGATTCCAAACTTATCTGGGCATTCATGTATACTTTAACGTAACGTGGATCACAATATATTTTTCTATTATACGCACCATGAGCAAAATATTGTTTCTTAGCACAATTTTGTTTTTTCTTACTACAGTATATTTTTGGTGTTATAATGCTAAATTGAAAGTAGTAAATTTATATATATCTATACTACTATATAATGTATTTGGGACTATTATATAATTAGAAATGCTTAAAATTCAGATTTTTTTTCTTGTTTATTATGAAAAAATTTCGAAATTAATTTGTTAGAAAGCAAGTTGGTTAGTAAATTTGTTAGGAAGCGATTGGTTCTTCAAACTAAAATTATTTGGCTTAATCATCTCTAATCTCTCTACTTATAAAGCATGAAAACAACTAAACGTGTAACCAAATAACACAAAATAAAATCACACGGTACCCGCCGACGCATTGCGTGGGTACCGTTCTAGTGTACATAAGGATAGGTATGGGGTTTAATTACCTGAATTTCCAATATCAGATTGTGTCCTCTAAATGCAAAAGCAACGATGCCGAGGGCATTTAGAACATCGAAAATCTTAGAGACTTCGCTACCAATCCTAATTGGATTATACGACACATTTGGAAGTCTGCCTTCGGACACTGACACCGCCCAAATCGTTGTACAATATCCAAGGGCCGTGATTGCCCCAACAAGTGATATGCCAGCTATCGAGTTTAGATTGGGAAGTTGAGAAAGAAGCACTGCACCACAAGTGAACACCAAGTACCATTCGACCGTCGTAAGGGTCTCAGCTTTGCATTCATTGGCAGCACATACGACTTGAAAGAATATCTTGGATGTTGATCCTCCAATGATGATCAATGTGACACATGTACCTGCTGATAAGTAAATGATTGGAAATAGCGCTAGTGCCTTCCCTAATCTTTCACCTACGAGGCATCATTTACTAGATTAGCTAACGTTGTTACTGTAAATCATGATAATCATGTAATTATCACTAATTAAATAAGCATACCAAAGGTTGCATTTGCGAGTTGCATGTATCTACTGTATCGGATTCCAGTTTCAGGTGATTCATGAAGATTCACAAGTAAATACAAAGTGTAAAGTTGCCATATGAATGCCAAAGTCAAGGCTATGACTCCCCAAGCCCTGTAATAACAATAAGAGCATATTAACATCTTTACTATGAGCTAATCTTCAAACATCATGACTATTACAGTATTCAACAAGGGCAGTACAAAGTTTTTGACTCGTGCACTGTAACAAAAAAAGGAAAAAAAAAAATAAATAAATAAATAAAAATAAAAATAAAAGCCTAGTTATATGTTGAATTCCCACATCTAAATATTCTATTTTCATTGATCACAAACCCATGGTCTGACTTCCGTGAACGTATATGATAGTGCCCTGCTGCCTGTCAAGACTTAACTTTTTTTCCACATCTTTATGAGTTCAAAATGACTAGTATAGGTTAACAGGATTACTGAAGTCATTATTTACTATACAGCTATGTGTATAACAACAAAATTAGATTTTTGAAAGCTTATAAACTGTGACTTTTTGCTTACTGAGTTAGACATGTTAATTTTATTTGTTGTTATTTAACCGGTTACAATATGTACATAGGTTTAAAGGGAAGCACTTATTACATAGTACAATATCCCATTTACGTTTTAATTTATTTTGATCGGTTGATGTCTGAAAGTAGACCTCATTTTGAAACAAAACAACACGCTAACATAGACATTTAATATGGGATATGGAAAAAGAAACTAGAAACAGATTTTTGAGTATGAACCTGATAAATAATTAATGTAGCAGTGAAATTAAAAATCGAGCAACTAATTACCAGCCAAGAATTGTGAAAGCAACAGGAAGAATAAGTGCTTGAATTCCAATCCCAGAGCAAAGCGTATGAAAAGCTGCATAGTAAGCATTTCCATTTCTTGATTCAGTAATAGGCAGCCATGCATCTGTTGGGTCTAATTTGGTAAGATGAAGTGCTTTTCTAAGAGGGCTACCCAAAGGTGTCAAAAATCTTGGCGTTAAATTTCTAGACCTTATATAGGCCATGGGTGTCCTAGCTCCACTAGGTGGCATGGTCACAGGTCGGTCTGGTGTCCCAAGAAACGGTGACCGTGACATGGATGGTGAGTGCATCTGTGATGCAGGAGCCGATATGACTGGTGGAGTATTTGAAAATGTTATCTTGTTGCCGGTTTTTGGTTTGGTAGTTTTAATAGTTGTTTGTGGGTGGTCCGGTGAGTTGAGTAGCGGCGAGCGAGATAAGGATGGAGAGTGGAGTTGCGAAGACAGAGCAGAGGTAGGTGGGGAGTGCACAGATGACGGTGTTACCGCGCTGGATCCACCATGATCAGTAAAGTCTCTCATGATGTGATCGAGTTCGAGGTTGGGCTTATTCGAACTTTTGGTGATCACTTGTATGAACTTTTAGGCAGATATATATACATAGCATAGAAGGCAACTGAGGTCAAAATGTGAAACATTTGAAAATAAAAGGCTGCTAGAATGTTGGTGTGCGTATGCTGACCAAAAATTGGCATGTGCTAGAAAACAATTTATCTAGCATATGTGCGAGATATATTTTGATACGGAGGGTTCAATACTACAGTATGTTTAACTATAAAACTTCATCTATCATAAAAAAAAAAAAAAAAAAAAAAAAAAAAAAAAAAAAAAAAAAATTGTTTGAAATTATGATATCATGACATTCATATAAAATAAACCAAACACATCAAATGAGCATAGCGGAAACAATTATAACAAGATCATATAACATGTAATTAATTAATCAATATTAAATAGTAAAAATACCTTTGTGATTCTAGCTCAAACAAGAATCAAATTGCAATCTTCAAATCAAGAACCCTAATTAGGGTTTATGTGGATTATAAGAATTACCCCTTACCTCTTTTGTAATTCAATCCAAGAATCAAACAATAGTGTGTTTGAATAGCGTTCTTGTACACACGTACTAATTCAAGAAAAAGTTTATGCAAGTAAATTAAACACAAAACTTTGTAGATCAATAAAAATCGAATCCCTTATGGGATTGTTTTGATGGATCGACTAGGGACAAAGAGAAGGAGAGAAAAACACCAAGATGTGTGTGCACAAGTTATGAGAAAACAATGCACCTTGGGTTTGTTTATATACTATTAAAAACTTGGAGCTCAAGACACAAAGGAGGTGGGTTTACCCTCTTGGCCGATAGGTTGTGGAGTCCCCAAGTGATTCCGGAACCTTCCCTTGTTTCCAAATATTCATTAGTATTTCTTTCCTAATATTCGTCTAACGTCGTTAGTCATTCTCCGTTAAATACTAACGGTCGTTGTTTTGTGTTTATTAATAATTACGTATAACATTTATAAATAATTATTTCTTTTACTCTTCATACGTATTGTGTGCAATCCCGTGATCTCGAGTTCGATCCTAACACACGACTATTATTATAATGTCTATAAAACCAACAGCTCCCACTTAGACATATCATAATAGTGTGATCACATCGGTTAGCGTCTTGCAACACGCCGATGCCTCTAGTACAACTCGAGTAAGGCTCCTGGAAAACCTTTTAATGATTTCTCATTATTATTATCCCTTTGTTTCTAATACCATGTTAATAAGGATATAGATCTAGGTCATTCCTTAATTAACCATACTGTTTCTCGTTATTAGAAATTGACAAGATTACCAAATCTTCTGAACCTTTCAGGAAAGACCTTGGGCGTGGCTACGCAAACACCTTGACAACCCTACGAGGGGCCCAGCAGTATTAAACTCCAAAAATTAATTTTAAGGAACAAATTCTTTATTGATTACAAGCAAAACACACAAACTTTGTAACACTTCCGAAAACAACCCTTATGACTACCAGTTTCATATAGCGTTAAGTTGTTCCAAAAAAATGTACTACATTCATGACCGTTATCTTGTATCTCAAGTCTAAGGATAACTTCTTACGATTTACTTAATGACAAGATCCATAAAGTAACATCATATAGTCGGGATAAGTCCTATATTCAGTATCATCGAATATCGTCTGAAATAGCATGACTACGCATCAATATACTTTAAGTATATTATACCAACCTTCAGATTTGTCTTAATTTAATAATATTCCGATATTATTAACTGACAACGGACAATTTAGAATAACTCTTATTCATGGATTTAAACATGCAAAAATAGGACAACAATAATTAACAATAGAAATAAACATACCAACATACTTTATTTCATTAAAATAATAATTGTTTACAATATCCTTTATCCAAATACTAATCACAGTTATGCATGAAACTTCTAGATAATTTAAGTCCAATTCCATTGGCTAATTCATTAAGCTTTTCTTTCGCCAAAGCCTTAGTGAATGGATCAGCTAACTTATCATCTGTGTGAACTTTCAGCAGATTTATTTCACCTTCGTTGACCTTTTCACGAACAAAGTGATACTTCCGTAGAAAATGTCTGGTGCCTCTCATGACTCCAGGTTCATTGGCAAATATGATTGCAGCAGAATTGTCACAATACATATTAATAGGTAATTCAATTGAAGGCATAACACCAAGCCCTGAAACGAATTTCCTAATCCAAACAGCCTCCATAGCAGCTTCTAAAGCAGCAATGTATTCAGCTTCTGTTGCAGACATCGCAATTGTACTCTACTTCTCGCTCTTCCAGTCTACTGCTCCTCCATTTATAACAAAGACATAACCCGTCTGAGACTTCGAATCATCTTTTTTACTTTGAAAGGACGCATCGCAGAAACCTGTAATACAAAGTTCTGCAACTGGTTCTCCACCATATACCAAAAACATATCTTTTGTATTTCTCAAATACTTAAGAATATGTTTAACAGCAATCCAATGTTTTTCACCTGGATTCTGTTGAAATTGACTGGTAATATTTTGAGCAAACGCCACATCTGGCCTTGTGCATTTTACCGCATACATAATAGATCCTACAGCCGAAGCATAAGGAACTTTACTCATGCGAGCCACCTCAGCAGGTGTTGAAGCACAAAACTCATCACATAAGCCATGTTTTACTTCCATCGGAAAATATCCTTTCTTGGAATTTTGCATACTGAATTTTTTCAATATTTTGTCAATGTAAGCACTTTGACTTAATCCAATTAACCGCCTTGATCTATCTCTATAGATTTTGATTACCAGAATGTATGCAGCTTCTCCTAAATCTTTCATAGAAAAGCACTTTCCAAGATATGTCTTAACCTTTTACAAACTTGGAATGTCTTTTCCCATGATCAATATGTCATCACCATATAAAATTAGGAAAATTACATTATCACTCCCACTAGCTTTGTGATACACACATGGCTCATCAAGATTCTAAGTAAATCCAAAAATTTTGATTTCAGTATCAAATCTCTTGTTCCATTGTCGTGATGCTTGCTTCAATCCATAAATGGATCTTTGAAGTTTGCATACACGATTTGGAAACTTTGGATTTTCAAACCCTTCTGGTTGTGCCATATAGATGTCTTCATCTAGATGACCATTTAAGAAAGTAGTTTTCACATCCATTTGCCAAATCTCATAGTCATAGTAAGCTGCTATAGCTATGAGAATCCTTATAGCTCTTATGTCTGTTACAGGAGAAAAAGTCTCCTCGTAATTAATTCCAAAAGTTTGAGTAAAACCTTTAGCAACTAGACGAGCCTTATAAGTGTGTGCATTTCCATCCATGTCAGTCTTAATCTTGTAGAGCCATTTACTCCCGACTACCTTGGCACCAGGAGGAAGGTCTACTTCTTCCCAGACTTCATTATCATGCATGAATTGTATTTCCCCATTCATAGCAGCTTTCCATTTCTCCTTTTCATGACTATTAATGGCAGCTCTATAACTAGTAGGTTCATTACGATCCCCTAGTAAATTCTCATCAACCTCTACATTAAGACATAGACGGTCAGGAGCTTTCACAGATCTTGAAGATCTGCGAATGGGAACTACATCAACTTCCGGTGGAGGACCTAGACTTTCAGGTTCTACAGGAAGTATGCTAGTGTTTTCTGAAGGTAATGCAGTATCTTGATCATATTCTAGATCATATACTCTCCCACTGACTTCTTGAGATACAAAATCACTTTCAAGAAAGTCACCATACCTAGCAACAAACACTTTGTTCTCAGGTGGACAGTAAAAGTAGTAACCCATTGTTTCCTTTGGGTATCCTACAAAAATGCACTTTACAGATCTTTGTTGGAGTTTATCTTGTGAGTCACGTTTAACATACACCTCACAACCCCAGACCTTTAAATAAGACAAGTTCGGAGCTTTTCCAGTCCACATCTCATATGGTGTCTTATCAACCTTCTTTGTGGGGACCATATTCAAAATACGAACAGCTGATTCAAGAGCATAATCCCAAAAAGACAAAGGAAGATTAGTAAGATTATACATTGATCGAACCATGTCTAACAATGTACGATTCATTCTCTCAGATACACCATTTTGTTGTGGAGTATATGGAGATATGAGATTCTGGACAATTCCATTCTCAGTTAAGAAATCTTTAAAATCTTGACTAAGGTATTCACCACCTCGATCAGAACGAAGAGATTTAATCTTCTTTCCTAATTGCAATTCTACTTCTGCTTTGAAAACTTTAAATGTTTCAAACACCTCATGTTTATGCTTAAGTAAATAAACATAACCATAACGGCTGAAATCATCTGTAAAACATAAGAAGTAAACATCACCTCTCCTTGACACATGTCTAAGTGGTCCACACACATCAGTATGTATCAAACCAAGTAGATCTGAAGCTCTTTTCATATTGATATGAAAAGGTTTCTTAGTCATTTTCCCAAAAATACAAGACTCACACTTATCAAATGACTCATCATTGATATTCTTCAAAAGCCCTTCTCTTTGCAGCTTTTGCATGCGAGTCTTGCCTATATGGGCAGTCTACAGTGCCAAAGGTAAGAAGAATTCAAGTCATACTTTATTCTCTTACTAATGTTGTACATCAAATTATTATTATTGTTGTTGGACATACAATCATTCATATCAATTTCAAACACACCATTCACAGCAACATCATTAAAATAAAATACCTCATTTAAAGAAATAGAAATTTTATTGCCATCAATAGTATGAGTAAAACCAAGATCCATCAAACATGAAAAGGAAACAACACCACTAATTATAGAAGGTGCATAATGACAATTGTTTAAAACAAGTACTAAACCTGAAAGTAAAACTAAATTAAACACTCCTATGGCTTCAACTGCTGCTTATGCTCCATTGCCCACATGCAGAAATTGCTCCCCATAAGCTAGTCTCCTTTCCTCTCTAAACCCCTGAAGTGTATTACAAATATTAATACCACATCCAGTATCATATACCTAGGAATTTAATTTATGAGATAAAGTAAATAATTCGATGACAAATAAGTTACCTGAAGTATTGGTGCCCATCTGCCCAGTCTTCTTAACCTTATTGTTTCGCAAGTCATCGAGATAAAGAGGACAATTCCTCTTCCAGTGACCCATCACCTTGCAGTAATGGCATCCTTGATCCTTCTTTGGATTATTCTTCACAGGAGAGTTCTTCTTAGGTTGTGGTGGTTGATAAGCCATAACTTGCTTATTCTTATCAGCCTTCTTCTTTCCTTTACCCTTCTTCTTGTTCGCATTTGGCTTGTTAATTCTACCCCCTTGAATAGCAAGTACTTGGGGTGTAGGAGATTTTTGTGTTAAACCTTTCTCATAATCAATGAGCAGTGCGTGCAATTCACTTATTGTCTTCCCCACGCAATGCGTATTGAAGTTCCTCACAAAACCACTAAATTCCTTGTTAATGGATCTATTGATTAATTTCACAGCCATATCATTGTCATAGGGTTTCTAAAGTGTTTGTAGTTGATCTATGTAACTTTTCATTTTCAGCACATGAGCACTCACAGATTCACCATCACCCTGCTTACAACCATGTAGAGCCTCCATCAAATCGTAAATCTCTACATTTGATGGTTTCTCATATAGTTTCTTGAGTTCATCAATCATGTTCATGAGGAAATACTCTTAAAACTGCCTTTGAAGAGCTGGTGACATTGCCCCTAACATCATTGTGGCCACATCAATATGTTCCTTACAAGCAATATTCCATTCAGCCTTGGCAGCCTCAGTAGCTTCAGGACCTTCAAGTTCAGTAGGACAAGGCGTTTTCAAGATTTCAAGTTGACCAGTCACTCGCAGGACAATCCTGAGTGCACGAAACTAATCATTGAAATTTTCTGAGCCAGTCAATTTTTCTCGTTCAAAATAAGTTTTGAACACAGAACGAAAGTTGGTGTTATCAGTTTGAGCCATTTCTACAGATAAAGAAAGTTCAAAACATTAGTATTTTTGATAATACAATTTTTCAAGAAAATTAAAATACCCAAGGAAATCATATCCATAGAATAATCTTGAAAACTAGGATCATCCATAAACATAGTTTTATCACATTAGTTGATCTGCTAGCAATGAAAGTATAATATGAGGTAACTTGTCTGTTAGCATTAGAAGTGTTGATCATTTATGAAATCAAAGTGAGATCTCAATGATCGTCCCTTAGGGGGAGATTGTTAGGATTGAAAGTGACGATCATTATTGAGTCAAATAGTTAGTTAAATATATTCATGTAATAGTTAGTAAAATGCTAGTTCATTAAGTTTAAGTAAAAGCCTTAATGGCTTGGCCCAAAAGAAGGCCCATGAGAAAGCCCATAGTGGCTTATGTAAAAGTATAAATACCCCTCCTAAGCTTGTTAGGAAGGGTGGGAGTTCATGCTTATTCAAGGTTTTATTTCACAAAAAAAATAATAATAATAATAAAAAAAAAGAAAAAAAAAAAAGGTTTACCGAGTTAGGAAAAAGTTTACCGAGTTAGGAAAACTTTTTTGCGAGTTTGGTTTTTTTCTTTTATCAAGTTAGCATATTATACTAGCGAGTTTGGATCTGATTCTGATTCTGCGAGTTTGCTTATATTCCTGCGAGTTTCAGTTTTATTTTGGCGAGTTAGCCTTGGCACCTTATCGTATATCGAGTAAGGATTTGTGTACTCTAAACTTAGACGAAACTCTGCCCAAATTTTTTAAGGACTTACCGAGTTTAACAACCATCGGGACTTACCGAGTTACAATTCCTTAAAGATATAATACCGAGTTAGATTTAAACAAGCATTATCGAGTTAGACGAAAAAAAAAACTTTTTTGGCGGGAAAATTTGAGTAAAATTTATTTTTTACACGAGACTATACGTTCAATTTTTACGCGAGATTCAAAGTTTGGTATAACGTTGCAAATTTCGGCCGAAAATTCAAATTTTTAGGCCAAAATTCAAAATTTTTCGGTAAAATTTGGCGTCAAAATTTTCAAAACTCAAATTTTTCTGGTAACCTTAGAAGTGCCTTTCATAGTGATTTTCAAATTTTGGGAGAGAAAATTTTCAAAAATATTTTTGGAGGAAAATTCGAAATCACTAGAATCTACCATATTCGCTTTTCAAACTTCACCAAAAACATCTAATCATCAAACAACAACCTTTGTTATCTTAAAAGATCCTAAGATCAACTTTATCACACATCGTTTAAACAATGGAAATGGTAATGCAAATCCAAGAGAGAGATTCAAAGAAAGTGTTTACAGTGTTCAAGTCATATGTTGAAGAAGTCATTAATTCATTAGGTTTAGAAATAAGGTTCGATGAGGCATTCGAATACTACGTGAGAGTCCAATTTCATCATTTCCGAGAAGAACTCATCCAAAACCTGAATCAACTTGGAAAGCTACTTAATGAAGAAGAACTTCATACGCGTAACTGCAAAGAATCTCTTAAAGTCATCCAAACTCAGTTTCAGAGAATATTTAACCATTGGATAATGAACCAGTCTGAGTTTATCGATGCGTTTTATAAAAGATTTTGGGTAAGCTATTCTACCTTCAGAACTCAATGCATAAATCAAATGGATGAACTCGAAAAGATACTTGATGCTGAGGAAGCGGAGTTAAATGAAATTGAGAAGCTGAAACGGGAAAGAGAGCAGATTGAAAAAGATATGCAGTTAAAGAAAAAAGAGAAGATTTGAAAGAGAGATGCAGTTTAAGGAAACAGAGGTGATTGAAAAAGAGACAGAGAAAGATTTTCACACAGAAGAGGAAACGGTCAATGCAGGTGATGCATCAGATGATAGTTTGATTTTCACGGGAAGTGATTCATCTTCAGAACAGCAGGTTGAAAGCAGCAGTCCTAGCTATGATTCAGATACTGATGGTACACAAAGGAATGAAGTTGTTTGGGACACCGAAGATGATCGTATCAAACCTTCATCATACACAGAGATATTGGCTATGGTACAACATTCACATGCTCATGATAATGGTAATATCTTTGATAATGTGTGTGCACATGATCAGACACATCCTGCGCATCCTGAGTCTATTAGTGACACATGTGTGGTGGAACAAAATGATAGTAATATCACTTTTGCTACTCCAGATATGGATCCTAATAGAGGTGAGCCTGCCCAGGATGGATCTTCTTATGAACAAGATCGTGCCTTCTTTGCTTCATTAATCAATAATTTCAAACATGAACTTGACAAGTGCAAAAACGACAATCGTGAAGCTAAGCAAACGAATGTCTTATTGACAAAAGAGCTTGAGAGATTTAAAGAAATGGAAAAAGGTTTTCAAAATGTAACAAAAAGAAAAGCTGAACTTGAATTTGAAAACTCAAACCTTAAATCTCAAGCTCAAAAGTTTGAAATGTATGGAGAGTCTGTCAAACCACTTTTAAAAAGAAATGAAGAACTTGAAGTTGGTTATAGAGAAGCCGTTCTTCGTGAAAAATGTTCCATTCAAAATCTGGATGCTCAAATGGTTGTTAACAACAGAAAGGTTCAAGCACTTTTAAAAGAGAACAATGATTTAAAAAGTGAAAATTCAAAGTTTCAGAAAACCACATCAAATTTTGAGATTGTAAACACAAAACTTGAGAATGAAAACCAAGAGTTTTTGAAACGAACAAATGATCTTGAAAACAAACTTTGAAAATTGGGATAGACTTCTCAGACTATCAACATGCTGCCTACTAAAGATGAGGAGGTTGAGAAACAAACATCTAGGATTGGTTTTGTGAATAATGCAAATGTGGAAAATGAAAAACCTTGTTTTTTAAACAAAGTGCAAAAGTTGACACCTATTTTGTATAACGCTAATGATATGGGAAAAGAATTGTCAGATGATCTTTTGTTTGAGTCTCAAGATATTTTAAAATCTGAAGAGGAAAAACGTTTGAAAGTAAAACAAACAAAAAACCCACTCTCATACCACGGCTTTGTGTATGGTTGTCTACAATTGACAGATATACCAAAAGAACCTTTCAAAAGAAAAGACACAAATGTGAAAAGATTTTTCAAAGAAGCTCAACTTGCTACCTATGATGCTAAGTTATGGCAAAATAGAGTAAGGAAACAATTTTGTAATCTTAAACATCACATTGAGCAAATGTTAAAAGTCATTTGGTTTAAGCAAGAAAACATCACAAACAACGTTTTCTCTAATCCTCTTTCATCAGATGTACGCCTTAAGTTAGAAGTCAAAAAGATTTTGAAAGATGAGATTGAACCTCGTGTGAAAGATATCAACTTATGTTTTGAGTACTTTGAAAAATATCTTGTAACTGAAATGAGAGAAGATCTAAAGTACGTTCACTCTCTCGAAGACGAATTTGATGAAAAATGCTTAATTCTAGACATTCAAAAGGAATTTTTCACAAATCAAATAGAGTCGTTCAAGTCAGCATCTGTTAGCCATGAGAAAGTGAATGAGAATTTTGAACAAACATCTTCTCTGAAATCTGAAAATCTTTGTCTCAAAAAGAAAATCACCGAGCTTTCAAAAGAAGCAGCTGATGTCAAAGAAGAACTGTCAAAAAGAACTGCTCAGTTTGAGAAACATCTTGCAAAACTCGAAGCACAAAGTATCTCTTTCCAACTAAAACTGCAAGAGCAGAATGAGAAAATGTCTTCTGAAAACTGATGAGGCGAAAAATGAACCACTTTTAGGGGGTCATTTAAGCCCGGAATTGAATTTATTTGATCAAATATTGCCCTAAATCGTTCCTTTTGTGATTTTAGGTACTTTGGGAGTGAAATCTGGAAAAGGAAGCAATTCGGACGTTTTTGGAGCATAAAAGTGAAGAAAACGCCAAAGTCTTAATTTTCCTTGCTGGGAACAGTAGGTGACGGCATCAAGAGTAACACCCTGACGGCGTCAAGAGCAAATTCCATGACGACCCAGTACATATTGGACGGCGTCAAGAAGTAGGGCGTCAAGAGTTAAGATCATGACGGCCTGGAAATGCTAATACATGACGGCGTCAGAAGTAGATCAAGGCAGTCCGAGAAGATTTTTGGCGGCGAGGTGACGGCGTCACAAGATTGGTCTTGACGCCGTCAGACCCCTTTTCCTATATATAGTTTTCTAATTTTTACATTAAAAAGAGAGAAGTTTTGGAGAAACCCTAAGTACGAACTTGGTGCGAATTTTACAGGTTTTTTTCAAGGGTTCTAAGCCCTTGATACCTTTCATGTGTAATTGAGATAAGTGTTCTTTTAATTCAATCAATATGTCTATGTGTTGGTTGTCTATATCTTGTTCTTGTCTTAATTCCATCATGCTAGGCTAGATCTATCTTGTGTTTGCTTGGATCTAATGAAACCTAGATGTTAATTATGTGTTGATTACTTGTTTATACTTGTTTTGGATGAATGAATTTATATGTTAGGCTTAAGAAAACTGGCAGATCTCCAAATGGTAACATGCTTGAACGTCTTAGGAAACATGAACCTATTGCACTAAGGTCTTTATTGGTTGTATTTAATGCATGAGCCACTATTTATAATCCCTATGGTTGTGCTGGGCATGGTATAGGAGGAGATAAAAGCTCATAGAATTGGGGAGTTATGTGCGATACCCCATGAATGGTATTAAGGAATACAATTCGTCATCCATGCAACTATAACAAGTAATTAACATGTAAAAGATGTCTAGGGAGTAGCGAAATCTAAGTAAACACATTTTCTCCACTTATTGCTCACAACCTTAGTATAATTTAGTTTATTTTCATTTCTAGTATTTTATTTTGATTGCATCTTTAGTATTGGGTTAGTTGATTAGCAACTAATTCCGCCTAAATCCTTCAAACCTGAGATTTTTACTTGCTTTCTAAAAAATATAAAAATACAAAAAGAATCATCTCTCACCTTTAGAACTAGTATTTAGGTTTTCTAATCCTAGCGACACTATTCCTAGCTGAACGATCAATCCCCCGGTACTTGTCACTATACTATACTACAACGATCAGGTACACTGCCTGGTGGGGGTTGTAAGCTTCTCAAGATCCCATGAGAGGTAAAGCCTGGTGCGATTCCCACGTATCAAGTTTTTGGCGCCGCAGACCGGGGAATAGTTATTGTCTAGGTTAGAATCTCTTTTTATTAGGTCTACTTGCTAGATTCCTTTCTAGTAAGATTTTATTTTTATTTTTAGGTTTTCTTTAGTCTATCTTATTTCTTTGTGTCTTTGTTCGTAACTTTTCACCACCCGACATCATGGACAACGGTAACATCTTTGAACCCGTCATCCCACCACAACAAAACCCACCACTAGAACCTCTTAGGCCCCGAACCTTAGGAGAGTATTCCCGACCTAGCCAACAAGGCTACCGAAACACCATTGAGCTCACCGGAGCCAATGTGACCCCCTTGCGATCCGACACCATCCGGTTGGTGCAAAGCGGATGTGCATTCCATGGACTTCGTTCCGAAGATCCAAACCAACATCTTAAGGACTTCCTCAAAATCGTAGATTCCATAGACCTAGATGTTGCAACTAGAGAGACAACCCGATTACGCCTATTCCAATTCTCTCTACGGGATCAAGCTAGTCAATGGCTTGAGCGTTTACCCGCAGGATCCATCACCATATGGGATGATCTCACCGATCGCTTCCTTACTCAATTCTTCCCACCGGGGAAGACTGCAATGCTTAGAAATGACATTTTGATGTTTGAACAACAGCAGGGTGAAACTTTCTACGAAGCTTGGGCCCGTTTTAAGGATCTCCTCCATAGGGTCCCTCATCATGGTATAAACCTTTGGTTATTAGTCAAGATTTTCTACGACCATGTTGACTATCACACTAAGCGCACAATTGATAGGGCCGCGGGAGGTAAACTGCGTGATAAGAATGCCGAGGAGTCTTGGACAGTTATCGAGGAGCTCGCCACTGATAATCAGGAGATGTGGGAGTTTAATCATACAATAAAAGCGGTTATCAATGCACTCTCAACATCTGGAGGGACCACCGAAATCCCCGATGAACTCCTATGCAAACTCGAGGCAAAAGTTGACTATTTTGAGGAAAGGCAAAGGAGACCTTTAAGTCCTAGACGGGCTACTGTCAATTCTGTCTTAAAACCAACTTCGGCACCATTATCTGAGTCACCTTCTAGAAAAATGTCGAGACTTTTCAGAACTATGCCCCACCTTGTTCCCCTCCCGAGGAACTTAGCTCAGAGTTTGAAGCTAGGATGAGAGAATATATGGCAACTCACTCAGATCGGCTTGCTAGATTCGAGGAAGCAGTTTATAAGCAAAAAGAGGAGATGCAGGAGAAAATGAATGAGATGATGAGTTTATTAGAGGAGTATGCCAACCAGAGAACCCCCGAAAGAATGTTACTAAGGAAAGAAAGCGCCACTCCCACTACCCAATTTGTTAATTCTATCACAATTGTCCAAAAGAATGACGAGAAGGTAGAAACTCCTGCTAAACAGACCTTAGAAAAACCACCAGAATCCCAACCTTTGAGTTACTACCTGAAACATGATATAAATGAAAACACCATAACAAATTAGATTAAGGGTGATGGGCGTAACCAACCTTCCAAACAGGGTTCTGAGAAAGAGGAAGAAGTGAAAGATGAGTATGATACGCTACCTGGAGGATCAGTATTTGAGAGGCTACTGGTACAAAAAGTGGCTACTAAGCAGATAGCATGTGGGAACTTTGAGATACCAACTAGCATCGGGGCTTGAAATATCTTAGTGCTTTCGCCGACCAAGGATCGGAAGTAAATCTTATGCCCCTAACTATTTACATCCAACTAACGTTAAAAATGCCAGCCCCTACTCGTGTTAGGTTATCTCTCGCTGGACACTCGTACGTATACCCCCTAGGAATCGCAGAAGATGTATTAGTTAATGTCGCAGGATTCATGTACCCCGCTGATTTTATGATCATCGATGATAAAGGAGATGGATGCATGCCAATAATCCTTGGGGCACCATTCCTCGCCACCGCTAGGGCTGTCATTAAGTATGAAGGTAGGAAGATCGAGCTTAAATCAGGAAAAAGAAAGATTAGCTTCCCCATGACCCCGCGAAGTGGGCATGAGAATTTGAGTTGGAGAAAGATCAAAAACAACATTAACACGACGCCCATTCGTGTTCAGGATAAAATTCTTGCATGGGAGGCAAGAATCAAAAGCTATAAGGAAGCCAAAAATGAAAGAAGCAAAAGCAATAAGGTTCAGGTCGAATTCGAACATACTCAACCTACAGAAAATCATGTACCATTTGAGGAAGGGAACTTGGTACTCTTGAGACATTTAGAAACAACAATACCACCCGATAAACCAAGTCCTTGGTGGTATGGGCCTTTCACAATTGAAGGTGTGAGCCAAGATGGAATAGCTAACATGAGAAGTGAAGTAGGTGGAATGGTGATTGCAAGTATCGATAGGATAAGGCACTACCACCATAACAGTAATGATCGCAACTACATGGGGTATATCATTTCGAATGATGAGATCACGTAGTAACCCATGACCTTGAGTCTAGCTACAAGACTCATAAATAAAGAAAAGCGTTTCTTGGGAGGCAACCCATGCTTTGTGTGATTTTATTTTTGTTTGTTTGTTATTTGCTTCCGTATGCATGCTTTATTTTTATTGTTGGTTGATCATGTTTCTAAATTAAATAGTGGAAATACTTTACTTTATTGTTTTGGCCTAGTCTTAACTCCACCTAAAAGTATTTTTGCAAAAGATAAGTGTAAGGGGAAACCCCAAATATGTTTTTAAGAAACAAACCGATCATGATTCTCCACAATATTAAATGAACATGTATATTAGTATTTGTTAGAGTCAAATGCTTGTATTGAGTCATAATGAAGTTTTGTAGGATTTTCCAGGAAGTAGGACCAAGTTTTTCCATAAATTTTCCGGAAACTTAACATAAGAATTTTTGCAGGTCACTTCTGACGGCGTCAAGGGTTAACTCTTGACGGCGTCAAGTGTAAAAATCTGGAAATTTTACCGGTTTTGTTTTTCTAACGGAGTCTTATGGTTTTTGTGAATTATTAAGTTTTATAATCTCCAGGAGATCTGCAAACTTCATTCCACAAGCATTATATCTTATCTTGTTTTCTAGGATTTAGAAACTTGTATAGGATGCCGCCGATTTTACGCGAGGTTGTTTTGTCTATTTTCTCAGGATTTACAGGTTATGTATGACAAGAAGATGATTTATATTCTGGAAGGGAAGCTTTGATTGTTCATTTTCTTGGAGGAAGATTTAACCTGGCCGCCTTATTATCCATACCGAGCGAATCAGGGGAGTATTTGATTTCATTCTTTTTACTTTTTAACTTTTACATTCTTTACTTGAACATTGGGGACAATGTTCATCTTAAGTGTAAGGGGAGGGTAAAAAGATGATACCTTACATATGCACTTTCACTTGAGTTTGTTTTGTTTAATGGTAGATGTGTAATAAAACTATGAGAAATACTTGTTAGTGCAATTTTAGCGCCAAATTTAAAAATTTTTACAACATTTAGGAGTGAAACTTTAGCCATAGCAAGCGTCTCATGGATAGGAGATTGTATGACTAGCACATAACCGTATATTCAGAAAAATTTTCCACCCAAATATGTGAGGTTCGCCTTTAGATTTGATAGGAAAAGCATTTACTATTAGTGCTTATGAGTGTACCGGTAGCATTTAGATTCTAGAACTTGCGTTAGTGATGCATCCCGAGACCGCTAGTGTGACTACATTCGTGTAGTAGGATTTACTAAATGATAAGAGGCATTAGGATTACCCTTGTGTTAAACCCGTATCATAATTACTTGACCATTTAGGTCATATTACTTGGCTAGTTAAGTCAACTAATTTTTCCCACACCCTTAGCGTTGTACTCATTTTTAGTTCACGAAACCCCTAGTACACCCCTCCGAGCCTAGCTTTTCGTTTCTAACTTTAAGCATTTTACTTAAAGGAAGAATTTGTTACACCCCATTTAAATGTACAACCAAATCGCCTTAGCCTTCCGTGTATGCGCTCATTTTTAGTGCATTATTGTTATTTGTTAAACCCTAAGTTAACTATCTAATTGATTACATGGTTGCTAAGTCGAGTCATATCCTTGTCCATATTGTTTTGGGACGATTGGGACTCATGGGTAAGTACTTATTTTATGGAGTAATGGGGAAGAACATCATTTATTACCCCCATATGTACGTTAATCTTAAAAGTGCTCCAAGTGTTTTGATTTTCTTAATTCGAGTCATTAGATTAGTTTAATGTAGAGTATGTAAAGATTCAAGTGTAAGGGGAATGTTCATTCCCTATGATGTATTATTTTGGATGGTAGGGTAGGAGTGTATGCAAAAAAAAAAAAAAAAAAAAAAAAAAAAAAAAAGAAAAAAGAGAAAAAACATACGGACTACCATCCCGTTTCATTCTATGTTTATTTTGTGTTTTTGTCATTTTTCATTTATTAGCTTAAGTCGAGTCTAGTCTTGGCTTAGCAACGCCATATTGTACATGTAATTAACCAAGATTGTTAACTCGCTACCAGTAAAACTTCCTTTATCCAACAAAACCGTGTATTTCATATCCCTACACCTAACGTTCAACCCTTTAAAAGACCTCTTTGATAGTTTATCCTAGGTGCTTACGCCATGTGGTGGAGGTTTGATCCTTTCCCAAGCCTATGGTAATCTATTTTGCTATGACAGGTAGTGAGAGATATCTTCCGTTTCCATATTGTAATTTATACTTTATTACACCCGAGAGATGTGAGTATCTAAACACTATTTGTGAGGTGCTAGTGTATGACCTCCGTGCTTGTCTAAGGGTATATGATGAGGCGAAAAATGAACCACTTTTAGGGGGTCATTTAAGCCCGGAATTGAATTTATTTGATCAAATATTGCCCTAAATCGTTCCTTTTGTGATTTTAGGTACTTTGGGAGTGAAATCTGGAAAAGGAAGCAATTCGGACGTTTTTGGAGCATAAAAGTGAAGAAAACGCCAAAGTCTTAATTTTTCTTGCTGGGAACAGTAGGTGACGGCGTCAAGAGTAACACCCTGACGGCGTCAAGAGCAAATTCCATGACGACCCAGTACATATTGGACGGCGTCAAGAAGTAGGGCGTCAAGAGTTAAGATCATGACGACCTGGAAATGCTAATACATGACGGCATCAGAAGTAGATCAAGGCAGTCCGAGAAGATTTTTGGCGGCGAGGTGACGGCGTCACAGGACTGGTCTTGACGCCGTCAGACCCCTTTTCCTATATATAGTTTTCTAATTTTTACATAAAAAAGAGAGAAGTTTTGGAGAAACCCTAAGTACGAACTTGGTGCGAATTTTACAGGTTTTTTCAAGGGTTCTAAGCCCTTGATACCTTTCATGTGTAATTGACATAAGTGTTCTTTTAATTCAATCAATATGTCTATGTGTTGGTTGTCTATATCTTGTTCTTGTCTTAATTCCATCATGCTAGGCTAGATCTATCTTGTGTTTGCTTGGATCTAATGAAACCTAGATGTTAATTATGTGTTGATTACTTGTTTATACTTGTTTTGGATGAATGAATTTATATGTTAGGCTTAAGAAAACTGGCAGATCTCCAAATGGTAACATGCTTGAACGTCTTAGGAAACATGAACCTATTGCACTAAGGTCTTTATTGGTTGTATTTAATGCATGAGCCACTGTTTATAATCCCTATGGTTGTGCTAGGCATGGTATAGGAGGAGATAAGAGCTCATAGAATTGGGGAGTTATGTGCGATACCCCATGAATGGTATTAAGGAATACAATCCGTCATCCATGCAACTATAACATGTAATTAACATGTAAAAGATGTCTAGGGAGTAGTGAAATCTAAGTAAACACATTTTCTCCACTTATTGCTCACAACCTTAGTATAATTTAGTTTATTTTCATTTCTAGTATTTTATTTTGATTGCATCTTTAGTATTGGGTTAGTTGATTAACAACTAATTCCGCCTAAATCCTTCAAACCTGAGATTTTTACTTGCTTTCTAAAAAATATAAAAATACAAAAAGAATCATCTCTCACCTTTAGAACTAGTATTTAGGTTTTCTAATCCTAGCGACACTATTCCTAGCTGAACGATCAATCCCCCGGTACTTGTCACTATACTATACTACAACGATCAGGTACACTGCCTGGTGGGGGTTGTAAGCTTCTCAAGATCCCTTGAGAGGTAAAGCCTGGTGCGATTCCCACGTATCAAAAACTCTTTGACATCAGTGCTTAAAGAAAAAGAAAAGATTTTTGAAGAAAATTGTGATGATACCAATATCAAGTTTGATTTCGACAAACTTGATACAAAAAATCTTGAATTGGAACATGTTGTGGCATCATTACAAAAAGAAAATGAGCATTTGAAACAAACTTACAAAAACTTGTTTGATTCAATCAAGCGGTCATGAGTTCAGAATCAAATTTCAAACAAATCTGACTCTCAGATCACACCAAATCATCTTTTTGAAAAAGAAAAGTCTGTGCTTCAAAAAAAAATTGTTGAATTGGAAAAAACGATTGCACAACAAACCAAGGATTTTGGTGATTCCAAAAATGATTTTTCAATAGAAACCGACAAATATGAAAAATATTTTTCACATCTTGAAAATCAAATTGCTTCTTTGCAAGAAAAACTGGCATCATCAGATCATCTTTCTCTTCAAAAAGAATACAATGATTTGAGAACGTCATACAATGCCTTAAAAGCGATGTTTGATGTTCTTAACCGGTCAAAAGGAAAATCTCAAGTTTCAAACGAGTCTAAACCACAAGTAAGTGTTTCGGAGAAGGTTTACACGGGTGAATCTTCCAAACCGTTTTCGAAAAAGGTTTCTCAGTTTACAACCTATTCTTTGCAAAAAGGAAGGAAATTTTCAAAGAGACCTAATTTTTCTGAAACATTTACTGCTCAAAGGGTTTCAAATGCAAGTGCTCATAAAGAAAAGAATCAAGGTTTTCAAACTCCATACTCTCGTTTTACTCCGGTAAAGCCAGTGTGGAAACCAAAGCAAAGCCGTTCAAAACATTTGCAATATCCATACTCTGAAATGCTTCCGCTACAACAAAGGAATGGCTATGCTTGGAAAAATCCTAATTCTGAAATGTTTCCATTCATCTCAAAAACAAATTTTCAAAATGAAACGCCGAGTTTCAACAATGGATGGAAAACTTCTTCTTCAAGTTTTAAAACTCCAAGAGAGACACCGAGTTTCTCAAACAACTTTCAAAAGCAAAAGAGTTTTAAATCACCGTTGATTCCATGAGCTTTATTTCAAAATGAAACACCGGTTTTCAGTCCTCGTTGGAATTCAACTTCTTTGTCTCGGATTGACACAACTTTCAAATGGATTTCAAAATATGGTAAATCCATTGGCGCCGTGCTTAAATGGGTTCCAAAAGTTGTTGTCTAATCAAAAAAAAAAATTAATGACTTCTTAGTACTTCTGCTAAGGACTCATTTTTCAAAGAAAGGAAAGTGCTTAATCAAACAAAGGTTTTACATATTCTTTGAGCACTTATCCTAAAAACATAATGGCTTATGCACACATAACAGTGTATAACCCACGATTTTCAAAGAAAGGACCCTGTTGTACATTTATGTACGACAATCCTGAAAGATAAGAAGACTCTCTCCAAAAAGCTTATCAAAGTCTTCTTAATTTTATGAGCAAAATTTTTCAAAATATTTCAAAAGGTTATCAAAACTTTTTAGCTCAAGATATTACTCCCTCAAATCCTTAAAACCTTTAATTTAATCAAAATGTTCTATTTTTGAGGGGGAGTAATATAAAGTTGTTCCAAAAATATCATGCTTAAAGGAAACAAATACGGAATTAACAAACATCCGTTTCTCCCATAAGCTATCCAAAAAGAAAAGGTTTTAATCAATTGGTATCAAAAATACCATGGATATGCTATTTTTGAGGGGGAGAAGACGTGATTAAAATGTGATCGTCTTGAATCTCAAAAGAGCTCGACTCAGAAATGACCCAATAATTGACGAAACAACAAAAGTTAGTAATCGAAAAGACTTATCCTCGATGGGTAATAACATCAAGTTAGTTACTAGAGCTAGTTGTCACCTAAAAGCTGACAATGGAACTCTTTAACTAGCCACGTAAGCGTGTCTCGAAAAGGATTTGTCTTAGAAGAAATGTACCGTTTCGAGAAACTTTATGTGGATATGACCAGGCCGGGTAATAACTTCTAGCTAGTCTAACTAGTGATGTAAGCGTGTCTCGAATCGGTTGTGTTCATTGAAAGTGAATCAATTCAAAAGTGCAAACTCCTCACGCATGTGCAAATTTCTTAAAAATCCATGAGCACATGTGAAAGGGGAGTCCTTCAAATGAAATGCAAAACTCTCGAAGTGTTAACAAAGTATGTTTTTTATCATAAACACTTTGAGAGATTTTCATAAATGGTTTCATGGCAACAATAGGATAGAAGTTATAAGGTGACTAAGGTTAGGTAAAACCGTCCTATGATCCGCCAAAGCTGGAGGGATTTACCCAAAGACAAATCCAATAGATTAGAATTAGAAGTCCTTATGTATGATTGAAAAAAGGAGAAAATGAGAAAGGAGAAAGAAGGGGTTGAAGAATTAAAAAGAAAAGCAAATGAAAGGGTGAAAAGAAATAGCCCTCCAAATGTTCAACCTTAAGGCAGACACCGGGTTCAATTCATATGCTACTGGTTGTTACTAAGGTGACACCGGTATTGAAGATAAAGATGTCATGGACCCAGTGACGCACTGCACTAAACCTTCTAGCCACTCAAGTTCTCTCAAAAGAGCTTGTTTCATTCTCACGGGGAACCGGTGTAATCTATCGACTTATCTCTTAGAGATGGTTGATATTGAAGCAGGAGACCCCTCCCTAGTCTCCGCATAGAAAAACCAAATTATGCACTTATCGAGTCTAGAGCCATGATATTCATTAAAAGATCTCTTAGGATACACTTCCTATGAATACACTTGTGTTCGCAAAAAAGGACACAAGTTGTAAGAGTCTTTATGAGATCTATGGATCTTGCCTTATCTTTCATGATGGTTACTATGTTCAAAAACGGTCTACAGTTGTGGGGTGATCTCCAGCAACTCACCTGAATCATTGATGTACTTCGGTGGATCTAGTAAGCCCTTTCAGGGGTATCTGATTCAGGAACGGCCTTGGTAAGGGTTAGAAGGAGTCTTCACACTATGCTGTTGACGATCTCTAATTCTGAACCTGTAAGTACCGGATACTTTATTGCTAACTGTTTTATGCAGGTACTCATGAATGTTCCTTGGAGAAAGACCGTTACCATCACTCAAAGATCCACATGCTCATACCCTTCAAAGCTCTCTTCAAAGATCTAAGCAAAGCAAAGTTTAGAATGTTTCTAAGTCAAAGTCAAAGAATCTTCAAACTAAAGAAACAAAGATTAAAGTCAAAGAGAAGAGAACTTCACAAAGATTCAAAGTCAAACAAAGTATGAGCATGTTGGAAAAGACGTAAAGACAACATAGTAAAGATGTTGATCAAAGGCAAGAAAGATCACAAAGCATGATTGGAACAAAGGAACTAGCAAAACTATTACACAAGGACTCAAAGTTCAAGAGAACAAGCTTCAAAGATCAAAGATCAAAGTCACTAAAGAGAGATCTCAATGATCACCCTTAGGGGGAGATTGTTAGCATTAGAAGTGTTGATCATTTATGAAATCAAAGTGAGATCTCAATGATCGTCCCTTAGGGGGAGATTGTTAGGATTGAAAGTGACGATCATTATTGAGTCAAATAGTTAGTTAAATATATTCATGTAATAGTTAGTAAAATGCTAGTTCATTAATTTTAAGTAAAAGCCTTAATGGCTTGGCCCAAAAGAAGGCCCATGAGAAAGCCCATGGTGGCTTATGTAAAAGTATAAATACCCCTCCTAAGCTTGTTAGGAAGGGTGGGAGTTCATGCTAATCAAAGGTTTATTTTCACATAGTGCTCTCCACCTCTCTCTCTCTCTACTTTCTCTCTCTAGCTCTTCCATCTCTCTCTAACATCATATTCTTAAGTGATAAAGGTAGATCTAAGGTCCTACATTGTCGTACAATAATTGGCATAACATTTGTCCAATTCCTAGATTTATGGGATTTACAATCACAAAACATTTGTATTATAAGCATGTTTAATCCCCATCTTAATGCCTTGAGTCCAAGATCTCACTTACTACTCAATTTAAGTCGTCTAACTTAAAAACTGTAAACTCACAAATCCATCACATCAGTTGATCTGCTAGCAATGAATTTATGAAATTTACCTCTCCGTTACAATCTCGCCAAGTTCTCACATGACGTAAATTACAACTTCAAGTGTTCTTAATTAGATGGCATTTGACTTAATTTTATAAGGGTATTAATTTTGATGTGTTCAAAATAATGTATGAATAAGCATGCATACAACTTCATAACATTGGTTTTACAAAACATTTTTATTACCAATTTACTAAGAGTAAAATAACAAAGTTTTGATTGAGGTATCGGGTTCACCAATTAAAGAATTACCAACAATTATCGTCCACTATATCGTACTTTTGCATAAGCCCTGATTCGTTGTGTTTTGGTGTGTGCAAACAACAATTTATCAAAATATCAACAAACGTGAGGGTTAATTTGTCATGAGACAAATAAACGTGAAGTAGTACAAGTAAACCGTTTAGGAAAACGATTACCTCGCAAAACTTGTGAAAGTGATATTCAAATTGTGAGACCGGGAAGTGATTTCCCGGGTCGTACCCCAACGAGGTGTGAATGGAAAGCTTCGAATGAGATTGGGATTAGAATCTTGTATGATTGGAAAGGTTATTTGGTTTTGCGATACGTTAAATTAACGAATTTGGAGAATTAACTAACGAATGTAAAAATAAATTAACCTAAGGCAACTAACAAACTAAGAAATACCTAAAACACTACGGGTAAACATAATTAGGGATCGGGAATCCTAAAACGCAATCTAAATTAAAAACGTAATAGTAATTTAAATAAAACGGTAAGTACGCGAAACAAAAAAGTAAATTTTAAGCTACGCTAATCCTACGGGTAAAAATGAAATTTTAAATAAAAATTCAAATATAAAATTAAAAATTATTCGAAAAGTTGAAAATTTGCTAAACTTAGCTTAAATTCTAAAAAAACGTAAAAGAAAATGAAAACGGGCCGTTACCGGGCTCGGTAACGGCTTTAAAAGTAAATCTTGAGAAATAAAAGTGCTACGGGTACGGAAATTATTTCGTACTTTCTAAATTATAAAAGAATTTTATTTTTATTTTTTTTGAAAAAGAAAAATATTTTTTACTTTTTAATTTTTTTACTATGATTTAAAAACTATTTAAACTAGATAAGTGCCTTAAAAATACTAAATCTTTTTGGAAAAATATGAATTTTTTTTGAAAAGTTTACAACACTAAGGGGAAGCTAAGAAAAAATCTGTGGGGGACATAAGCAGTTCGAATAAGCCGTTAATAAGCAACAATTATGGCTGAATTATTAATAAGCTAAAATGACTAACATTACTACTATAAATACCAAAATAAACAAACTATGACAAGGAAGCTACACTAGAGCAGATGGTAAGGGTGTTTGCATTGGTCTGCTTAGTTACCGAAAGGTCAGGGGTTCGAGTCCCCTTGACCACCTTTTTATTTTTTTTTTTTGCAACTATTTTTTTTTTCAACTTTGTTTGCACAGGTTTATCAAAAACACAATAGAAAATAATTTTTGTAACTACAATTCTTAATAAAAATCAACAAATAGGCTGCTTGAAAAATAAAAACTCAACACTTGCACTAAAAAGGTTAAAAAAAAAAAAAAAAGATTATTGAAAATTTTAAAAGCTCCACATAAGCTAATATAAGCTGGCCAAATGGAGATTAAAGCTAAAGGCAAACTAAAGAGGACCTAAATAAGCTATGAAGGAACAAATATAAGTAGTTCATATTGAATAAAAAGCTTTAAATAAGCTCTAAACTACCCTAATGAACTAACTACTGCAGAAAAAAAATGGGCTTAAGGGGGCTACTTTGAGGCCATGAAAAGCTATCTAAGAAAATTACTAAAAATAAACTAAAATTAGTATCATGAACACAAGCTACTAAATAAGCTAAGTTTAAATTTCTAGGCCTAATGAACTACTAATGAACAAATGAAAAATGCATGTTTGAAGGGTGTTGGGCTATAAAGACTGTATGCTATTGTAACTGCAATGGGTCAAATGGGTAATATTTACCAAATGAGAACACCAAATCAGATTATGATCTTGGCATACAACCTATATTTAAGCTCTTTCAACCTTAAATTCAAACCAATAGTGACCCTAACTCTAATCTACCCTAGGTTGCTTATGAAACAGTAAAAAAAAATTTGCTTTAAGAAAATAACTAAAATACTTGAAAACTAACATGAAATATAAAAACTTGATTTAATAATACTGAAAATAACAAAATAAGTCTACTCTAATTCGGAAAGAGTGGTTAAAACAGTTTTACTTGAAAAGAAAGCTTGTGCCAAACACCCTTGTGAGAGGTGTCTGCTTGACTGTTTCTACTAAACCAACAACTCTTCTTCTTTTTTCTTTTTTTTTTGAAGCTAGAACTTGAGAGTAAAATGACGTATTAACTAAAACCTAACTGAATAAGCTAAAGCAAACAGTAAATAAGTAATTGAAATAAGCTAAAAGGAATTTTTTGAATAAACTTAAATTGCATTACTTTGAATATTTGATACAGAGGAACATAAAAAATTCTTGAAGACTTGAAAAAAAAACTAAAACTTAATTAACTGCCTAAATAAAAACTAATTAAAAGACTGCCTCTTGGGCTTACATATCATACACTACTTAAACTACTCCAATTAGGGTTTCCCTTGAGCTCTTTTTGTCCACTTCTACCTTCACAGGTTGTGATTGTTTGCTGAGTGAGAGAGCCCTTGGACCACACTTGTGTTTCTTTCCATCTATCTCAGCCATTAAATTGGTTCACATGATCTTAGCCCTCAATTGTACTTTGGCGCCTAAATTGATGTGATGGATTGGTGACATGGAAAGTGTTAGGTAGGGTTTGTGAGGAGGGGAAAGGTTAGTGGGATTGGGATATGGTGGAGAAGACAAGGGAGGATGGTGATGGGGTGTTTGGATGTTAGCAGTCACGGGGGAAAGTTTTTGGGGAAGAAAGGGATAGTGTTGACTCAGATTTTTGACCCAGGTTTTTATTATTAAACGAAAATGGGTATTGGGGTTATATGGGCAGGAAATGATTTTTGGGCCAAGGGTATTAAAATGGTGGGCTGGAGTATGTTTTAATATTAGATCCGTTTGGTTTTATTACTTGTGAAACCACAAGGACCAAATTTGCAATGAGCCGAAACTTCAAGGACCATTCATGCTATGTTCCAAATTTACTTCAAGGGGCCATTCCTGTCAAGTTAGTTAAACCAAAGGACCTTAAATACAATTTTCCAAATTTGAAACACCAGGGACCAAAATTGCCAATTTGCCAAAGTACAGGGACCAATTGTGTAATTTTCCAAATCTTTTTACCCAAAGATCATTTACGATTTATTTTGACTTTTAAAGAGCTTAGGCTGACTTTTCTTTTGAAAATGATTGACCAGGGACTAGTTTTGTAAAATTTTGAAAGTTTGGGGACTGAAACTGCCAATTATGCAAATTTTGTTCGTTTTATGTTTGTTTTCACTCGTTTTGCATCAGAAACATATAAAACACGATCTTTGGGATTTTCTTCGTATTTTGATGTGTTTTTTAGTGTTTTTGATCGTTTTGCAGTTCAGATTTGACTAAAAATGATGAGTATTTACACACTCATCAATCCCTCACACTAAACTATTGCTAGTCCCTAGCAATCTTTTTGAGAAAAATTAATGGATCTGAAGTCTCTTTACCAAAAGCCATCACTTCTGGAGTAGCCGGACGTTATTGGGTTCAAGTAAGAGTTATGGTCCATCCGATGACCATGTGATTTTTAGCAAACCACCAGCTTTCAACGGTTTTGATTTGTCTTTACCAGAAGCCGTTTGCTCCTGGACTAGCCAACTCTTGATGGAACAGTCAACATCTTGGTGAGTTGATTACCAATTATGGTTTTTCCACTGCCTTTACCACAAACCATAATCTTGCGGGCTAGCCAACTCATTAGCTTTTGAGGATATGGGGAGTTGAGGAACCATACAATTTTTGGCAAATTGCAAGCCATCAACGGGTTTGAGCTATCTTTACCAAGAGCCGTTTGCTCCTGGATTAGCCAATCCTTTTGTCGGTTAGACATGGCGGACTGATAACCACAAAAAATTTTGAAACTTGAGTGAAAATTTTTTAAAAATTTTTGGCCAAAAACGGGGGTACTAGACGGTAAAATGTGATAAAATTCGCTAGAATTCCCCCCCCCCCCCCCCCCCCCATACTTAGGATTGAATATTGTCCTCAATATTCAAAGTCCCGGCTATTATGTCGACTCTTTGAACGTAAAAGGGCAACATTACAAGCTAAATGTGGAAACATCATTTTGTTTTTTCACTTTGTTGGTAACCACAGTAGGGGTAATTCCCCGACACTTAGGGTGAAAACCCTAAGTACATGCTACTGTTTTTGTTTACCGAGTCGCTAGCTTGACTCGACCCCGAATTCATTTGTCCTTGGGGAAGCTTGTTGTGGAAGAGACAATCTCCATCGGACTTTCATTCAAGATGTTTGGACAAACATTTGAAGCACGTGAAAGTTCCATACCGATGAGATAAGTACCCCGGCTCAAAATAGTATAAACTATAAGCGGTGATGCCGGGGTCAAAGATAATGTCTTCATTCCCGAAGGAATGAAAAACAGGAGAAGTCACCCGATAGGTGAAAAAGAGAAAGAAAGTCATGATAAAAATCCTGACTAACTCATCATCATCATCAGGAGGAGGATTCATGGATTCATCATGAATCTCATCATTTAAGCTCAAGTGATCAAGACATATCCCGGGTATGTCTAGATCAAAGTAGAAGTTATCATACTCCGGTGGAGATATGATATGAGTGAGTTCACAGAAAAACTCATCAAAGGTGAATGAATCATATTCGGAATTGATGTGAGTGAGTTCACTAGGGGACTCCTCAAAAGTAAATGATTCATATACGGGGAGAGAATTATGAGAATGAGAAGTGGTACTGCCACTAATCTTCTCTCCCATAGGATCAAACGTAAAGGCTTCAAACTCCGGAATAGGATCATCGGAGAAAATGTCACTATCCTTAATGGGGATAGGAGATGAAATAGGTTTTTCTTTGAAAGCCTCAATTTTAGAGATGAGAAGATTAACATTTAATAATGTAAGACGAAGAGATTCGTCTTGGATTATTTCTTCATCATTCTCTTCTTCCAAGCTAACTAGCTCAGAAGGTAATTCTTCCACAAAACAGATGTCTCCACAAGATAACGAATCGTCATCATTAGAATCGGAGAACATCTCAACATCATTATTCGGGAAGACAAGAGGAGGAGGGATATCACACATATGCTCAAGAATTCCCTGTGACTCTCTTGGGATTGGAACAAGGTCCTCAACACTAGACTTTATGAATTCGTCCGATTCCATTTCAGGAACAGTGTCAAGATGCTCATCCCCCATGCTCAGAGAGTGAGTGGGAACCTCTGGTGTGATAACAGCAGACTCAGGGAGTTGAGAAGGGCAAGCATCAATGGATTTTTGAATTTCCATATGTTCTTCTGCTAGTGATTCAATTATACTTTCTTCTCCCTGCGTTTCCATAGATTGAGTCTCAGCTGATGAACTGGATGAATCATCAAAGATATCCTCATCATCACTGTCATCCGGAATGAAACGGAATCGAGAGCTATGTCTGGCTGCTTTTTCTTTTGCAATTGATTCCCTAATAGAGTTTTCAAAGGCAACCTGGGAATCTAATTTAGCAGCTTGCTCTTCAGCTAACAATTCTCTCATGGATTTTTGATTTGGATTATCATGGGAATGTTTACTACCCTTCAAATCTTTCACTAAATACACAAGATCAATGAGAAGGGCATCTTCAGCATCTTCGTCAGAATTGTCATCAGGAACATACTTATAGACAGGTGTGTTCCTAACAAGACACTCTGAGCCGAAATGTGAGTTTCCACAGTAGTCACACCAATGAAACTGATGTGACTGCGACTCATGTAGATTGTGGTCAAAGCCAAATTCATGATTGTTACAAGGAACTTGTTCATAGACAAACTGATCCCTAGTTTGACAATCAGAGCTATAGTGAGGCCCTCCACAATATTCACAAGAAACATTCGGTGCATTTTGAAATGATGTATTATTGAAATAGCACGGTTCTTGTTCAAAGGAATTCTGAGGAGGGTAACTGAAATCATTTTGAAAATTTGAAAACGCGAATGTATTTTCGATTTCAAAAGTGCAACAAATACAAAGTCCATGGGTAAACCCACATTCCTTGCAAAAACATCGTTTACAAAGTGAACCATCTTCTAAGAGATCTCTACAAATATAACAATGATGTTGATCAAACGAAGATAATTGGGGTTGTGGAGGGTGGTCGGGAGGAATTTGAGAATCATTGAAAGCGTTCGGAGTTGCTTTGCACCATTTACAAAATCCGTCACTAATATCACTCCCACACCGATGATTATCATCCACTGGACCTTCACAATGAAAACATTTATAGTCGAGTGATGACATAAGAATTAAACATTAACGAGGGATGAGAATGAAGTATTAAACGTTTAAGAGGATAAGAAGACGAGAATTAAACGTATAGGAGACGAAGATTATTTTTGGGTTTTTCGAAAAACACAACAATTAAAACAAGACCAACTCATAAAGACAGGGGAACTTAAACCAATAATCACAAACGCTTCTAAAGAAAAACGCACAAAGGAGCGGGAGAGAAGAATGGATCTCTCACTGGGCGAAGTTCGTTGGATCGCCACATACCGTTTCGACTCCTCTTAGAGTGTGTTTCTCAGTTAAAAGTTTTCCAAAACGCAAGTGATACAAAGGCAAGTTTTGATCTTTGGTTTGGGAACTTATTATGGTCACACCCCCAGTTGGTAGGTGTTCTGCCTTGATTTGCGGTGGTAAGATTTTAATGTTGTTATTATTAAACAAAGAAACGGAAAAATCTTTTTGTGTTTTTCTTATCTTATATAGATATAAAACATATATTAGAAACAAAAGAAAAATATTTTTGGTTTTTTTATAAGTTTTATGAAAACGTAACTTCTTGCGAAGGTTCTACAAGACTAATCGTCTAAACCTTATCGAGACTTTCGACACACAGCCTCCCCGGCAGCGGCGCCATTTGATTCGTTGTGTTTTGATGTGTGCAAACAACAATTTATCAAAATATCAACAAACGTGAGGTTTAATTTGTCGTGAGACAAATAAACGTGAAGTAGTACAAGTAAACCGTTTAGGAAAACGATTACCTCGCAAAACTTGTGAAAGTGATATTCAAATTGTGAGACCAGGAAGTGATTTCCCAGGTCGTACCCCAACGAGGTGTGAATGGAAAGCTTCAATTGAGATTGGGATTAAAATCTTGTATGATTGGAAAGGTTATTTGGTTTTGCGATACGTTAAATTAACGAATTTGGAGAATTAACTAACGAATGTAAAAATAAATTAACCTAATGCAACTAACAAACTAAGAAATACCTAAAACACTACGGGTAAACATAATTAGGTATCGGGAATCCTAAAACGCAATCTAAATTAAAAACGTAAAAGTAATTTAAATAAAACGGTAAGTACGCGAAATAAAAAGCAAATTTTAAGCTACGCTAATCCTACGGGTAAAAATGAAATTTTAACTAAAAATTCAAATATAAAATTAAAAATTATTCGAAAAGTTGAAAATTTGCTAAACTTAGCTTAAATTCTAAAAAAAACGTAAAAGAAAATGAAAACGGGCCGTTACCGGGCTCGGTAACGGCTTTAAAAGTAAATCTTGAGAAATAAAAGTGCTATGGGTACGGAAATTATTTTGTACTTTCTAAATTATAAAAGAATTTTTTTTTTTTTTTTTTTTTGAAAATGAAAAATATTTTTTACTTTTTAATTTTTTTATTATGATTTAAAAACTATTTAAACTAGATAAGTGCCTTAAAAATACTAAATCTTTTTGAAAAAATATGAATTTTTTTTTAAAAGTTTACTACACTGAGGGGAAGCTAAGAAAAATCTGTGGGGGACATAAGCCGTTAATAAGCAACAATTATGGTTGAATTATTAATAAGCTAAAATGACTAACATTACTACTATAAATACCAAAATAAACAAACTATGACAAGGAAGCTACACTAGAGCAGATGTAAGGGTGTTTGCTGTGGTCTGCTTAGTTACTGAAAGGTCAGGGGTTCGAGTCCCCTTGACCACCTTTTTTTTTTTTTTTGCAACTATTTTTTTTTCAACTTTGTTTGCACAGGTTTATCAAAAACACAATAGAGAATAATTTTTGTAACTACAATTCTTAATAAAAATCAACAAATAGGCTGCTTGAAAAATAAAAACTCAACAGTTGCACTAAAATGGTAAAAAAAAAGATTATTAAAAATTTTAAAAGCTCCACATAAGCTAATATAAGCTGGCCAAATGGTGATTAAAGCTAAAGGCAAACTAAAGAGGACCTAAATAAGCTATGAAGGAACAAATATAAGCAGTTCATATTGAATAAAAAGCTTGAAATAAGCTCTAAACTACCCTAATGAACTAACTACTGCAGAAAAAAATGGGTTTAAGGGGGCTACTTTGAGGCCATGAAAAGCTATCTAAGAAAATTACTAAAAATAAACTAAAATTAGTATCATGAACACAAGCTACTAAATAAGCTAAGTTTAAATTTCTAGGCCTAATGAACTACTAATGAACAAATGAAAAATGCATGTTTGAAGGGTGTTGGGCTATAAAGACTGTATGCTATTGTAACTGCAATGGGTCAAATGGGTAATATTTACCAAATGAGAACACCAAATCAGATTATGATCTTGGCATACAACCTATATTTAAGCTCTTTCAACCTTAAATTCAAACCAATAGTGACCCTAACTCTAATCAACCCTAGGTTGCTTATGAAACAGTAAAAAAAAAAATTGCTTTAAGAAAATAACTAAAATACTTGAAAACTAACTTGAAATATAATAACTTGATTTAATAATACTGAAAATAACAAAATAAGTCTAATCTAATTCGGAAAGAGTGGTTAAAACAGTTTTACTTAAAAAGAAAGCTTGTGCTAAACACCCTTGTGAGAGGTGTCTGCTTGACTGTTTCTACTAAACCAACAACTCTTCTTCTTTTTTTTTTTTTTTTTTTGAAGCTAGAACTTGAGAGTAAAATGACGTATTAACTAAAACCTAACTGAATAGGCTAAAGCAAACAGTAAATAAGTAATTGAAATAAGCTAAAAGGAATTTTTTAAATAAACTTAAATTGCATTACTTTGAATATTTGATACAGAGAAACATAAAAAATTCTTGAAGACTTGAAAAAAAAAAACTAAAACTTAATTAACTGCCTAAATAAAAACTAATTAAAAGACTGCCTCTTGGGCTTACATATCATACACTACTTAAACTACTCCAATTAGGGTTTCCCTTGAGCTCTTTTTGTCCACTTCTACCTTCACAGGTTGTGATTGTTTGCTGAGTGAGAGAGCCCTTGGACCACACTTGTGTTTCTTTCCATCCATCTCAGCCATTAAATTGGTTCACATGATCTCAGCCCTCAATTGTACTTTGGCGCCTAAATTGATGTGGTGGATTGGTGACATGGCAAGTGTTAGGTAGGGTTTGTGAGGAGGGGGGAAAGGTTAGTAGGATTGGGATATGGTGGAGAAGACAAGGGAGGATGGTGATGGGGTGTTTGGATGTTAGCAGTCACGGGGGAAAGTTTTTGGGGAAGAAAGGGATAGTGTTGACTCAGATTTTTGACCCAGGTTTTTATTATTAAACGAAAATGGATATTGGGGTTATATGGGCTGGAAATGATTTTTGGGCCAAGGGTATTAAAATGGTGGGTTGGAGTATGTTTTAATATTAGATCCGTTTGGTTTTATTACTTGTGAAACCACAAGGACCAAATTTGCAACGAGCCGAAACTTCAAGGACCATTCATGCTATTTTCCAAATTAACTTCAAGGGGCCATTCCTGTCAAGTTAGTTAAACCAAAGGACCTTAAATACAATTTTCCAAATTTCAAACACCAGGGACCAAAATTGCCAATTTGCCAAAGTACAGGGACCAATTGTGTAATTTTCCAAATCTTTTTACCCAAAGATCATTTACGATTTATTTTGACTTTTAAAGAGCTTAGGTTGACTTTTCTTTTGAAAATGATTGACCAGGGACTAGTTTTGTCAAATTTTGAAAGTTGGGGGACTGAAACTGCCAATTATGCAAATTTTGTTCGTTTTATGTTTGTTTTCACTCGTTTTGCATCAGAAACGTATAAAACACGATCTTTGGGATTTTCTTCGTATTTTGATGTGTTTTTTAGTGTTTTTGATCTTTTTGCAGTTCAGATTTGACTAAAAATGATGAGTATTTACACACTCATCAAGCCCGAAAGCTTAGTGTTTCGGATAGTCATTGTGGAATTGTGGTTAATTCACCCTTAAGATGACAGTGTACATAATATAGTGATATAGGTAAGTCTAGGGTCGGCAACCAGGCAGTTGTAGAGAACCGGTAGGTGCATGAGCTTTAAAAACCCCTCTCTACAAGTACGTTGGATGGCAACCTTCGGTCCGCCTTTCGCACACTATGTACAAAAACATCAATCAACCAATCCTTTGAAATTTACTCTTAAAACCAAAATAATTTCGTCATTTATTTAGTCCGTATTATTTTCCTATTCAAAAAATTACCCTTTTCGTTTATAAACATGTCTAACATAATAATAAACAAAAACAAGTAATATAAAATAAAAAATAAAACCACTAAATAAATAAATATACATAATCATAACAATTAAATATGTATAAAACATGTAGCCACATGCAAATCTTATTCAATAGTCCTATTAATAATTAAATCTAGGTGTATAACGTATTTATTCAATTAAGGTTTTCTTCTTCTAGGAAAAAGAGCCACATACATCGATAAATCGATTACGTAAGCCAAAACCAAATAAATACCACATAGCACATAATTGTTTACTTAATATTGGAGTCTTCCCCAATTCGACATTTATTAATAAATTTACATGTTTCGATATAACTTAACCATTAATTTATATATTCAATTTAAACCATTTAAATTTTCACACAATTTAAAATCCATGCAAATATGCACTTTTTCATGGATTAAGCTTAACAATTAACATATTGCACCAAGATCGTTTACTAAAACGCATAACAAATTACATGACATCCTAAGGTTTCTAATCATATTAAAAAATCAAAAAACCAAAACCCTAAAACCCTTTAAGGTCAATCGACCCATAAAAAAATAGGGTTAGGAATCTAAAAAAAACCCTAAAAACATGTAACTAAACGAATCAAGATCCAATTTTTATGCGTTTCGATAATTAATTACACATTATAACGGCTCTCTGATACCACTGTTGGAATTATGATATCATGACATTCATATAAAATAAACCAAACACATCAAGTGAGCATAGCGGAAGCAATTATAACAAGATCATATAACATGTAATTAATTAATCAATATTAAATAGTAAACATACCTTTGTGATTCTAGCCCGAACAAGAATTAAATTGCAATATTCAAATCAAGAACCCTAATTAGGGTTTATGTGGATTATAAGAATTACCCCTTACCTCTTTTGTAATTCAATCCAAGAATCAAACAATAGTGCGTTTGAATAGCGTTCTTGTACACACGTACTAATTCAAGAAAAATTTTATGCAAGTAAATTAAACACAAAACTTTGTAGATCAATAAAAATCGAATCCCTTATGGGATTGTTTTGGTGGATCGACTAGGGATAAAGAGAAGGAGAGAAAAACACCAAGATGTGTGTGTACAAGTTATGAGAAAACAATGCACCTTGGGTTTGTTTATATACTATTGAAAACTTGGAGCTCAAGGCACAAAGGAGGTGGGTTTACCCCCTTGGCCGATCGGTTGTGGAGTCCCCAAGGGATTCCGGAACCTTCCCTTGTTTCCAAATATTCATTAGTATTTCTTTCTTAATATTCGTCTAACGGTCTTTAGTCATTCTCCGTTAAATACTAACGGTCGTTACTAGTTTTGTGTTTATTAATAATTACGTATAACATTTATAAATAATTATTTCTTTTACTCTTCATACGTATTGTGTGCAATCCCGTGATCTCGAGTTCGATCCTAACACACGACTATTATTATAATGTCTATAAAACCAACAGTTCTTCTGCAATATTTGCTTACCTACGTGGTTTAGTTGAACTTAGATATAGAATAATGGCATTATTTTACCTTCGGCGCATTCCCTCTTCCGCCGCAAACATTCAGTTGACCGGTCAAGTAGGGCTTTTAGAGAAGAATTTTGCTACATTCACATAAAGTTTACACAAAAAATCCCCACTCGCTGACATGTTAGCGGGTGATTGGTTTTTTGTGGGATGTGGATCCCACAAAAAACCAATCACACGCTGACATGTCAGCGAGTGGGGATTTTTTGTGTAAACTTTATGTGGCCCTAGCATGCCTCTTTAGAGAAATAGGTCATGGGTTCAATACTTCAATCAACTTCCGGTTGAAAGTTCAATAGAACATGTGCTCATTGCTTGGAGGTAAGTCCTTGACAAAAGATCGCTCAGCACCCAACAAATGCACGGGT
Source organism: Artemisia argyi (assembly GCA_030686995.1). NCBI lineage: Eukaryota > Viridiplantae > Streptophyta > Magnoliopsida > Asterales > Asteraceae > Artemisia > Artemisia argyi. The sequence continues at coordinate 276,073 of JARVZY010002803.1, forward strand.
CAGGGTTCTCCACAAAATTAAACCTTTTGAAAATTAATGACATAATTTTAGTAATGATGACACAAGTATATAATACATGAGCACTCAAAAATCCCCATCCATATTGGTTAATTAAAGTTTAAGTTGACGACTTGAACATGTATTGCTTTGTTAACTTAATAAAACGTGGCCAATATTATATGTGTTTTAGCAATTAAATACGTAGTTCAGTTTTCGGGAAAAAGCATATGGAGGTAGAACAAGCACTATATTGGTTAATAAAAGTTTAAGCTGACGACTTCAACATGTATTACTTTGTTAACTTAACCAAGAGGTCAATGGTTCAAATCTTACTAAGTGTGTACACATGAGGATGTCCATGTTTCTTATGAAGGTCTCGGGTCCGGAGCATGCCAATGAGGTTTTCCTTCTAGGCGAAGCGGAAAAAAGGAGATGGATTTATTCTCCAAAGACGAACGTTCGAGGAAAGCATAATGTCACTGCATGACTTGAACATAATTTGAAAGGCGATTATCTCATGACTATGAATCATGGCAACAATTTGTACGCCATAGACATTAATCAATGGCCTCTTCATCACCAATTTGTCTCATGACAAGACCATCCGAAACTAAGTCATGCTTGTGGCCTCGATGTTTATCACATCTTAACTTCAAAACCATTAACCAGCTTGCCCAAGATAAGATCGTCATTGGTCTTCCAAAGTTCAAATACACCAAAGATCATTTATGCCCATCCTGCGAGTAAGGCAAAAGAAAAAAAGGCAACATATAAAACCGAAACCCATAGCCAGTTCGGAAGAGAGGTTTCATATGTTACATATGGACTTATGTGGCCCAAAAAAATTGAAGGCATAAACAGGAAGAGGTATATTCTGGTGATTGTTGACGACTATTCCAGATTGAGTTCATTTTCTAAGGCCTAAGGACAAAGCACCAGGCCACATCATCACCTTTGTGAAATGTAATCAAGTCCTTCTAAAAGCTAAAGTCAGAATTGTTAGAATGGAAATGACACACGATTCACCAATCCAGAGTTACAAGCTTATTTTGAAGATGTTGGCATCACACATCAGACATCCGTTGTATGGAAAACTAGAAGAGGGTTGAATAGTTTACCGGTTTTTAACTTGATTTTCTTTTAAAACTTTTACATGTAATCGACAACTAAAACTTATCAAACAATAAATAATATGCAAGAATAAAAGTAAGAAACGATCAAACCATAACACGGATGTTTATCGTGGTTCGGCTACAAGGACTCTTTTTTCTTGCCCTACTCCACACCCCGAGTATCCAACTCGAGAGTTTCTTGCACTAGTCAACAAGGTCCTTTAACCGGAGGAGAAAACCTTACACGTTGCTTACACAATATTTCTGAAATTAAGCTAGATGTCGAGTTCTTTCACGAGGGTTCAACCACTCCCGATAGTTCTTTTACAAGGGTACAACAACTCCAAATACACTAAGTATTTTGAGGACTAAAATAATAACCGATCACTACAAGTGGATACAATAAAATGAGGTATAAACTTTACAAGTTTACACTATGCTATGCTTAACAAGTCTTGCAATGTTGCATTGAATCTTGTGAAGTCGTGATCTTCTTGCCACAAAGAAAGACTCACAAATATGAAATGGAACTGAGTTAGAAGAGAGAAATGAGAGTATATGCAGTATGTTATGATTGTAAGTGATAAGAAAAACACAAATAGTGGGTTGCTATTTATAGACAAAATTCCAGACCAACCCACAGATACGGCGGAACCAATCCTTTGGTTCCGTCCGTTATACCCATGGGTTCCGCCAGCATGTCTGACAGAATCCTTGACAAATATTTCACAATCTAACTCAATATTCTCAAGATCTCACAAAGTCAACTTTGAGATCTTTGAGTATGAATCTACACAAAATAAAACATATCTCTTACACATATGTTTCCTTGAATGGATATGTGTGATGCAAGTAATGATGCAAGTATATCTATTATTTCTAATTTTATATATACTTAAAAAAGAAAGTATTCTTATAAAAGTGTTTATGTAAAGACTTAATGTTTGTTTGATATATTTAGCAAGTGAATGATTTACTAAAAAGGTTTGATTACTTATATCCTAACAAGACACACTCTTTTAGAAAACTTACTAAATATACTTATATGACATTATTAACACATGAAATTATACTAAAGTATACTTAACCATTTTACAATTTGAAATCACTTTATGAAACCATTTAAATGTAGTTTGAGTGATGTTAAGTAAAAGACTTCTAAACTATATTTATGACTTGCTAAAAATAAACTTTACCTTTTGTCGTTTAACAAAACTAAGAAAGAGCGTAAAATATAAATAACATTTTTAGGCGATATTTGTATTAACAATCTCCCCTTTTTTGTTCACGACAAAACATAAATTTTATTTTTAAGAAAATGGATAATTATAGATTTTGAGTCTTTTAAAAATTTTATTTTTAAGCAAATGGATAATATATTTTAAAATTTTATATTTCCCAATTCTTGTTCTTGATCATGATGGTGGAAGCTTGGTTCTCCATAAAGAGGACCATGGATGTCTTTGTAAATGGGATGGAATAACAATGGTTGTGTTTGTGGATGAACTTGATCTTGTGGAAAAATAGAAGGTCTAGCATGTTTGTAAGCCAAACGCTCTATCAAAGATGGCTGATTTGGTTTATCATCTAATGGCTCACTTGGTTGAAACCTTAGTTGTTGTTGAGTTTCCATTTGAGCAATGGTATCAAAGAGTGGCAATGGTGGTGGATTTGATGATCTAGGTGGTAGGTCTTCTAAAGTTTCTAAAAACGGATGTGGTGATGTGGGTGGTGTTTTGAATAGTTCCATAGGTGTCAATTTTGGTGATTGAGGTGATGCAGTTTTTGATGGTTGTGTTGGTGCCGAAGGTAGTGTTGGATCATTTGGTGTTTTAGTTGGTGGAAGAGTTGTGATTATGTTAGCATTGCAAGGATTTGGAGATGGTGTTGAAGTAGCAAGGTTGAGGAAGTGTGTGTCATTGATAGGTGAGGAAATGTTGAGTGATGAATCACTTGATGATGATGAGCTTAGTTGGATTGTTTTCTTGAAGCAACATGGTTTTACGCTAATCCTAGCGGTTTTCCTAATAGGCCTAGATGATTCGGATGAGGTGTTGGATTTAGTCATTTCTAGACTTTGGTGAGCCAGAATTATAAGGTTAAGAGAAGTGATAGTGATGGTGTGAATTTGAAGTATGAATGTTGGTCAATTGATAGGAAGAACATGTTATGGAAAGGAGTGTTTGGATTTGATGTTGTTCCATACACATTTGGAGATTCCTAATCATTTGGAAGAGTTCCAAGAATTTGTCAAATCATTGGAAGTCAATCTAATGGAGTTGGATGGAGTAGAAGACTAAGTTATGTAGTAAATGCTATGTGATCATGGAAGATACATTTTGTGAGGATGTTCCACGGATTTGGAGGAACCAAATGAAAGGTTCCTTCCTTGTAACAGAAAGGTTCCTTAGGTTAGTTTATCCAAATTTGAAATTTTGGCGGGAATGATGGTCCTATTGTTGAAAGTGTGCTAAGAGGGCTCTAGAATTAGTGATAAATACTAACAATCATGTAGGAAGCAAGTTTGGAATCTAAGGATTACTAGAAAAATTCAAAAAATTCAAAGATTAAAATTGTGCTGAACCGCTGGAGGAAGCAAACGATAACGAGGGCGGAACCAAATTTTTGGTTCCGCCTTTACCATTGGATAATTTTGGCGGCACAAAAATTTTGAACGGGCGGAACCAGAAGAAGGGTTCCGCTGGTTCTGTGGAGCCTCAGATTTGAGACAGAACAATGTGCACGGCTACGTGCTTTTTCCGAATTCCAAAATTTTTCTTAAAGCTTAAGTAATCAATTATTTGTAGGTAGAAGATACAAAAAATGCAGGTAAAAACATGCTTACCGATAGAGTTTACGAGAGCGATCCTAGCTTTCATTTTTTAAGCGAAAAAAGGAAAATAGCATATCACTAAAAAGTTATCCCCTGCAAATATTATTAGTACACACATAATCCACAGACATAGTATCATCCTACAAGATCTTAAAAACATAAAATAACATTGTTTCAACGACCAAATTGTTCAAATGCACCCTTGTGCCAAACACCCTCTTAACTATCTCACTTCTTGTTAATCTTCTTGTACATCTTCCCAAAGTACCTTCCGAAGCATTTCCACATTCTTTTGGTTTGCTTGAACTCCTCCGACTCATTCGGTATTGATGGAAGTTGTGAGAGGTATTCAAGAGGTGGGAGCCTAGAGTTGGGTAAACTATCGTGTTCACTCATGGATGATGATGATGATGATGAGGTAGGAGGGTGAGGACGTTTACCTTTGGATTTATAAACTCTCTCATCACTTAATGGCATAAAGGTGTGTGTAATAATAGGATAATCTAGGCGACGACCTCTAGGACTTGGAGGAATAGGTTCAAAACCTAAAGAGACAGGTGATGCGTGGGAATCGCAACAGGCTTTACCTCTCGAGGGATCTCGAGAAGCTTACAACCCCCACCAGGCAGTGTACCTGATCGTTGTAGTATAGTATAGTGACAAGTACCGGGGGATTGATCGTTCAGCTTAGGAATAGTGTCGCTAGGATTAGAAAATCTAATTACAAGTTCTAAAGGTGAGGGATGATTATTTTTTGTGTTTTTATATTTTTTAGAAAGCAAATAAAATATCGGGTTTTGGAAGAGTGGGCGGAATTAGTTGCTATTCAACCAACCCAAAACTAAGATGCAATCAAAATAAAATACAAAAAATGTAAATAAACTAATTATACTAAAGTTGTGAGCAGTAATTGGAGAAAATGTGTTTACTTAGATTTCACTACTCCCTAGATATCTTTTACACGTTAATTACTTGTTATAATTGCATGGATGACGGATCGTATTCCTTAATACCATTCATGGGGTGGCATACATAACTCCCCAATTCTATGAGCTCTTATCTCCTCCTACACCATGCCCAGCACAACTATAGGGATTGTAAACAGTGGCTCACGCATTAAATACAACCAATAAAAACCTAGTACGCCTCGGTTCATGTTTCTTAAGACGTTCAAGCATGTTACCATTTGGAGATCTGCCAGTTTTCTTAAGCCTAACATATAAATCATTCATCCAAGACAAGAATAAACAAGTAATCAACACATAATCAATATCTAGGTTTCATTAGATCTAAGCAAACACAAAAGAGATCTAGCCTAGCATAATGGAATTGAGACAATAACAAGATATAGACAACCAACACATAGACATATTGATTGAATTAGAAGAACACTTATCTTAATTAATCATGCAAGGTATCAAGGGGTTGGAACCCTTGAAAAACCTGTAAAGTTACACCAAAATCGTCTTTAGGGTTTCTCCAAAACTTCTCTCTCCTTTTATGTGAAAAACTAGAAAACTATATATAGGAAAATGGGGATGACGGCATCAAGAACAAATGTGTGACGCCGTCATCTCGCCGCCAAATACTTCCTCGGACGGCCTTGATCTACTTCTGACGCCGTCAAGGCCTACGCCGTCACACAAATTCCTCTTGACGCCCTGTGTGTGACGCCGTCATCAACTATGGATTTTAATTCTTGAGGTTTGACGCCGTCATGCATTTACTCTTGACGCCTTCATGTACTGTCCCAACATGGAAAATTGAGACTTTGCCGTTTTCTTCACTTTTATGCTCCAAAAACGTCCAAAATGGCTTCTTTTCCAGAATTCACTCTCCAAGTACCTAAAATCACAAAAGGAACGATTTAGGGCAATATTTGATCAAATAAATTCGGATTCGGGCTTAAATGACTCCCTAAAAACGGACCATTTTTCGCCTCATCATATACCCTTACACTTGAGATTTGCTTGTCCTCAAGCAAATGCGCTTTTATTCTACTCAATATACAAGTTAGGGGTCATTTAACACTAATATAAAAGTAATTACAACAAATAATCGTTCCACTAAAGACCAATAGACAAGCACGGAGGTCATATACAAGCACCTTACAAATAGTGTTTAGATACTCACATCTCTCGGGTGTAATAAAGTAATATAACATTATGGAAATGGAAGATATCTCTCACTACCTGTCATAGCAAAATAGATTACCATAGGCTTGAGAAAGGATCAAACCTCCACCACATGGCGTAAGCACCTAGGATAAACTATCAAAGAGGTCTTTTAAAGGGTTGTAACGTTAGGTATAGGGATATGAATTACACGGTTTTGTTGGATAAAGGAAGTTTTACTGGTGGCGAGTTAACAATCTTGGTTAATTACATGTACAATATGGCGTTGCTAAGCCAAGACTAGACTCGACTTAAGCTAATAAATGAAAAATAACAAAAACATAAAATGAACATAGAATAAAAAGGGATGGTAGTCCGTATGTTTTTTTTCATTTTTTTCCTTTTTTTTTTTTTTTTTTTTTTTTTGCATACACTCTTACCCTACCATCCAAAATAATACATCATAGGGAATGAACATTTCCCTTACACTTGAATTTTTACATACTTTACAATTAACTAATCTAATGACTCGAATTAAGAAAATCAAAACACTTGGAGCACTTTTAAGATTAACGCACATATGGGGGTAATAAGTGATGTTCTTCCCCATTACTCCATAAAATAAGTACTTACCCATGAGTCCCAATCGTCCCAAAACAATATGTACAAGGATATGACTCGACTTAGCAACCATGTAATCAATTAGAAAGTTAACTTAGGGTTTAACAAATAACAATAATGCACTAAAAATGAGCGCATACACGGAAGGCTAAGGCGATTTGGTTGTACATTTAAATGGGGTGTAACAAATTCTTCCTTTAAGTAAAATGCTTAAAGTTATAAACGAAAAGATAGGCTCGGAGGGGTGTACTAGGGGTTTCGTGTACTAAAAATGAGTACAACGCTAAAGGTGTGGGAAAAATTAGTTGACTTAACTAGCCAAGTAATATGACTTAAATAGTCAAGTAATTATAATACGGGTTTAACACAAGGGTAATCCTAATGCCTCTTATCATGTAGTAAATCCTACCACACGAATGTAGTCTCACTAGCGGTCTCGGGATGCATCACTAACGCAAGTTCTAGAATCTAAATGCTACCGGTACACTCATAAACACTAATAGTAAATGCTTTTCCTATCAAATCTAAAGGCGAACCTCACATTTTTGGGTGGAAAATTTTTCTGAATATACGGTTATGTGCTAGTCATACAAGCTCCTATCCATGAGACGCTTGCTATGGCTAAAGTTTCACTCCTAAATGTTGTAAAAAATTTTAAATTTGGCGCTAAAATTGCACTAACAAGTATTTCTCATAGTTTTATTACACATCTACTATCAAACAAAACAAACTCAAGCGAAAGTGCATATGTAAGGTATCATCTTTTTACCCTCCCCTTACACTTAAGATGAACATTGTCCCCAATGTTCAAGTAAAGAATGTAAAAGTGAAAAAGTAAAGAGAATGAAATCAAATACTCCCCTGATTCGCTCGGTATGGATTATTGGTTGGCCAGAATAGATCTTCCTCCAAGAAAATGAACAATCAACGCTTCCCTTCCAGAATATAAATCATCTCCTTGTCGAACATAACCTGTAAATCCTGACAAAAATAGACAAGACAACCTCGCACTACTACAAAATGAAGTTAAAGCAACACCGCTAAAGTGTTGTATTATGTGTTTAAAATGTTGCATTATGCTTAATGTGACACTTTACCAAGTGCTACGTTATGTAACGTCGCCTTAGGTATAAGTGACACTTAGAATTGGAATATGCAACATTTTTCAAATGTGTTGCCTATGTTTTGCAAATGTGATACACTAAAGTGTAACATTGTTTACACTCAAATACAACACTTTTAATTATTTATTGCAACACTTATACAATCAACTGCAACACTTATTACATTAAAATGCAACACATTTTATATCCAAGTGGAACACTTTTTACATAAAAGGCAACACTTTCTATACTTAAGTGCAACACTTTTCAAAATCAAATACAACATTTTTCACACAACCACAACACTTTTTTATTCAAAGTGCAACACTTTCTTGTTTACTGAGATGAGATATGCGACACTTTATCATGTGAAGCGCAACACTTGTAGTTTTTTTGTTTGATGCAAATCAATGCAACGCTATAAATATGATAATTATATCATACACATTTTTAAAAAAGAAATCAAATACATTAATATTTATGTTCAACGCAGATTACATCGTACTCTGTCTTTACAAATTTGGCCGAATGTAAGATTACGAACATAAAATATCGAGATGACATAGAAAAAAGTTATTAAACAGCGATCCTAGAAATCTTGATTTTCATCTTTGCTAATCTCCAATTGCGGCTTGAAGTACTACAAAAGAATGTCGCCTGGCACAAATGAAAATAATAGAGAATACGTTAGGTTACGCGCGTTATATGTATTAAGATACAAAGACGACTAAATCTCTATAATATCATTCAAACAAACCTTAAGAACAATACATATAGATATTTAATAAGCTAATGTAAAATATAATTAGAAGGCATAGCAACACTTTAAGTGAAAACTTAACAAACTATAATATAAATAAGAATATAGATTAGGAATTTTTGATTCTATATGAATGAGACCCAAAAAAGAAAAAGATCCAAAATCTAGGATCAAGCAACAAAGGCTGGAAGAATTCCATACAAAGGCTGGAGCAGATGAACTTTTGGCATGATATATTTAAAAATTGAAATGTTCGTACTTAACAGTTGGTGCATCAAAGACATCACTTATTACTAACATGAAGATACTAACAGTTGTGCATCAAAGAGATCACTTATTTCAAAAGTAGATCCATAAACTGATCACCATTATATAACCATATTGTTGACTAGCTGATCAACAATAAATTACTCAGAATTAGTTGATTGTCTCATTATTTTTCTTGTATAGTTCATATAGTGATAATCATTTGGTTATTCTAAAGCTCATTAGTGTGCATTTACAACCCAAAATACAACTCAAGTGGCTAAGGGAACACTCATGTTAAACACCCAATGCACTAAAGTAGCAGCAACAAGTAACATATATAACAGTAGCTATAGCATCAAATAAATAATCACCAATAAGCAGCAACATATATATGGACTAGGGAAAACATCCCAATGCATATTGCAATGAACTGGTATTGGGCATTTAAATTACTCGTAATACTTAAAAATTTAAATATTGATTTTTGGGTCTTGACGGGTTGACCCGATAACATTAATTATCTAATCCTTACCCGACCCGATAACATTGTTAGGTTATCGGGTTCGGCTCAAAAAGCCAAAAATTTTTTTAACTTATTTAATCGGACCCGATAAGCCTTATCGGGTTCGGGTCGGGTCAGCCCGACCCTACTGACACCCATATTTGCAGCTGTATCTCGAACTGAATATATAAAAGAACTTACTTTGTCTGAATTTTGAGAGGTTTCCGTAGCCACTATTTGGTCACTAAATAAATTGGAGCATGTATTGGTTAAAATGGGTCGGTTTGTCATGTAAGGTTTTTTTTAGTCATGCAATTTGTTTGGAGCATGCTTAGTATCAGATTAGAATAAGAGGGATCAAACGTACCTTCAACCACAACAGCATTAGTTGATTGGTCATAATAGAGGTTCACTGCAAGCTACTTCAGGGGTGTGGTCTACCAAGACGACTAATACCAAATACGCCTATATAATATATGAATATACAGTTATACATAATACCAATTAATCATGTTATCAAACACATATATTCAGTCCAGTAATATGCGCACACGAACGAACAAATTACTTCATTTAGATCACTGTAAAGAAGATGAAAGAAAAGGCATTAATGTTCCATATTTTGACCTGGAAAGCATAATGGCTACTACTGATGACTTCGCAAAAGAACAAGTTTCACATGAATAATTTTGGCAAAAGAACTTGTAAATGCACCTGCTAATGTGGTCACTCTTGTCGTACTAGCAGAGGAAGCTGAAAATATTGCTACTACATACAGTGTCGTCACGACAGCCAAGAGTAGAGGTTCATTTTATAGTGGCAGCTAGGGGTGTTAATCGGGTCGGATTGGTCGGGTTCAGGTCAAATAGGGTCGGGTCAAAGTCGGGTCGAGACTACCCAAGTCAACGGATTTCGCTAAAAATATTCAACGGATTCTTCTGAATGGCATTGTTGAAATGAATACCCAAAGTTATTGCCTAACCATTATATGAGAAAGTATTAAATCAGTACACTAGGAAAGAAAGTAATTAAACATGGCATAAGGTGCAACATCATCAAGTCCTTAAACACATCCAACTATCCAAGTCATTTTAATTTCTAATAGTAACTTTTAACCAACTAACTGCACAACGGTCAAGGGGCACATATGGTTGATCATATGCATCGTCTTATTAATTCTGAAAAAACAGCTATTTGGACATATTTTACTTTCACCACAGCAGAATTTGGTAAAGAATAAGATTTTTCCGTTTTCCTGAGTGCTATGTAGGCCATAAACTAAAGAACCAAAGAAAATCTCAAACGATAGTGTCTTGTGTTCTATTATCTAGAGTCAATCGTCTAAGAGCTGTGTTTTATAATTAGAAATAGGTTCGCCGAAACTGTAATAGGATGTGTCTTCTCAAGCATCAAGACAGTATAAGGACATTACGTCTGATATAGCTAAGTTAACAACACTGATGTCGAAGGCAAACTAAACGTCTAACAACTACTTGATCATGTAAGATTATTTGTCCAGTAGTTTTAATGTTTGAGGTTCAATTAATTTAGAGATCAGATACAAAGTACTAAGAACAATAATCAACTGAATTTAATGAAACGAAATGAAAAGTAGAGTGGTTGGATACTAATATGTGACATACAATAGCATCTGAGTATCACAAAAAACACAAAAAGGACATTGTTGGATTCATATTAGCAATAGAAAATTGAAAATAGGATATCAACTAAAAGTCAATCCTAATATAGATACAAGAATAAAACAAACTGATTCCTTGGTGAAACAAAAGTTTTAAGTCACAGGGTAACGGTCTAATAATCGACCCATAAACAAACCCCAAACAAATGGAAATGTACCTAATAAAACTGATCTCCTAGTTATTGCCCAAAGTGAACAAAATAATACCCAACATAAGATCGCAAATGATAGATAATCTATGTTTTACCTTTGATTCCGACAGGGATGAGGCTCCACAATGACAGTAGCTAATTTGAGAGAAAGGTAGGGGCGATTGGGTTTAACAGTAAATGTAAAGGAGGCTCAATTGGCGGTTGTTCAAGAATTCATCGCAGAATGTATTAGAGTTTGCAATCGCTTTGGAGAAGAGGGGTCAAATAGCAGTTAAACGGTTATGTATTGGTATTTATACTTTTATCAGTTTATGTAAGTGTTTTGAAAACCGAGTTCGACACGGTCGAGTCATCGGACACCGGGTTAACCGGTTCAATCGCCGTGTCGACCAGGTTTTCAATTTATTATTTTATTATTTTTGACCGGGTCAACCGGTTCGACTGCCGGTTCAACCTGAGTTTTTATTAAAAAAAAATTGAAAAAACGAAACCCGGCCGGGTTTCGAGAACCGGGTTGACCCGGGTCACTCAAAACCCGATGGGGGTTAGACCCGGTTTTAGAAACCTGGATTTTTTTACCCTTTTTTTGCCGAAACCGGTCGAACCGATTAACCCCGACGGGTCGACCCGGGTTTCAAAACACTGGTTTACGTATTGTGGCCGGGCTTTATTATTTGTTACAATATTAACAACTAAAATCAAATTACTAAGACTAAAAGACATTTCATCCTCTAGACTTATATAAATTGACACATTATATTATGCTGGCAGGAGATCCGTTTGTTGCGGCTATGGGTACCTTAAAATAAATTTTCTTATGAATCATGTAATCTAATTTATTATTTTTACTTTTTGACAATAAATTTACATATATCAAAAATTTCTTGTCAAAAATTTCATGTGACTTATTTCAACTCTTTAACTAATAACAATGTCTTTCAACATACAATTGTGATAATAAATATTTATATATAGTCGTGACAAATTAGCCAAACAATAAAACTTGTTGATTTTTTAAGAGAAAACTGACAAACTAAAAGTCAATCATAATATGGATTCATATTAGCAATAGAAAATTGAAAATAGGACGCAGTTGTCTTAAAAGACACTTAAATCCAACACAACTCGGTTAAACCAAAAACTTCATATGTATATTTTTTTGGAAAAAGTTGGGCGAAATGTTCATTAATAACCCAAATTACTAAATCCAATTGAAAATGATTTAAGTCGATAAACTATGTTAGTTTACCATTAAATATCGAGAATGGGTAATAATTAAGTTCGGCCCATAACAACAAAGGGTGGCTTACTAATAAGGGTCTAGGCTCCTTGTGTGACATCCTAAATTCAAATACTTCTAGTCGCAAATTCACCGAGGCCACTCACCATGGCCTTAAAATCCATAATAACCGAGGACTTGTCGTTTTCGATCATGGTAGTTTTATGGAGTGAGCTACAACAAACTAATTAATCGGTTCAAAAGATGCATAAATATAAAACCATTAGGCTAGTTGAATGGGAGTATAACTCACGCTTGAGACCCATGTGAGTTAAGCCACTACAATTACACCCTATTAAATCAAGACCATAAAAAAATTAAAGAAAAAGAAACTAAATTCGATTAATAATGTTTTATGTATTTAAAAAAAATAGTGGTCCTATACATTTAACCTTATAAGCCATGTAAGTAAACTGACATATCGTCCATCTACAAACACTTGATATTATTAGCAAAGGTCAAGAATCACAAATCAGAAATCGAAGCGAGTGGTAAAACCAAGATAATGTGAAGCACACATTGAGAAAAACAAAGTATTGCTAGGGGTTAAGTTGAATAAAAAAAAAAACATTGATGGACTCCATCTAAAACATTGTGTGATCCTGGTAAATCATAAAAATCAGACGATCAATGGTCGGTGAAGCAAGTCACTGAAGCAAGTACCAACTAGTCTTTAGTCCAATGGTAAGGGCTTTCGTGCTTGAGTCAATAGACCTAGGTTCAAATCCCACCATTGGCATTTGGCTCAGTTGGTATCATTCCCCTACCGTAAATACCCAGTTGTCCACTCAAGGGGGCTAATTGGAAATCAGTCCGGGTCCTTGGGGAAGGGTCTGGTTGGCATCAAAGGATGCATGGTGTGAGGGTGGCCCACCGTTCCGCACCTTTTGGAAGTCATTGAAGCAAGGGTCGAGGCATTGTCCATTTTAGTATGGGTTTTCGCTGGTGGTATTCGTACATGTCGGGGTATTTTCTTCGATCTTATCGTACTAACTACTAACTATTCGCATTGACGCTAGACCACTTTGTCATATTGTGTTCCAGTAGGTCATGTTTCATGTGTTAGGCCATGGCGAAAGAAGACTGCATGTCTATCCAAAGCCCTTCTCTTCTTCACTAAAAGGGGCAATGCACCAGACCAGCCAGTGTGGTGGCGAACATGCTGTTATCTTGGTATATTTGGTATTATTCTTCTTGGTAGACCATACACCCCTGAAGTAGCTTGCAGTGAACCTCTAAGTGACCCGAGACTCAAGTAGCTAATTATTTAGGTAACTTGTGGTGTAAACAAACCATTTGTTTTGTTCAGGGTATTGAGACATGGGGGACGATAGAGTCTGGATGTATTTCCCTAGAATTTGCCTGAGTTTGAAGCTGGAGTTAATGAGTTCCTTGATGCTTCCTTTGCTAAGTCAGCAATTGGAGGTGAAATTCATTGTCCATGCAAACAGTGTAGAAACCGTTTCTGGGGTAGTAGAAAAGAAGTAAAAGACCACTTAATAGGAAAAGGATTTGTAAGAAACTACTATGTGTGGAGTTTTCACGGTGAAGTAGGAGCTAATAGTGTTAACGCCCAAAAAATAGGAGCTAATACTGTTAACGAAGATGATGCAATCATGCATGACAATATGGATGAGTTATTGCATGATAGGTTTCGTGATGCCGTAAAGGAAACAAATAATGTACACCCAAGCCTAAATGAAGAGGCCAAAAAGTTTTATAGATTGGTGGAAGAGGGTAAGCAAGAGTTATTTCCTGGTTGTAAAACTTTTTCAAAGTTATCTTTCATTATTAGACTATTACTCTACAAGACGCTTCATGGGCTTAGTAATGTGGCCTTTGATTACTCTACAAGACGCTTCATGGGCTTAGTAATGTTGTGATGGCTGGAATAAGGAGTGTTTGGACACTTGAATAACTTGAAGCAAATGAACTGTTGGAATTCTTATCAGAGTTTAGGCTTGTCTGAGATAGCTGATGATTCATCAGATATCGGTCATGTATGGTGGTAATAGTATTAGATTTTGGGGATTGTCCAAAGTCTTGGGTGTTATCTTTGATGTACATATGATTGGAAGTAATAAAATATTTCACCTTTGCACTAAAAAAAAACCCTTATCAGTCAAACTCAAAATTAAAAATAACAATATCCAGTCAAAACAGATATCCCCAACTAAACTAGGATACCAACATATCCACTTGTAAACCTCATAGAACCTGATTTCCAGTACAATAAATCTATAAGGTATGTTTGGAGTGCAGCCAGACATACCTAGATTATTACTACTCCAACCAACACAATAATTCCATCAATGGATATACATGGTGAAATACTTTTGGATGGAATAGAAGTTCCAAGTATAACAGTCATCTAAGCTTGGCTTACACCACTCTAACCAACTAGGAATTCTATACCACAATCCAAATAACAAAAGACAGTAAAACTACCAAGTATCCAACCAAATCTAACACCCCTTATATAGTTTAAAAAAAAATAATAATAAAAAATAAAACAGATGAATATTACTTTGGCAAGGAATAAGAACAAATTGGGAGTTGAATATAGAGATAAAAACTATGATAGAATTGTTCAAGAAGCCAATATGACGAAGAAAGCTTAAACACATGCCAAAGAGTAAAACCAGCTGATAACCGATAAAACAGTGCCAATCGAAACCATACTCAGCATAACCCAGTCACCCTTATTCCTCCCAAACCTATGCATCAACACCTTAAATGTTGAAAAATATACCCTGCACTCCTTTATATCACCAGACCAGAAACATAACCCGAGACCCACCCATCCTATACCTCACATAATCTACTCTCTACATGTGCATGAGCATAAAAATGATGCTCATACACATGTAACTTAGAGACCTTAAGTCCTAGTATGTTAGGAACCAAAGTGAAATCGTTCATATTCCTATTTTTATATCATTTATTAAATCACTTTACAAACAACAAGCTCGAAACACATATGACAAAACTACATGCTCTTAAATTTACTATACTGCACATACCTGGTTACTACTCAAGTAATCTCACTTAAACACTTTGCATTATAAAACATATTGCCTAGATTTCTCTTGTAGAATAAAATATTAGTATGACGAAAATTAGTATTCCTCCATAATTAAGATAACAGGTTGAGTTTGCCGGTACTAGTAAAAATATACACTTCAGTTTGTCTCATTCAACTTTGCAACTCTCACTACTTATGCATAAAACTCTTACTGAGTGTATATTTCGGTCCATAGTATCTTGCGAAACATGTAAGCATCAGCATGTTTCATTCAAATTTACCAAACTGAAATCATTCAACTTTACCACTATAAGTTTGCCAAACTAAATCATTTGACTTCACCGCTGTTCCTGCTCATTCTACATTTGAGTTTGGTTTTTGGTTTGCATACATAAACTTTTGTTGTCTGCATAGTGGACTTTTTTCTACAAAATGTTGGGCTGCTTATTCATGAATATCTATTTTCTACTTTAGAAAGTAGCTGAAAAAGCTAAGGCAAATTGAGCAAAAAAGAAGTTGGTGCAAGTTACAGCTAAAACAAGTTATGCAAGGGTGCGTGAAGAACTAAAGGTAATTATATCTTATTGCGCAGCTCTTGATGTAAAATTATGCATATGTATTGAGATTATATATTTCGTTCGAACAGGATTGTTTAACGGGAAATGAGAACTAAAAAGGAGGTGTTTCGTGCTTGCTTCTCAAAAGACACAACATTGCAAAAAATGTCGAAGCTACAAAGGCAATTGATGGAGCGTTATGATGATGCTTGATGACTTGAGGCAATTCACTTTTACTTTATTCCTAGTTGCTGCATTTTTGGCTACTGTATTTGCATTTTGGCTACTGTATTTTCGTTTTGGCTACTGTAGTTGTAATGGAAGTTGCAACTGTACGTAATGCTACTCATTTTCTTGCTATGGAACTTGTGCTTTGTATTATGGCTACTTATTTTTTAAGTAGCAGTTGTAATTGCTATGGAACTTGTGCTTTACCTTTTATTGTTAATGTATTTTCTTTTTGGCCATTGTGCTGCTGCATTATTTAAAGGAAAAAATTGATGCTGAACTTTCCCTCCAAATTTTTTTGCATTTAGGTTCCCGTTATCGAAACCAGAACCGACCCAATTAAACTGAAAAAAACCCAAGCCCATCTGAGTCCAATTTGGTTCAGTTTCAGTCCAGCTTTTCCACACATACATTTCAATTTTGGTTCGATTCAAGTCTGCCCATTAAGCATGGTTCGGGTTTGACCCGATGCTCGGCCCTTACTCCCTGTTTTCATATATACCACCACATAAATACAACCTAAAATAACTTAAGGCATGATAAAAAGGGTGTTTGGATCTGTATATGTACAAAGTGATCACGCAACTTCATAAAATAAGAACTATCAGTTTCTTATAGCAAGTAGTAATTAGCTAGGTATGTAAATGCAACACTTTCCGAAATGTTGTGCAACACTTTTTACAATGTTGCGTGATTGACTAAGGTTTGGAGCACTTTAACCAAAGTGTTGTACCTTTTCCTTTAAGAAAATGCAACATTTTATAAAGTGTTGTATTTTACAATAAAAGATGCAACACTCAGAAAATAATGTTGCGTTAGATCCTTAAATGCAACACTTTTTTAGTAAAATGTTGCTTTATTATTATTGAAGTCTATAAGGCAACAATCTTCTAAAGTGTTGCTTCTAAAATGCTGCAATAGCTTCCTTTTCTTGTAGTGTCGCGTAAAATCGGCGGCATCCTATATAAGTTTCTAAATCCTAGAAAACAAGATAAGATATAATGCTTGTGGAATGAAGTTTGCAGATTTCCTGGAGATTATAAAACTTAATAATTCACAAAAACCATAAGACTCCGTTAGAAAAACAAAACCGGTAAAATTTCCAGATTTTTAACTCCTGACGCCGTCAAGAGTAAACTCATGACGCCGTCAGAATGGACCTGCAGAAATTCTTATGTTAAGTTTCCGGAAAATTTCTGGAAAAACTTGGTCCTACTTCCTGGAAAATCCTGCAAAACTTCATTATGACTCAATACAAGCATTTGACTCTAACGAATATGAATATACATGTTCATTTAATATTGTGGAGAATCATGATCTGTTTGTTTCTTAAAAACATATTTGGGGTTTCCCCTTACACTTATTTTTTTGCAAAAATACTTTTAGGTTGGAATTAAGACTAGGCCAAACAACATAGTAAAGTATTTCCACTTATTTAGTTTAGAAAAATGATCTACCAACAATAAAAATAAAACATGCATACGGAAGCAAATAACAATCAAACAAATAAAATCACACAAAACATGGGTTGCCTCCCAAGAAGCGCTTTTCTTTATTTACGAGTCTTGTAGCTAGACTCAGAGTCATGGGTTACTACGTGATCTCATCATTGGTTCCACTCTCTAGGTCGTCTTCTAAACCAGTTTTGTATTCCGGACCTAGTTGCAAGCACTCTTTGTAGAAACCAAGCATCCTATTTCTAACATACTCTACTCCTCTACGTCTATCCTCCTCATTCCTATAATAAGCCGCTTGCTTGTGTTCCTTTTCGAAATTAGAGAGAAGGCGGTATTGCTCAATCTTGTAGGGCATTTGATAAGCAACCTCATCATTCTCTTTCTTGAATCTAACTATCCCTAAAGTCGGATCATAACTCATCCTAGTGGCCTCAACAAATGGTTTCCCAAATATTATTTGACTTAGGCAAGCATCTATCACCGGACGAGTGTCCTCAACTATCATAAAATCGATGTCATAGGTGAGATTCCCTATAATCACATGCAATCCTTTCACTCTTCCCGCAAAATTACTTATCAGGTTCCTATTAGGCATCATCCTAAAATTAAGTTGCTTCTTCATCACCCAATTGTAATAAGTCCTAGTCATGATGTTCACGGGGGATCTATGGTCTATGTAAGCTTTCCATATATGCATGTGCCCGATATTGCATGGGATGTTAATGTTAGAGGGGTCTCCCATTTTGATAAGGGGGTCGCCAAAGATATATCTTCTCTCGGGACTATCGAATAAATCTTTATAGTATTCCTGTTCTTCCTTGGTTGGCAACTTATCAAAGTATTCTTCTCTAGGCTCTACCTCCTCTAATTCCTCTCTACTATCAACCTCAACTTCCCTATTCTCATCCTTAGTCTCGGCTTCTATCCTAACTTCATTCTTGTCACTCTCTTCTATCTCCTTATCTATCGGCTTAATAGTGACAACATTAACAAAGTGGACCTGTTTAGATGATGAGGGATCCTTAATTTGGTTTCCGTTATTGGTGTCCCTAGTGTCCTTCCTAGGTGTGACTAATGCTTGGTTGTTGAGGGCTTTCAACAAGTTGTCAATCTTGTTGGTCATCTCCGTTTGTTGTTGGTTGAATTCGGTTTCAAACCTAGCTATGCGAGCCTCTTGAGATGCCATGAACTTTGACATCAATCCTTCAAGATTGTTGGTACTACCATAGTTGTTAGAAGGATTGTTGTTGAAAGTACGGTTGGATGGTGGACCGTTTGGTTGGTAACGATTAGGCGGATTGGAAGAATTGGTCTAATTTTGTTTCCACCTAAGGTTTGGGTGATTTTTCCATGAGGGGTTGTATGAATCACCGTAAGTGTTTGGCTCGGGCTTGAAAGTGTACCACTTATCTCCCGCTTCGTCGGTACGCGTGGATGCGTAGTCCGCAAAAGCTGTTCCGGGGAGTTCCACACAATCACGAGTGTCGTGGGGACCACTACATAATTCGCATGAAGAAGTGATTTTGTTCACTTGGCTTGAAGGCTTAGGAGCATTGTAAGATTTCATGAAAAACTTGACTTGGTCCTCAAGTTCCATGATCCTACGGTCGGGAGTGCTAGAATTGTTCGAAGGCAAAGATATTGCCTTGACCGTTTTGTTCAAATCACGGGGATCATTCCAACTTTCGTTGTCATAGAGAGCAAGATCTTCTATGAGTTCCCATGATTGTTCCGCACTAAGATCACGTAGCTTACCACCGGCCGATTGGTCAATGGTTCGCCTCGTGGAGATGTCGATATGGTCATAAAAAATTTGGACTTGGAGCCAAAGATCTATGCCATGATGAGGGACTTTTTGGAGTAAGTCCTTGAAACGAGTCCATGCTTCATAAAGAGATTCATTTTGACGTTGTTGGAACATCAAGATGTCATTCCTAAGCTTAGTAGTTCTCCCCGGTGGGAAAAATTGAGCAAGGAAACGAGTGGTGAGATCATCCCATGTGGTGATGGATCCCGCGGGTAAACGCTCAAGCCATTGACTAGCTTGATCCCGTAGAGAGAATTGGAATAGGCATAAATGGGTAGTCTCTCTAGTTGCAACATCTAGGTCTATGGAATCTACGATTTTGAGAAAGTCCTTAAGATGTTGGTTTGGATCTTCGGAACGAAGTCCATGGAATGCACATCCGCTTTGCACCAACCGGATGGTGTCGGATCGCAAGGGGGTCACATTGGCTCCGGTGAGCTCAATGGTGTTTCAGTAGCCTTAGTGGCTAGGTCGGGAATACTCTCCTAAGGTTCGGGGCCTAAGGGGTTCTAATGGTGGGTTTTGTTGTGGTGGGATGACGGGTTCAAAGATGTTACCACCTTCCATGATGTCGGATGGTAAAGATTACGAACAAAGACACGAAGAAATAAGATAGACTAAAGAAGACCTAAAAGTAAAAATAAAATCTTACTAGAAAGGAATCTAGCAAGTAGACCTAATAAAAAGAAATCCTAACCTAGACAATAACTATTCCTCGGGCTGCGGCGCCAAAAACTTGATGCATGGGAATCGCAACAGGCTTTACCTCTCGAGGGATCTTGAGAAGCTTACAACCCCCACCAGGCAGTGTACCTGATCGTTGTAGTATAGTATAGTGACAAGTACCGGGAGATTGATCGTTCAGCTTAGGAATAGTGTCGCTAGGATTAGAAAACCTAATTACAAGTTCTAAAGGTGAGGGATGATTATTTTTTGTGTTTTTATATTTTTTAGAAAGCAAATAAAATCTCGGGTTTTGGAAGAGTGGGCGGAATTAGTTGCTATTCAACTAACCCAAAACTAAGATGCAATCAAAATAAAATACAAAAAATGTAAATAAACTAATTATACTAAAGTTGTGAGCAGTAATTGGAGAAAATGTGTTTACTTAGATTTCACTACTCCCTAGATATCTTTTACACGTTAATTACTTGTTATAATTGCATGGATGACGGATCGTATTCATTAATACCATTCATGGGGTGGCATACATAACTCCCCAATTCTATGAGCTCTTATCTCCTCCTACACCATGCCCAGCACAACTATAGGGATTGTAAATAGTGGCTCATGCATTAAATACAACCAATAAAGACTTAGTACGCCTCGGTTCATGTTTCTTAAGACGTTCAAGCATGTTACCATTTGGAGATCTGCCAGTTTTCTTAAGCCTAACATATAAATCATTCATCCAAGACAAGAATAAACAAGTAATCAACACATAATCAATATCTAGGTTTCATAAGATCTAAGCAAACACAAAAGAGATCTAGCCTAGCATAATGGAATTGAGACAAGAACAAGATATAGACAACCAACATTTAGACATATTGATTGAATTAGAAGAACACTTATCTTAATTAATCATGCAAGGTATCAAGGGGTTGGAACCCTTGAAAAACCTGTAAAGTTGCACCAAAATCGTCTTTAGGGTTTCTCCAAAACTTCTCTCTCCTTTTATGTGAAAAACTAGAAAACTATATATAGGAAAATGGGGATGACGGCGTCAAGAACAAATGTGTGACGCCGTCATCTCGCCGCCAAATACTTCCTCGGACGGCCTTGATCTACTTCTGACGCCGTCAAGGCCTAGGCCGTCACACAAATTCCTCTTGATGCCCTGTGTGTGACGCCGTCATCAACTACGGATTTTAATTCTTAAGGTTTGACGCCGTCATGCATTTACTCTTGACGCCTTCATGTACTGTTCCCAGCATGGAAAATTGAGACTTTGTCGTTTTCTTCACTTTTATGCTCCAAAAACGTCCAAAATGGCTTCTTTTCCAGAATTCACTCTCCAAGTACCTAAAATCACAAAAGGAACAATTTAGGGCAATATTTGATCAAATCAATTTGGATTCGGGCTTAAATGACCCCCTAAAAACGGACCATTTTTCGCCTCATCAACGGGTGAGAAGCATCCCGTATGGAAGAGTGGTGGTACCATGAACCGAGATGTTTGCCATCCTTTTGGCAATGTAGTAAGCTAAGTTGAAAGTTTGGCAGGTGGATACACTATAGAGCATGTAGGAGAGACAAGTGTTGATATGGTCCCTATTTCCTAAGGTGCTAATGACATTGGCCCTAATGATCTCCTCCCATTTAAAAAATTGTGGTCTCAACTCATTAAGCTCCATTCCAAAAGGGTCTTTTGCAACTTCCTCTCCCGACTGGGTTCTCCTAGTATGAGAGGTCCTAACAAAAAGGTGCTCAGGAATAACTTCTTTGCTCACTAGAGGGGTGTCATAAGGATGAATACGGTCATGGATTGAGTCAAGAGTTGAAAGTGGCCATTTATCGATATAAGGACATGTGCCCCTATTTGGAACACGGAGCACTTGAGCAAATTGATCTAAGGTGATTTCAAAGTCATTTTGGTTGATTGAAAAGTTTAATGACATGAGACCTTCATCATCTGTGTTAAGGGTCACGGAAGCATAGAACTCTAGGATGAAACGAGGACAAATTGGTTCATCTATAACTAAGAGACAATCAAAGTTGATCAGAGAGAGTTCTTCCCTAATGTTAGTTCCAACAAGGAAAGTAGGGTCTATGGTTCTACCCTCATAGACATAAGGCTTCTCAAGTTTCTTAAAGATTTATACTTGTGTCATGGTTAGCCCTTTGGTCTTATGGTGTTTGGGTAGGTATTTAGTGGTGTCTTTGTGGTCATAGAAGGTTGCGTGAGGCATGATGAACCTAGAAAAATAATTTTCACATTTTAGTTTATGGAAATAAAGATTTAAGAAACAAAATTCTAGTGTGTGTCTATATGAAAACAATATGGAGTTGTGGTTATCTCGACTCATTTTAATGTTTAAAATGGTTTTACTTATGCAAATTTTGTGTAAATTTTGAGATAACCCAAATGCTCTTAGTTCAATGTAGCTACAGTTGAATGTACCCGAAAATACATATTAGTTATGTATTCCCTTTAGCATTCAAGAGACATAATGCAAGTGATGTTTTAAACATAACGTTTTTCTTCTGTATTATCAATGCAATAAAATATTTTTCCTAAATGTGAGAAGGTTTTTCAAAATTTGACATGGGGTGTTTAGTATATTGTGATAATGTCTTACAAGATGCAATTCCTAACTAATGGAAAACATAATTGGTTTTGTTTATGACAAATGCACTTCATGATTGCCTAAGTTGATGCATAACCCCAAGTCTTTAGTTTTTGTGCATAAATAGAATTTCCTAAACACATATCAGGAGAGTAATTGAGTTTAGAATACTTACAGTGATGATAGGAATGAAGAGTGGCTGTTTAGAACCCTAATTTTCATGTGAGAATGGGTGTGGAAGTGAATAGTAACTGTTTTTGGTGAGTGGTGTAGGATATGGAACTTTTTGGTTTAATATATAAAAAGAGAACCTGTGCAGGCGTCTGGCGGACTGGACGGAACCAAACAGAGGGATCCGCCCTTTGTGTGTTTTGGTTCCGCCAGTTCTGCAGGAGTATAAACAAGAAATTTTTGTTTTGAATTTCTACGATTTTATCTAACGTTTAAATCTATGAAGTAGGATCCATAAGTCCTATGCCTAGTTTAAGGAGATTAAATGGTTCACGTATAAGGGTTTTTGTAAGATATCGGCAATGTTGTCTTCGGAGGATACTTTCTCGATGGAGATGTTTCCTTTTTGAACATTGTCACGAAGGAAATGATGACGGATTTCTATATGTTTGGTACAAGCATGTTGGACTGGATTTTTACTCGGGTCGATGGCTCCTTTGTTGTCGCAAAGGATAAATATGTCTTTAATTACAATTCTGTAGTCCACGAGAGCTTGCTTCATCCAAAGAGCTTGTTGACATGCTTTTTTGGCCGATACGTATTCGGCTTCAGTTGTTGAGATTGCGAGGGCTGTTTGCTTCTTGGAGAACTATGAGGTGAGACAATGTCCAACAAAAGTACAAATACCACTTGTACTTTTTCTATCAACACAGTCACCGGCATGATCCGAGTCAGCATACACTATGGTTTCTACACCCATTCCTTTGGGATACCATAATCCTAGATGTGTAGTGCCTTTGATGTGCCTAAAAATTCTTTTTACGGCTTCAAGATGGATTGTTTTGGGATCTTCTTGAAAAAGAGCATATAGACAAACGCTAAACATAATGTCGGGTCTACTAGCCGTGAGATAGAGTAGACTACCAATCATACCCCTATATTTAGTGTTATCTACGGATTCACTTTCCTCATCCTTTGTGAGTTTGGTTTCCGAGGACAAAGGCGTTTTGATAGGTTTTGAATCTTCTAGACCAAATTTCTTAAGCATATCTTTTATGTATTTAGATTGGTTAAAGAATCCCATCTTTTAATTGTTTAATTTGAAGTCCTAAGAAAAAGTTGAGTTCTCCCATCATACTCATCTCAAACTCGTCATGCATGATTTTAGAGAAATCGTCGCATAGTTCTTGACAAGTTGATCCGAATATAATATCATCAACATATATTTGAACTATGATAAAGTGTGATTCTTTCTTCTTAGTGAAGAGAGTGTTGTCAACTAGGCCCGTGGTATACTTATGGTCAACTAGGAAGGTTTTAAGTCGATCATACCATGCTTTTGGAGCTTGCTTAAGTTCGTATAAAGCCTTTTTGAGTTTGTAAACGTGATTAGGTTTTTCAAAGTCGGTAAAGCCCGATGGTTGAGCAAAATAAACTTCTTCATTAATAAAACCATTTAAGAATGCACTTTTGACGTCCATTTGAAAATGTTTAAAGTCATGTGCGCATGCATATGCAAGTAAGATTCTAATTGACTCGAGCCTAGCAACCGGAGCAAAAGTTTCATCGTAGTCAATGCTTTCTTGTTGATTATAACCTTATGCTACTAGCCTAGCTTTGTTTCTAGACACAACTCCATTTTCATCCATTTTATTTCGAAAGACCCACTTTGTTCCAATTATAGTTTGATTATTTGGTTGAGGAACTAGTGTCCAAACATCATTTCTAATAAATTGGTTCAATTCTTCTTGTATAGCTATTAACCAAGATTCGTCTTTTATAGCTTCATTAATACTTTTAGGTTAACTGGTTGATATAAAACAAAAATAGTTACTTTCATTTTGAGCTTTTGATCTTAAGGTTCTTTCATTAAGTTTACCAATGACACTATCTAATGGATGACTTTTAGACTCTTTAATATGAACTATTTCTCTATTTAATAGTTCATCTTCCTTGTCGTTTTCTAAATCATTTTGATTAATAACTTGACTTTCAACTAAGTCATCATCTACCAAAGGTGATATCTTAGAGGGAGGTGGAATTTTGTCGAATGCTACATTCAACGATTCCTCGACTCTTAATGTTTCTTTATTTAGAACAATATAAGCTTTGCTATTTTGTGAATATCCAAGGAATGCACCTTTATAAGACTGTGGGTCAAATTTAGTGACATAATCCTTGGTGTTTAGTATAAAGCATTTAATCCCAAATACTTTAAAGTATCCTAATGTTGGCTTTTTACCTCTATATAATTCATATGGAGTTTTATCTAAAAATGGTCTAATTAGGACTTGGTTTAAGATATAAGTTGATGTGTCGACGGCATTACACCAAAACTTTTATGGAATATTTTGTTCATTAAGCATTGTTCTACTCATCTCTTGAAGTTTCCGGTTTTTACGTTGTACTACACCATTAGATTGAGGAGTGAGAGGAGCCGAGAAGTTATGTGTTATACCATTTTTATTACAAAATTCACCAAATTGTATTTCATTATCAAATTCCCGACCGTGATCCGTTCTAATTGACATAATGCAATTTCCTAATTGATTTTGAATTTTCTTACTAAGAATTTCAAATTGTTCGAAAGCTTCATTTTTACTTTTCAAAAATCTTGTCCATGTATACCGTGAATAATCATCTACTATGACCAAAGTGTAGAAGTTACCTCTATAACTTTGTATAGCGGATGGACCAAACAAATCCATATGCAAAAGTTCTAAACACCTAGATGTAGAAACCACATTTTTAGCCTTATGGCTAATATGAACTTGTTTACCAATTTCGCAAGCATCGCAAAAGTGTTGGTCATATTTCAACTTGGTTAGGTTTCTAACTAATTCCTTAGAGGATAGGGATTGAATAAGTCTCATATTAGTGTGATCTGAGCGTCTATGCCAAAGAGTTGAGGATTTATCTAATGAGGTAAGACAAAGTTTATCTCTAGATGTTTTATCAATTTTCATGACGTATACGTTGTTCTTAAGAACTCCTTTAGCTATTGTTATACCATCTTTTAGTATTTTACTTTCGTTTTAACTAAAGAGGACATTATACTTTTTACGGCAAAGTTGACTAGTACTAAGAAGATTAAATCCTAAGTTGTCAACGTGAGCAACATCATCAATAGATAGAGAGTCATGAGAGATAGTACCTTTTCCGATGATTTTACTTTTAAGCTTGCTACCAAAAGTATCGTTACTTCCGTCATAAACTTGATATGTTGAGAAAAGACTTTTGCTTCCCGTCATGTGTCTTGAGCAACCGCTATCTTTGATCCATTCATCCGGTTCCAAACACACTATTAAGCAAACCTATTTTATAACAAGCAATCAAACATTTGGTCCCTAATATTTCATGGGTCCATTTTGGTTAAACATGTTGTTCCCTTGATTCATGTAAGGAAATGGTGGATATGGGTTCCAAGACACATAGTTTGGAACTTGATGTTGTCTAGGTATGTTTTGACCCCAGATATTTTGAAAGTAAGGTTGTGTGTTGTAGCTACTCTTTGGAAAGGGGCATTTGGATATAGGCGTTTTAGGTCTTGGTTGAGTAGTTCTAGTTTTAAATTCATTTTTTGCAAGTCCTACTCCTATCTTAATGGCTGGTTTAAGTTTAGTTTCAATTGAACTAGTGTTGGACTTCTTTGTAACTTTAACAAATTCATTACGGTTAGTTACTGAAGTGTTCTGTTCTGCAGCAGTCTTCACGGAACCAATGGGTTTAACTGGCGGAACCAAATTTTGGTTCCGTCATTTCCGTGGGTCACTGCTGCAGTTTTGTCATTTTCTTGTCCTTTTTCGCCTTGTTTCTTTAAACTACTTATTGACTTTGATTTCATGAATCCTAACCCTGTTCTATCAAAATGTGATTTTAGGAGTTTCATTATTTCATCCGCACAACAAATACTTTTATCAAATTTCTTAAACTTTGAGTTTTGTTTAATAAGATTATCTTGTGTGATTTTAAGCTTCTCAATCTCAAGTTTGAACTCTTGTCATGATTTGCAAGTCATGTCAACATTTTTACTCTTTTCTAAACGTTTAGCTTTTTCTTTTAATTCATAAACTTCGTTTTCTAAAAATTCCTTTTTAGTCTTCAAAAATTTGTTTTTGATTATGATTTTTAAGCTTAACTTACAAAGTTTGTTGTATTGTTGTTGCAAAGTCTCATCATCAATAGAAGAGTAATATGAATCGGAATGTACCTCATTTGAGTCTTGAGCAATAAGAGCTACCTCGTCATTTATCGGCTCTTCATCATCATTCTCACTATCACTGCAAGCACCACTTACGAAAGCACTTTGAGTTTTGTTTTTGGGTGGTTTTGGATATTCTCCTATTAAGTGACTTGTATCTCCGCATCTAAAACACTTTCTTTCATTCTTGACTTTCTTAACATCACGATCTTTTCATAAATATTTCTTTTCATCTTTAGGTTGCCTTACAAACTTTCCTCATCTTCGAAAGAACTTCTTGAATTCTCTAACCGCCATGGCATATTCTTCATCTTCACTATCCGAACTTGATTTCTCATCGTCACTTGATTCTACTCTAGCTTTTAAGGCAATGGATTTCACCTTTTCTTTCTTGCCTTTAACTATCTCCGAATCTTTTTCCATTACCATTTCATGAACTTTGAGGTTTCCAATTAGCTCGTCAAGTGACATACTTGAGAGATCTTTAGATTCTTCAATAGCCGTTACTTTTGCTTTCCATTTTGGATGGAGTGCTCCAATGAATTTCCTGACAAAATTCTTGCTACAAAAAGATTCATCAAGTGCTTTAAGTGAAGTAATAATAGTATTAAATCTAGCAAATGCACTATCAATAGTCTCATCTTCGGGAATAGAAAATTGTTCATATTGTTGGACAAGAAGATCAATTTTGTTATCATTACCTTGTGAGTTTCCTTGATGAGTAATTATTAAAGATTGACAAATTTCTTTAGCGGTTTTGTACATAAAATTTCTTTCATACTCTTTCTTTGGTAAAGCATTATAAAGCATCATTTTAGCTTCATTATTTTTGGCAATTAGTTTCTTTTGATCATCACTATGTTTACTGAGTGAACTATCCTCATCCAGACCACTTCCAATATCCCTAAAAGTAGCCTTATGATCACCTTCAATAATAATATACCATAGATCTATGTCCTTTGATTTTACGTAAGTTTCAAAACGGTTTTTCCAATATATAAAACCATTTGGTTCAAATAGTGGTGGTCTTTGCATAGACTGCCCTTCTTTGAAGTTTTCAAAATTCATGGATCGTTTAAAGTTTTAAGATACAATATATTTTAAAATCTTGAGTAACGTAACTCTTGATGCCAATTGTGGAAAACTAGAAGGGGGGTTGAATAGTTTACCGGTTTTTAACTTTATTTTCTTTTAAAACATTTATGTGTAATCGACAACTAAAACATACCAAACAAAAAATAATATGCAAGAATAAAAGTAAGAAACGATCAAACCATAACACGGATGTTTATCATGGTTCAGCTACAAGGACTCTTTTTCCTTGCCCAACTCCACGCCCCGAGTATCCAACTCGAGAGTTTCTTGCACTAGTCAACAAGCTCCTTAAACCGGCGGAGAAAACCTTACACGTCGCTTACACACTATTTCCGACACTAAGCTAGATGTCGAGTTCTTTTACAAGGGTTCAACCACTCCCTATAGTTCTTTTACAAAGGGTACAACCACTCCTGATACACTAAGTATTTTGAGGACTAAAATACTAACCAATAAAATGATGTATAAACTTTACAAGTTTACACTATGCTATGCTTAACAAGTCTTGCAACGTTGTGTTGAAGCTTGTAAAGTCGTGATCTTCTTGCTACAAAGAAAGACTCACAAATATGAAATGGAACTGAGTTAGAAGAGAGAAATGAGAGTATATGCAGTATGTTATGAATGTAAGTGATAAGAAAAACATAAAGAGTGGGTTGCTATTTATAGGCAAAATTCCAGACCAACCCACGGATACGGCGGAACCAATCCTTTGGTTCCGTCCGTTATACCCATGGGTTCCGCTAGCATGTGTGATAGAATCCTGTACAAATATTTCACAATCTAACTCAATATTCTCAAAATAAAACATGTCTCTTACACATATGTTTCCTTTAAGGGACATGTGTGATGCAAGTGATGATGTAAGTATATCTATTATTTCTAATTTTATATATACTTAAAAAGAAAGTATTCTTGTAAAAGTGTTTATGTAGAGACTTAAAAATATTTGTTTGAGATGTTTAGCAAGTGAATGATTTACTAAAAAGGTTTGATTACTTATATCCTAATAAGACACACTCTTTTAGAAAACTTAATAAATATACTTATATGACATTTTTAACACATGAAATTATACTAAAGTATACTTAACCATTTTACAATTTGAAATCACTTTATGAAACCATGTAAATGTAGTTTGAGTGATGTTAATTAAAAGTCTTCTAAACTATATTTATGACTTGCTAAAAATAAAATTTACCTTTTGTCGTTTAACAAAACTCAGAAAGATTGTAAAATATAAATAACGTTTTTAGGCGATATTTGTATTAACACGTTGTTAGAACTCCGCAGCAGAATCAAGTAGTTAAAGAAGAAATCGCACTCTTGAGGAAGCTGCTTACTCAATGCTGATTTATTCTAGTGCATCGTTATTTCTATGGGCTGATGTTGTATCGATCAACTGCGTGTTTCACACAGAACCGTTCCCTAATCCACACAAAGTAAACAATAGGAAACCTAATATCTTTTGCCTACATGTCTTTGGAGCACTATGTTATCCGACGAACGACAGAGAAGATCTAGGTAAGCTGAAAGCTTTGGGTGATATTGGTATTTATATCATATATGCAAATAACTCGAGGGCTTACCGGGTATATAATCGAACAACCAATAAGGTCATGGAGACGATGAATATAAAGTTCGATGAAATCTTAGCTATGGCTTCTTAACGCTGCAGGTTAGAACCCGGGCTTACACTAATGGCTTTAGAGAGACTCACTCTAGAACCCACACTTAATCCAATGGCTTCTAATCAACTCAAATTAGAACCCACACCAAACACACAGAGTTCTAAACATATTAGTTCAAGACTCGTACCTCAAAAAGCTCCATCAACAATCATTGAAAAACCTTTAGAACATGAATTGGAAACTTTGTTCTAGTTAATGTATGATGGCTACATGGGTGGAAACTTGACAAATGCATCAAGACTTCATTTCGCTGCACCCGCTCCTAATCATCCACCACAAACACAAGATGCATCCACAACCGTTGAAATTGAAGCAACTACACTAAATACCTGTAACAACTCGCATTTTCGGATTACTATTCATTTCTACTATTCACTATTACTATTCATTTTTACTATTCATCGTATTTTGGCTTAGTATAAAAACTTGGAACTTTTTTCCTAAAAATTACTATTCACTTTTACTATTCACTCCGATACCCGCACCACCTTTTGACTAATACATTTTAAATGACCTTGCTAATCATATACCTAGTCATTAACTAAATATTATTTAGATAATATCATACAAAATATGTCATTAAGAGAAGTCAAGTTGAAATTCTCTTCTTAAATATCTAAATACTATTCACATAAATATCTAAACACTATTTATCAAAATATCTAGATATTTTCAGAAATTTTCACTATAAATAGAAAGGAAACTAGTTCATTTTATTTCACAGAAAAACACACATTTCCCTCCTCCTCCACCTTTCTCCCTCCATACATCCTCCATACTTGATTTTTAGGCTTCGAGTTATACAGATAAGTTGATGGCATAAGTATTCTCTACGTAAAAATATAGTTTATTTTGTGTTTACACGGTTATATTAAGAGCTACACAATGGTGGATAGGAGCTGTGGTCCTCAGAAATTTCTTAAAACTTTGGCAAGAATAGATCGGCTAATTCCAATGATGGGTTTTTAATATGGGAGCTATTAGGTTGATTTTAAAGGTTTTTAAGGTTTAGGAAATGGATTCTTGAATTTAGATGCGGAAGTGCTGCCCAATTTTCTAGTATCATTTATAAGTTATTATCAGGTGAGTCATAGCCCCTACTCTTTTTATACTTGTTTTAACTCTTTGGGGGAGATACATGCTCAACTACTTGCTTACTTGTACAAATACTCAAAACATTTATACTTGATTGTTTTATACTTGATTGTCTTATACTTGATTGTTTTATACTTGATTGCATTATACTTGATTGCATTATACTTGATTTCATACATACATGATTGTGTTATACTTAACTGCGTTATACTTAATTGTCAGACTTCCAGTGGCTCCAAATTAAGTTGTTGGATGACCATTGAGATTTCCAGTGGCTCCAAATTAAGTTGTTGGATAACCATTGAGGCTATCTAGTGGCTCCAAATTAAGTTGTTGGATGACCATTAGCTTTGATACATCATAACATTTGCGAATGTTGGATACATCATAAAAGTGAGGTCTTCGGAGATGAAGTGTAGACTCACGACTAATTGCTTAATTGTTGCGATGAACTTATACATGTCTTAATCATACTATATATTTAGCAGTGGGTTGTGAACACACAGGTTGCAAGTGTTGTTATGGGCGGGACTTGCAACTGAGTGGATTCACAATGCCTTTGCTGTGTGTACATTCTTTAAGGCTTTTCAACTATTTTAAGACAAACTCTACGAACTCACCAACCATTGTGTTGACACTTTAACATGTTTATCTCAGGTTAGTAAGGCGATAGCTAGTGCGTGGAAAATAGAGTCAAGCTGCATATTCTGAAGACTTACGCTTTTTATCATTTACCATTCAAAACGTTTTGTATACATTTATGTATTATACTTTGGAATCTCATGTTTGTAACTTTTAATTCATTAATCGAATGGTAACTTTTCAAAACGTCTCATTTAGAGGTCGTTTTCTATAACTTGTACTTTGTATTATGAAGTAGCACCCCAGTGACACAGTCTTCCGCTGCGGTATTTTGGGGGTGTTACAATACCTCATTTACTGCACTCACAATACTCCAAGTACCTCACAAAGCAACACACAAAATTTTGATGAGCAAAACCAAATCATACCAACTCAAGAAGAACATGCACGAAACCACAATGATGTAGAGTTTGAAGAAGTCTTTGTTAATCTGTTTGGCACACCGTCAACGGAATCTGCTGAATCGATTAATAACTTCGATTGTGTGTGTAAACTATTGATAAATTCGATTGTATGTATGTAAACTATTAATAACTTCGATTGTGTGTATCATTACGGTGAGATTATTATGTAACACTACTCAATTATTTCATGATTAATATATACATGTTCCCTTTAAATTATACGAGTTATATTTTAATCACATTTACCCCAGAACACCGCAATCAGCCAGTTAAAGATGAATATTTGTGGTTTATTGTAGGAGATGACTTAGAAGTTAGGTGGGAAAAAGAGGACTTGGTATTAAGTGTGAGAATGAGATGTTTGAGGTATCCGTGATTAAAATATAAATAATATAATTTAAACAAAAACATGTATTATATAAAAACAGAAAGATTAAGTAGTGTCATGTAATAATACCACCGTAATAATACACACAATAAAAATTATTAAATGTTTACTTTAAAAACAATAAAAGTTATTAAATACTCATATGTAAAATTGAAAAAAAAAATAATTTGACACAAACAAAAATATTTATTGAATAGTTGAACACATTTAAAAGTAGGGGTGGGTTATAAAGACGGTGGCTATTTGGTTAGATTAACCATCTCTTATTAGAGGGTGTACTTATGTGTGTGTGTGTGTGTATATATATATATATATATATATATATATATATATATTAACTTTTTTCCTATTTTGTCGTTTATTGGTTATTTATTTATTTATTTATTTTGTGTGTGTGTGTGTGTTGTGTTAAATTAAATGTGTTGTATATGTTTAATGTTTTGTATATTTGTGTTTAATAATGTTTTGTATATGTATAATATTTTGTATAATTATTTTGTTTGTATAACAGCACGTTATATATTACCACATTAAATAACTACAACAACAACAATTGTTGTTATTAAATTAAAGAACAACGTTAACACATTATTTAAAAACAACAACATCTACGAACAACAACGTTAACACATTATTTAAAAACAACATCATCTACGACATATGAGGATTATTCATTTCATTTAAAAGATCATGGAGCCTTGCACCCGACTGACAAGCGTGATCCTCAGGATTCCTTGCCAATTCTAACTTCATCTCCAGCGTCTTTATTCTTGTCAACAACAGCTTGTTTCTTGCTTCAAGCTCGTCAATCTTATTATATTTCGCAACGCAGTTTGAGCACTGCGCTGAAAAAGAGACTTGATTAAAGTACCTCCTTTCAAATTCATCAACGCAGTTTGCAACCTTCATATCCAAGCCTAACACTTTTTTATCACTTGTGCAAATGGTTTTCTAAATCGGCGATGATGATTAGGTGTTAATCTGAGCCTGTGTGCAATCTGCTTGTGTGCTAATTGCATGTGTGCAATCTATTTGTGTGCTTACGCACTTGGACAAAAAAAAACTTGACTGCTTGTGTGCTAATGCAATTTGCTTGTGTTCTAAATCGGCGATGATGATTGTGTTAATCTAAGCCTGTGTGCAATCTGCTTGTGTGCTAAATGCTTGTGTGCTTATGCACTTGGAGAGAAAATCTGCTTGTGTGCTTATGCACTTGGAGAGAAAAAAAAACTTAGACTGCTTGTGTGCATTACTGCTTGTGTGCTTATGCACTTGGACAAAAAAATACTTTGGACAAAAAACTTGTACACAAAAATACTTTAGGACAAAAAAAAAGTTAATGTGGGAAAAAAAAATAAAAATAAAAATAAAAATAAAAATAAATAAAAAAAAAGAAAAAAAAAAGAAAAGAAAAGGACAATCTGCAAAAGTACCCCTAGTGTAGGGGGGGTTAGAAATAGGGGTAGACCCCGTTTCCCTAACACAATCCTAAAAGTAAATAAAAATTTACTAACTGACCGTAAGCCCAATAGCCACCAATTGCAAGTGGCAACAAACACATTGCAATCAGTGTGCATGAAACTTTGACTCATTTCCATATAGGTACTGTTGATGGATGCTTTTCACTTGAGGGCATCGTTGTCAGCAACTAGGGGTGTTATAAAAGTCGACCCGAATCGAACTCGATCCGAACTTAAATATAGTTTTTTGGGTCAGGTTAATTGGGTCAAAAATTATATTCGAGTCAATTGGGTTAACTTGAATTGACACGAATTCTAAACAAGGTCGGGTTCAGGTATGTTTTTATTAGCCTCAACCCGAACCAGACTAACCCGGCTCAACAAACACTTTTACAATGTAAAAATACTCGGGTTGCCCCGAACCCGAATTGACGCGAATCCGAGTTCTAAACAAGGTCGGTTCAGGTATGTTTTTCTTGAGTCTTGACTCGAACCCGACCGGATGACCCGAATGACACCCCTACCTGCAATAATGAGATGAGATTTGTTATTGGTACCTTAAAACACTATCGATAATCTTTTTTTCTTTTTTTTTTTCCTTTTTTGTTTCTTTTATTTTGTTTAAAATTTTTCTAATAATGTTTTCGTTGTAAAATTGCAAAAATAAAAATACGAAACAGAAGATATAAAGTTTAACAATTCTAAACTATGAAATATTTAAAAATACGAAACAAAAACTATGTTATATTCTAATGGGTCAGAGAGTGTATAGATATTAAAAATAGTAAAGTAAAAGGATCATAATAACACAACCCTATTCTTAAAGATTAGCATGGCAGCAAAATGGTTTACGACTACGTACATTAGTGACCTTTGACCATTCTAATATTGTGTGCTCAATATTCTAGCATGTAAGTAAAACGAAGTAATTTTTCTTATGAAAAAGATAACTGCAAAACAGTACAATAAAACACGTTAACTACAAAACATGTCGTATCTACTTTTTAACAGTTATATTTAATATTAACAGCAGGCAACTCACTCGTTATTATTTAAAAATCCAGGCATGTGTCACTATAAAATATCTAAAAAAGAATTCACTTCAAAGGAGAGTTTAGATCAACGTAGACCCAAAATTATTTACGATATTATTATGAATCAAAATTAAATTAGCTACTCAACTTTAAAAAAAAAAAAAAAAAAAAAAAAAAAAAAAAAAAAAAAAAATGAATAAAAAAAAATCTTATTTCCACATCTTTATTAAAAATAAAATATCTTACAAACGGTAAATTATCAAGTGAAAAAAAAATACACCATCGTAACGAGTATCTTTTTATCTTTCAGTAGACGCACATTTTGATATATACTTTTAATAAACTTTTTATTAGATTTTTTTCTTGTTATGACTGAAAAAATCACATGTGATTTATATCACATATCACATGTGACTTAATAAATCACATGTTTTCATAAACCACATGTTATTTTTTCAGGCGTAAATAAAAATAAATCTAAAAAAGGTTCGTCAAAATGATATAAAAGTGTCATTCTATAGAAATATAATTTAATTCTCGTCGCGATAGTATAAGTCGTTTTAAGTACCGATTAGTGTTTGTAAGATACTCCTTCCATCCCATTCAAATATCCATGTTTGACTTTTCAAGTATTTATTTATCAACTTTGATCTTAAATATTTTTGCTTGTGTTATATAGTATTTGATAAAATTATAATTAATGAAAATACATTTAAAACTTAATGCATTCATATATTTTGTATCAAGTATTATATTACCAAAACAAAAATATTTAAAGTAAAAAATTAGAAAGAATAACTTTAAAAAGTCAAACAAAACATTTAATATGAGACGGAGGGAGTATTTAATTTCTTTTATTTTTTTTAAAAAAAATAATAAATAAAAAGAAACGAAGATTAAAATTGGGCTTTTTTTAATTTGATGAAAAAATAATGACTATGATTTATTTATTGGATATTTAATAAATTTTGGGTTTAGATTGAGCTTTCCTTATGCAAAGGATGTTGCACGGGTCACACTTTTAACGTTTTTTATCTTAGACTAGAAAAAGTGATCGCATTTTCTTACCTTTCACATAAACGTTATTTCAACTTTTTTTCTTTTTTACTTTCTCTCGCTTTCTCTAATCTTTTACAATTGGGATAAGTTATTTGTACCTCCTAAAACACCAACAATACCTCCTCATTTTTTTATTTATTATTTTATAAGTAATTTTGTTATAAACTATAAAATTGAAATTACGGTACAAAAAATATAAAGTTTAATAATTTAAAAGTATTAAACTGACAGAAATACGAAACATAAACTGATAAAAAAACTGTGTTTTATTTTAAAAAGAGAGTCGTGAGGTGAAAATGTAAAAAGTATGGTAAGGGGTATTAATAGTAGCACCCTTGACAATTTTAAGATGGTAGTACTATTAGTACCCTTACTTTATAAATACAAGTGATACCCTTCTTATTGCCTATTTTATTCACCACATAAGATTTTATTTTTGTTTTTTTATTCCGTATTTTCTTATACTGTTTTTGACTTATTATATTTTATAGTTTTTATTTCGCACTTTTTTCGGCAGTTTTACCAACTTTATTAACATGAAAAGACAAATTTGTTTTTTTGTTATAGTTTTCTACTTCGTCTTTTTTATATTTTGCTACTTTTAACTTATACAACTTTAATTTCCATCTTTTTTTTCTTTTTTTTTCCCAATTTTATAATAAAAAATTATAAATAAAAGTTAGAGGTATTACTTGCACTTTAAGAGATACTAATAAACAACCTCTTTTAAAATGAGAATTGATTTGAACAACAAAGGCTTTGATTGAGACACTCTATTTTGTGCATAACATAATTGTACGGTATTTACAGTGTGCTCTATATATTTATATAGTGAGTGTCCCAATCAAATTATAAAATATGAAAATCACCTTTATTCTAAAATAGCCCATATATATGTTGCTTGCTTATAATAAAATAATTTATTAAAGTGTTATTATAAACCAATTTTTTATACTAGACGAGCATCCATGAATAGTAACGGGAGTTTATAGTGGCAGATAATTGTAGTGATAAAAAAAAGTTTATAGATTATAAATGAAAAATAATAAAAGTTTGAGGATTTGATGATTAAACATAATCTATACTATTATGTTGATACAAATAATGCCTAAAAACGTTATTCTATCTTTTGATATCTCTACGTTTTGATGATAACAAGATGTGAATACATTTTACGTCAAAGTTAACGTAAACAAGTTTTTAATCGAAATATCCGATTTCTATGCAAATCACTCTAGGTATGAACAAACAAAGTGATTACTTGACAAATGATCTAAGAAGTGAATTTGTGTTTTAAAGTCTAAAATTGTGAGGTGTCAAAACATTCACTTCAAAAATACATTTTACAAATTATTTTTAAATTTTAAAGAAATGTTTTATTTTGTTAAATGAATTCAAAAAACCTTAACAACTATTTTCCTCCATAATTAGCTCCAAACTTCCCCAAATAAACCTTCACCACTAAAAACAAAAAGATGGGCGTTTTTGTATGGCACGGTACCACTAAATTTAGTGGTACCGTGTCATATTTAGTGGTACAGTCCTCCCATAACGGTCAAATTTTCATTTACTATAAATACCACCTCACTTCTTAGTTTTTGACCATCCTTTTTTACACAAAACTTTCTGTATTACATCCTCCTTTTCTAGTTATACTTCTTAGATCATTAGTTAGTTTTCTTTTGTTAAAGAAGTGATTCTTTCCTCATCCAACCAAAGATCACCTACATTCCTCTACTAGTCAAGAGAAGAACACAAGGTGTCAAGAAGACACAAAGGGTTAGAGTCTTTGAGTAGTGCATTTGCATTACCTATTGTTTGCTTGATTGTATTTTGATATAAATCAAGTATTGTAATCTTGTATTTGCTATCTTGTGTGGATCATTGTCATCGTGTTGAGATCTTGGGGATCTCTTGTAGCTAGTGTGTTTGAGTGTTGATCAAGTGGATCAAGGTATATTGAGGATTGTGTAGATTGTGTGAGGATCGTATTGATCATGTGAAAGGTTAGGATCGTGTAGATAGTGTGAGAAGTTTGGATCGTGTGGATCGTGGTAGATTGGTACAAGCTAAGATTATTACTCGACATCTAGCTTAGTCTCAGAAAATAACGTAAGTGACGTTGTATGGTTTTCTCCGCCTGAAGGGAGGTTGTTGACATAGTGCTTATATCTCTCGAGTTTGGTACTCGGGGAGTGGAGTAGGGTGAAGAAGAGCTTCGTGACCGAACCACTATAAACCACTTGTCTCGGTTTGGTCTTTCCATCTCTAACTCTTTATTCATTTCTATTGCTTATTAGTGTTAGCTTAAGGTTGTGTTCATATTAGTGTTGGTTGATTTCATCTACATACGAATCAAATCTTTTCACTAAGTAAATATTTATAACAAACCAAAAAGTCGGTAAACTATTTAACCCCCTTCTAGTTTCCCACAATTGGTATTAGAGCCACACCAGGCAAGTTTTTAAAGTAAATTGTATTTTAAAACTTAAATCGATAAATGGATTTCGACAAATATCAAGAAGGGCATTCTATGCAAAGACCACCACTTTTTGAAACCGATTGTTTTATATATTGGAAAACAAGATTTGAAACATATGTGAAATTAAAAGACATTGATCTTTGGCTTGTTATTACCGTTAAACCTATTGAAAAAGATCCAACAACTAGAAAGGATCATGTTGTTCCTTATGAGCAACAAAGTGATAATCTTAAAAGAAAACTAGCAAAAAATAATGAGGTTAAAATGGTAATTTACAATGCTTTGCCGAAAAAGGAATTTGAAAGAATTTTTATGTGTAATACGGCAAAAGATATTTGGAAAACTTTGTTAGTCACCCATCATGGTAATAATCAAGTTAAAGAGAACAAGATTAATCTTCTTGTTCAACAATATGAACAATTTTTCATTTCGGAAGATGAAACCATTGATAGTGATTTTGCTAGATTCAATACTATTATTACTAGTTTTAAAGCTCTTGATGAAGGTTATTATAGCAAGAACTACGTGTAATACCCCGTAATTTACCCAGTCATTAATTAACATTAAACACAAAGTAATTACATTTGAATGTTTAATAAACCACTTATAAGGGTTACATTTTTTTTCTCCGCAACGAATTCATACTCATCAATAAATTGTGCAGCACAACTAACAAAAGCCCATATCTATTTCATTTTCTTTATCTACAAATCATACACATGTTCTTATTTTTCCTTTTGAACCTACCCGACACTGCATTAGTAATGGCTTATGTCCAATGATTATTATTATTATTTTTTTTTCAGTCAATAATTTTGTTTTAATTTTATTTTTATATGAACATTCACAAAAACGTATTTCTCGCATCTTTAAACCGAGGTGTCACGAATATATTTAAGTTCAAACAGTACCCGAAATAAAAATACATTTGACATTCGTCAAATCTTTTATTTTTCTTTCGCTGAACACATCGAACACCACCACCTTTTGTCACATGCATACACTAGAATTTGTACAAGAAAATGACTTTTGCTTAAATGGGGTTACGTTGAAACAATACACAATAAAGCGTAGTCAAAACCATCTTAGTTTTTTTTTCTTAGTTTTTTTTTTTTTTTTTTTTTTTTTCCTATTTCGGTTTGCCTTCCCAAGTGGGTACACAAATCACGTGCTCACTCTTGATAAATACAATGAATATGACAATACGTAGCTTAACAAAAAAGGACACACTTTTTTTTTTTTTTTTTCTACATTTGAAAGTGTTGGTCAAACTTGCCATCCATTCCATTTATAACTGTTCGAACAGTTTAGGGACAACACACATTCATTTTATCAATCCAATTTTACATACAAAAAGGTCCTTATTCAAGTTTGGTGTTTCTATTTCTCCAAGTCGACGCACATCATCAACTTTGTAAGGGTTTTGAGGTTATTAGTAAACTAGAAGTTAAGCTTGGGTTATAGATTCGTGGGTGCTTGGTATTGATTCTTGGTTCTCCTCCTTTCTCGTTCGAACACTCCACTCTCACACTCACTGTAAGCTCCAAAAGCTTTTATACCTTTTGAATTTTTAAACGTTTTCCATATATGTTCATATGTCACCATGTGGAGTTTTGTAAACAAAAAGAGTCATGCTTACTTCATGTTTCATTTGATGTACATACACATAGTTTGTCTTCATGCATACACATATATACACTCGTTCGAATTGCAAACATCACACAACATTCACACGTATATTTAACTTGTTGTGTTTAAAGAACTTGTGTGGAAAAACCTTGCTTTAGCTCGACACTAATAAACCCAAAGAAACTAAAACTAGTGCTCATTTACTACACGATCGACGCACTAAATGTTTTTGTCGAGCTATTGAAATTTTGATTCCAAAACGATGAAAGAAACGTAAAAACCTAAGTCTTGGCTCTCGCGACAAGTGTTTACTCGACTCAAAATGTTAGTTCTGGCTCGTATAGCCTATTTTTCAAGTTGTATAACTTATTTTTGCAAAGCTTATAGCTTATTATCACACCGGGCTTTAAAATAAACACAAAACCAAACCATGCACGTTTGTACACTGAGAAGATAAAACAAAATAAAATACAGACTCGTAAGACTATATAAGCTAATCGTTGAAGTTATTTAACACAAAAGACTAGCTTGTCCAAATGGTTAGGTCGCTTGGTTGTTGAGCGTAAGGTCTGGGGTTCGAGCCCTACACCCGACACTTTTGTTTTTATTTATTTTTGACAATTTTTTTTACAAATGGTACTTAAACTATTTGGGGTTGGTTAATATCTTTTCAATACAATTAATACTAAACCTTTTAATTAGTTAGACTATTATATAAACTATATTTTGACATGGGATATTTTTGTGGTAATTGATTTCTAACGGGAAACTAATATTACGATCAGGTCATGCCCGATTTGTGTCAAATTCTTATACTTCACTAATTTTCCCAAACTCAATCAAACTACAAAACTAGAGTTATTTATAACCAAAAATATTATGAATATTTTCTAACTTATCATCCATTAACTTTAGATAAATATAAACACATTTATATTTACATAAATCTTATCATGAAATATTGTTAATTTAAATACTTAACTTATAGTATTTATTAATGTTGGACCAATGACATATAATCTCTCACAAATACTTGCATTGTAAATACTTTAAGTATCAAGTCTTTCGGTTATACTCGAAGCAGAGACTTTTCCGCCTTGAAAACTTTTGTATATATATCTACTTGTCCGCTACATCCAAGAGCCAATACTTACAAACACTTAGAAACTGTTTTCAAACTTAAATGCCGCCACACAAGCAACAATAACACAAACACTCTAAAACTTTTAAACATATCTAAACTTCATCGAGTCTTAAACCTGAAACTGTAAACTAAACTTGCCTACCTAATCTAGGTTGCGTGTCGGTGCCGCACACTATCACTCGTTGACTTTACTCTATTCAGACTGCTATTTGCTAAGGTGAGTCATAGCCCCTCTTTTATCTATTTCGAACTCTTTGGGGGAGATACATGCTCGTTTATCTTAAACACTTTACTCGTTTATCTTAAACATTTTACTCGATTTATGAAACACTCTATTTGTTTATTGCAACATATTAAATGCTACGAACCTGAACATAAGTATTTCTCAGTATGCTATCCTGATTGATATTGCCTAAGTTACCGCTTCTGCCAAAAGTCCCTCATATCATGACCCATTAATCACTTGCGAGTGAACACGAATATAGTGAATAGATCTATTGGAGGTTGACAGCTCATTTGAGCTAGCCAGATAGATAGCCTTCGTGCTAGCCGGATTGATAGTCAAATGCACTTTATTTGAGAACTACTAGGAAACTGGAAAGCTCCTATTACCCGAGGGCCCTATTACCTGCATCACATTATTATGTGTAGGCTTCTATCCCATAAGATTTTTATATATCTCTTATGGTAGCATAACAGTGTTAAAGTTTGAGTATCATGAGGCTTAAGGCAATATCCTACACTACAATGCTATTGTTTCACTACTACTTGGCTTGTGTTCAGATGTTTTATACAAATACTATGGAAAATCAAGCAAACTATGGGCGTATAACAACGTAGCCCATGATTCATTTTGTTGCAATTATCTCACAAACTCAAAACTTGTTCAATCACTGTTTTATATAAACTCTATGAACTCACCAACCTTTGCGTTGACACTTTTTAGCATGTATTTCAGGTGACAACTTACTCTTGGAGGCGCTTGGCAAATGGCATGGCATGGTCATAGATGACTCTGATAATCATTTGGGACCGCTTAAATACTCTTATGGACCTATATTTTCGCACTATTTTTGACAGATTTAAACAAAGTACTTTTTGACGATGAAATTTCTTCTAATCGATTTGAGGTAAAAACCATTCTTTATACTTTGTGTTATGATATCAATCGGGTAGCACCCCAGTAACATATGCTTCCGCTGGACCCGATTTTGGGGGTGTTACACTACGTTAGGAAGTTTCTTAGGGCTCTACATCCCAAATGGAGAGCCAAGGTCACCGCAATTGAAGAATCAAAGAACTTGGCGACATTGTCACTTGATGAACTTATACGGCCCAGATGAGTTTCAAGCATCCAAGGGACCAGAATTAAAGTGGGAAAAGCAGAGAAAGTCTCTAGGGTCTATAAAAATCAAAAAGACAGAAGAATAGAGAGGCAATTAGATTAGTGTAGTTTTTAGTTATGTCATATTAGTATAGCTTTTACCATTTAAGTTGTAAGTTTTTTTTCTTATGTAATTTCAATTACTTCTGTAATCAAAACCTGTTCCACTCTTTTAATTCAAGTTTGCTTGTGAAAAATTCAATTTTGACATATTTAAGTGAAAGTGACAAATTCATTTAAATTTGTTAAAAAGTTGTTGTTTCCCATTTGTTTAAGCTTATTTATCTTAGTTATAAGCATCCTTAAGTTTCTAATCAATCAAAGCAAGTGTAATTTCAGAAATTTAAAAATACAAAAAAAAATTAGAATAAAAAAAAAAAAAAAAAAAAAAAAATCAGTTTCATTGATGAAGAAGGCAAGGAGCAAAGTTCATACTGGATTGCTTTGGTTTAGTGCTCATGGAAGGTATTAGGATAAGATTTGAACTCTTGGATCATGTGTTTCTGAGCTTGGATTAACTGTGAGCAACCTTCTTAAAATTTAGTTTATCACTGTAGTAGTGTTCTTAGGTGCTTGTTACTGATTTTCTTTGCTTAACTTATATTTCTAGTTGTTAGTTAGTCATGATTTAGTGTAGTTTCTGTAGTTTTGTTAGCCTTTGGATTAACATCCTCTTTCACTGTCCAAATTAGCTTAG
This sequence comes from Artemisia argyi, assembly GCA_030686995.1. Taxonomy (NCBI): domain Eukaryota; kingdom Viridiplantae; phylum Streptophyta; class Magnoliopsida; order Asterales; family Asteraceae; genus Artemisia; species Artemisia argyi. The sequence continues at coordinate 319,437 of JARVZY010002803.1, forward strand.
ACTGCATCTAGGTAATTTAGTTGTTCTTGGTTGTTCTTTCCTGATTATTTATCTTTAATATCAGTTTAGGGATAGGATTTGATCATTAGTTTAGGTCTTGTAAGCATAAAACTACAAAACCTAGTGTAACTAGTCAATTAAAGGGGTGTTTGGTTCTAGAGTAATCCCCTTGTTCCCTTAGGTTTTTGTTGTTGTTTGTGTTTGAAACATGTTTACCTAAGTCACATTAGGTTAATGGAACCAATAAACTAAGTCTCCATTCATCAAAAAGTCAAAAACCTACTTAATCTCCCCCACAGTTAACTGTGAGGGAATTTGAGATCCACAAACCCTTCACATTAGTTTATAACTGGTATCTTTAGCTTAGAATAGTTTTAACATTGCTTATTACATGTTTCTTAACCAGTAATGATCAACCAAACTTCCCCAAAGTCAACTTTCTATGTTTATCAAAAAAGTCAAGTTTAATTTGTGTAGAAATCCAAAAATTGGGTGAATTATTGTGAATTTTGTGTGGTGTTTTAGGACTTGTGCTTTTTAGAATAAGTAGTCTCCTAGCTTAATTTTTAAGTTCCATTGTCATTGTATTTTTGTGAATTTTCTTGTGAACCCCACATTGGCTCAAACTCGCTTGTAGGGGAAGTAACCTCCCCTGCTGCAGCAACTGTCTCCAACACCACCACTTTGGTGGCTCATCCTGGCTACCTCAGTGGGTCCCACAGGCCCAAGTTAGGTTCTTTCAACCCCCCTCCTAGCCACCTTCAAGGTTTGAGCAAGCCACTGAGCTTAATTTCCCTGGGACCCACTTGAATTCATCCATAATCTCTGTCCCATTTTCAATGTTCAAATAAGAAAGTGAAATTGCTTATTGTGGTTCATGGGCTTATCCTGTGAGCTTATTTGTTATATTCTTGCTTAATTATGTCCAAACAACCTATTTGAATCAGAATCCACCCTTGTGGACCCCACATAAGCTAATTTGAGCTAATTTTCTTGTTTGGTCAACCAAAGTCAACTGTGCAAGCTTTTAAGCTTTCATTTGGCTTATTTTTAAGTTCTGAAAATATTGTCTTCATAAAAGTTTCATGTTTTAACTATTTAAAAAGATTTGTAAAAGAAAAATCAAGAAAAACCTATTTTAAAATAAGTGATAGTTTCTATTTAATTTAATTTATCCTTTTAATTTTCCTTTTTAGATTTTTATTAAGTAACTTGCAATTTTATATTTTTCTTAATTTTCATTTATCTTTAAGTACTTTCAGTAATTGTTTCAGATTTTTATATGGTCATTTAGTATTGATTAGATTTAATATTAGTTTTATTATTAATTAATTAATATTTAAGTATTAAATAAAAAAATTAGTTTTTATAAAGTAATACCTAGTTTTTATATTTTTTCTAGCTTTTATATGTTATAAAGTAATTTTAGAAGTTTTTCTAGAATTTTTACTGTTCATCTTCTAGTTTTTATAATTTAAATAGTTTAATTAGTAATTGATTAATAATTAGAATAATAATTAGTAAAATAGTCTAAAAATATATAAAACAAACTTTTTATAATTTTTTAAGATTCCTTTGATGGTTAATTAGGTTTGTAAAATTTTTCTTAATTTTCTAAGTCTTTTTAGTATTTTTAATAATTCAAATTAATTTAATTAGGTAATTAATATTAAATTAGTAATTAATTAATATAAAAAAGACAAAAAAACAAAAAGACATATTTTTAGTTTTAAAATTTGTTTTTAGTTCTGTTATAATTTTAGAAATTTAATTTTCACTTTTCTAGTATTAAAATAATAGTATATTGTATTTAAGTTATTTAAATATTAATAATTAGTATTAAATAGTATTTAAGTAATATTAAATAATTACTTAGTGTAAAAAATTTATTTTCTTTTTCTAAAAATTTTCTTTTATCCTTAGGTTTGTAAAAAAGTCATTTTCACCCCCTGTGGGTTTTCAGATTTCAGTTTTCACTTTTCATTTCGTACGTTCGCGTAAATTTAAACTGAACGTACACGTTTTTAGACTTAAAACGTTTCTGGTTTGTCTGATTTCACAGTCTTGTTAATATAACTTATTTAAGCTATTTCCTTGTAGATTCCTTAATTTAATCAATCACAAATTCCTTACCTTTCTGTCCAAATTCACCTGATCACAAACCCGTTTTTATACCATCACACCTCATCGGGACATAACGACCCGGGAAAACCCTATACTTCCACGGAGATTGACTCAAAGGAGTTTAACTTTATTGACTACATCCGTGGTTGACTTTAGTTGACTGCTTTTGCCTCAATCAAATTTTGGCGCCGTTGCCGGGGAGGTTGTGCGCGTTATTCTAAACGGTTTTGCGTATTAGTGAATCGGGATATACACTCATTGTATATTTACCCATCCTTGTTCATATTTTCTTATTATTATCATATAAAAACAAAACGGTTCACGAAAACATTTTAAAATCAGTTTTCAATGAACACAAAAACACAAAAAGACTTTTCTTTCTTACAAAATGTTTTCCAAAAACCACAAAAATATCCATCTTTATCCTCCTACCTTTTTGATTCTTTATCCCTACCCCACTATACACATTTGATTCTTTCTATGTCTCATCCACACATTCTGATTTGTGAATGGTGTGGTAGTCCTCATAATAGTGGTAATTGCCCCAGCTGTGGCATGGTAGAGTCAGGAAACGGGTCTGTCTATAACCAGAATCCCTATTCCTACCATGACACCACTGATTCATTCCATCAGCTACCACACCATGAGACTCAGCAGTTTTACTGTTGTGAGTACTGTGGTCGTTCACACTACAGTTCTGATTGTCAATCAGGAAGCACGCTTGTCTATGAGCAGTTTCCTGATAACAATTATGACTCTAGCACATACGACTCACAGCCACATCAGTTTTACTATTGTGAGTACTGTGGAGGTCCACACTTCAGCTCCAATTGTCAAACAAGGAATCCATTTCCTTGTAACAATTTTGACACATCGTATTATGACGAACCTCCATCTCAGCCAATTCCTCAAAGTCTTCTCCTTGATCTTTTGGATTTAGTGAAAGACTTGAAAGGAATAACACATACCCCAGATAATCCAAAACAAAAATCGATGGAAGAATTGTTAGCTGACGAACAGGATGCTAAAATAAATTCCCAAGATGCTTATGAAAGATCCATTAGGGAATCAATTGCAAAAGAAAAAGCAGCCAGATCTAGCTCTCGATTCCGTTTCATTCCTGATGATAGTGATGATGAAGATACACTTGATATTCTTCAATTTTATAAAGATTCATCAGATGAAATTTCATCAGTTGAGATTCCATCTCAACCCACTGTTATCACACCTGAGGTTCCCACTCACTCACTAAGCATGGGGGACGAGCATCTTGACACTGTTCCTGAAAAGGAATCGGACGAATTCATAAAGTCTAGTGTTGAGAACCTTGTCCCAATCCCAAGAGAGTCACAGGGAATTCTTGATCATATGTGTGATATCCCTCCTCCTCTTGTCTTCCCAACTAATCATGCTGAGATGTTCTCCGATTCTACTTGTGACGATTCATTATCTTGTGGAGACATCGTTTTTATGGAAGAATTACCTTCTAAGCTAGTTAGCTTAGAAGAAGAGAATGATGAGATTGACACTGAAATCAAGAATGAAGCACTTCGTGCAACCTTATTGAATGTCGATCTCCTCATTTCTAAAATCGAGGCTTTCAATATGAAACCTATTTCATCTCCTATCCCGATTAAGGATAGTGACATTTTCTCCGATGATCCTATTCCGGAGTTTGAAGCCTTTACTTTTGATCATATGGGAGAGAAGATTAGTGGCAGTACCACTTCTCATTCTCAAATTTCTCTCCCCGAATATGATTCATTCACCTTTGAGGAGTTCTCCGGTGAACTCACTCATATCATATCTCCACCGGAGTATGATAACTTTTACTTTGATCTAGACAAAGATGATATTTGTGTTCCGGAGGGAAATATTCTCAACCTTGAGAATTTGCTTGGTATTCTAGCGAATTTTATCAGATTTTACCTTCTAGTACCCCCGTTTTTGGCAAAAAAATTTAAAAAATTTTCACTTGTGCTTCAAAATTTTTTGTGGTTATCAATCCGTCATGTCTAAACGACAAAAGGATTGGCTAATCCAGGAACAAACGGCTCTTGGTAAAGATATATCAAATCCGTTGACGGCTTACAATTTGACCAAAATTGTATGGTATCTCAACTCGCCATATCCTAAAAAGTGTAAGAGTTAGCTAGCCCGCAAGATTATGGCTTGTGGTAAAGGCAGTGGAAAACCATAATTGGTAATAAACTCACCAAGATGATGACTAAATTCCATCAAGAGTTGGCTAGTCCAGAAGCAAACGGCTTCTGGTAAAGACAAATCAAATCCGTTGACAGCTGGTGGTTTGCTCAAAATCACATGGTTATCAGGTGGACCATAGTTCTTACTTGAACTGAAACATTTTGCTACTCCAAAAGTAATGGCTTTTGGTAAAGAGATTAAAATCCATTAAATTTTCAAAACAGTTTATTGCTAGGGACTAGCAATATTTTAGTGTGGGGGATTGATGAGTGCTCAAACACTCATCATTTTTGGTCAAATCTGAGTTGCAAAACATTTAAAAACACTAAAAAACGCATCAAAATACTGAAAATATTCCAAAATTGTGTTTTATATGTTTTAGATGCAAAATGAGTAAAAACAGATGAAAACCGTACAAAGTTTGCATAATTGGCAGTTTCAGTCCCCTAACTTTCAAAAATTGGCAAAAATAGTCCCTGAGTACTTTTTGGAAAGAAAAATCACCAAAGGTCCTTTTGAAATCATAAGTTGTCATATTTAGTCCTTTGGTGAAAATTTCAAAAGTTTTGAGAAATTACAAGTTTAGTCCCCGGAGTTTCACTTTTTTACAGAATTGGTCCCTGGCGGGAAATTTTTGGAAGAAAAATCAATTTTTGTCTTGTGGTTACTTATTTTGGCAAGTTTAGTCCTTGGATGGAAAGTTTGGTGAAATTGCAAGTTTAGTCCCTGGATTTTGGAAAATGGCAAGAATAGTCCTTGGATTATTCATTGATGAGTGCGTAAATACTCATCATTTTTAGTCAAATTTAAGCTGCAAAACAATAAAAAACACTCAAAAACGCACCAAAATATGAAGAAAATCCCAAAGATCATATTTTATATGTTTCTGATGCAAAACGAGTGAAAATAAACGAAAAACGAACAGAATTTGCATATTTGGCAGTTTCAGTCCCCCAACTTTCAAAGTTTTACAAAACTAGTCCCTGGTCAGTCATTTTAATGAAAAGTCAACCCAAACTCTTTAAAAGTCAAAATGAATCACAAATGATCTTTGGGTAAAATGTTTTCAAAAGATTTCAAGTTAAACCTTTGAAATTTCACAATTGGTATGTTTAGCCCCTAGACGTTCAAAAATGACAATTTTGGTCCCTTGTGTTTTCAAAATTGGAAAAATAACTTTCAAGGTCCTTGTAATATTAATATTTTACAGGAATGGCCCTTTGAAGGAGTTTGGAAAAAAGGCAGAAGTGGTCCTCAAGTTTCAGCAAATGTGCAACATTGGTCCTTGTGGTTTCATAGTTAACATGACAAACGGACCCTTGTTATTACTAGCCTAAAAACCAACCCATGGCCCAGTTACATATCTAATCTCATCATTGGCCCAAAACCTCACCATGGCCCAAAAAATAACAAACCCTAAAACGATTTAATAAAAACATTTACCCCTTTTTTCTTTGACCAAATCTGATGAATAAAAAAAACCTTCTTCCCCAAAACCTCACCCCGTGACCTGCTAACATACAAACCCCCATCACCATCTCCCCCATCAACATCTCCCTTTGTCCTCAAATCCACTCCCCAATCCCACTAATCCCACTCAAACTTGTACCTAACACCCATATCCATTCACAGAAAGACATGCTGGCAATCCACCTCTCAATTGGGCGCCAAAACTTGATTAAAGGTTGTGATGAATCCAAACCCAATCCAATGGCTGAGGTTGACCAAGAAAAGCACAAACATGGCTGAGGTTGTTTTTCACTCAGAGAAGAAGCACATTTGATGAAGATAAAAGAAGCTCATGTGAAACCCTTGAAGAAGTAGTATAAATAGGTCGTGTTGTAAGCCTTAAGAGGCATCTCTTATCTTTCTATCTTTTATGTTTTTAAAATTTAGTTTACAAATGTATTCTGCTATTCTCAGTTTAATGAAAGTTATTCAGTTTAATGAAATCCCTTTTAAGTTAAAATCCAATTTCGTATTTTATTTCTTGTATTCTCTTTAAATTATGTTACTTCATGGTATTGAATGTTTTTAAAGTTATTTAAAATTATTGAGAGTTAAAGAAAAGAAAAGAATCGGGAAAGAAAAGAAGAAAAAAAAAGGAGAGAAAATAAGAAAGATTGAGGAAAGAAGAAAGTAGCAGAAGCAGATATGGGAATTGGTTTAGTACTCCATGGGGAGTTTAGGGATGTAATTTGGGTACTGTTTCATAAGCTGTGGAAGAAATTGTGAGTTTTTATCTTCATGATCTGTGTTCATACTTGTGTTATGTTTGAATCATGCTTAGTGTAAGATAACGTAAGATAACTTGTTAGTTTTAATAGTTTTGATCTTAATCAGCCCTTAAATTAAATGAATCAGTCTTTAATTTGGGTGTTTGGAACCTTAATCACTTGGAATTGTTGAAGTCCCTGTCTAATATAACTAGTCTAGATAGTCTTCATAGGTTCAGTTAACTTGGGTAAGTCTAGAAAATCAGTAGGTAATTTAGTCAAAATCTGCCTTGTAACCCATAAAAGTGTTGAGTTCACTCATATTGGTTAACTAGTGGTGAATTAACATGTCTGCAGTTAGTTAGAATTAATCAAAAAGTTAGGAGAGATGAAATTGGAGTTAAATCCATAAGTCCATCAGGTTTGTATGAGCATTTTTAGGATTTATTGTTGAAAGGAATTAAGTTTGGATTATTGGATTTAGTAGTATAGCAGCCTGAGTTTGAATTAGAAAGAAAAAGTCAGTTTGGAACTAATCTGTTGGTTTAAAATCAATCATCTAGAAAACCTTTTGATGCCGAACCTGCCCTGAACCCAGCATCCTAGTCTCTGACCCATTTTCCGTGTGATATTATCTTGGTCAATATATGAACCATAGGCTTGATTTTTGGTGCTTTGAGAAATCTGTTAGGGTGTCGCATTAGAATTGTTATTTGTTTGGTTCTGTCAGTTTGTTCTCGGCTCATGTTTCCCCCTCAAAGCTGACCCTTTAGGACTGTTGTCACAATTGCATCAGTTCACATTTAAGCTTTTTGATTCGTTATTATTAAACCTGTTGTTGTTTCTTGTTGTTGGTATAATTGCTATTAATTCATTCGATAGATTAGGCTCATTTGTAATCTGGTGTTCAACTTCCCATTTGAGTTTGTTGATTATTTTTGTTTCTTAACTACTGCTACTTTGTTCTTTATGGTTGATCTTTTTGATCTTGTTGTTATTATCTGTTGTTGCTATTCATCGTGTTGTTTGGGTGATACAAGCAATAAGCTTGTGTAAGTTTATTTGGCTTAGTTAATTGGCTGGGCAGTCTCAAAAAGAAAAAGAAAGGAACAAAAGCTTTTTGAAAACTATGGGCTTGAATCTGATTTGAAATCAAGGAACTGTTAAGGAGTTGTTAATCGAAATCTGCTTCCAAAAAGTGGGTTTGCTTGTGTTTGTGTTTGTAAGACGTAAAGAAAAAGTAAAAATATATATATATATATATATATATATATATATATATATATATATATATATATATATATATATATATATATATATATATATATATATATATAAAGTTTTTGCAAAAAGCCTGGGGGAAGATTCGAACCCCAGACCTCTTGTTTGCCCACGACACAACACACAACACAAACACCACTTGCCCTTGGGTCTTTGTTCTGTTGTAACTTGCAAAATTTAATATATACCCCTATTTGTTTGCATTGAATCATTTTAAGCTTAACAACTTTTCTAGCTTATTTCTGGCTTATTTTCACATTAGACCACAACTTTTTATACTCTTTAAAAATTAGTTTTAACTTTTAGGATTTTTAGAAAAAAGTTTCAGATTTTTAGTAAATGTAATTTATTTATTAGAATTTAATTTGTGTTAATTAGTTTTTTACTCATTATAAATAGAATTTTAGTCGAAAAATTAATTTTCTTTTTTCAAAAATTTTCTTTTGTCATTTGGTACGTAAGAAAATTAATTAGAAACCCGTAGGACGTTTGGAACTCAAAATTCACGTTTTATTTTGCGCACTCGCGTAATTTTTAAATAAACGTCACGTTTCTAATTTGGTTTACGTTTTAGGATTCCCGATACCTAATCATGTTTTCCCGTAGTGTTTTAGGTGTTTCTTAGTTTACTAGTTGCCTTAGGTTAATTTATTTTTACTTTCGTTTGTTAATTTTCAAATTCGTTAATTTAACGTACCATAAAACCAAATAACCTTTCCAATCATACAAGATTTTAATCCCAATCTCATTCGAAGTTTTCTATTCACACCTCGTTGGGGTACGACCCGGGAAATCACTTCCCGGTCTCACAATTTGAATATCACTTTCACAAGTTTTGCGAGGTAATCGTTTTTCTAAACGGTTTACTCGTATTACTTCACGTTTATTTGTCTCATAACAAATTAAACTTCACGTTTGTTGATTTTTTGATAAATTGTTGTTTACACACACCAAAACACAACGAATCAAATGGCGCCGCTGCTGGGGAGGCTGTGTGTCGAAAGTCTCGATAAGGTTTAGACGATTAGTCTTGTAGAACCTTCGCAATAAGTTACGCTTTTATAAAACGTATAAAAAAACCAAAAAATATTTTTCTTTTGTTTCTAGTATATGTATTATATCTATAAAAGTTAAGAAAAACACAAAAAGATTTTCCCGTTTAATTGTTTAATAATTACAACGTTAAAATCTTACCACCGCAAACCAAGGCAGAACACCTACCAACTGGGAGTGTGACCATAACAAGTTCCCAAACCAAAGATCAAAACTTGCCTTTGAATCACTTGCGTTTTGGAAAACTTTTAAACGAGAAACACACATTAAAAGGAGTCGAAACGGTATGTGGCGATCCAACGAACTTCGCCCAGCGAGAGATCCATTCTTCTCTCCCGCTCCTTTGTGCGTTTTTCTTTAGAAGTTAACCTTGCGTTTGTGATTATTGGTTTAAGTTCCCTTGTCGTTAAAGTGGTATTGTTTTAATTGATATTTTTTTGTGGTGCATGCGCACACGTTCGTCTACGTCAACAAGTCCTTTGCAATCGCTTAATAACATTCCAAGAAGAAGGCGTAATCGACGACGTACCAATCGAATAGTCGAACCCGAGCTTCGTACTATTCCCATCATGGCGGCCGAGCCCACTATGAATGAGCTTCTCCAAGCACCCATCGAGGGTTATGAAGATGCTATCGTCATTCCAGCCATCGTGGCTGACAATTTCGAGCTTAAGACGGGGTTGATAAACTTAGTCACCTCGCGTCAATTCTATGGTTTCGAGAGGGACGATCCTCAAGATCACATTCGATGGTTCAACAAAATCACGTCTACCATCAAATGCAAAAATGTCCCTGAGGAAGCTATCAAACTTCTTCTCATCCCGTTTTCCCTCGATGGGGCTGCCAAAAATTGGCTAGACAAACAACCCCCTCGATCGATTGAAACGTGGGAAGATTTGGTCAAGAAGTTTGTGAATGAATTCTTTCCTCCATCTAAAACCACCGCCCTCAAGAATGAGATCATGAAGTTCATGCAAAAATTTGATGAATCATTCGGTGAGGCATGGGATCGTTACAAGGACATGCTTCATAAATGTCCTCATCACGGTTTCTCCAAGTTAATGCAACTTGACACTTTCTATAATGGTGTGAGCCAAGTCGATCAAGACTCTCTTAATGCCTCCGCGGGAGGCAACTTCTTGAATCGAACCACCAAAGATGCTTTGATGATCATTGAAAACAAGTCTAAGGTCCGCATTCCACGAAGCAAATTGGTTGTTTCATAAGTTAATGTTGGTCCTTCTTCCTCATCACCCGTGGGTCAATCTAGCACCGATGCTAGACTTGACAAGCTCACGGAAGCTATTCATGCTTTGGTTCTTACCAAAACAAAGAAAGTTTCTTCTCAACCTGCTAAAGTAAAAAAGGTTGACACTTGTGTTACTTGTGGTGGTCCACATGCTTACTACAATTGTATTGCCACCGATGGCAATCCATTTGAAGCTAATGCAATAGCCGGTAGTTCTAACCAAGGATGTAACCAATACCGTCCTCAAATGGAACCAAATTACCGTGCTAACAATCAAAGTGGTCCACCCGGTTTTTCTCAACCCAATAATCCAAATAGATTCAATGAAAATCAACAACAAAGAAACCCGAATGTTCAAAACCAATTTCAGGCCCCTATGAACCAATATCAAAATCAAGGGGGAAATTACAACCAAGGTTCTCACAATCAAGGAAACTTGAATAGAAACCAAGGTTATGGTAATGTCAATCAAGGAAACAATTTTCATGGTAATCAAAACCATGGAAATTTTCAAAATCAAGGTTTCAATCAAAACAACCGAGCTCAAAATTTTCCTCAAAATCAAACCGTTGCTCAACCTCAATCATCAACCGATGAATTGTTGAAGCAATTTATGAAAGCTCAAGAAGAAACTAACAGGTTGTTGATCGGTCAAATTTCTGAACTAAAGAAGTCTTTAAATGATCGTCCTTTGGGATCGGGAACGCTACCAAGCAACACGATCGCCAACCCGAAGGGCGATGTAATGGCGATCACAACCCGTAGTGGATTTTCTTATGATGGACCCGCGATTCCTACTACCTCATCTTATTCTCCTCCCGAGGTAGTGGAACGTGAACATGAGCCTACAAAGGACAAGGTGCAAATTACAAGCACACAAAGTACCGCACACGTCCAACCTCATGTTGTCCCAAAAACCAAATCTAAACCGGGAATTGTTTTTGAACCCTCGGAAAATCCCGTTCAACCAAAGGCTTCAATACCATACCTTCGCGTTTAAATGATCAAAGACTCCGCGAACAAACTAATGATCAAATGAGAAAGTTTCTTGAAATTTTTCAAAAATTACACTTCGACATTAGTTTCGCGGATGCTCTTCTCTGTATGCCCAAGTTTGCTTCCACTTTCAAGAGTCTTCTAAGTAACAAAGAGAAACTATTTGAACTCACCAAAACTCGTTTGAACAAAAATTGTTCGGCGGTTCTCCTAAAGAAACTTCCTAAAAAATTAGGGAACCCCGAAAAATTTCTCATTCCATATGATTTCCAAAAGCTTGAGGAATGCTTCGCCTTGGCCGATCTTGGCGCTAGCATAAACCTCATGCCTTTCTCTATTTGGCAAAAACTTTCACTTCCCGAGCTTACACCAACACGAATGACTCTCAAATTAGCAACCCGTTCGGTTACAATTCCGAAGGGTATTGCTGAAGATGTCTTTGTGAAGGTTGGCAAGTTCCATTTTCCTGCCGACTTCGTAGTCGTTGATTTTGATACCGATCCTCGAGTCCTCCTTATTTTGGGAAGACCATTCTTAAAAATGGCTCGTGCATTAATCGGCGTATTCGAAGGAGAAATGACTCTTAGAGTTGGCAATGAAAAGTTGGTCATAAACATTGAAAACACTTCAAAAGATGTTCTCGAACTTGAACGAGAGGCAATTAACCAAATTGATTTCGTCGATGTTACATGCGATGACTATTTTGAAGAAGTGTTAAGTGTGCAAGGATCTATCAATCCTTCCATTGATGTCTCTCCCCCCTCTCTTACTCCATTTTTGGGAGGTGACTTCATTTTGGAAGAAATCGAAGCTTGTTTGTCGTGTGATTCTCATGTTGATAATGATTTAATCAATCCCGAGGAAGACATACTTCTACTTGAGAAGTTGCTTAATGATGATCCATCATCTTTTCCTCCAAAAGAACTTCATAATGTGGAAGTCAAAGATGTTGAAAAAACTGATGACTTTCCTGAGGTCGAACTCAAGGAACTTCCGCCTCATCTCGAGTACGCATTTTTGGAGGGTGACGATAAGTTTCCCGTCATAATTGCTAAGGACTTGAATGAGGAAAACAAAACCGCTCTTCTCAAGGTTTTAAAGTCACACAAGCAAGCCATTGCTTGGAGACTTTCCGACATCAAGGGTATTAACCCGGAATTTTGTATGCACAAAATTTTGATGGAGGATGACTTTAAACCGGCGGTTCAACAACAAAGAAGGGTAAATCCTAAGATTCATGAGGTTATCAAGCAAGACGTCATTAAACTTCTTAATGCCGGTTTGATCTACCTTATTTCAGATAGTCCTTGGGTGAGTCCCGTTCATTGTGTGCCCAAGAAAGGTGGCATAACAGTTGTCAAAAATGATGATAACGAGTTAATTCCGACTCGATTGGTAACGAGTTGGCGCGTTTGCATTGATTATCGAAAATTAAACGACGCCACCCGTAAAGACCACTTTCCATTACCTTTCATGGATCAAATGCTCGAAAGATTGGCGGGAAACGAATACTATTGTTTCCTTGACGGTTTTTGGGTTATTTCCAAATTCCCATCGATCCTCAAGATCAAGAAAAAACGACTTTTACGTGCCCATACGGAACATTTGCTTATCGACGCATGCCTTTTGGCTTATGCAATGCTCCGGGCACGTTTCAAAGATGCATGATGGCCATTTTTCACGACATGATCGAGAAAACAATGGAGGTCTTCATGGATGATTTTTCGGTCGTTGGGAATTCATTCGAATCATGTCTCTCAAATTTAGACAAAATGCTCCAAAGGTGTGAAGACACCAACCTTAGTCTAAATTGGGAGAAAAGTCATTTCATGGTCAAGGAAGGAATTGTCCTTGGCCATACGATTTCCAAGAGTGGGATTGAGGTTGATAAAGCTAAAATCGATGTCATTGCTAAGCTTCCTCCTCCCACTACTGTCAAAGGTGTTCGGAGTTTCCTGGGTCATGCCGGCTTCTATTGTAGATTCATCCAAGATTTCTCGAAGATAGCTAGGCCTATGACCCGACTTCTTGAAAAAGAGACTCCATTTGTCTTTTCCGATGAGTGCATCGAAGCTTTTCAAAATCTCAAGAAAAAGCTTACCGAGGCACCCATTCTAGTTGCCCCCAATTGGGACCTACCTTTTGAACTCATGTGTGATGCAAGTGACTTTGCAATAGGTGTGGTCTTGAGGCAACGCAAAACCAAACATTTTCAGCCGATTCATTATGCAAGCAAAACCTTGACCGAAGCTCAAGCTCATTACATCACAACGGAAAAAGAATTACTAGCCGTGGTGTATGCGTTTGAGAAGTTTCGGCCATATTTGATCTTGACTAAATGCATAGTGTACACGGATCACTCGGCTCTAAAATATCTCTTTGCCAAGCAAGACGCAAAGCCGAGATTGCTCCGTTGGGTTCTCCTTCTACAAGAATTTGATATCATCATTCATGATAAAAAAGGAGCCGAGAACCTCACCGCTGACCATCTTTCCCGATTGGAGAATCCTCATCAAGGTGTTCTCGAGAAAAAGGAAATAAACGAAACATTTCCTCTCGAGACACTAAATGTGATTTCCTCTCGTGGTAATTCTAGTACCCCATGGTTTGCCGACTTTGCAAACTACCATGCGGGGAACTTCGTTGTTAAAGGGATTTCGTCCCACCAAAAGAGCAAGTTTTTCAAAGATGTTAATCACTACTTTTGGGACGATCCATATCTGTTTAAAATTTGTGCGGATCAGGTTATTCGAAGGTGTGTTCATGGCCAAGAAGCCATGGAAATCCTTAAGGCTTGTCATAATGGACCCACCGGGGGACATCATGGCCCGAACTACACCGCTCGAAAAGTATTTGAGTCCGGTTTTTATTGGCCCTCCATTTACAAAGACGCCCATGACCTAGTCAAATCTTGCGACTCGTGTCAACGTCAAGGAAAGATCAAACAACGGGATGAAATGCCACAAAACGTCATCCAAGTTTGTGAGATCTTTGATGTTTGGGGCATAGACTTTATGGGGCCGTTCCCATCTTCACGAGGGAACAAATACATACTCGTGGCCGTTGACTACCTGTCAAAATGGGTCGAAGCAAAAGCTCTCCCAACCAACGATGCCCGAGTAGTTGTAAAAATTTTGAAATCATTATTCTCAAGGTTTGAACTCCCCACGCTATCATAAGCGATCGCGGTACTCACTTTTGCAACGAACAATTTGCAAAAGTCATGCTCAAGTATGGTGTCACTCACCGACTTGCTACCGCCTATCACCCACAAACGAGTGGGCAAGTGGAGGTTTCAAACCGTGGTTTGAAAAGGATTCTTAAAAGAACCGTGGCCAAAAACCGTGCCTGTTGGTCGGACAAGTTAGATGACGCTCTATGGGCTTTTCGTACGGCTTATAAAACACCCATCGGGTGTACTCCTTATAAGCTCGTGTATGGAAAAACTTGTCATCTACTGATTGAGCTCGAGCACAAAGCCTATTGGGCTTTGAAGAATGCCAATTTTGATCTTAAGTCTGCGGGTGATCACAGGAAAGTTCAACTCAATGAACTCAATGAACTTTGTGATCAAGCTTACGAAAACTCTTTAATTTATAAAGAGAAAACAAAGAAGATCCATGACTCCAAAATCAAGAACCGCGTTTTCAACGTTGGTGACCGAGTCCTTCTTTTTAACTCTCGATTAAAGATCTTTTTGGGTAAGCTTAAAACCCGCTGGACTGTACCTTTCACCGTTGCCAAAAATTTTCCTTATGGCACCGTCGAGTTATCTCAAGACGACGGTCCAAATTTCAAAGTAAATGGGCATCGGTTGAAACATTATTTTGGAGGGGACATACCACCTATTGTCCCGGACCTCCAAACTTTCCCCATGGACCAATGAATTCGGGGATCGAGTCAAGCTAGCGACTCGATAAATAAAAACAGTAGCAACACTGTGACAACTGGCAAAATAGGCAGCCGTTTTTGAAACCCGCATTACATTAAAAATTATAATTTTGGAATTTTTGAAGAGTTTATTGTGACGAGATGTTTTATGAACGTTGGCATGTGAATTTGATCGTACGTTAATTATGAGGATTTGATTATTTATTTATGGTTTGGTTCGTTCGTGATGATTTATTTTGAGATCGTTATTTTGGCACTACATTGACTCCGACACTAGGTTAACCTAACAATTTTAATTATTTTAATATTGGTTTGGATATTATTATTTTGGAACGTATCGCGAGGTTTTGATTATTTTTGGAACAAGTTCAGTTTAAGAAAGTTGCTTGGTTATTTAAGGTTTCGGGTTTGGCCTGTGTATTTGCACTGGGTTACTTAACCCACTACACCCCTCACTATTATTATTATTATTATTATTATTAATAAAAATATATTTTTTTTTAAAAATTACTTAAAATCGTCCTTGTGGACCCGGTCAAAAGCAACAACACCACACCCTCACCCTCACCCTCATCACCAACAATTCACTCTCTCTCTCTCTTCTAACATATCAACCATCACCGCACCCTTTAACCACCAATCGCACCACCACCGCCACCCTCACATCAAATCTAACACCACCATCTTAACCATTTTCTTCCGATCTATCTATTGGTGCAAACCACGCGTGATTTGGACCACCCTAACACCCTTTTCGAATTAAAATCACCACATTATCACCACTTACACCATCTTTTCTTTTGGGTTTTTGAAGAAATTGAATTTTTGGAGTTTGTTCGGAGGTGAGTGGCCACGAAGTCGATTTGTGCGCCCTGATTCATACCCAAATCGTGGGTATAATATTATTTTCTTGTTGGGTTTTGATGAAATATTGATTAATAATGATGGGGAAATGATGTTTTGACAATAAAAGTCCGTTTGGTATCTTAGGTTTGGGTGTGACGCGAGTTTGGTACTCGATACATGACATTTGGGTCGCGTTTTGTTCTGTTGATGGCTCGAATGGAGCTCGACCGAGACATTAAGTCTCGATGTGACCTCTCCTTGACTCGTTTGGGAGTCTCGGATGTTTTGTTGGTCCGATTATACATTTCTTGGTGTTATGATTCTTGGTATTTGGTGTATTGGTTGAGTTGTGATTATTCTTGGCTTGTTGTTGTTGTCGTGATTCTTGGCCGACAACCCCTTTGGGTCCGTTTGGTTGTTTTTTTTGGCTCGTGGAGCAATGCCGAGACCTAAGGGTCTCGGGCGAGGCCATTTTATGAGTTTTGTGGTCTCATTGTTGAGCCGGGTTTGACTTGGTAAGTCGACCCGTATGTATGGTATATATTGTTGTGGTTGATATTGTGTTGTCATTATTATTGTTGTGGCATACTTTGGACCGAAGCTTTTGGATGGGTCGAGACACTTTGTGGTCTCGACTTGGTATACTTGTGATTTGGATATGGAGATGTGTTGTCGAGTGTGGACTTGGGGACCGATTGTGAGAAGGTCATTAGATGACGGAGATAGGTTAGTTGGGTGCCGTAGTCGGACCCTCTTGTTGTAGCACGTGGATATGGGATTGATTTGGACGGAGATGATTTATTTATTTTGACTTGATTCATATGTTGGACTTGGACTATGAGCCGAGAGTCATGACTCGGACATGTGACCAAATTCTATGACTCGATAAATATTTAAAAGTCAAACATTAAAAATAATACTCGTAATAATATTATTGATAATATAATCGTTTATATACGTATATAGACGTGATAAACGTACATATATATATATATATATATATATATATATATATATATATATATATATATATATATATATATATATATATATAAATGCGTATATTAGTAATAAAACGATCACGAGTAAACGTTATAATAATATAACGATAGTTATTATACTATGCAAATAGTGTAATAAATGTCGGAATATTGTTATAAATAACAACTATAAATAACGGCGAAAACTAATAAGTCGGGTGAGTAATAAATAAAAATATAACGATTTTTATAAATTTAGAAACTTATCGAGTTATACGAGTGTGGTTATTTAAAGTCCAAGTGGGCTTTATATTGGGACTTTTGTGTTGTCACGGATATGTGACGATTAATATAAACATTTTCTATAGCAAATGACTTATTTAATCGACGGATTAGATCGAGTTATTTGTTTATATAAAATGAGTATATTAATGGGCATTGTATCCCGCGATGCCCATAGGATGTGGTATATGTTTTAGGGAAATAAATTACTATGTATCTCGTGGAATTTGGCCGGTTCGACGATATATATAGGGAGTTTATTTGAGTACGATATATACCAAATAGAATTCTTTGTGCTATGTGCTTTAGGTTGGGTATACTTTTGGAACGATATATTACGTAAATAAATATGGGAGATTACCAAATCGACGGATTTGATAAGCTTCGATGATTTATTTAAATAATATGTTGGGCTAATATTAGACCTATAGATGGTTTATTATTTTGTTTGTTGTGGCTTTTTGGTTTGAGTTGTGTCGACCCTTCACCCATATGGATACTGTAACACCCCCAAAATACCGCAGCGGAAGACTGTGTCATAGGGGTGCTACTTCATAATACAAAGTACACGGTATAGAAAACGAACTCTAAATGAGACGTTTTGAAAAGTTACCATTCGATTAATAAATTCCGAGTTAAAACTTGAGTTCCATAATACAATACATAAGAGTTCAAAACATGCCAAGCGACTCTATGCTCCATGCAACAGCTTATCATCTTACAGACCTGAGACAAACATGCTAAAGTGTCAACACAATGGTTGGTGAGTTCATAGAGTTTGTCTTAAAATAATTGAAAAATCCTTAAAAGAATGTTCGCACAGCAAAGGCATCGTGAATCCACTCAGTTGCAAGTCCCGCTCATAACAACACTTGCAACATGTGTGTTCACAACCCACTGCTAAATATAATGAATAAGACATGTAATAGTTCATCAAGACAATTTAAGCAATTAGAAGTGAGTCTACACTTCATCTCCGAAGACCTCACTTTGGGAGCCAATTCCCAAAGACAACTGGGAGTCAATTCCCAAAGACAAATGGGAGCCACTTCCCAAAGACAACTGGGAGCCACTTCCCAAAGATAACTACTAGTCAATAAATAGAATAACGCAATTAAGTATAACGCAGTCATGTATGTAAGAAATCAAGTGTAACACAGTCAAGTATAAACGTTTTGAGTATTTGTACAAGTAAACAAGTAGTTGAGCATGTGTCTCCCCCAAGGAGTTAAGACAAGTATGAAAAGAGTAGGGGCTATGACTCACCTTAAGCTTAAGTGATGTGAAATGAAAGTGGTAGTCGAATCGCGAAAGTCACTAAGAGCAGCCTATAATAGAACGTTGCGACTTAGGTTTGGAGTAACGTCTAAGAATACAAAGAATTGCCTATATATGTCTTGCATAATGTTCATGATGTAGTACTTAGTATATAGCGTAAGTCGTTGAATATAAATGGTTTATGGAACATGTATAGGTTGTATATCTCTTACTACCGTTCGGGCCGACATAATTCAGAAGTCATGGAGTAAACGTTCGAGGAGCCAGGACACTTTAACTCGTAAATCCACAACTCATCTCGACGGCTTACTTAATGAACTCCTCACATGAGGCTCCCTACTATTGTAGTGTTTGATAACAAATGTATAAGTTTTGATCCGAAAAGTTACATGTCCAATATTTGAATAAACTTAGGAAAGTCTATTTGTACATGAAGATTGTTATTAGGGTAAGTTTATTATAACTTGTATCTCATGGTTCTTTAGGTGGAGTAGATCCAAATTGTTTGTTCAAGTTATCGTCAACTCCTTGTTTCATGTTTTCGCCTAAGTAAGTTTATATGGTCATTTAGTCATGGCTTCGCCGTGACCTTGGTCATTTTTCCATGGTCTTGAGACTCAACCTTGGCTTTAGCCATGGTTGTGGTCTTGGCTTTAGGTCATTAGACCTCTTGGTCTTAGTAAATCATAACTATAATATAGTGACTTTGGTCTAAAATGGGCTGTTAAGATTTTGAAGAAAATTATCACTCGGAAAGTGTTTTCAGGGCTCGAGCTTCTTTGTTCCTGAACGAAAACGTCGTTCCGGACAACTTTCATGTTTTAACTTTTTGATGATTCGGACCAGAAGGGTGACTTTAAAAATCAAAATTTGATCAGAATGCTATTTGGGCAGTTTTGCCGTTTTGGTTTCGCTAGCTTCAAATGGTCATAACTTTTGACTCGTGTACTCGTTTTGGGTGATTCAAATTGCTATGTTTTCCTTGTTAAGTCCTCTTTAACAGTAAGTAAGTGTCAAATATCAAAGTTATACTATTTTGGTCGTGGTTCTCCATAAAAATCACTAGTTTGCTTGTTTACTTGTCATAAGTTAACATATGTATACCAATACTTGTTTTATCCATTTTTAAACATCATGAACACAATAACAAGAACATATATAGCATGAAAGGAACACAAAGAGCATGTAAATGATAATTAAGCAAGAAAGTATGTTAGGGTTTGCTTACAACTTGAGGCTTTCTAAAAGAAAGGTAAGTAACTAGTAAGGTACGGACTTTGATAGACTTAAGCTTCACCCTTTGCAATCTATGATAAACCGAGGTTATTTGAAGATTATAATGACGCCTTCTTGAAGTCCAAAGCTATTTGAAGATTATAACGACGTCTTTTTGGAGACTTTAAAGTTATAACAACTTTTCTTAGAAAATTTCCAAGATTGAAGATCAAACACTAGTTTTCTTTCAAAAACTAGTTAACTTTCTTACAAAATATAAGAAAAGTGCCTTAGGTTTTAGGACTTCAAGGTTATAGGAAGGTGTGGTGCAAGTTTTCTATGTGTTTTTAGCTTGGTATTTATAGGGTAGGAAAAATAGTTAACCATATATTGGGTTAGAAATTAACCATGGTTAGTTTAGACACTTGTAAACATCCTAGAGATCAATGGTCAAGATCAAGCCACAAAATGGTGACTCCCCCCCGTAAATGGCGGTTCAAGGTGGATAAGGGTGACTAGATGATGAGTCTTGGTGCTATCTTGCTTAGTTTGTGCATTTTGACTCCGTAAAATGCTAACCGTAAATGATTAACCCTTAAAACGTAAAACCGGGTATCGTAAAAATATGAAACTTGAAAGTATTGTTAAACATGTCAATATAGTCCATAATAAAATATAAAATGAGTGGTAGGTTCTATCGGGTGCTAAAACCCTGCTAAAAACTGGAAACACGGGTCTAAAACGCGTAATTCGCGTAAAACGCTGAACTGGAAAACGTAAAATTCCAAAACTTTTGGAATTGTCATAAAATGAAAGAAAATCATATTTCTATTGTTTATAATGTTTTATGGATATATCGGGATGCTGGAAGGACGTTTAAACCTAAAAGTAAATCTCGGACACGGCTTTGTGATTTTTGCAGAAATGATCCGACAAGCGTCAAACTCTCGGATTATCGTTAAAATAGCTTAACTTACGAGAATATGAAATAAAAATTTCTGAGATGAATAGTGAAAAGTGAATAGTAAAAAGTGAATAGTAAAAAGTGAATAGTGAAATTTTCCGGGAATAGTAATTAATCTGAAAATGCGAATTGTTACAGATACCAAACGTCGAATTTCAAATTAATATGAAGTTAATTCGAGAAATGGATATTTTGGAAAGTAAAACGGAATACGTTCGGGAATGGGAATATTTGATTTTTGAGGAAATGGTTTCTGAACGAGTTTGATATTGTTAGGAAGTGCCGAGTCTGTAGTTTCCGTTACATGAGTTGCTTGAGATTACTTACGTCTTTCTTCTATCGTTTCTTTTGAGGATTTGCTGGACTTGAGGTGAGTCATAGCCTTACTTTTTACTCTTGAACCATGTTTTCAATACTTGGGGTGAGAAACGTGCAAATGTTTTATGTGGACTATTATCGCTTTGTTTATTTAAAACTTGCTATGCTTATAGAACTAGGTAGGATTGAGCGAGGCCAAGTCCCGAACTAGGTAAGCTATTGATTTGGTTATAGAGCGAGGCCTAGTCCCGAACTAGGTAAGCTATTGATTTGGTTGTTGAGCGAGGCCTAGTCCCGAACTAGGTAAGCTATTGGATTGATTATAGAGCGAGGCCTAGACTTGAGCTAGGTAAGCTATTGATTGGATTGATTTGAGCTATATCGTGCACCTATAGGGTTGATTTGATTTGGCTGGATTATTTTGGTTGGATATTTTGGTTGGATGATTGAGGCCTAGTCTAGCTAGCAAGCGTTTTGCGTATATGTCCACTATATCGAATTATGAACTTAAACCTATGATCTCACCAGCGAAAGCTGACGTTTAGCACGTTTTCTCAGGTAATTAAGTGATGCTCTATGGATGCTTGGGATTGGAGGCTTGGCAATGGCACCGGTTATGGATCTATTTTTCTAAAACTCTGATAAACCATGGTGGACCTATGTTTATTTCTTTTGGGCCTTACTTTGGATAATTCTTTGGATAAATGTAAACTTTAAAACCCGTTTTTGTTGTGTTTTTCTTATGTTTACTTTATCTCGTTCTTTCATGGTTTTGAATGGATACCAATCCCCACAGCACCCCGTAAGCTTGTTGAGTCTTCCGCTGTATCAAATTTTGGGGGTGTTACAGATTGGTATCAGAGCCAAGGATATAGAGAACTAGGTAAATGGACACCTAAACTATAACTGATTTTTATAGAAAACGATCCTCGACCATTGCCCGCCAGCCCACCAAGCCGAAGCATCATTGTTATTATTGAGGTATTATGAGATTATTGAGATGATTGATAGATTTGGGATTCTTGAGATGATTTGAGGTTTTGAGGTTTATTGATTTAGTGATATGATGGCATTTTGAGGAATTATATGCGTTTTGAGGAATTATATGGCTTAATTGTTTTACGAATGGTTTTAGTAATGTGGTATTTTAAATCTTTCTTGGTTATATATGATTTGGAATTATATGGCGATTTTTGATATGGTATTTTGAGTTCGCGGTTTAGTTGTTTTGAAACACTTACACCTACCCTACGCCGTTGTCACAGACTATGGCCTCCCGTAAGCCCGATGTTGTTGAGGATATTCTTACTGCACCGGTATTTCCAGCACAGTTCACCATGGCTCCTGATGATCCTTACCAGGTTGCCATGCATTTAGCTACTGTGTCACCGACAACTTCTACTTCAGCACCACCTGCTGCATCTACACAGGGACCCTCATCTTCTCTAGGGCTCCCTGGTACATCGAGGCAGCTCACACTTCATCAGGCTTTGGCTCGTGTGGCTCCACGTTTTGCCCACCGAGCTACGACATGTATGTCGGTACGCCCTACTTCACCACCTTTACTGATAGATGCTCACTCTCTCCTGTCAGAGGCGCCACCTGCATCATTGCGTCGTCGTCCTAGATCACTTACCCCTTCACCACATGGTTCACCTGTTAGGAGACGACGATTGATGATGTACTCTTTTGATGAGGAGGGGGAGGAGTACGAGGGTGAGGATGAGGCTGATGACCCTCAGGAGGCTGAGCAGGGTGATGATGATGACCCTGAGGAGGAGGATGACCCTTAGGAGGAGGAGATGCCTGATGATGATGAGTTGTTAGTGCCGCCAGCTCAGGCTGAGGAGTCTGATTCACCTATACATCCGATTGAGCCTGTTTCACCTGATCATCCATTTTTGTTTGAGTTGCCACCTGGTAGTCTCGTTGAGTTGGATGCACCTTCTGAGGTTTCTGCTGAGCATGCAGAGTTAGGTGAGACTGGTAGGATGTGGGCTCAGATTACTGCATAGGGCGAGAGGATCTCACGATTATCTGATCGACTTGAGAGAGTTATTGGAGAGTTTATAGCGGATTTGAGAGTTGATATGACTGTGGTTGTGGGCAGGACGACTGAGATGAGGAGAGTTTTGATGGAGGTTCATGAGCATATTGAGAGTTTACAGCGAGGTTTTATTACGGCTCGAGAGGCCGACCGCAAGTTATGGCAAAGGAATGCCGAGCTGGAGAAGGAGGTGGCTGACCTCAAGAGAGACAGCGACACCCATAGTGTGGAGTTAGGATCATTATGGAGAGATCTTGATGGCTTGAGGCAGGAGTTGAGGAGCCTCCGCCAGCAGCGTGGCTAGATGTTTGAGCTATGTTATCTTGTTGCTTTCTTAACCGAGGAGTGTTCGGTTGGAAAGGCTAGTTATCCTATTTTGATGTATTTTCCGTTGATTACTCGTCTTGTTTGGAACGATTATTATCTTTTGTGTTTTTTTCGGTAGTTGGAACGATGTTGGATCTGTATTGTATGGTTGATGGTTATTATTATATGGTATTATGTGGTTTTTGGATATTATGGAAATTGAGTTCCTATTCGCCTTATTGATGTCTTGTGGTGTACTGTTGATATTCTTTCCATGACTTGGCTTCGTTGATTTAATTCTTGTTGAGCATATGATAAGTTCTATCGGAGACTCACGAACTTGTATGATGTTTCAGATCAATGGCCCCATGATGAAACCCTGTTAGAGTTACCAGAACTGGTCCTGCAACGACTACCCCTGGTCGTCGAGGACGCCGTCCTACTCGAAATGTTGAGACCCCTACTCCTGATAACCTGGACACTACTAACCGCAACAACATGAATCAAAATGTTGATGTTCAGGGAGACAATGATCATGTTCCACTTAATGCACCTACTGTGGATCAAGCAATGATCAATCAACTTGTGGAGCAACGAGTTGCTGAGCTACTAGCTGAGCCAAATCATTCCAACAATTCTGCTGGAACATTTCCACCTGTTCGTGCTAATGGATGTAACTACAAGGAGTTTAAGATTTGTGGACCCGTTGAGTTTGGTGGAACTGAAGGAGTGGTCTACTTGGTCAGGTGGATTGAGAAGACTGAGTCAGTGTTTATTGTCAGTGGTTGTGCGGAGAATGCGAAGGTAAAGTTTGCTTCTTTTACTTTCAAGGATGAAGCTTTAACTTGGTGGAACAATTACCGTAACTCGGTTGGGAGTGATGTGGCTTATGCTATGACTTGGGAGCAATTTAAGTCTTTGCTGATTCAGACTTACTGCCCAAGGAATGAGATTAAGAAGCTAGAGATTGAGTTCTGGAACCATAAGGTGAAAGGTACCGATATGGCAACTTACAATCGCCATTATCGAGAGTTAGCCTTACTTTGTCCCGATATGGTTAGGACTGAGACTCAAAGGATTGAGAGGTATACCGATGGGTTGCCGGTAGCTACAAGGAACGACGTGATTTCTGCTAAGCCTGCAAACATTCATGAGGCTATCACTATTGCTCAACAATTGATGGACTCGTTGGCATTGGAAGAAGTTGAGAAAGACAAAAATGGAAAGAGAAAGAGAGATAATCACTCTAAGGGTAATGATCATCAAAATAAGCGACAAACAACTACTAGAGCTTATGCTATGGGAGATGGAGACATGAAGAACTACAATGGAGATGCGCCCAAGTGTAACCGATGTTACAAGCATCATTCTGGTCGATGTACTGTGATGTGCAAGAATTGCTCTAAGATGGGACACATAGCTAAGGATTGTAGAGCTCGACCACTTGCTATGGTTCAAGCTACTCCTGAAACTATGAGTAAGGCAAATGTTACTTGCTATGGATGTGGAAAGAAGGGACATTATAGGAATGAGTGTAGGGAATCATGGAACTGAGGGAATCAAGGATCGAGTGGTAATGGGTACAATAATGGAAACCGTGGAGCTGGAGGAAACCGTGGACGACAAGATAATGGGGACCAACGTGTGGAAGCTGGAGCTGCTCATGGGAGAGTGTATGCACTTGGGAATGAGAGAGGAGAAGATCCGAACGTCGTTACTGGTACGTTCCTTCTCAATAATCGTTATGCTTCCATACTATTTGATACTAGTGCCGATAAGAGTTTTGTGTCCACTAAGTTTGCACCCTTGCTAGAGAAACCCCCGATGGCCTTAGGAATTGGTTATGATGTAGAGTTAGCTAACGGGAACATAGAGAGGATTAAGACTATCATTCGCGGTTGCACGTTAAACTTCCTGAATCGTCCTTTCAATATAGATCTTCTACCCGTCACGTTAGGAAGTTTTGATGTTATTATTGGTATGGATTGGTTGTCAAAGTATCGTGCTCATATAATTTGCGATGAGAAGATCGTGCGTGTGCCATACAACAAGGAGATTCTGAACATACCAGGAGATAGAAAGGATTTGAGAGGCCCATCTAGATTAGCGGTCATATCTTGCACTAAGTTGCCGAAGCTAATGGAAAAAGGAGAGAAGGAGAAGAAGGAAAGGTGCATTGGAGATGTACCTATAGTTCATGATTTTTCGGATGTGTTTCCCGATGATTTGCCAGGAATTTCGCCTACAAGACAAGTGGAGTTTCAGATTGAGTTGATACCTGGTGCTGCACCTGTAGCACGAGCGCCTTATCGTCTTGCACCTACTGAATTGGAAGAGTTGTCAAAACAATTAGCGGAGTTAGCCGAAAAGGGATTCATAAGACAAAGTTCTTCGCCTTGGGGAGCCCCGGTCTTATTTGTGAAGAAGAAGGATGGATCGTTTCGCATGTGTATTGATTATCGAGAGTTGAACAAGTTAACGGTGAAGAATAGATACCCGTTACCGAGGATCGACGATCTGTTCGATAAGCTTCATGGATCGAGTGTATATTCAAAGATCGATTTGAGATCGGGATATTATCAGCTTTGAGTTCGTGAGGAAGATATTCCGAAAACGGCTTTCAGAACCCGTTACGGGCATTACGAGTTTCAGGTGATGCCGTTTGGGTTGACCAACGCACCGGCGGTATTCATGGATCTCATGAATCGGGTGTGTAAGCCTTACTTAGATAAGTTTGTGATTGTGTTCATCGATGACATTCTAATTTATTCGAAGAATGAGAAGGAGCATGAGGAGCATCTAAGACTTATCTTAGAATTGCTCAGGAAGGAGAAACTGTATGCTAAGTTTTCGAAATGTGAATTTTGGATTCTGACGGTACAATTTCTGGGTCATGTGATTGATAGACAAGGAGTTCATGTAGATCCTGCTAAGATTGAAGCGATTAAATATTGGGCTGCACCTACGACCCCAACAAAAGTTCGTCAGTTTTTGGGTTTAGCCGGTTATTACCGAAGATTCATTGAGGGATTTTCGAAGATAGCAAAACCGTTGACCAAATTGACTCAAAAGAGTGTTAAGTATGAATGGGGAGATAAGGAAGAGGAAGCATTTCAGTTACTTAAGGAAATGTTGTGTAGTGCTCCTATCTTAGCGTTACCTGAAGGTAACGAGGAGTTCTTCGTCTATTGTGACGCTTCTCATAAAGGTTTGGGAGCTGTGTTAATGCAACGGGAGAAAGTGATAGCTTATGCTTCCCGACAGCTCAAGAAGCACGAGAAGAACTACACCACCCATGATTTGGAGTTAGGTGCTGTGGTTTTTGCTTTAAGGATATGGAGACACTACTTGTATGGAACCAAGTGTGTAGTGTTTACTGAACACAAAAGTCTGCAACACATTTTGAACCAAAAAGAGTTTAACATGAGATAGCGACGTTGGATTGAGTTGCTAAGCGATTATGATTATGAAATTCGCTACCATCCTGGAAAAGCAAACGTCGTTGCTGATGCTCTTAGTTGCAAGGAGAGAATTCCCCCGTTACGAGTTAGGTCATTAGGGATGACCATCGTATCGCCATTACCGTCTCAAATATTAGAAGCTCAAATAAAAGCGTTGAAAGCAGAAAATCGACCTGCTGAGAACATATTTGGGATGGCAGAAAATGAGAAAGGATTTGTTAAGCGTTCTGATGAAGTATTATGTTTTGGAGAGCGAAGTTGGGTACCATTGTATGGAGGAATTCAAGAGTTGATTATGCACGAGTCGCATAAGTCAAGATACTCTATTCATCCTGGGTCTGACAAGATGTACCAGGATTTGAAAAAGTTATATTGGTGGCCAAATATGAAGGCAGATATAGCGTTGTATGTTAGTAAGTGTTTGACTTGTTCTAAGGTTAAAGCCGAACATCAAAGACCGTCAGGATTATTGACGCAGCTAGAACTCCCGGTTTGGAAATGGGAGCGGATCACGATGGACTTTATTACCAAATTACCAAAGACAGCTAGCGGTTGCGATGCTATATGGGTAATTGTGGATCGTTTGACTAAGTCTGCTCATTTCCTGGTGATTAGTGAAGATGATAGTGTTGACAAACTTGCGAGGTTGTATGTGAAGGAGATTATTTCTTGTCATGGAGTTCCGATATCGATTATTTCTGATCGCGACAGCCGCTTCACATCAGCATTGTGGCGATCACTTCAAACCGCTTTGGGGACGAGACTTGATATGAGTACTGCATATCACCCGCAAACCGATGGTCAAAGTGAGAGAACTATTCAGACTTTGGAGGATATGCTTCGTGCATGCATAATAGACTTTGGTAAAGGCTGGGAGAAATGTCTACCCCTTGCGGAGTTCTCCTACGACAATAGCTACCACACAAGTCTTAAGGCTGCACCGTTTGAAGGTTTGTATGGTCGTAAATGTCGTTCACCTATTGGTTGGGCAGAAGTTGGAGATAGCCAACTCACAGGCCCTGAGCTTATTTTGGAAACTATTGAGAAAGTAATGCAAATTCGAGATCGACTGTAAGCAGCTAGAGATAGGCAGAAAAGCTACGCCGATCAGAGGCGTAAACCCCTAGAATTCCAGGTTGGAGACAAAGTGATGCTGAAAGTCTCGCCTTGGAAAGGTGTGATACGTTTTGGGAAATGTGGGAAACTAAATCCCCGCTACATTGGACCATTTCTTATTTTGGAAAGAATTGGGCCCGTAGCTTATCGATTGGAATTACCACCGGAATTGAATAAAGTTCATGATGTGTTTCATGTTAGCAACTTGAAGAAGTGTCTTTCGGAGGAAACGCCGATTATACCAATTAAGGATATTCGTGTGGATGAGAGTTTAAATTTTGTAGAAGAACCGATTGAGATACTGGATAGAGAGATTAAACGACTTAAGAGAAGTCGCATCCCGCTCATCAAAGTTCGTTGGAATTCGCGGCATGGACCGGAATTCACGTGGGAACGTGAGGATGAGTTTCGCAAGAGATATCCGAAGCTTTTTACTTCGTAGATGGACTGTTCCGAGAGAAACCCGGGACGGGTTCCTTCTGAGGCTGGGAGGATGTGACAACTGGCAAAATAGGGAGCCGTTTTTGAAACCCGCATTACATTAAAAATTATAATTTTGGAATTTTTGAAGAGTTTATTGTGACGAGATGTTTTATGAACGTTGGCATGTGAATTTGATCGTACGTTAATTATGAGGATCTGATTATTTATTTATGGTTTGGTTTGGTTCGTTCGTGATGATTTATTTTGAGATCGTTATTTTGGCACTGCATTGACTCCGGCACTAGGTTAACCTAACAATTTTAATTATTTTAATATTGGTTTGGATATTATTATTTTGGAACGTATCGCGAGGTTTTGATTATTTTTGGAACGAGTTCGGTTTGAGAAAGTTGTTTGGTTATTTAAGGTTTTGGGTTTGGCCTGTGTATTTGCACCGGGTTATTTAACCCACTACACCCCTCACTATTATTATTATTATTATTATTATTATTATTATTATTATTATTATTATTATTATTATTATTATTATTATTAAAATCGTCCTTGTGGATCCGGTCATAAGCAACAACACCACACCCTCATCACCAACAATTCACTCTCTCTCTCTCTCTCTCTCTCTTCTAACATATCAACCATCACCGCACCCTTTAACCACCAATCGCACCACCACCGCCACCCTCACATCAAATCTAACACCACCATCTTAACCATTTTCTTCCGATCTATCTATTGGTGCAAACAACGCGCGATTTGGACCACCCTAACACCCTTTTCGAATTAAAATCACCACGTTATCACCACTTACACCATCTTTTATTTTGGGTTTTTGAAGAAATCGAATTTTTGGAGTTTGTTTGGAGGTGAGTGGCCACGAAGTCGATTCGTGCGCCCCGATTCATACCCAAATCGTGGGTATAATGTTATTTTCTTGTTGGGTTTTGATGAAATATCGATTAATAATGATGGGGAAATGATGTTTTGACAATAAAAGTCCGTTTGGTATCTTGGGTTTGGGTGTGACGCGAGTTTGGTACTCGATACGTGACATTTGGGTCGTGTTTTGTTTTGTTGATGGCTCGAATGGAGCTCGACCGAGACATTAGGTCTCGATGTGACCTCTCCTTGAATCGTTTGGGAGTCTCGGATGTTTTGTTGGTCCGATTATACATTTCTTGGTGTTATGATTCTTGGTATTTGGTGTATTGGTTGAGTTGTGATTATTCTTGGCTTGTTGTTGTTGTCGTGATTCTTGGCCGACGACCCCTTTGGGTCCGTTTGGTTCTTTTTTTTGGCTCGTGGAGCAATGCCGAGACCTAAGGGTCTCGGGCGAGGCCATATTATGAGTTTTGTAGTCTCATTGTTGAGCCGGGTTTGACTTGGTAAGTCGACCCGTTTGTATGGTATATATTGTTGTGGTTGATATTGTGTTATCATTATTATTGTTGTGGCATACTTTGGACCGAAGCTTTTGGATGGGTCGAGACACTTTGTCGTCTCGACTTGGTATACTTGTGATTTGGATATGGAGATGTGTTGTCGAGTGTGGACTTGGGGACCGATTGTGAGACGGTCATTAGATGACGGAGATAGGTTAGTTGGGTGCCGTAGTCGGACCCTCTTGTTATATAAATGCGTATATTAGTAATAAAACGATCACGAGTAAACATTATAATAATATAACGATAGTTATTATACTATGCAAATAGTGTAATAAATGTCGGAATATTGTTATAAATAATAACTATAAATAACGGCAAAAACTAATAAGTCGGGCGAGTAATAAATAAAAATATAACAATTTTTATAAATTTAGAAACTTATCGAGTTATACGAGTGTGGTTATTTAAAGTCCAAGTGGGCTTTATATTGGGACTTTTGTGTTGTCACGGATATGTGACGATTAATATAAACATTTTCTATAGCAAATGACTTATTTAATCGACGGATTAGATCGAGTTATTTGTTTATATAAAATGAGTATATTAATGGGCATTGTATCCCGCGACGCCCATAGGATGTGGTATATGTTTTAGGGTAGTAAATTACTATGTATCTCGTGGAATTTGGCCGGTTCGACGATATATATAGGGAGTTTATTTGACTACGATATATACCAAATAGAATTCTTTGTGCTATGTGCTTTAGGTTGGGTATAATTTTGGAACGATATATTACGTAAATAAATATGGGAGATTACCAAATCGACGGATTTGATAAGCTTCGATGATTTATTTAAATAATATGTTGGGCTAATATCAGACCTATAGATGGTTTATTATTTTGTTTGTTGTGGCTTTTTGGTTTGAGTTGTGTCGACCCTTCACCCATATGGATACCAAACGTCGAATTTCAAATTAATATGAAGTTAATTCGAGAAATGGATATTTTGGAAAGTAAAACGGAATACGTTCGGGAATGGGAATATTTGATTTTTGAGGAAATGGTTTCTGAACGAGTTTGATATTGTTAGGAAGTGCTGAGTCTGTAGTTGCCGTTACGTGAGTTGCTTGAGATTACTTACGTCTTTCTTCTATCGTTTCTTTTGAGGATTTGCTGGACTTGAGGTGAGTCATAGCCCCACTTTTTACTCTTGAACCATGTTTTCAATACTTGGGGTGAGAAACGTGCAAATGTTTTATGTGGACTATTATCGCTTTGTTTATTTAAAACTTGCTATGCTTATAGAACTAGGTAGGATTGAGCGAGGCCTAGTCCCGAACTAGGTAAGCTATTGATTTGGTTATAGAGCGAGGCCTAGTCCCGAACTAGGTAAGCTATTGATTTGGTTGTTGAGCGAGGCCTAGTCCCGAACTAGGTAAGCTATTGGATTGATTATAGAGCGAGGCCTAGACTTGAGCTAAGTAAGCTATTGATTGGATTGATTTGAGCAATAGCGTGCACCTATAGCGTTGATTTGATTTGGCTGGATTATTTTGGTTGGATATTTTGGTTGGATGATTGAGGCCTAGTCTAGCTAGCAAGCGTTTTGCGTATATGTCCACTATATCGAATTATGAACTTAAACCTATGATCTCACCAGCGAAAGCTGACTTTTAGCACGTTTTCTCAGGTAATTAAGTGATGCTCTATCGATGCTTGGGATTGGAGGCTTGGCAATGGCACCGGTTATGGATCTATTTTTCTAAAACTCTGATAAACTATGGTGGACCTATGTTTATTTCTTTTGGGCATTACTTTGGATAATTCTTGGGATAAATGTAAACTTTAAAACCCGTTTTGGTTGTGTTTTTCTTATGTTTACTTTATCTCGTTCTTTCATGACTTTGAATGGATACGAATCCCCGTAGCACCCCAAAAGCTTGTTGAGTCTTCCGCTGTATCAAATTTTGGGGGTGTTACAAACACACATGGGTTTTCACCCGTGTATCTGATTTCCTTCTATTTTCTAACACCCTAGTGTGGGGGAGTGGCCACCCCCCGCAGCTATTTGAGATGTATATATCTTTCCAAAAAAAAAAAAATGTGTGTTTGTATAAATAAAGTGAAAAATAACAAATGACGTTCTCACAGTTAGCTTTTAATATTCTCGTCTTTCATTCAAAATTTTGGCATAATCACCGGGACTTTGAATATTGAGGACAATATTCAACTCTAAGTGTGGGGGAGGGGAAAATTCTTGCGAATTTTATCATACCGTCTAGTACCCCCGTTTTTGGCCAAAATTTAATTTTTTTTTCACTTTATTTCAAAATTTTTTGTGGTTATCAATTCGCCGTTTCAAAACGACTAAAGGATTGGCTAATCCAGGAGCAAACGGCTCTTGGTAAAGATATCTCAAACCCGTTGATGGCTTGCAATTTGCCAATATTTGTATGGTTCCTCAACTCCCCATATCCTCAAAAGCTAATGAGTTGGCTAGCCCGCAAGATTATGGCTTGTGGTAAAGGCAGTGGAAAAACCATAATTGGTAATCAACTCACTAAGATGTTGACTGTTCCATCAAGAGTTGGCTAGTCCAGGAGCAAACGGCTTCTGGTAAAGATAAATCAAAACCGTTGAAAGCTGGTGGTTTGCTAAAAATCACATGGTCATCGGATGGACCATAACTCTTACTTGAACCCAAAGCTGGTGGTTTGCTAAAAATCATAAGTTGTCATATTTAGTCCTTTGGTGAAAATTTCAAAAGTTTTAAGAAATTACAAGTTTGTCCCCGGAGTTTCACTTTTTGGCAGAATTGGTCCCTGGCGGGAAATTTTTGGAAGAAAAATCAATTTTGGTCTTGTGGTTACTTATTTTGGCAAGTTTAGTCCTTGGATTGAAAGTTTGGTGAAATTGCAAGTTTAGTCCCTGGATTTTGAAAAATGGCAAGAATAGTCCTTGGAAATTTAAAAATTGGAGAAATGCAACTTCTACTCTTGGATTATTCATTGATGAGTGTGTAAATACTCATCATTTTTAGTCAAATCTAAGCTGCAAAACAATAAAAAACACTCAAAAATGCACCAAAATACGAAGAAAATCCCAAAGATCGTATTTTATATGTTTCTGATGCAAAACGAGTGAAAACAAACGAAAATCGAACAAAATTTGCATATTTGGCAGTTTCAGTCCCCCAACTTTCAAAGTTTTACAAAACTAGTCCTTAGTCAGTCATTTTAATGAAAAGTCAACCCAAGCTCTTTAAAAGTCAAAATGAATCACAAATGATCTTTGGGTAAAATATTTTCAAAAGATTTCAAGTTAAACCTATGAAATTTCACAATTGGTATGTTTAGCCCCTGGACGTTCAAAAATGACAATTTTGGTCCCTTGTGTTTTCAAAATTGGAAAAATAACTTTCAAGGTCCTTGTAATATTAATATTTGGCAGGAATGGCCCTTTGAAGGAGTTTGGAAAAAAGGCAGAAGTGGTCCTCAAGTTTCAGCAAATGTGCAACATTGGTCCTTGTGGTTTCATAGTTAACATGACAAACGGACCCTTGTTATTACTAGCCTAAAAACCAACCCATGGCCCAGTTACATATCTAATCTCATCATTGGCCCAAAACCTCACCATGGCCCAAAAAATAACAAACCCTAAAACGATTTAATAAAAACGTTTACCTCTTTTTTCTTTGACCAAATCTGATGAATAAAAAAAACCTTATTCCCCAAAACCTCACCCCGTGACCTGCTAACATACAAACCCCCATCACCATCTCCCCCATCAACATCCCCTTTTGTCCTCAAATCCACTCCCCAATCCCACTAATCCCACTCAAACTTGTACCTAACACCCATATCCATTCACAGAAAGACATGCTGGCAATCCACCTCCCAATTGGGCACCAAAACTTGATTAAAGGTTGTGACGAATCCAAACCCAATCCAATGGCTGAGGTTGGCCAAGAAAAGCACAAACATGGATCAAGGTTGTTTTTCACTCAGAGAAGAAGCACATTTGATGAAGACAAAAGAAGCTCATGTGAAACCCTTGAAGAAGTAGTATAAATAGGTCGTGTTGTAAGCCTTAAGAGGCATCTCTTATCTTTCTATCTTTTCTGTTTTTAAAATTTAGTTTACAAATGTATTCTGCTATTCTCAGTTTAATGAAAGTTATTCAGTTTAATGAAATCCCTTTTAAGTTAAAATCCAATTTCGTATTTTATTTCTTGTATTCTCTTTAAATTATGTTACTTCATGGTATTGAATGTTTTTAAAGTTATTTAAAATTATTGAGAGTTAAAGAAAAGAAAAGAATCTGGAAAGAAAAGAAGCAAAAAAAAAAAAAAAAAAAAAAAAAAAAAAAAAAAAAAAAAGGAGAGAAAATAAGAAAGATTGAGGAAAGAAGAAAGTAGCAGAAGCAGATATGGGAATTGGTTTAGTACTCCATGGGGAGTTTAGGGATGTAATTTGGGTACTGTATCATAAACTGTGGAAGAAATTGTGAGTTTTTATCTTCATGATCTGCGTTCATACTTGTGTTATGTTTGAATCATGCTTAGTGTAAGATAACTTGTTAGTTTTAATAGTTTTGATCTTAATCAACCCTTAAATTAATTGAATCAGTCTTTAATTTGGGTGTTTGGAACCTTACTCACTTGGAATTGTTGAAGTCCCTGTCTAATATAACTAGTCTAGATAGTCTTCATAGGTTCAGTTAACTTGGGTAAGTCTAGAAAATCAGTAGGTAATTTAGTCAAAATCTGCCTTGTAACCCATAAAAGTGTTGAGTTCACTCATATTGGTTAACTAGTGGTGAATTAACATGTCTGCAGTTAGTTAGAATTAATCAAAAAGTTAGGAGAGGTGAAATTGGAGTTAAATCCATAAGTCTATCAGGTTTGTATGAGCATTTGTAGGATTTATTGTTGAAAGGAATTAAGTTTGGATTATTGGATTTGGTAGTATAGCAGCCTGAGTTTGAATCAGAAAGAAAAAGTGGGTTTGGAACTAATCTGTTGGTTTAAAATCAATCATCTAGAAAACCTTTTGATGCCGAACCTGCCCTGAACCCAGCATCCTAGTCTCTGACCCATTTTCCATGTGATATTATCTTGGTCAATATATGAATCATAGGCTTGATTTTTGGTGCTTTGAGAAATCTGTTAGGGTGTCGCATTAGAATTGTTATTTGTTTGGTTTTGTCAGTTTGTTCTCGGCTCATGTTTCCCCCTCAAAGCTGACCCTTTGGGACTGTTGTCACAATTGCCTCAGTTCACATTTAAGCTTTTTGATTCGTTGTTATTAAACCTGTTGTTGTTTCTTGTTGTTGGTATAATTGCTATTAATTCATTCGATAGATTAGGCTCATTTGTAATCTGGTGTTCAGCTTCCCATTTGAGTTTGTTGATTACTTTTGTTTCTTAAGTGCTGCTACTTTGTTCTTTATGGTTGATCTTTTTGATCTTGTTGTTATTATCTGTTGTTGCTATTCATCGTGTTGTTTGGGTGATACAAGCAATAAGCTTGTGTAAGTTTATTTGGCTTAGTTAATTGGCTGGGCAGTCTCAAAAAGAAAAAGAAAGGAACAAAAGCTTTTTGAAAACTATGGGTTTGAATCTGATTTGAAATCAAGGAACTGTTAAGGAGTTGTTAATCGAAATCTGCTTCCAAAAAGTGGGTTTGCTTGTGTTTGTGTTTGTAAGACGTAAAGAAAAAGTAAAATATATATATATATATATATATATATATATATATATATATATATATATATATATATATATATATATATATATATATATATATATATATATATATAAAGTTTTTGCAAAAAGCCTGGGGGGAGATTCGAACCCCAGACCTCTTGTTTACCCATAACACAACACACAACACAAACACCACTTGCCCTTGGGTCTTTGTTCTGTTGTAACTTGCAAAATTTAATATATACCCCTTTTTGTTTGCATTGAATCATTTTAAGCTTAACAGCTTTTCTAGCTTATTTCTGGCTTATTTTCACATTAGACCACAACTTTTTATACTCTTTAAAAATTAGTTTTAACTTTTAGGATTTAAAAAAAAAAAAGTTTCAGATTTTCAGTAAATGTAATTTATTTATTAGAATTTAATTTGTGTTATTTAGTTTTTTACTCATTATAAATAGAATTTTAGTCGAAAAATTAATTTTCTTTTTTCAAAAAATTTCTTTTGTCATTTGGTATGTAAGAAAATTAGTTTGAAACCCGTAGGACGTTTGGAACTCAAAATTCACGTTTTATTTTGCGCACTCGCGTAATTTTTAGATAAACGTCACGTTTCTAATTTGGTTTATGTTTTAGGATTCCCGATACCTAATCATGTTTTCCCGTAGTGTTTTAGGTGTTTCTTAGTTTACTAGTTGCCTTAGGTTAATTTATTTTTACTTTCGTTCGTTAATTTTCAAATTCGTTAATTTAACGTACCATAAAACCAAATAACCTTTCCAATCATACAAGATTTTAATCCCAATCTCATTCGAAGCTTTCTATTCACACCTCGTTGGGGTACGACCCGGGTAATCACTTCTCGGTCTCATAATTTGAATATCTCTTTCACAAGTTTTGCGAGGTAATCGTTTTCCTAAACGGTTTACTCGTATTACTTCACGTTTATTTTTCTCACGACAAATTAAACTTCACGTTTGTTGATATTTTGATAAATTGTTGTTTACACACACCAAAACACAACGAATCAAATGGCGCCACTGCCGGGGAGGCTGTGTGTCGAAAGTCTCGATAAGGTTTAGATGATTAGTCTTGTAGAACCTTCGCAAGAAGTTACGCTTTTATAAAACATATAAAAAACCAAAAATATTTTTCTTTTGTTTCTAGTATATGTATTATATCTAAAAAAGTTAAGAAAAACACAAAAAGATTT
This sequence comes from Artemisia argyi, assembly GCA_030686995.1. Taxonomy (NCBI): domain Eukaryota; kingdom Viridiplantae; phylum Streptophyta; class Magnoliopsida; order Asterales; family Asteraceae; genus Artemisia; species Artemisia argyi. Next base: position 356,006 of record JARVZY010002803.1, read on the forward strand.
TCCCGTTTCATTGTTTAATAATTACAACGTTAAAATCCTACCAACTGGGGGTGTGACCATAATAAGTTCCCAAACCAAAGATCAAAACTTGCCTTTGTATCACTTGCGTTTTGGAAAACTTTTAAACGAGAAACACACATTAAGAGGAGTCGAAACGGTGTGACCATAATAAGTTCCCAGTGAGAGATCTATTCTTCTCTCCCACTCCATTGTGCGTTTTTCTTTAGAAGTTAACCTTGCGTTTGTGATTATTGGTTTAAGTTCCCTTGTCGTTAAAGTGGTATTGCTTTAATTGATATTTTTTTTGTGGTGCATGCGCACACGTTCGTCTACGTCAACAAGTCCTTTGCAATCGCTTAATAACATTCTAAGAAGAAGGCGTAATCGACGACATACCAATCGAATAGTCGAACCCGAGCTTCGTACTATTCCCATCATGGCGGCCGAGCCCACTATGAATGAGCTTCTCCAAGCACCCATCGAGGCTTACGGAGATGCTATCATCATTCCAGCCATCGTGGCTGACTCCTCCTAAACCAACCAGTCAACCGTGTGCAGTTGATAGGCCCACCTAGGAGAAAGTGCAAGATATTATTGACCGTGGAAATATAGGGAAATCCCCGGGTCGTTAAGTCCCAACGAGATTGAAATTGTATTTTGAACGTTTAAGGGAATGAGTGGTATTGAGGACCGTAACCAAAATGATTGAGGAATGATTATACTATTGATTGCTTGGTATTTGGATAATATGAAAAGATATAAACAATAACAGAGATACACACAAAAGCACAAATTAGAAAATCAGATAATAGACAGAGAAAAGTGGGTTTTATCAAATTACAAACTACAGGGGGTACAAGTGAAACTTTTTAAAACTTAAAATTAAAAGAAAATTTAAAATGATAATAATATTATGAAATTGATTATTTTAATATTTAATTACTATTTAATTATTTAAAACTATTTAATAAGTAAATTAAACCTAAGTTAAATTAACTAAAAATTATAAAGATTACAATTTAAACTAAAAATTTGCAAAAATAATTTCTAAACCTTAAAAAGAACTTGAAGAAAGTATAAAAAATGAAAATAAATATTTTTGTCTTTTTATGAGTTTTCTATTAATTAAAACTGTTTATCTTAATTAAACTAATTAAATTATTTTAAATTACTATTAATACCTAAATGACTTATAAAATTATGGAAAAATTTATAAAACTAATTAACCATTACAGGAATCCTAAATAATTATAAAAAGTTACTAAAAATTATATTTAAGCTATTTGACTAATTAATTACTTATTAATTAATTTAAATCTAATTTAATTAAATTAAATAAGAAAATTAGAAAATGGACAGTGGAAATTATGAAAATATTTTCTAAAAATCTTAACTACTTTATAAAACCTAGGAAAAATATAAAATTCTACTGTTGTTAATTAAAATTAATGAAAACTAATTAATTACTAATATTACCTATTTAATTATTTAAACTATTTTTAAATCTAATAAATAGTAAACTGCTTAGGAAAAATCTAAGAAAATTATTTTATCTACTTAAAGGTAATAGGAAATTAAGAAAATTATAAAAATGGACAAGTGCTTATTATTAAGCTGAAAGGAAAATTAAATAGATAATTTCTATTAAATAGAAGCTATCACTATAATTAAAGTTGGCTTTTTCTGGTTTTTCTTTTATAGAACTAATAAAATACTTAAATAATGAAACTTTTACAAAAACAACTAATTTAGAAACTCAGAATAAGCACTGTGAGTGCTTATTACCCTGGACAGTTGACTAAGTTTGACCACACAAAGAAATAAGCTAAAATGGAGTTATGTGGGGTCCACACTGGTTAAGTCAGGTTCACCTAAGTTATTTTAACTTATTTAAACTAGAATTGATGAGAGAAGCTCATGTAATAAGCTAATAAGTCACAATAAGCAACTGCTTATAGGGTGACTCAGACAGAAATAGGACAGATTTCAAGGTTGATTTCAGGTGGGTCCCAGTGATGCACAGGTCAAACAAAGGGTCAAAGTAAGAACCTTGGTAGGAGGGGGGTTGGAAGAACCAAACTATAGAATGTGGGACCCATTGGGGTGGCCACAAACTTCCACCAAAGTGGTGGTGGTGAGATGGTATGCTGTGTAGCAGGGCAAAGCCCTTTCCCTGCAGGTGTGTTCAAGGGGGAAAAAGGTCCACAAAGAAAATTCACAAAAATGTAACAACCATGGAAATCTTAAGTTCTACTGATAAATATTATTCCCAACAAGTTTCAAAGCTTAAGATTGAACACAAAATTCTAAATATATCATGCCATTTTGATGATTTCTGAGGTAATATGAATTTGACTTTTTAAGATTATGATCTAAGTTGACTTTAATGAAACTCTACCATAATTTTCTGAATGATTGTGTTATAATAAGCTATGATAAGACTATATTAAGCTAGAACAACTACTTGTGAATTGATTTGAAGCTTATGCTACTTTAATTTCAACACAGTGAATCACTGTGAGTGATTCAAAGAGATTTTGACTTTATTGGTGAACTAGGTCTGAGTTTATGCTTGTTCTAAGTTGATATGGACCTATGTGATTGATTTAAACAAGAAACAACAATAAGCAAACACCACAACACCCTGGATCACACTGATCCAAACACACCTAAAGATTGACTGTTTTGTGATTTTTGAAGCAAATGATTACAGGGGTTTTTTTAACTGATCCACAATGACTTTTTATGTTATATTAAGTACAAATAATCACTTAGAAACCGGTGACAACCATAAATAATCAAGAATACTAATTATGCTTTGTTGACTGTTTTACTAAGATTTTTAAGCAACTAATGAATTTATCAAACAAGCTAATAATTTTATGTTGTCTTATCACTACTTACGACTAAATAAGCACAAAGAACTGAATAAGCAAAAGTATAAGCACAGCTACAGTAAAAAGACAGATATGAGATTTTGATGACTTACAATATGCTTTCCTACTTAAAATCAATGAACCAAGGACTTCCAATCAATCCTATAGAATCTCCACAGATTCACTAACCCAAGGGCAATCCAAAATACACCCTGCTCCTACTTGATCATCATCATACTCATGATTTTTGAATTTTTCTTTATTTTTCTTATTTTTTTGTATTTTTCTCTTTTACAACCAAAGCTGAGTTTTAAGGTTTCTAATAGCTTATAAAAGCTATTTGGGGAGCTTATATGAGCTTATGAATCCTTAACATCAACTAATAACAACAATGAAACCTATTCAGAATTTTGAAATAAACTTGAACTTGCATAAACTGAGAGCTGAATTAAAACTTGAGATTGATTATCATAAAAGTTGAGATTACACCTGAATTGACTAAGACAATGCTTAAAAGCTTGAGAATTAACTAAAATAACAGATTACAATTTTAACGAGATTAATTAAGCTAAATTAAACTATATCTTGGTCTTCTGCAATTCTCTTCCTTTTATAAGCTCACATTAGGGTTCCTTGTGAGTTTCTGAGCATATCCCACTTTGAATCTTGACCCTCCATGGCTCTGACATGATCCTAGCCGTTTAAACAATTTTGGCGCCAAAAGTCCTACACGTTGCTTCGAGCCAACGTTCTGTAATTAAAGAATCTTGGGAGCTTGTGGACTTGTAAGGGGACAATTTGGATAGTTTAGAGGCCAAGTTGGGGCTGTATGATGAAAACAGAGGCTTAGGTATGGCTTTTTTAGAAAATTTGTGGGAAAAGCATTTAATGTGGTGTGGGATAGGTGTGAGGTGGAAGGATTGTGAGAGGAGAGTAGGGGATGAGGTGGATAAGTGGTGAGGTGGTGGAAAACCACCATGGTTTCTGGTTTACAGTGGTGAGGGAGGAGATGAATAGTGGAGGTTGTTTGGCGGTATTGGGAGGGTCAAACGGGTCAACGCCCGTTCTAAATAATAAAGGGGTGCGTGGGCTAAGCTTATTTTGGGCCTAGGGGTGGGCTGGATTGTGTTGTGTTTGGATTTGGATTAGGTTTGGTTTTGGTTTATTAATACAAAGGGTTCCGTTGGTTTAGTGTTAAACAAGGACCAATTTTGTAATTTGGCCAAAATTAAAGGACTGATTTTGCAATTTTCCCAAACTACTTTCAAGGACTAAACCTGCAATAAAACCATAACACAAGGACAAAAGATGTAATTTTTCCATTTTTAAAATCCAGGGACCTTTTCTGCCAATTTCTCAAACTCCAGGGACCATTTATGTAACTTTGGATTTTTCAGGGACTAAAGATGTAATTTCCCAAAATGTTATCAAAAGGACCAATTTTGCCATTTAAGAATAGTTCAAGGTTTATTTTTCATATTTTTCCATTTTCAAAACCTTAAGGACTATATTTGACATTTTTGAAACTTGAGGGACTAAAGTTGTCATTTTGTAATTTTTAACTTTAAAGGACTAATCTTGACAACTTATGAATCCCTAAGGACCTTTGATGATATTTTTCATGTTTTGATTTACCAGGGACTAGTTTTGACAACTTTTGAAACTTGAGGGACTGAAACTGCCAATTATGCAAACTTTGTATGTTTTTTTATCTGTTTTTGATTATTTTGCATTTGAAACATATAAAACACACTTCTAAGATATTTTAAGTATTTTGATGCATATTTGAGTGTTTTTGGATGTTTTGGCAGTTCAGAATAGTATAAAATGATGAGTATTTAGACACTCATCAATCCCCCACACTAAACTATTGCTAGTCCCTAGCAATCTTTTGAGAAAAATTTAATGGATTTTTACTCTTTACCAAAAGCCATCACTTCTGGAGTAGCCAGATGTAAGAACTGTGGTACATCTGATAACCGTGTGATTTTGAGCAAACCACCAGCTGTCAACGGATTTGATTTGTCTTTACCAAAAGCCGTTTGCTTCTGGACTAGCCAACTCTTGATGGAATAGTCAACATCTTGGTGAGCTGATTACCAATTATGGTTTTTCCACGGCCTTTACCACAAGCCATAATCTTGCAGGCTAGCCAACTCATTCGCTTTATGGGATATGGGGAGTTGAGGAACCATACAATTTTGGGCAAATTGCAAGCCATCAACGGATTTGAGATGTCTTTACCAAGAGCCGTTTGCTCCTGGACTAGCCAATCCTTTTGTGGGTTAGACATGGTGGACTGATAACCATTATTTGCATTTCTAAGTGTGAAAAAACTTTAAATTTTGATCAAATGGGGGTTCTTGATGGAACATGTGTTTTGAATTCGTGAGAACTCTCCTCCACACTTAGAACTGAATATTGCCCTCAATATTCAAAGTACTTGGTGTCCCACCAAGACTTAGAATGTAAGAAGGAAATACTATTAACCTTTTGTTATAGTCTATTTACATACAAACGCACATTTTTTTTTCCTTTTTTTTTTTTTTTTTTTTTTTTTAAAAAAATATGTACATATGTATAACATGTGGTTTATCTCCCCCACACTAGGGTGGTAGAAAGGGGAAAGAAGACAGAAATATGGGTGAAAACCCATATTGCTACTGTTTTTGATTACCGAGTCGCTAGCTTGACTCGACTTCGAATTGAATTGTCCATGAGGAAGCTACTGTTTTTGTTTACCGAGTCGCTAGCTTGACTCGACCCCGAATTAAATTGTCCTTGGGGAAGCTACTGTTTTTGATTACCGAGTCGCTAGCTTGACTCGACCCTGAATTAAATTGTCCATGGGGAAGCTACTGTTTTTGATTACCGAGTCGCTAGCTTGACTCGACCCCGAATTTATTGGTCCATGGGGAAAGTTTGGAGATCCGGGACAACCATTGGTTGTATGTCCCCTCCAAAATAGTGTTTTAACCGATGACCATTTACTTTAAAGTTGGGACCGTCAGGTTGCAATAACTCAACAGTTCCATATGGGTATACTTTTGCTATTGTAAATGGTCCAGACCAACGGGTTTTTAGTTTACCCGAGAAAATTTTTAATCTTGAATTGAAAAGAAGAACTCTGTCACCAACGTTGAAAACGCGGTTCTTAATTTTAGAGTCATGTATCTTCTTAGTCTTTTCTTTATAGATTAAAGAATTTTCGTAAGCTTGATCACGTAATTCATTTAGTTCGTTTAGTTGAACTTTACGGTGATCACCCGCTGTCTGAAGGTCGAAATTTGCATGTTTTAAGGCCCAATAGGCCTTATGTTCTAATTCGATCGGAAGATGACATGCTTTCCCGTACACTAGCTTATATGGAGTACACCCGATGGGTGTTTTGTAAGCAGTGCGGAAAGCCCATAATGCATCATCCAGCTTATCCGACCAAGAGGCACGGTTTTCACCAACCGTCCTCTCCAGAATTCTCTTAATACCCCGATTTGAGACCTCTACCTGCCCACTTGTTTGGGGGTGATATGCTGTCGAAAGACGGTGAGTTACACCATATTTCAGCATCACTCTTGCAAATTGTTCATTGCAGAAGTGAGTGCCACGATCACGATAATGGCACGAGGAGTCCCGAATCTGGCAAAGAGAGACTTTAAAAATTTAATGACTACTCGGGCATCATTAGTGGGTAAAGCTTTTACTTCAACCCATTTTGACAGATAGTCGACAACCACAAGTATGTATTTATTCCCTCGTGAAGACGGGAATGGCCCCATAAAATCAATGCCCCACATATCAAATATTTCACAGACTTGGATGGCGTTTTGCGGCATCTCATTCTTTTTAGAAATATTCCCGTGACGCTGGCAAGCCTCACAAGTTTTGATAAGTTCATGGGCGTCTTTATAGATCGTGGGCCAAAAGAATCCTGAATCAAACACCTTTTTGGCGGTGTAGTTTGGGTTATGATGTCCCCCCGTGGGTCCATCATGACAAGCTTTAAGAATTTCCATGGCTTCTTGGCCATGGACACACTGTCGGATGACTTGATCCGCACATATTTTGAACAAGTAGGGGTCGTCTCAGAAGTAATGTTTTACATCTTTAAAGAATTTTCTTTTCTGTTGGGACGACATCCCTTTAACAACGAAATTTCCCGCATGATAATTTGCAAAGTTGGCAAACCATGGGGTAGTGGCATCATCCCTGGTAGAGATTAGATTTAGAGTCTCCAGAGGAAAAGTTTCATTAATTTCTTTTCTCTCGAGAATATCCTGATGAGGATTTTCTAACCGGGACAAGTGATCAGCTGCAAGGTTCTCTGCTCCTTTTTTTATCTCCTATGAGAATATCGAATTCCTGAAGGAGCAGGACCCAACGGAGCAGTCTTGGCTTTGCGTCCTGTTTAGTGAACAGGTATTTCAAAGCTGAATGGTCCGTATACACCACACTTTTGTTTAAGATTAAGTAAGACCGAAATTTTTCAAAGGCATATACCACAGCTAATAATTATTTTTCTGTGGTGGTATAGTGTGTTTGAGCTTCATTCATGGTCTTACTTGCGTAGTGTATTGGCTGGAAATGTTTGGTTTTGCGTTGCCCCAGAACTGCACCAATAGTGATGTCGCTAGCATCGCACATAAGTTCGAAGGGTAAGTCCCAGTTGGGGACAACAAGGATTGGTGCCTCGGTAAGCCTTTTCATTAAAGTAGAAAAAGCTTCGAGGCACTCGGGGGAAAAGATGAAAGGAGCATCCTTTTCAAGAAGATGAGTCATGGGCCGGGCTATTTTGGAAAAATCCTGTATGAATCTCCGATAGAACCCGGTATGGCCGAGGAAACTCCTTATTCCTTTAACAATGGTGGGATGAGGCAGTTTAGCAATAACATCAATTTTGGCCTTATCGACCTCAATCCCATTTTTTAAAATTTTATGGCCGAGGACAATGCCCTCCTTAACCATAAAATGGCTCTTCTCCCAGTTTAGACAAAGATTAGTGTTTTCACAACGTTGAAGCATTTTTTCTAAATGGGAGAGGCATGAGTCGAAAGAATTCCCGATGACTGAGAAGTCATCCATGAATACCTCCATGGTTTTTCCGATCATGTCATGGAAAATAGCCATCATGCACCTCTGGAAAGTGCCCGGAGCATTGCATAACCCAAAAGGCATGCGGCGATAGACAAATGTCCCGTAAGGGCATGCGAAGGTAGTCTTCTCTTGATCTTGTGGATCAATGGGAATCTGGAAGTAACCCGAGAAGCCATCGAGGAAGCAATAATACTCATTCCCCGCTAGTCTTTCGAGCATTTGATCCATAAAGGGCAGAGGAAAATGGTCTTTGCGGGTGGCTTCATTAACCTTTCTGTAATCAATACATACTCGCCACCCTGTAACCAAACGAGTTGGTATCAACTTGTTATCCTCATTTGTGACAACCGTAATGCCACCCTTTTTTGGAACACAATGTATTGGGCTAACCCAAGGACTATCTGATATAGGGTAAATCAATCCCGCAACAAGAAGTTTGATAACTTCTTACTTAATAACTTCGTGGATTTTTGGATTTACCCTTCATTGATGCTGCACGGCAGGTTTAAAGTCCTCTTCCATTAGGATTTTGTGTGTATAAAAATCCGGGTTAAAACCCTTTATGTCTGAGAGCTTCCAAGCAATTGCTTGCTTGTGGGACTTTAAAATCTTAAGCAGCGCGGTTTTCTCCTCATCCTTTAAGTCTTTTGCAATAATGACTGGTAACTTATCGTTACCTTCCAAGAATGCATATTCTAGATGAGGAGGTAGGTCCTTAAGTTCGACCTCGGGGAAATCATCATTTTTCTCAACATATTTGACTTCCGCTTTATGAATTTGTGGAGGTAGAATAGGAATGGGAGAAGGATCTTTGTTCAATAACTTCTCAAGGAGAAGTATATCCCTCTCCGGGTCAATCTCTTGGTTATCAATTCCTTTGGGAACTGAATCACTTTTGAGAAAGGCGTCTAATTCCTCAAGGACGAAATCACTTCCCTCAAATGGAGTGAGGGAAGGAGAAGAATTAGCGATTATGGGGTGAGAAGAGGTTGTGGGATTTCCACTTGGAGAATTATCAGCGAATCCAAGGATTTCCTGAGAATACTCCTCGGATGCAATGTCAATGACATCAATTCGGTTGACCGATTTAGCATCATAATTCGAGGAGTATCTCGAGGTTTGATCAAGGTTGAACGTTATCGCTTCAGTGCCAACTCGTAACGTGATTTCCTCATCAAAAACATCGATTAATGCACGTCCCGTTCTTAAGAATCCCCTCCCAAGAATGAGAGGAACTCTTGGATCTGCATCGAAATCAACAATGACAAAGTCTGCCGGAAAATGGAACTTTCCCACTCTTACAAATACGTCCTCGGCAATACCAAGGGGACGCGAAATTGAACGGTCTGCAAGCTCGAGAGTCATGCATGTGGGAGAAAGTGCCTGAAGAGAGAGCTTTTTCCAAATTGAGTGGGGCATTAAGTTGATGCTTGCACCAAGATCGGCCAAGGCAAAACACTCAACCAACCCCGGGAAAATACATGGTATTAGAAATCTCCCAGGGTCTCCTAGCTTCTCGGGAAGCTGTTTCAACAGAACTGCAGAGCAGTTTTCATTGAGTGGAGTTCGTGCCATCTCAAACAGTTTTTCTTTATTGCTCAATAGGTTTTTGATTGTCGATGCGAATTTGGGCATTAAAAGAAGAGCATCCGCGAAACTAATATCGAAGTGTAGTTCTTGAAAAATCTGAAAGAATTTTTCCATCTGATGATTTGCTTTTTCACGGAGCTTCTGGTCTTGCAATCATGAGGGATATGGAATTGTTGGTTTTGGGTTGGCTTTTGGATTTTCAACAGGACCTTCGGTAGTTTCAAACACGACTCTTTTAGGGGGAGTCGGGACCGGGATAACTGGAGGAGGGATGTCATTGGTACCTCCGTTATTAGTAGGAAGTACCGTATCCGTATTATCCTCAGTTTCACATTCCTCTACCGGGATAGGAGAAGAGGTAGACGGAGCTATGGGTCCTTGGTAAGAAACTCCACTTCTTGTGGTGATCGCCTTTACATCGCCCCTCGGACTAGCGATCGTGTTGCTAGGTAAAGTAGTACCTGAGCCCGAGGGTCGATCATTTAAAGACTTCTTCAAATCAGATATTTGACTAACCAGCATTTTGTTAAGTTCATCTTGGGATTTCATAAACTGTTTTAATAACTCATCATGTGATGGTCCAGTTGGAACAATGGCTTGATTTTGGTTTGGAAAATTTTGAGCCCGATTGTTCTGGAAATTCCCATGTTGCTGGTTGTTATTACCCTGGAAGTGGTTTTGTTGTTGAAAATTACCCTGAGGGTAATTGTTCTGACCTTGATTTTGGTTATAATTCCCTTGGTTCTGATTTTGTTAAAGCTGGTTTTGACCGGAGTTGAAATTCCCTTGGTTGTTAAAACCTTGGTTCATTCGGTTCTGGTTCTGATTCTGGTTTCTGTTTTGACCATTTTGGTTCTGGGACTGATTAAACCCTGGTGGTCCGATGTAGTTATTAGATCGGTAGCTCAAAAGGTTTCGATCTCCTTGCGGTTGGTAAGAATTACCTCCCGTATTATAGGAGCCTTGAGCTGCGTACACGTTTTCACGAGCCGAGCCACTGGAGGCTGGGCACTCTGTGTAGGAATGTGGACCACCGCAAGTTTCACAACTTGGGTTAACAACTTTGACCTGATTATGATTTGTCTGATGGATACGCAAAACTGCTATAGACAAATCATCCTGCTTTTTAGCTAGGATGGATATTTCATTGCTTGCCGGAGTGACAGACTTAAATGAGTCGTTCCTCTCAGCAGAGGAGTCCCAAAAATTATGATGGGCAGTCATGTTTTCGATTAAGTCATAGCACTCTTCAGGGGTCCTTTTCATAAAGGTGACCCCAGCAGCAGCATTGATGGTGTCACGATGACAGAGTGTCAAACAATTATAAAAGGTATCAATAATGGTGACAAGAAGCATGTTATGATTGGGACACCGATCAATAGCAAGTTTGTAGCGTTCCCATGCCTCAAATAAGGACTCTTCGGGAAGCTGTCTGAAGTTGCTGATATCATTCCTCAGCTTTGTGACCATAGATGGTGGAAAGTATTTGGCCAGAAATTTAGTGATCATCTCATCAAAAGTGTGGATCGAATTCTTTGGAAGTCGATCGAACCAGGAAGTCGCATGATGAGTGAGGGAATAGGGAAAAAGGTACAAACGTAGGCCGTCATCGGTGACGCCATTTTGTTTCATGCTTTGGGTGACAGTTAAAAATTTGTCGAGATGCTTGTTAGCATCGTCACCTGGCAATCCATGGAACTGGCATGAATTCTGGATCTGTTGTATCATGTGGTGTTTTAATCCAAAATCCGTGGCTCCAATAGTGAGTGGTGCAATGGGTCCACCCCTCCCTTGCATGGTAGGTTGACACAGTTCCTCCATTGTTCGGGTGTCAGGAACTGGTTCCTCCTTGGGAGGGAATGGGGGCTCGTCGTTCATTTTTGAAGGTTGCTTTTCTTCAATAGTACGCAACTTAGTTACGTTTTTTTCCTTTATTACGCTTTGTTTGCGAACGAGTGCGCATGCACTAAAAACAGTATCAATCAAAACAAGACATAGGCAAAACGACAGTGAACTTGAATCCAATAATCACAAATGAACAGCTCCTTTAAAAAAGGTACACTATTCACAAGGATACAATGGTAAGTTTTAAATCTTAAGTTTGGGAACTTATTATGTTCACACCCCCAGTTGGTAGGTGTTCTGCCTTGGTTTTCGGTGGTAAACTTTTATGTAATTATATTAACAGTAAAATGTTTTTGGCTTTTCGTGTATGGGTGAAAAAAACTTGGTCAATATTTTTAGAACTGATTCGTTAACCGAAATCGTTCCTTTAAGATTACTCGCAGGCTGGCGGGAGGAAATAAATGGATCCCTCGTAAGTTCGCAATTTAATGTCAGAACTTACCTTAAACCAACTGTATAGGTTGTAATCGTAAAGATAACGAAGTAATTTAACTTCACAGTTTGTTTTGTTGTTTATGATTTGTTTGGTGTTTTTAACACTTCAGGAGAAATGTTAATGAACTTTTTCAGATATGATTTTGATTTTCACAAAGTGATGGTATTTGTACAGGAGGGGTTTTGAAAACCACTTAACCTAAAATGTTTTGAAATACGCAACAAACTCCTCGACAGCGGCGCCAAATTTTGACTCCTCCTAAACCAACCAGTCAACCGTGTGCAGTTGATAGGCCCACCTAGGAGAAAGTGCAAGATATTATTGATCGTGGAAATATAATGAAATCCCCGGGTCGTTAAGTCTCAACGAGATTGAAATTGTATTTTGAACGTTTAAGGGAATGAGTGGTACTGAGGACAGTAACCAAAATAATTGAGGAATGATTATACTACTGATTGCTTGGTATTTGGATAATAGGAAAAAATATAAACAATAACAGAGATACACACAAAAGCACAAATTAGAAAATCAGATAACAGACAGAGAAAAGTGGGTTTTATCAAATTACAAACTAGAGGGGGTACAAGTGAAACTTTTTAAAACTTAAAATTAAAAGAAAATTTAAAATGATAATAATATTATGAAATTGATTATTTTAATATTTAATTACTTTTTAATTAATTAAAACTATTTAATAAGTAAATTAAACCTAAGTTAAATTAACTAAAAATTATAAAGATTACAATTTAAACTAAAAATTTGCAAAAATAATTTCTAAACCTTAAAAAGAACTTGAAGAAAGTATAAAAAATGAAAATAAATATTTTTGTCTTTTTATGAGTTTTCTATTAATTAAAAACTATTTATCTTAATTAAACTAATTAAACTATTTTAAATTACTATTAATACCTAAATGACTTATAAAATTATGGAAAAATTTATAAAACTAATTAACCATTACAGGAATCCTAAAAAATTATAAAAAGTTACTAAAAATTATATTTAAGCTATTTGACTAATTAATTACTTATTAATTAATTTAAATCTAATTTAATTAAATTAAATAAGAAAATTCGAAAATGGACAGTGGAAATTATGAAACTATTTTCTAAAAATCTTAACTACTTTATAAAACCTAGGAAAAATATAAAATTCTACTGTTGTTAATTAAAATTAAAGAAAACTAATTAATTACTAATATTACCTATTTAATTATTTAAACTATTTTTAAATCTAATATATAGTAAAATGCTTAGGAAAAATCTAAGAAAATTATTTTAACTACTTAAAGGTAATAGGAAATTAAGAAAATTATAAAAATGGACAAGTGCTTATTATTAAGCTGAAAGGAAAATTAAATAGATAATTTCTATTAAATAGAAGCTATCACTATAATTAAAGTTGGCTTTTTCTGGTTTTTCTTTTATAGAACTAATAAAATACTTAAATAATGAAACTTTTACAAAAACAACTAATTTAGAAACTCAGAATAAGCACTGTGAGTGCTTATGACTCTGGACAGTTGACTAAGTTTGACCACACAAAGAAATAAGCTAAAATGGAGTTATGTGGGGTCCACACTGGTTAAGTCAGGTTCACCTAAGTTATTTTAACTTATTTAAACTAGATTTGATGAGAGAAGCTCATGTAATCAGCTAATAAGTCACAATAAGCAGCTGCTTATAGGGTGACTCAGACAGAAATGGGACAGATTTCAAGGTTGATTTCAGGTGGGTCCCAGTGATGCACAGGTCAAACAAAGGGTCAAAGTAAGAACCCTGGTAGGAGGGGGGTTAGAAGAACCAAACTATGGAATGTGGAACCCACTGGGGTGGCCACAAACTACCACCAAAGTGGTGGTGGTGAGATGGTATGCTGTGTAGCAGGGCAAAGCCCTTTCCTTGCAGGTGTGTTCAAGGGGCAAAAAGGTCCACAAAGAAAATTCACAAAAATGTAACAACCATGGAAATCTTAAGTTCTACTGATAAATATTACTCCCAACAAATTTCAAAGCTTAAGATTGAACAAAAAATTCTAAATAAATCATGCCATTTTGAGGATTTCTGAGGTAATATGAATTTGACTTTTTAAGATTATGATCTAAGTTGACTTTAATGAAACTCTACCTAATTTTCTGAATGATTGTGTTATAATAAGCTATGATAAGACTATATTAAGCTAGAACAACTACTTGTGAATTGATTTGAAGCTTATGCTACTTTAATTTCAACACAGTGAATCACTGTGAGTGATTCAAAGAGATTTTGACTTTATTGGTGAACTAGGTCTGAGTTTATGCTTGTTCTAAGTTGATATGGACCTATGTGACTGATTTAAACAAGAAACAACAACGAGCAAACACCATAACACCCTAGATCACACTGATCCAAATACACCTAAAGATTGACTGTTTTGTGATTTTTGAAGCAAATGGTTACAAGGGTTTTTTTAACTGATCCACAATGACTTTTTATGTTATATCAAGTACAAATAAGCATTTAGAAACAGGTGACAACCATAAATAATCAAGAATACTAATTATGCTTTGTTGACTGTTTTAATAAGATTTTTAAGCAACTAATGAATTTATCAAACAAGCTACTAATTTTATGTTGTCTTATCACTACTTAGGACTAAATAAGCACAAAGAACCGAATAAGCAAAGCTACAGTAAAAAGACAGATATGAGATTTTGATGACTTACAATATGCTTTCCTGCTTAAAACCAATGAACCAAGGACTTCCAATCAATCCTATAGAATCTCCACAGATTCACTAACCCAAGGGCAATCCAAAATACACCCTGATCCTACTTGATCATCATCATACTCATGATTTTTGAATTTTTCTTTATTTTTCTTATTTTTTTGTATTTTTCTCTTTTACAACCAAAGCTGAGTTTTAAGGTTTCTAATAGCTTATAAAAGCTATTTGAGGAGCTTATATGAGCTTATGAATCCTTAACATCAACTAATAAAAACAATGAAACCTATTCAGAATTTTGAAATAAACTTGAACTTGCATAAACTGAGAGCTGAATTAAAACTTGAGATTGATTATCATAAAAGTTGAGATTACACCTGAATTGACTAAGACAATGCTTAAAAGCTTGAGAATTAACTGAAATAACATATTACAATTTTAACGAGATTAATTAAGCTAAATTAAACTATATCTTGGTCTTCTGCAATTCTCTTCCTTTTATAAGCTCACATTAGGGTTCCTTGTGAGTTTCTGAGCATATCCACTTTGAATCTTGACCCTCCATGGCTCTGACATGATCTTAGCCATTTAAACGATTTTGGCGCCAAAAGTCCTACACGTTGCTTGGAGCCAACGTTTTGTAATTAAAGAATCTTGGGAGCTTGTGGACGTGTAAGGGGACAATTTGGATAGTTTGGAGGCCAAGTTGGGGCTGTATGATGAAAACAGAGGCTTAGGTATGGCTTTTTTAGAAAATTTGTGGGATAAGCATTTAATGTGGTGTGGGATAGGTGTGAGGTGGAAGGATTATGAGGGGAGAGTAGGGGATGAGGTGGATAGGTGGTAAGGTAGTGGAAAACCACCATGGTTTCTGGTTTACAGTGGTGAGGGAGGAGATGAACAGTGGAGGTTGTTTGGCGGTATTGGGAGGGTCAAACGGGTCAACACCCATTCTAAATAATAAAGGGGTGCGTGGGCTGAGCTTATTTTGGGCCTAGGGGGTGGGCTGGATTGTGTTTTGTTTGGATTTGGATTAGGTTTGGTTTTGGTTTATTAATACAAAGGGTCCGGTTGGTTTAGTGTTAAACAAGGACCAATTTTGTAATTTGGCCAAAATTAAAGGACTGATTTTGCAATTTTCCCAAACTACTTTCAAGGACTAAACCTGCTATAAAACCATAACACAAGGACAAAAGATGTAATTTTTCCATTTTTAAAATCCAGGGACCTTTTCTGCCAATCTCTCAAACTCCAGGGACCATTTATGTAGCTTTGGATTTTTCAGGGACTAAAGATGTAATTTCCCAAAATGTTATCAAAAGGACCAATTTTGCCATTTAAGAATAGTTCAAGGTTTATTTTTCATATTTTTCCACTTTCAAAACCTTAAGGACTATATTTGACATTTTTGAAACTTGAGGGACTAAAGTTGTCATTTTGCAATTTTTAACTTTAAAGGACTAATCTTGACAACTTATGAATCCCTAAGGACCTTTGATGATATTTTTCATGTTTTGATTTACCAGGGACTAGTTTTGACAACTTTTGAAACTTGAGGGACTGAAACTGCCAATTATGCAAACTTTGTACGTTTTTTATCTGTTTTTGATTATTTTGCATTTGAAACATATAAAACACACTTCTAAGATATTTTAAGTATTTTGATGCATATTTGAGTGTTTTTTGGATGTTTTGGCAGTACAGAATAGTATAAAATGATGAGTATTTAGACACTCATCAGTGGCTGACAATTTCGAGCTTAAGACGGGGTTGATAAACTTAGTCACCTCGCGTCAATTCTATGGTTTCGAGAGGGACGATCCTCAAGATCACATTCGATGGTTCAACAAAATCACGTCTACCATCAAATGCAAAAATTTCCCTGAGGAAGCTATCAAACTTCTTCTCTTCCCGTTTTCCCTCGATGGGGCTGCCAAAAATTGGCTAGACAAACAAACCCCTCGATCGATTGAAACGTGGGAAGATTTGGTCAAGAAGTTTGTGAACGAATTCTTTCCTCCATCTAAAACCACCGCCTTCAAGAATGAGATCATGAAGTTCATGCAAAAATTTGATGAATCATTCAGTGAGGCATGGGATCGTTACAAGGACATGCTTCGTACATGTCCTCATCACAGTTTCTCCAAGTTAATGCAACTCGACATATAATGGTGTGAGCCAAGTTGATCAAGACTCTCTTAATGCCTCCGCGGGAGGCAACTTCTTGAATCGAACCACCAAAGATGCTTTGATGATCATTGAAAACAAGTCTAAGGTCCGCATTCCACGAAGCAAATCGGTTGTTTCACAAGTTAATGTTGGTCCTTCTTCCTCATCACCCGTGGCTCAATCTAGCACCGATGCTAGACTTGACAAGCTCACGGAAGCTATTCATGCTTTGGTTCTTACCAAAACAAAGAAAGTTTCTTCTCAACCTGCTGAAGTCAAAAAGGTTGACACTTGTGTTACTTGTGGTGGTCCACACGCTTACTACAATTGTACTGCCACCGATGGCAATCCATTTGAAGTTAATGCAATAGCCGGTAGTTCTAACCAAGGAGGTAACCAATACCGTCCTCAAATGGAACCAAATTACTGTGCTAACAATCAAAGTGGTCCACTCGGTTTTTCTCAACCCAATAATCCAAATAGATTCAATCAAAATCAACAACAAAGAAACCCGAATGTTCAAAACCAATTTCAGGCCCCTATGAACCAATATCAAAATCAAGGGGGAAATTACAACCAAGGTTCTCACAATCAAGGAAACTTGAATAGAAACCAAGGTTATGGTAATTTCAATCAAGGAAACAATTTTCATGGTAATCAAAACCATGGAAATTTTCAAAATCAAGGTTTCAATCAAAACAACCGAGCTCAAAATTTTCCTCAAAATCAAACCGTTGCTCAACCTCGATCATCACCCGATGAATTGTTGAAGCAATTTATGAAAGCTCAAGAAGAAACTAACAGGTTGTTGATTGGTCAAATTTCTGAACTAAAGAAGTCTTTAAATGATCGACCTTCAGGATCGGGAACGCTACCAAGCAACACGATCGCCAACCCGAAGGGCGATGTAAAGGCGATCACAACCCGTCATGGAGTTTCTTATGATGGACCCGCGATTCCTACTACCTCACCTTCTTCTCCTCCCGATGTAGTGGAACGTGAACATGAGGCTACAAAGGACAAGGTGCAAATTACAAGCACACGAAGTACCGCACACGTCCAACCTCATGTTGTCCCAAAAACCAAATCTAAACCGGGAATTGTTTTTGAACCCTTGGAAAATCCCATTCAACCAAAGGCTTCAATACCATATCCTTCGTGTTTAAATGATCAAAGACTCCGCGAACAAACTATTGATCAAATGAAAAAGTTTCTTAAAATTTTTCAAAAATTACACTTCGATATTAGTTTCGCGGATGCTCTTCTCTGTATGCCCAAGTTTGCTTCCACTTTCAAGAGTCTTCTAAGTAACAAAGAGAAACTATTTGAACTCACCAAAACTCGTTTGAACGAAAATTGTTCGGCGGTTCTCCTAAAGAAACTTCCCAAAAAATTAGGGGACCCCGGAAAATTTCTCATTCCATGTGATTTCCAAAAGCTTGAGGAATGCTTCGCCTTGGCCGATCTTGGCGCTAGCATAAACCTCATGCCTTTCTCTATTTGGCAAAAACTTTCACTTCCCGAGCTTACACCAGCACGAATGACTCTCGAATTAGCAACCCGTTCGGTTACAATTCCGAAGGGTATTGCTGAAGATGTCTTTGAGAAGGTTGGCAAGTTCCATTTTCCTGCCGACTTCGTAGTCGTTGATTTTGATGCCGATCCTCGAGTCCCCCTTATTTTGGGAAGACCATTCTTAAAAACGGCTCGTGCATTAATCGACGTCTTCGAAGGATAAATGACTCTTAGAGTTGGCGATGAAAAGTTGGTCATAAACATTGAAAACACTTCAAAAGATCTTCTCGAACTTGAACGAGAGGTAATTAACCAAATTGATGTCATCGATGTTACATGCGATGACTATTTTGAAAAAGTGTTAAGTGTGTAAGGATCTATCAATCCTTCCATTGATGTCTCTCCCCCCTCTCTTACTCCATTTTTGGGAGGTGACTTCATTTTGGAAGAAATCGAAGCTTGTTTGTCGTGTGATTCTCATGTTGATAATGATTTAATCAATCCCGAGGAAGACATACTTCTACTTGAGAAGTTGCTTAATGATGATCCATCATCTCTTCCTCCAAAAGAACTTCATAATGTGGAAGTCAAAGATGTTGAAAAAACTGATGACTTTCTTGAGGTCGAACTCAAGGAACTTCCGCCTCATCTCGAGTACGCATTTTTGGAGGGTGACGATAAGTTTCCCGTCATAATTGCTAAGGACTTGAATGAGGAAAACAAAACTGCTCTTCTCAAGGTTTTAAAGTCACACAAGCAAGCCATTGCTTGGAGACTTTCCGACATCAAGGGTATTAACCCGGAATTTTGTATGCACAAAATTTTGATGGAGGATGACTTTAAACCGGCGGTTCAACAACAAAGAAGGGTAAATCCTAAGATTCATGAGGTTATCAAGCAAGAGGTCATTAAACTTCTTGATACCGGTTTGATCTACCTTATTTCGGATAGTCCTTGGGTGAGTCCCGTTCATTGTGTGCCCAAGAAAGGTGGCATAACAGTTGTCAAAAATGATGATAACGAGTTAATTCCGACTCGATTGGAAACGGGTTGGCGCGTTTACATTGATTATCAAAAATTAAACGACGCCACCCGTAAAGACCACTTTCCATTACCTTTCATGGATCAAATGCTCGAAAGATTGACGGGAAACGAATACTATTGTTTCCTTGACGGTTTTTCGGGTTATTTCCAAATTCCCATCGATCCTCAAGATCAAGAAAAAACGAATTTTACGTGCCCATACGGAACATTTGCATATCGACGCATGCCTTTTGGCTTATGCAATGCTTCGGGCACGTTTCAAAGATGCATGATGGCCATTTTTCACGACATGATCGAGAAAACAATGGAGGTCTTCATGGATGATTTTTCGGTCGTTGGGAATTCATTCGAATCATGTCTCTCCAATTTAGACAAAATGCTCCAAAGGTGTGAAGACACCAACCTTAGTCTAAATTAGGAGAAAAGTCATTTCATGGTCAAGGAAGGAATTCTCCTTGGCCATAAGATTTCCAAGAGTGGGATTGAGGTTGATAAAGCTAAAATCGATGTCATTGCTAAGCTTGTTGGGAATAAAATGCACAATGTAAAGAGTCTGCCAGAAGAGCCTGCTAGTTGATAGTTAAGCCTGCCTCTTCAGTTTTGCTGATGTTGAAGATATACTAACCGTATCTTCTGGGTAAGAAGGTACTGCTAGTTAAAGAAGGTCCTGCCAGTTTTCACGACAAGTTGTTATATTTTATTTAGAGATATTTAGTTGTATTATTAGTCTTTGTACAAAGTTATACGTTAAGTAGAAGTAGTACATAAGTCTCAGTAGATATAATGGAGTGTTTTACATTGAAAGGTGTAATATTAGGATAAGATAAACCTCTAATATATTATATTAAGCAACTTGACCACTTGTAATAAGGGCTCCTTATGCTATAAAAGGAACCCTTAAGACACCTTCTTTAAAAAAAAAAAAAATCTTTCCCACAGCTTTCTCATTTTTCCCATGTATAACTTCCATATTTAAACCCTTTCACGTATCAAAGATTCAAGGTTACACTTGTAATCCTGGTGATAGTTTAGATCACCCGTATTATTTCATCAATAATATTGAATCGTTTTGTGTTATTCATGTTGTGTTCATTCTCATTTACTTATTCACCATCTTTGTTCCTTTAGTGTGTTTTAGTAAATTCCGCGTGCTAACTCACATTCATTCATAAATATCCTAAACACATTTATGAGATTAACATCCCTAGTGTTTACACAAATTCAACAGAATCTTTCCACAAGTGGTATCAGAGCAAGGCTGATATTTACGACATAAAAGAACAAAGCAAAAATGGATGTTGAGCACATTCAAACCAATGTGGCTGCAAAACTTCCATTACTCAAACAGAATGAGTTTGAGATGTGGAGACTGAGGGTTGAACAATACTTCCAAGTGCAAGACTATGCACTTTGGGAGATTATTGAAGAAGGAAACTCATTTAAACCAGTAACCACAACCTCCACAGTAAATGATGCACTTGTCACAACTGTGCAAGTAAACCCAATAACCGCTGAAGAAAGAATTCAAAAGAGAAATGATCTTAAAGCCAGAAGTATGCTTCTCATGTCTATTCCAAATGACCAGCTTTTGATATTTAACAAATACAAGTGTGCTAAAACCCTTTTTCAAGCTATTGTGGCTAGATTTGGTGGTAATGATGCCACCAAGAAAACCCAGAAAACACTTTTAAAACAACAGTTTGAAAACTTTTCAGCCACAACAAATGAGTCTTTGGACAGCATGTTCAATAGACTACAAAAGCTTTCTAGTCAGTTAGCCATTCATGAAGTGATAATATCTCAAGAAGACTTAAACTCCAAATTCTTTAGAAGTCTACCCTCTGAATGGGCCATGCATGTCATTGTCTGGAAAAACAAACCAGATATTGATTCCATGAGTCTCAATGATCTTTACAGCAACTTCAAAATAGTAGAGCATGAACTAAAGAAGTCTACTAGTTCAAGCTTAGGAAATATGGCATTTATGTCATCTCATGGTACTTCCAAGAAAGTTGATGAAGAAAAAGATGGTGGAGAAGAAGGTACGGCCAACATAAATTTTGGTACTGCCAGTACTTCCAGTAGTACCAAAACCATTTTAGATGAAACAATTGGTTGTGCTTTCCTAACATCTGTCAAAACTCGTAATTTCATGTCCTGTTTCAAACGTCGAAATTCCAATTTTTATCTCGGAAAGTTACTATTCATTTTTACTATTCAAAAAACACTATTCATGTCCGAAATTTTTATTTCATATTCTCATAAGTTAAACTATTTTAACGGTAATCCGAGAGTTTGGCGCTCGTCGGATCATTTCTGCAAAAATCACGAAGCCGTGTCCGAGATTTACATTCAGGTTTAAACGTCCTTCCGGCACCCCGATATGTCCATAAAACAATATAAACAACAAAAATATGATTTTCTTTCATTTTACGACAATTCTAAAAGTTTTGGAATTTTACGTTTTTCAGTTCAGCGTTTTACGCGAATTACGCGTTTTTAACCCGCGTTTCCAGTTTTAACAGCGTTTAAGCAACCCGATGGAACTTACCATTCATTTTATATTTTATTATGGAGTATTTTGACAAGTTTAGTCATTCTTTCAAGTTTCATATTTTTACGATACCCGAATTTACGTTTCGCGATTTAAAACTTTACGTTTAGCGATTAACGGAACCAAACCCGACTCCGTGAACCAGATAACACCAAGCTTATCACATACTCATTCACTTTTACACATGTGCAGCCCCCCCTCCAAAATATCTAGTCAACTTGACCAAGTATTTACTAAAATGCCATTGATTTAGATTTTTTATACATAAACACCTTTTTACACATATATACTTAGATCAAAAATCAAAAACTCATTTTTCTTCACCTCTTTCTCTAAACCCACGACCCAATATCAATATACATGATCAAGTGATCATTTTTCAAAGTACAAAGCATCAAAGTTGTTCATTTCATCATCCTAATCAAGAATCTTACAACAAAAACACAAGAAACACAAGGTTTTGCCTCATCTAATCATCTAATATTTCAAAGTTGCGGCTAGTGTGCGCGCCTTGTTTTTCATCTCATTACATGTTCATGGTACCATCATATCAGGTGAGTCATAGCCCCACTTTTACTTGTTAATGACTTTATAAACTCTTTGGGGGAGATACATGCTTCAATACTTGTTTTATGCTGTTATACGATTTGAATTACTTATGGGGAAGAATACGTTGCTTTAACTATTTTTGTACAATGCCAAAGTATAAAGTTCTTACATTGCTTAAGTAGTCTTATTACCACGTCACGACAAGTCCCCTTTATTTCATGGACCGTTAATTACAGTACGAGCGAGAGTGAGTGAATAGATCTATTGAGGGTGACTCCTCCATTCGTGTTTGGGTTGCTCCAACGGAATTACGAATGCATTTCATGTCTAATATATTACGAGTGTCTGGTAAACACTCACTTGGGGCAAGTTTTAGTACGTCTAGCTTCGGGGTCATGAGCTTAAGAGCCAATGTGGGTTTCATTATTGAAATCTTAGTACTTTACTTTATACTTGGGCTATTGTACATACAAAATTACTGATAAATTCCCGATACTTTTGCATCAAGTCTTACTACTGAAATACGATGCCTTTGCATCAAGTCTTATTACTGAAATACGATGCCTTTGCATCAAGTCTTATTATTGAAATACAATGCCTTTGCATCTACTTTATTACTGAATTACGAGGCTTTTGCACCAATCTTATTACTTTTGTTTACACAAACCAAACTTATTACTTTTGGCAGTGGGTCGTAAACACACAGGTTACAAGTCTCTTATGACGGGACTTGGAACTGAGTGGATTTACGATGCCTTTGCTGGGACAACTTCATACATATGCATTACATTCTTTTTCACAAGACTCTATGAACTCACCAACCTCGTGTTGACACTTTAGCATGTATTTTCAGGTTTTAAGCAATGGCATGCTACAGGAGGTTTTGGCAGGGCATGGCATGGTCATAGAAGACTCTGATTTATTCATTTAGGGACCGTTCTAAATTATTTTTAGAGCCTACTTCCGCATTACTTTTAACAATGTAAATTCAACATTTTGATTTAACTATTTTATTCAAAATGATTCAAGTGCAAACCATTTTTGAACTTGTGTCGAGATACCAATTGAGTTACACCCCAGCTACATGTATGATTCCGCTGGACCCGATTTTGGGGGTGTGACAGATTGGTATCAGAGCTTTGGCTATAGCGAACTAAGTGTTTTTAAAACCTAGACTATATCTACTTTTACGAAAAACTTAACCCTATGACCGTCACGTGCCTGCCTGCCAAGCTGAAGCCTCACTTGTGGTTTGTTGCTGACTTAGGTGATGAGATTTGTGTCTCATTATCTGGTACATTATGTTCATCTATTCTAGTTGATTACTATCATTGTCTTTCATAAGCATGTTCACGTATCATATATGTCACCCTGTTATGTTTCACCTTGCATAGTTTCATCATTTGACCTCGAGTTTGGTCACCTGCCTTAGTCTTTCTGTACGTCTTGGTATTTGTGAAGGACATAGTCTTAGTATAACTGAGCTGAGTATTTCAAAATTCATGGAACCTCGGTGGAATATAGACTAGTCACCTATATTCAACCCGGGATAGTGGGACATAGGCTGACTACCTATGTCTGACTCAGAAATGAATTTTGCAACACTGAGAATGGTTATAATAAAATTTTGTCTGGATTGAATCCTTTACTCATTTTCCAAATGTTTCATGCATGTGTGAGTATACCCTAGTTGTCAGAACATTCATACTTTTCATCACCTCGTGAACCGCCGTCTGGAAGCACGTCAACTGGTCATTTCGTCTCATGAATCTTCACCTTTATAACACTTCCGAGACCAACATTAACTGAACTTCGGGATGAAGTTCCTTTTAGAGGGGAAGAATGTCACAACTCGTAATTTCATGTCCTGTTTCTAACGTCGAAATTCCAATTTTTATCTCGGAAAGTTACTATTCATTTTTACTATTCACAAAACACTATTCATGTCCGAAATTTTTATTTCATATTCTCATAAGTTAAACTATTTTAACGGTAATCCGAGAGTTTGGCGCTCGTCGGATCATTTCTGCAAAAATCACGAAGCCGTGTCCGAGATTTACATTCAGGTTTAAACGTCCTTCCGGCACCCCGATATGTCCATAAAACAATATAAACAACAAAAATATGATTTTCTTTCATTTTACGACAATTCTAAAAGTTTTGGAATTTTACGTTTTTCAGTTCAGCGTTTTACGCGAATTACGCGTTTTTAACCTGCGTTTCCAGTTTTAACAGCGTTTAAGCAACCCGATGGAACTTACCATTCATTTTATATTTTATTATGGAGTATTTTGACAAGTTTAGTCATTCTTTCAAGTTTCATATTTTTACGATACCCGAATTTACGTTTCGCGATTTAAAACTTTACGTTTAGCGATTAACGGAACCAAAACCGACTCCGTGAACCAGATAACACCAAGCTTATCACATACTCATTCACTTTTACACATGTGCAGCCCCCCCTCCAAAATATCTAGTCAACTTGACCAAGTATTTACTAAAATGCCATTGATTTAGATTTTTTATACATAAACACCTTTTTACACATATATACTTAGATCAAAAATCAAAAACTCATTTTTCTTCACCTCTTTCTCTAAACCCACGACCCAATATCAATATACATGATCAAGTGATCATTTTTCAAAGTACAAAGCATCAAAGTTGTTCATTTCATCATCCTAATCAAGAATCTTACAACAAAAACACAAGAAACACAAGGTTTTGCCTCATCTAATCATCTAATATTTCAAAGTTGCGGCTAGTGTGCGCGCCTTGTTTTTCAGCTCATTACATGTTCATGGTACCATCATATCAGGTGAGTCATAGCCCCACTTTTACTTGTTAATGACTTTATAAACTCTTTGGGGGAGATACATGCTTCAATACTTGTTTTATGCTGTTATACGATTTGAATTACTTATGGGGAAGAATACGTTGCTTTAACTATTTTTGTACAATGCCAAAGTATAAAGTTCTTACATTGCTTAAGTAGTCTTATTACCACGTCACGACAAGTCCCCTTTATTTCATGGACCGTTAATTACAGTACGAGCGAGAGTGAGTGAATAGATCTATTGAGGGTGACTCCTCCATTCGTGTTTGGGTTGCTCCAACGGAATTACGAATGCATTTCATGTCTAATATATTACGAGTGTTTGGTAAACACTCACTTGGGGCAAGTTTTAGTACGTCTAGCTTCGGGGTCATGAGCTTAAGAGCCAATGTGGGTTTCATTATTGAAATCTTAGTACTTTACTTTATACTTGGGCTATTGTACATACAAAATTACTGATAAATTCCCGATACTTTTGCATCAAGTCTTACTACTGAAATACGATGCCTTTGCATCAAGTCTTATTACTGAAATACGATGCCTTTGCATCAAGTCTTATTATTGAAATACAATGCCTTTGCATCTACTTTATTACTGAATTACGAGGCTTTTGCACCAATCTTATTACTTTTGTTTACACAAACCAAACTTATTACTTTTGGCAGTGGGTCATAAACACACAGGTTACAAGTCTCTTATGACGGGACTTGGAACTGAGTGGATTTACGATGCCTTTGCTGGGACAACTTCATACATATGCATTACATTCTTTTTCACAAGACTCTATGAACTCACCAACCTCGTGTTGACACTTTAGCATGTATTTTCAGGTTTTAAGCAATGGCATGCTACAGGAGGTTTTGGCAGGGCATGGCATGGTCATAGAAGACTCTGATTTATTCATTTAGGGACCGTTCTAAATTATTTTTAGAGCCTACTTCCGCATTACTTTTAACAATGTAAATTCAACATTTTGATTTAACTATTTTATTCAAAATGATTCAAGTGCAAACCATTTTTGAACTTGTGTCGAGATACCAATTGAGTTACACCCCAGCTACATGTATGATTCTGCTGGACCCGATTTTGGGGGTGTGACAACATCACAACACAATGGTTCCACATTGACCTTTGAAGATCTTCAAGAGATCAGTGATGATGATCTTGAAGAAATGGACATAAAATGGCAGCTTTTACTTCTTAGCATGAGGGCTAAGAAATATTTGATGAGGACTGGAAAGAAGATTGTCATCAATGGAAATGAACCTGCTGGGTATGAGAAGTCTAAAGTGGAGTGCTACAACTGCCACATGAAGGGTCACTACTCAAGAGAATGTAGAAGACCAAAGAAGCAGGGTGATAAGGGAAGAGGTTTTGAGAACAAGAACAGGGGAAACAATGAGAACAAGAGCAAGGAAGTAGACATCACTGAAACAAAAGCTATGGTAGCTATTGATGGGCTGGGTTTTGATTGGAGCTTTATGGGTGAAGAAGAGTCATCCTCAAATGAAATGGCTTTAAAGGCTCTCTCCAATCCTGAGGTACAAATTACTAAATGTTCTGCTACTTGTGAAGTTTTTAAAGAACTAGAAATCTTAAGAAAAGTTTATGATGAACTGAAAGTAGAAGAAAGAAAAACTCATCAAGACCTAGTTAATCATAAGTGTGGTATGTCCAAACTTGAAAAACAGATAATTCACTTTAGAGAAAATGAACTCACCTTTTCTGACACAAAAGCTATTCTTAATAGAGACATACTTCTTAAAGATGCTGAAATAAACCTGTTAAGAACTGAGTTTGCTAAAGTGAAACAAGCAAAAGATAATATTCAACTAACTGTTACAACATTAGAAAATGCTTCTGCATGTACTAAAAGTATAGTTGAGAACCAAATGAACAAGAAAATCAAATCTGGGATTGGATACAACACATGTCCACCTCCTTACAGAGGAATTCTCTGTCCCCCAGGTTTAGATCTTGCTGAATCAGGTTTACATGAACTCACAAATAAACCACTAAAAAAAGTAAAACCTGTAGAAAATAGTGAACCTTTTGAGAGTACAAGTGATCCTTCACTCTCCAAAGAAAAGGTGCTCACTGATAAGAGCTCAGATGTTACAACTATTGAAGGTTGTACATCTGATGAGAATGGAAAAGAGATTGTTTCTAAGAAAGGAAACAAAGTAGGACCAATCAGTCCTAAAAGTGTAGAAAGTATCACAAAGACTAAAGTTGTTCTAAAAACAGTTGAATGATGTGCTAAGTGTAATAGCAAACCTAGAGGTAGTCAAAGAAATTGGAACAATCTTAAGTCACATCAACTTGGTGATAACTTTGTTTTGTACAATAAGGCATGCTATTACTGTGGTAGTTTTAATCATACTCATGCTTATTGTAACAATTGGGTTTCTGGGAGTACATCAAAGTCTAAAACAAGTAAAACAAACCCCAGAAAAGGTTTTGTGAAATCTAACACACCAAAAGACAATCATACTGTTAGACCAAATGAGCCTGTTTACCCAAAATTCACTACTAAGGGTGCAAGTAATACTTTCAAACATACACCAAAAGTTGTGAAAAGTCATATTGAAAGGAATTTTGTGGATAAAACACAAGACTGGAGACCAAAACCAAAAGGTCCTGCTAGACCAAATGGTACTGCCAAATTTGGTACTGTTAGACCAAAAACCACAAAATGTGTCAAATATGAAAATGCTGTTAAGTCCTCAGCATGTTGGATTTGGAGACCACTCCAATTAAATGGTGCATCAACAGTCCTAAAAAGGTTTGATTACATTGATGCATGAGGCAAACCCAAGTCAGTTATGGCTTAGGTACCCCAAGGAAACTAATATGTGTATACATGTGCAGGAACATTCAAATGATATTGCAGATCAAGGATATGTCGATAGTGGATGTTCAAGGCACATGACAGGCAACATGTCTTACCTCACAGACTTCAAATCATTTGATGGAGGATATGTTACCTTTGGGGGAGGAATCAAAGGAAAGATTACTAGTAAAGGTACAATTAAAACCAGTAAATTAGATTTTGAAAATGTGTACTTTGTGAAAGAACTACAGTTTAATCTCTTAAGTGTCTCACAAATGTGTGACACAAAGAACAAAGTTCTTTTTACTGACACTGAATGCATTGTACTTTCTCCTAATTTTAAAATTCCTGATGAAAGTCAGATTCTTCTTAAAATCCCTAGAAAGAACAATATGTACATTGTTGATTTAAAGAACATTGTTCCTAAAGAGAGTTTAACCTGTCTAGTAGCAAAAGCCTCATTGGATGAATCTATGCTTTGGCATAGAAGACTTGGTCATGTAAACTTTAAAACAATCAATACAATTGCAAAATATGATTTGGTTAGAGGTTTACCCAAAAAGATTTTTCAAAATGACCAAACTTGTGTTGATTGTCTAAAAGGCAAACAACATAGAGCTTCTTGTAAGCCCAAGACCCATAACTCAATTTCTTAAGCTTTATACATGCTTCATATGGACCTCTTTGGTCCTACTTCTGTGAATAGCTTGAACGGTAAAAGATATTGTCTTGTAGTTACTGATGA
Source organism: Artemisia argyi (assembly GCA_030686995.1). Lineage (NCBI taxonomy): Eukaryota > Viridiplantae > Streptophyta > Magnoliopsida > Asterales > Asteraceae > Artemisia > Artemisia argyi. The sequence goes on from JARVZY010002803.1 coordinate 384,852, forward strand.
TTACAGCAGATTCTCTTGGGTTTTCTTTTTAAGAACTAAGGATTTAACAAGTGAGATCCTTAAGTCCTACATTACAGGGATAGAAAACCAAATAGATAAGAAAGTAAAAGTAATCAGATGTGACAATGGGACAGAATTCAAGAATAGATTTATGGATGAATTTTGCAAAGAAAAAGGAATAAAAAGAGAATATAGTGTAGCTAGAACCCCACAGCAAAATGGAGTAGCAGAAAGGAAAAATAGAACACTTATAGAGGCTGCTAGAACAATGCTAGTAGATTCTAAGTTGCCTGTTTCATTTTGGGCTGAAGCAGTAGGTACTGCTTGTTATGTACAGAATAGGGTTCTTGTGATTAAACCTCATAGAAAGACTCCTTATGAACTTTTGTTTGGTAGAACACCATCTCTAAGTTTTATGAGACCTTTTGGATGTCATGTCACTATTCTCAATACCAAAGATCATCTAGGAAAGTTTGAAGGAAAAGCTGATGAAGGCTACATGATAGGGTATTCTTTGCAAAGTAAGGCCTATAGGGTGTATAAATGCACTAGGCTAGTGGAAGAAAACTTACACATAGAGTTCCAAGAGAAACTACCAAATGTTGCAGGCACTGGACCAGATTGGTGTTTTGACATTGATAAGCTTTCAGAATCTATGAATTATGTGCCTGTCACAGGTACAAATGCTAATGATAATGCAGGTTTTGAAGACAATGATGAAACAACTGAGGATCAAGATTACATCTTGATGCCAATTTAGACAGAATTGGATTCATCTTCAAGTCATGGAGAGCCTTCAAATATTACAAATGAAAGTGTTGAAGATGATCATGGAACTCAAGATCAAGGGAATCAACAAAATGAAAATGGTACTGCTAATTCACAAGATGGTACTGCCAGTTCAACTGATGGTACTGCCAGTTCACAAATTGGTCCTGCTGAACCATTAAATGTTCTATCAGATGATTCCTTACTAGAAGATGTAGGGATTGGAAACCTTCCAATTTCCTATGATGTTCCTACAACACACAACACAAGAATTCTCAAAGATCACTCCATTGATAATGTGATTGGCAGCATTGATTCTGGTGTTAAAACAAGAACTCAAGTCTTATCTTCAGACAAAGATGGGTTTGTCCTAGCTGTGTATGAAGAAAAGAACCATGAAGTTGCCCACATATGCCTGTTTTCATGCTTTCTCTCTCAAGTAGAACCCAAAAACATTACAAAAGCCTTAGATGATTCAAGCTGGGTTGAAGCAATGCAAGAAGAGCTACTTCAATTCAAACTGTAGAAGGTTTGGGTACTGGTTGATTTGCCCAAAGGTTACAGGGAAATTGGAACCAAATGGGTTTTCAGAAATAAGAAAGATGAAAGGGGAATAGTGATAAAAAACAAAGCCAGATTGGTGGCCCAAGGGTATACTCAAGAAGAAGGAGTGGATTATGAAGAAGTTTTTGCTCCAGTTGCAAGAATTGAAGCAATTAGGCTATTCTTGGCCTATGCTTCTTTCATAGGCTTCACTGTCTACCAAATGGATGTCAAAAGTTCCTTTTTATATGGTACTATTAAAGAAGAGGTGTATGTTTCTCAACCTCCAGGCTTCATTGATGCAGAATATCCAGACAAGGTGTACAAGGTTACCAAAGCTCTTTATGGTCTACACCAAGCTCCCAGGGCATGGTATAAAACATTGGCTTTCTATTTATTGGAAAATGGATTTCAAAGAGGCAAGATTGATCCAACTTTGTTCATCAAAAGAACCAAGAAAGACATCTTGCTGGTGCAGATTTATGTTGATGACATTATCTTCGGATCCACAAATCAGGAATTGTGTGTAGAGTTTGAAAAACTTATGCATAGTAAGTTTGAAATGAGTTCCATGGGGGAACTTACTTTCTTTCTGGGTCTCCAAGTGAAACAATCAAATGAAGGCATATTTATCAGCCAAGATAAGTATGTAGCTGAGATCCTAAGGAAATTTGGGTTAGCAGATTCAAAGGTTGCAAGTACACTAATGGATCCAGAAAAGGGGTTACACAAAGATGCTGAGGGTGAAGATGTTGATATGCACAACTACAGATCAATGATTGGGTCACTAATGTACCTTACATCATCAAGACCAGATATCATGTTCTCAGTGTGTGTATGTGCAAGGTTTCAAGTAAATCCAAAAGTTTCTCATCTCACTGCAGTCAAAAGGATCTTCAGATACCTAAAAGGCCAGCCTAAGTTGGGTCTATGGTATCCAAGGGAATCATCTTTTGATTTGGTAGCTTACTCAGATAGTGACTATGCTGGTGCAACCCTAGACAGAAAATCCACAACTGGTGGATGTCAATTTCTTGGCTGCAGACTCATATCGTGGCAATGCAAGAAGCAAACAATGGTGACCAACTCTACAACTGAAGCAGAATATGTTGCAAGTGCAAGTTGTTGTTGCCAAGTTCTTTGGATCCAGAATCAATTGCTTGACTATGGGTACAATTTTATTAACACCATTATTTACATTGACAACAGCAGTACTATTTGTATCATTAAAAATCCAGTTCAACATTCAAAAACAAAACACATTGAAATCAGACACCATTTCATAAGAGATTGCAATGAGAAAAGGTTAATACAAGTTGTCAAAATTGATTCTGAAAATAATTTTGCAGACCTTCTCACCAAATCTTTTGATTTAGGTAGGTTTAAATACCTGGTAGCAGGTATTGGTATGATAAATCTTTGAAAAACATGTGTTTTGTATATAAATAAACAAGTTCTGGCCTCTAAACATGGTACTGCTAGTTAGTCATAAGGTACTGTCAGTACAAAATTAGTACTGATTAGTTCAAAGTTTGCTCTGTTTTTGCTCATCTTGATGTTCAAATGTTAACAATGCTTTAAAACAAGTGGAAATGGTAATCAGTTCACCAAGTTTTTTCAAAACTTTAAGAGCTGACTAGTCCAAAGCAAACGGCTCTTGGTAAAGACTTATCAAATCCGTTGATAGCTAATAGTTTGCTAAAAACTATAAGGGATATTTTCTAAAATTTCAAAGAGACTGCCAAGTTTTATTTCAAAAACAAGGTACTGCTAGTTCAAATTTTAGTACTGGTAGAGTAAAATGGTACTGCTACATAGCCGTTGAGTCTGTCAAGTTAAAATATAGCCGTTGTTTTTAAAGGGTATTTTTGTGAATTATTCATGTTTTCCTCGAATTAAGGATATGGTTATTATAATAAAAGATCTTTTTGACCGCCTCTTCAATTACTTATCCATATCTTTTATAGTCGGTCAAAAGTCATTTTTGTCATAATCAATCCTTATCATAATTCACACTCACCTTTCATCTTCTACCAGTACAACAATAAAATCCCACCATCGAAATCAAAATTTTCATCAAACCTTTCACCATGGCTCGTCTAAGTTTTGTCAAACGTCACAACCAATTAGCATTTTTGGAAAAGTCTGATGACAATGAAACTTTTCATCAAGCAGTGGATTTTCTAAACAATTCTTATGTCAGGTTTGCTTTACTCGTGAATCCCACTATTTTTGAATCTCTAATTTCACAATTTTGGCAAACTGCTAAAGTTAACACTCTTAGGGATGGGATTCAAGAGTTAATGGTCAAAGTGGATGGTAGAACCTTGACTTTTACCGAATCATCCATTAGAAGACATCTTCGTTTGGATGATTGAGATGGCATTAGTCAACTACCTGATACTAAAATTTTTGAAAATTTGACAAAAATGGGGTATAATGTAACTTCTACAAACCTTACATTTCTTAAAAAGCATTTTACCCCTCAATGGAGATTTTTGATTCATACCATCCTTCATTGTTTAAGACAAAAGAAAACCTCATGGGAGCAATTTAGTGGTAACATGGCTGCAGCTCTCATTTGCCTGGCAACAAACAAGAAATTCAACTTTTCAAAATATATTTTTGAAGGATTGGTTAAAAATGTGGACAGTGAAACAAAGTTTTTGATGTACCCAAGGTTCATTCAGTGCCTCATCAACAAATCCAAGCATTTGTTACTTCCCCCAAACAAACCTTTTAAAACTCCCAAACTTACACACAAGGTGTTTTCAAATATGAAAATTGGTTTTCAAGGAGAAGAAGTACCACTTTTTGAGGAAATGTTACCACAACATTCTGAAGAACCATCTACATCATCTGATCATTCATCACCACATCCATCTCCAGTACTATCACTCACACCAACAGTACCTTCAGTCACACCACCATCACCAGTACCATTACCATCTCATCAACAAACACAAACACCATCTGCAACATCACCATCATTATCACATCATAACTCACCACCACAATCTCCTCCACAACAAAGTGTAGATGCTCAGACTATCAGGGAATTAAAGGAGCAAGTGTAGCACTTGCAAACTACTCTTGATAGTCAAAACAAACATTTTACAGAGATCAACACCAAGTTAGTTAAGAGGGTTGAGAAATTAGAGTTGAAGGTGAAATTGTTGAAGGGTAAAGGAACATCTCAGTTGGTTGTTTCTAGTTCCTCAAGTTCAGATGCAGAGGGTTTGGGTCTCTCTTCCAAAAAGGGGAGGATGGGTAGTTCTAAAAATGAAGAATAGATTCAATTTCAGTTTCATGAAGGAACTCCAGTGATTGATGAAGAGCCTGCTATTCAAGAAACAGAGCCTGCTACTCAAGAAAAAGAGCCTGTTAGCTTGAAAGATACTGCTGCAACAGATACAGCTGAAGCAGAGCAAGATACTGCTGAGGTAGAGCAAGAGCCTGCTGGGATTCAGAGGCTATTAGCTATGAATTTAAAAGGTTCTGATCAAGTGTCTTACAAAAGAAAAAGGGGATCACAGCCTCAGGGGAGGTTTCTTGTCTCTGATGAACAATCTACTGCTCCAAGTCCAGTATCTTCTCCAAAAGACAAAGGCAAGAAAATTATGGTTGAAGATGAACCAAAGCCTAAAAAGTTGAAGAAGAAAGAGCAAGCACAATTAGCTATAGATGAAGAGTTGTCCAAATAGCTTCATAAAGAAGAAGTAATAGGGCTGAAGAAGAATCAAGAATGCTGCAAGAAAAGTTTGATGCTCAACTGCAATACATCATTTCCATTGATCCTATTGTAAGAGGTGAAGCTTTACACTCTGGTGTGTGATGAGTCTCTTAGCTCAGATGAAATGACAATCAAACTCAATGATTTCATCACCAAGAAATACAATCAAGAGGCATTGGATGATGTCTATCAGCAGATTCAGAAGAATCAGAAGAAAGGATTTAAAATGCCACATTCTGAAGCAGATCAGAAGAAATTCTTCAAGATATATCTGAAAAGAGAAGTGAACATGAAGGATCATCAACTCAAAGGTAAATCTTTTGATGAATTGAAGCTTCTATACTTAGAGGCTTACAGAAGAAACAAAACCTGTTTTCTCATGGATACACAAGAAAGGCCTTCCAAAGGAAGACAAGATGATCAGAAGGAACAAGCAGAGAAAGCAGACTTGCCTCCTGTTCAGTCAAGAGAAATGGTTGTCCATGTTCCACAAATTATTTTTGCTGAACCTTTACATGCAAGGCATCCAGTAATAGATTGGGAAATCTAAAATGATAAGTTTGGAAAAGCATGGAAGAAAACAAGAGTTGGAAACATGGTTGAGATTTTCAAGAACTTTGAAAATCTACTTAGAGCATGTAACATAATGGATTTAGATGAATTATGGGTATTAGTTCAAGAGAAGCTGAAAACCAAGTATAAGCCAGATGCAAAGGAGCAAGAGCTATGGGTTGAGTTCAGCAGATTGTATGATCCAAATCCTTCTGATACTCATTGGAAATTTCCTTACTATGATTTATCTGCATGAGTCATGTTCATCATCTTTCCACTCAGAGTGGAATAGAGCTCTTTATGCTAGGTGAGAAGGAGTATCCTTTAAGCTATGAAGTATTATCAGTCTTAATCTCCAATAAGCTTTTGTGTGAAGAAGAGACTGATGCAGTCAAAAGATTGAAGGAGAGCATATTTGATCAGTATGAAAGCCTAAGGAGAAAAAGATAAGGTTTTTGGAAGAGTTCCCTCAAATCCTCAAGGTATGAATTTTATTCACAAAGAAACTTGGTTATTTTAAATGGGAATAACAAGTTTAGGGGAGGATTGTTGGAAATAAAATGCATAAAGTAAAGAGTCTGCCAGAAGAGCCTGCTAGTTGATAGTTAAGCCTGCCTCTTCAGTTTTGCTGATGTTGAAGATATACTAACAGTACCTTCTTGGTAAGAAGGTACTGCTAGTTAAAGAAGGTCCTGCCAGTTTTCACGACAAGTTGTTATATTTTATTTAGAGATATTTAGTTGTATTATTAGTCTTTGTACAAAGTTATACGTTAAGTAGAAGTAGTACAGAAGTCTCAGTAGATATAATGGAGTGTTTTACCTTGAAAGGTGTAATATTAGGATAAGATAAACCTCTAATATATTATATTAAGCAACTTGACCACTTGTAATAAGGGCTCCTTATGCTATAAAAGGAACCCTTAAGACACCTTCTTTAAAAATAAAAAAAAAAATCTTTCCCACAGCTTTCTCATCTTTCCCATGCATAACTTCCATATTTAAACCCTTTCACGTATCAAAGATTCAAGGTTACACTTTTAATCATGGTGATAGTTTAGATCACCCGTATTATTTCATCAATAATATTGAATCATTTTGTGTTATTCATGTTGTGTTCATTCTCATTTACTTATTCACCATCTTTGTTCCTTTAGTGTGTTTTAGTAAATTCCGCGTGCTAACTCACATTCATTCATAAATATCCTAAACACATTTCTGAGATTAACATCCCAAGTGTTAGCACAAATTCAACAGAATCTTTCCACAAAGCTTCCTCCTCCCACTACTGTCAAAGGTGTTCGGAGTTTCCTAGGTCATGCCGGCTTCTATCGTAGATTCATCCAAGATTTCTCGAAGATAGCTAGGCCTATGACCCGACTTCTTGAAAAAGAGACTCCATTTGTCTTTTTCTATGAGTGCATCAAAGCTTTTCAAAATCTCAAGAAAAAGCTTACCGAGGCACCCATTCTAGTTGCCCCCGATTGGGACCTACCTTTTGAACTCATGTGTGATGCAAGTGACTTTGCAGTAGGTGAGGTCTTGGGGCAACGCAAAACCAAACATTTTCAGCCGATTCATTATGCAAGCAAAACCTTGACCGAAGCTCAAGCTCATTACACCACAACGGAAAAAGAATTACTAGCCGTGGTGTATGAGTTTGAGAAGTTTCGACCATATTTGATCTTGACTAAATGCATAGTGTACACGGATCACTCAACTCTAAAATATCTCTTTGCCAAGCAAGACGCAAAGCCGAGATTGCTCCGTTGGGTTCTCCTCCTACAAGAATTTGATATCATCATTCGTGATAAAAAAGGAGCCGAGAACCTCGCCGCTGACCATCTTTCCCGATTGGAGAATCCTCATCAAGGTGTTCTCGAGAAAAAGGAAATAAACGAAACATTTCCTCTCGAGACACTAAATGTGATTTCCTCTCGTGGTGATTCTAGTACCCCATGGTTTGCCGACTTTGCAAACTACCATGCGGGGAACTTCGTTGTTAAAGGGATGTCGTCCCACCAAAAGAGCACGTTTTTCAAAGATGTTAATCACTACTTTTGGGACGATCCATATCTGTTTAAAATTTGTGCGGATCAGGTTATTCGAAGGTGTGTTCATGGCCAAGAAGCCATGGAAATCCTTAAGGCTTGTCATAATGGACCCACCGGGGGACATCATGGCCCGAACTACACCGCTTGAAAAGTATTTGAGTCCGGTTTTTATTGGCCCTCCATTTACAAAGACGCCCATGACCTAGTCAAATCTTGCGACTCGTGTCAACATCAAGGGAAGATCACACAACAGGATGAAATGCCACAAAACGTCATCCAAGTTTGTGAGATCTTTGATGTTTGGGGCATAGACTTTATGGGGCTGTTCCCGTCTTCACGAGGGAACAAATACATACTCGTGGCCGTTGACTACTTGTCAAAATGGGTCGAAGCAAAAGCTCTCCCAACCAACGATGCCCGAGTAGTTGTAAAATTTTTGACTCACTTTTGCAACGAACAATTTGCAAAAGTCATGCTCAAGTATGGTGTCACTCACCGACTTGCTACCGCCTATCACCCACAAACGAGTGGGCAAGTGGAGGTTTCAAACCGTGGTTTGAAAAGGATTCTTGAAAGAACCGTGGGCGAAAACCGTGCCTCTTGGTCGGACAAGTTAGATGACGCTCTATGGGCTTTTCGCATGGCTTATAAAACACCCATCGGGTGTACTCCTTAAAAGCTCGTGTATGGAAAAGCTTGTCATCTACCGATTGAGCTCGAGCACAAAGCCTATTGGGCTTTGAAGAATGCCAATTTTGATCTTAAGTCTGCGGGTGATCACAGGAAAGTTCAACTCAATGAACTCATTGAACTTCGTGATCAAGCTTACGAAAACTCTTTAATTTATAAAGAGAAAACAAAGAAGATCCATGACTCCAAAATCAAGAACCGCGTTTTCAACGTTGGTGACTGAGTCCTTCTTTTTAACTCTCGATTAAAGATCTTTTCGGGTAAGCTTAAAACCCGCTGGACTGGACCTTTCACCGTTGCCAAAGTTTTTCCTTATGGCACCGTCGAGTTATCTCAAGACGACGGTCCAAATTTCAAAGTAAATGGGCATCGGTTGAAACATTATTTTGGAGGGGACATACCACCTATTGTCCCGGACCTCCAAACTTTTCCCATGGACCAATGAATTCGGGGATCGAGTCAAGCTAGCGACTCGATAAACAAAAACAGTAGCAACACACATGGGTTTTCACCCATGTATCTGATTTCCTTCTATTTTCTAACACCCTAGTGTGGGGGAGTGGCCACCCCCCGCAGCTATTTGAGATGTATATATCTTTCCAAAAAAAAATAAAAAAATGTGTGTTTGTATAAATAAAGTGAAAAATAACAAATAACGTTCTCACAGTTAGCTTTTAATATTCTCGTCTTTCATTCAAAATTTCGGCATAATCGCCGGGACTTTGAATATTGAGGACAATATTCAACTCTAAGTGTGGGGGAGGGGAAAATTCTAGCGAATTTTATCAAATTATACCGTCTAGTACCCCTGTTTTTGGCCAAAATTTTTAAATTTTTTTTTCACTTTATTTCAAATTTTTTTGTGGTTATCAATTCGCCGTGTCTAAACGACTAAAGGATTGGCTAATCCAGGAGCAAACGGCTCTTGGTAAAGATAGCTCAAACCCGTTGATGGCTTGCAATTTGCCAAAAATTGTATGGTTCCTCAACTCCCCATATCCTCAAAAGCTAATGAGTTGGCTAGCCCGCAAGATTATGGCTTGTGGTAAAGGCAGTGGAAAAACCATAATTGGTAATCAACTCACCAAGATGTTGACTGTTCCATCAAGAGTTGGCTAGTCCAGGAGCAAACGGCTTCTGGTAATGACAAATCAAAACCGTTGAAAGCTGGTGGTTTGCTAAAAATCACATGGTCATCGGATGGACCATAACTCTTACTTGAACCCAAAGCTGGTGGTTTGCTAAAAATCATAAGTTGTCATATTTAGTCCTTTGGTGAAAATTTCAAAAGTTTTGAGAAATTACAAGTTTAGTCTCTGGAGTTTCACTTTTTGGCAGAATTGGTCCCTGGCGGGAAATTTTTGGAAGAAAAATCAATTTTGGTCTTGTAGTTACTTATTTTGGCAAGTTTAGTCCTTGGATTGAAAGTTTGGTGAAATTGCAAGTTTAGTCCCTGGATTTTGGAAAATGGCAAGAATAGTCCTTGGAAATTTAAAAATTGGAGAAATGCAACTTCTACTATTGGATTATTCATTGATGAGTGTGTAAATACTCATCATTTTTAGTCAAATCTAAGCTGCAAAACAATCAAAAACACTCTAAAATGCACCAAAATACGAAGAAAATCCCAAAGATCGTATTTTATATGTTTCTGATGCAAAACGAGTGAAAACAAACGAAAAACGAACAAAATTTGCATATTTGGCTGTTTCAGTCCCCCAACTTTCAAAGTTTTACAAAACTAGTCCTTGGTCAGTCATTTTAATGAAAAGTCAACCCAAGCTCTTTAAAAGTCAAAATGAATCACAAATGATCTTTAGGTAAAATGCTTTCACAAGATTTCAAGTTAAACCTTTGAAATTTCACAATTGGTATGTTTAGCCCCTGGACGTTCAAAAATGACAATTTTGGTCCCTTGTGTTTTCAAAATTGGAAACATAACTTTCAAGGTCCTTGTAATATTAATATTTGGCAGGAATGGCCCTTTGAAGGAGTTTGGAAAAAAGGCAGAAGTGGTCCTCAAGTTTCAGCAAATGTGCAACATTGGTCCTTGTGGTTTCATAGTTAACATGACAAACGGACCCTTGTTATTACTAGCTTAAAAACCAACCCATGGCCCAGTTACATATCTAATCTCATCATTGGCCCAAAACCTCACCATGGCCCAAAAAATAACAAACCCTAAAACGATTTAATAAAAACGTTTACCCCTTTTTTCTTTGACCAAATCTGATGAATAAAAAAAACCTTCTTCCCCAAAACCTCACCCCGTGACCTGCTAACATACAAACCCCCATCACCATCTCCCCCATCAACATCCCCCTTTGTCCTCAAATCCACTCCCCAATCCCACTAATCCCACTCAAACTTGTACCTAACACCCATATCCATTCACAGAAAGACATGCTGGCAATCCACCTCTCAATTGGGCACCAAAACTTGATTAAAGGTTGTGATGAATCCAAACCCAATCCAATGGCTGAGGTTGACCAAGAAAAGCACAAACATGGATCAAGGTTGTTTTTCACTCAGAGAAGAAGCACATTTGATGAAGACAAAAGAAGCTCACGTGAAACCCTTAAAGAAGTAGTATAAATAGGTCGTGTTGTACGCCTTAAGAGGCATCTCTTATCTTTCTATCTTTTCTGTTTTTAAAATTTAGTTTACAAATGTATTATGCTATTCTCAGTTTAATGAAAGTTATTCAGTTTAATGAAATCCCTTTTAAGTTAAAATCCAATTTCGTATTTTATTTCTTGTATTCTCTTTAAATTATGTTACTTCATGGTATTGAATGTTTTTAAAGTTATTTAAAATTATTGAGAGTTAAAGAAAAGAAAAGAATCAGGAAAGAAAAGAAGAAAAAAAAAATAAAGGAGAGAAAATAAGAAAGATTGAGGAAAGAAGAAAGTAGCAGAAGCAGATATGGGAATTGGTTTAGTACTCCATGGGGAGTTTAGGGATGTAATTTGGGTACTGTTTCATAAGCTGTGGAAGAAATTGTGAGTTTTTATCTTCATGATCTGTGTTCATACTTGTGTTATGTTTGAATCATGCTTAGTGTAAGATAACTTGTTAGTTTTAATAGTTTTGATCTTAATCAGCCCTTAAATTAATTGAATCAGTCTTTAATTTGGGTGTTTGGAACCTTACTCACTTGGAATTGTTGAAGTCCCTGTCTAATATAACTAGTCTAGATAGTCTTTATAGGTTCAGTTAACTTGGGTAAGTCTAGAAAATCAGTAGGTAATTTAGTCAAAATCTGCCTTGTAACCCATAAAAGTGTTGAGTTCACTCATATTGGTTAACTAGTGGTGAATTAACATGTCTGCAGTTAGTTAGAATTAATCAAAAAGTTAGGAGAGGTGAAATTAGAGTTAAATCCATAAGTCCATCAGGTTTGTATGAGCATTTGTAGGATTTATTGTTGAAAGGAATTAAGTTTGGATTATTAGATTTAGTAGTATAGCAGCCTGAGTTTGAATCAGAAAGAAAAAGTGGGTTTGGAACTAATCTGTTGGTTTAAAATCAATCATTTAGAAAACCTTTTGATGCCGAACCTGCCCTGAACCCAGCATCCTAGTCTCTGACCCATTTTCCATGTGATATTATCTTGGTCAATATATGAATCATAGGCTTGATTTTTGGTGCTTTGAGAAATCTGTTAGGGTGTCGCATTAGAATTGTTATTTGTTTGGTTTTGTCAGTTTGTTCTCGGCTCATGTTTCCCCCTCAAAGCTGACCCTTTGGGACTGTTGTCACAATTGCATCAGTTCACATTTAAGCTTTTTGATTCGTTGTTATTAAACCTGTTGTTGTTTCTTGTTGTTGGTATAATTGCTATTAATTCATTCGATAGATTAGGCTCATTTGTAATCTGGTGTTCAGCTTCCCATTTGAGTTTGTTGATTATTTTTGTTTCTTAACTGCTGCTACTTTGTTCTTTATGGTTGATCTTTTTGATCTTGTTGTTATTATCTGTTGTTGCTATTCATCGTGTTGTTTGGGTGATACAAGCAATAAGCTTGTGTAAGTTTATTTGGCTTAGTTAATTGGCTGGGCAGTCTCAAAAAGAAAAAGAAAGGAACAAAAGCTTTTTGAAAACTATGGGCTTGAATTTGATTTGAAATCAAGGAACTGTTAAGGAGTTGTTAATCGAAATCTGCTTCCAAAAAGTGGGTTTGCTTGTGTTTGTGTTTGTAAGACGTAAATGTAACAATTCGCAATTTCAGGTTAACTATTTTACTATTCACTTTTTACTATTCACTTTTTACTATTCATCTCAGAAATTTTTATTTTATATTCTCGTAAGTTAAACTATTTTAACGATAATCCGAGAGTTTGACGCTCGTCGGATCATTTCTGCAAAAATCACAAAGCCGTGTCCGAGATTTACTTTTAGGTTTAAATGTCCTTCTAGCATCCCGATATATCCATAAAACATTATAAACAATAAAAATATGATTTTCTCTCATTTCATGACAATTCCAAAAGTTTTGGAATTTTACGTTTTTCAGTTCAGCGTTTTACGCGAATTACACGTTTTTGACCCGTGTTTTCAGTTTTTAGCAGGGTTTTAGCACCCGATAGAACCTACCACTCATTTTATATTTTATTATGGACTATATTGACATGTTTAACCATATTTATAAGTTTCATATTTTTAGGATACCCGGTTTTACGTTTCGTGACTTAAAAACTTACGGTTAGCAATTTACGGAGTCAAAACTAGCTACATACTTAGGATATTATCATCCAAAGACCATGACTACTCATCTAGTCACCCTTATCCTTTTAGAACCGACTTAGGGGGGGGGGGAGTCACCATGTGTGGTTAAATCTTGACTTTAGCCATTAGATCTTACTTATTAACAACTTTGTCTCCAAGTTTTAGCACTTTCCTAGCCACCTTCCTAACCTCCTCATTCATAGTATAAATACAAGCTCATTCTTCTTCCTTTCTCCACCACAAAAACGCCACACCCTTATATCATAGCACCATGATCCTTTGATCTTCAATATACAAGTTACACTACAAAGTTCAAGGTCTTAGTATTCTCTACCTAGTTCTCAAGTTTGTTTGGTGATTCCATGGTTGAATTAGGAGCTACACAAGGTTACTAGGGCTGAAGTTAAATGGTTTTCACAAGGGTTAGATCAAGGCTAGCAAGGGTTACAAGAGTTATGGTGAAGGGTTTACAAGCTTAGGTTTAGTGTCCTAGTTCTATACTTGACTTCCTTTCTTTAGAAAGCCAAAAGTTGTAAGAAACTCTTATACACTTTCTTGCTCAATATCATTTTCATGCTTATTATGTTTCTTTCATGCTATATATGGTCTTTGTATTGTGTTCATGATGAATAAAAACTAGTAAAACGAGTATTGGTATACATATGTTAACTTATGACAAGCAAACAAGCAAACTAGTGATTTTTATGGAAAACCACGACCACAATAGTATAACTTTGATATTTGACACTTAATTACTGTTAAAGAGGACTTAACAAGGAAAACATAGCAATTTGAATCACCCAAAACGAGTACACGAGTCAAAAGTTATGACCATTTGAAGTTAGCGAAACCAAAACGGCAAAACTGCCTAAATAGCATTCTGATCAAATTTTGATTTTGAAAGTCCCACTTCTGCTCCGATTCATCAAAAAGTTAAAACACGAAAGTTGTCCGGAACAACGTTTTCATTCAGGTTCAAAGAAGCTCGAGCCCTGAAAACCCTTTACGAGTGAGATATTTCTTCAAATTCTTAACAGCCCATTTTAAGTACCAAGTCACTAAATAATAGTTATGTTTTACTAAGACCAAGAGGTCTAATGACCTAAAGCTAAGACCACAACCATGGCTAAAGCCAAGGTTGAGTCTCAAGACCATGGTAACAATGACCAAGGTCACGGCAAAGCCACGGCTAAAGACCATATAACTTTTAAAGATCAAAAGCTTATATATATGTTATCAAATACTACAATAGTAGGGAGCCTCATGTGAGGAGTTCATTAAGTAAGCCGTCGAGACGAGTTGTGGATTTACGAGTTAAAGTGTCCTGGCTCCTCGAACGTTCACTCCATGACTTCTGAATTATGTCGGCCCGAACGGTAGTAAGAGATATACAAACTATACATGTTTCATAGACCATTTATATTCAAAGACTTACACTATATACTAAGTACTACATCATGAACATTATGCAAGACATATATAGGCAATTCTTCGTATGCTTAGACGTTACTCCAAACCTAAGTCGCAACGTTCTATTATAGGCTGCTCTTAGAGACTTTCGCGATTCGACTACCACTTTCATTTCTCATTACATAAGCTTAAGGTGAGTCATAGCCCCTACTCTTTTCATACTTGTTTTAACTCTTGGGGGGGGGGGGGGATACATGCTCAACTACTTGTTTACTTGTACAAATACTCAAAACATTTATACTTGATTGTGTTATACTTGATTGGCATTATACTTGATTGCGTTATACATACTTGTTACACTAAACTTGCTTAATTTAAATACAAGATTCGTATTTACGTGCATACATAATACTCTATTCTGTTGGAGAGGTATTGGTAGTACTCATGGGAAGATGCCCCCTACCCTTGTGTCTATACTTGACCTTGGATGTCGTAGTACTATTTGGGGAGAGGCCCCCGCCCTTGTGTCTATTCTTGACCTTGGGTGAATATAATCCGGTGCATTGTATAAACTATCTTTTAGCAGTGGGTTGTGAACACACAGGTTACAAGTCTCTTATGGCGGGACTTGTAACTGAGTGGATTCACGATGCCTTTGCTGTGTGAACATTCTTTTAAGGCTTTTCAACTGTTTTAAGACAAACTCTATGAACTCACCAACCATTGTGTTGACACTTTAGCATGTTTATCTCAGGTTAGTAAGGTGATAGCTAGTGCGTGGAACTTAGAGTCAAGCTGCATATTCTGAAGACTTACGCTTTTATCATTTACCATTCAAAACATTTTGTATACATTTATGTATCATACTTTGGAATCTCATGTTTGTAACTTTGAATTCATTAATCGAATGGTAACTTTTCAAAACGTCTCATTTAGAGTTCGTTTTCTATAACTTGTACTTTGTATTATGAAGTAGCACCCCAGTGACACAATCTTCCGCTGCGGTATTTTGGGGGTGTTACAGTAAAGAAAAAGTAAAATATATATATATATATATATATATATATATATATATATATATATATATATATATATATATATATATATATATATATATAAAGTTTTTGCAAAAAGCCTGGGGGGATATTCGAACCCCAGACCTCTTGTTTGCCCACGACACAACACACAACACAAACACCACTTGCCCTTGGGTCTTTGTTCTGTTGTAACTTGCGAAATTTAATATATACCCCTTTTTGTTTGCATTGAATCATTTTAAGCTTAACAGCTTTTCTAGCTTATTTTCACATTAGACCACAACTTTTTATACTCTTTAAAAATTAATTTTAACTTTTAGGATTTTTATAAAAAAGTTTCAGATTTTTAGTAAATGTAATTTATTTATTTGAATTTAATTTGTGTTATTTAGTTTTTTACTCATTATAAATAGAATTTTAGTCGAAAAATTAATTTTCTTTTTTCAAAAATTTTCTTTTGTCATTTGGTACGTAAGAAAATTAATTAGAAACCCGTAGTACGTTTGGAACTCAAAATTCACGTTTTATTTTGCGCACTCGCGTAATTTTTAAATAAACGTCACGTTTCTAATTTGGTTTACGTTTTAGGATTCCCGATACCTAATCATGTTTTCCCGTAGTGTTTTAGGTGTTTCTTAGTTTACTAGTTGCCTTAGGTTAATTTATTTTTACTTTCGTTCGTTAATTTTCAAATTCGTTAATTTAACGTACCATAAAACCAAATAACCTTTCCAATCATACAAAATTTTAATCCCAATCTCATTCGAAGCTTTCTATTTACACCTCGTTGGGGTACGACCCGGGAAATCATATCCCGGTCTCACAATTTGAATATCACTTTCACAAGTTTTGCGAGGTAATCGTTTCCTAAAGGGTTTACTCGTATTACTTCACGTTTATTTGTCTCACGACAAATTAAACTTCACGTTTGTTGATATTTTGATAAATTGTTGTTTACACATCAAACCACAATGAATCATTCATATATGGCAAAAATGATGCTTGTGACTACTTTGGAACAGTTACAATTCCAACCCTCCATTTTCAGCTAATTACAAATTGGTCCTTGTGATATTTATTAAAACCAAAATGGACCTTTGTTGTTTATTTCGCCCAACTGCCAAATCCAAGCCCACCTATCCTACCCTAACCCATCACCCAAGCCCAAAACCAAAATAAATATAAAAAGCCCACCCCAGGGTCAAACCAAACAACCAGCCCAACCCCACCACCAATTAATACTCCCCCGTTTTATATTCCCAGGGTCAACACAACATTTGACCTCCACCTCCTCCCCCACTTGCCTGCTAATACCCTGCAAACACTCAACCCCCCTCACCCACTGCTACCATTCCCATACCTTGTTCCCCACTAGTCCCCTTTAAGTCCAAAAATCAATAATTGCTCACAAAACTCCACTAGTAAAACGGCCAATTTGTTCTTACCCGTTTCCCGCCAAAAAGCTTTAAATGGCCCAGATGAGTTTCAAGCATCTAAGGGACCATAATTAAAGTGGGAAAAGCAGAGAAAGTCTCTAGGGTCTATAAAAATAAAAAAGACAGAAGAATAGAGAGGCAATTAGATTAGTGTAGTTTTTAGTTATGTCGTATTAGTATAGCTTTTACCATTTCAGTTGTAAGTTTTATTTTTCTTATGTAATTTCAATTACTTCTGTAATCAAAACCTGTTCCACTCTTTTAATTCAAGTTTGCTTGTGAAAAATTCAATTTTGACATATTTAAGTGAAAGTGACAAATTCATTTAAATTTGTTAAAAAGTTGTTGTTTCCCATTTGTTTAAGCTTATTTATCTTAGTTATAAGCATCCTTAAGTTTCTGATCAATCAAAGCAAGTGTAATTTCAGAAATTTAAAAATACAAAAAAAAAATTAGAATAAAATAAATAAAAATAAAAAAATCAGTCTCATTGATGAAGAAGGCAAGGAGCAAAGTTCATACTGGATTGCTTTAGTTTAGTGCCTCATGGGAGGTATTAGGATAAGATTTGAACTCTTGGATCATGTGTTTCTGAGCTTGGATTAACTGTGAGCAACCTTCTTAATTTTTAGTTTATCACTGTAATAGTGTTTTTAGGTGCTTGTTACTGATTTTCTTTGCTTAACTTATGTTTCTAGTTGTTAGTTAGTCATGATTTAGTGTAGCTTCTGTAGTTTTGTTAGCCTTTGGATTAACATCCTTTTTCACTGTCCAAATTAGCTTAGACTGCACCTAGGTAATTTAGTTGTTCTTGGTTGTTCTTTCCTGATTATTCATCTTTAATACCAGTTTAGGGATAGGATTTGATCATTAGTCTAGGTCTTGTATGCTTAAAACTACAAAACCTAGTGTAACTAGTCAATTAAAGGGGTGTTTGGTTCTAGAGTAATCCCCTTGTTCCCTTAGGTTTTTGTTGTTGTTTGTGTTTAAAACATGTTTACCTAAGTCACATTAGGTTAATGGAACTAATAAACTAAGTCTCTATTCATCAAAAAGTCAAAAACCTACTTAATCCCCCTCACAGTTAACTGTGAGGGAATTTGAGATCCACAAACCCTTTACATTAGTTTATAACTGGTATCTTTAGCTTAGAATAGTTTTAACATTGCTTATTACATGTTTCTTAACCAGTAATGATCAACCAAACTTCACCAAAGTCAACTTTCTATGTTTATAAAAAAAAGTCAAGTTTAATTTGTGTAGAAATCCAAAAATTGGGTGAATTATTATGAATTTTGTGTGGTGTTTTAGGACTTGCGCTTTTTAGAATAAGTAGTCTCCTAGCTTAATTTTTAAGTTCCATTGTCATTGTATTTTTGTGAATTTTCTTGTGAACCCCACATTGGCTCAAACTCACTTGTAGTAGAAGTAACCTCCCCTGCTGCAGCAACTGTCTCCAACACCACCACTTTGGTGGCTCATCCTGGCCACCTCAGTGGGTCCGACACGCCCAAGTTAGGTTCTTTCAACCCCCCCTGGGACCCACTTGAATTCATCCATAATCTCTGTCCCATTTTTTGTGTTCAAATAAGAAAGTGAAATTGCTTATTGTGGTTCATGGGCTTATCCTGTGAGCTTATTTGTTATATTCTTGCTTAATCATGTCCAAACAACCTATTTGAATCAGAATCCACCCTTGTGGACCCCACATAAGCTAATTTGAGCTTATTTTCTTGTTTGTTCAACCAAAGTCAACTGTGCAAGCTTTTAAGCTTGCATTTGGCTTATTTTTAAGATCTTAAAATGTTGTCTTCATAAAAGTTTCATGTTTTAAGTATTTAAAAAGATTTGTAAAAAAAAATCCAGAAAAACCAATTTTAAAATAAGTGATAGTTTCTATTTAATTTAATTTATCTTTTTAATTTTCCTTTTCAGATTTTTATTAAGTAACTTGCAATTTTATATTTTTCTTAATTTCCTTTTATCTTTAAGTACTTTCAATAATTTTTCCAGATTTTTATATGGTCATTTAGTATTTACTAGATTTAATATTAGTTTTATTATTAATTAATTAATATTTAAGTATTAAATAGCAAAATTTGTTTTTAGAAAGTAATACCTAGTTTTTATATTTTTTCTAGCTTTTATATGTTATAAAGTAATTTTAGAATTTTTCCTAGAATTTTTACTGTTCATCTTCTAGTTTTTATAATTTAAATAGTTTAATTAGTAATTAATTAATAATTAGAATAATAATTAGTAAAATAGTCTAAAAGTATATAAAACAAACTTTTTATAATTTTTTAAGATTCCTGTGATGGTTAATTAGGTTTGTAAAATTTTTCTTAATTTTCTAAGTCTTTTTTGTATTTTTAATAATTCAAATTAGTTTAATTAGGTAATTAATATTAAATTAGTAATTAATTAATATAAAATCCACAAAAAGACATATTTTTAGTTTTAAAATTTGTTTTTAGTTCTTTTATAATTTTAGAAATTTAATTTTCATTTTTCTAGTATTCAAATAATAGTATATTGTATTTAAGTTATTAAAATATTAATAATTAGTATTAAATAGTATTTAAGTAATATTAAATAATTAATTAGTGTAAAAAATTTATTTTCTTTTTCTAAAAATTTTCTTTTATCCTTAGGTTTGTAAAAACGTCATTTTCACCCCCTGTGGGTTTTCAGATTTCAGTTTTCACTTTTCATTTCGTACGTTCGCGTAAATTTAAACTTAACGTACACGTTTTTAGGTTTAAAACGTTTCTGGTTTTTCTGATTTCACAGTCTTGTTAATATAACTTATTTAAGCTATTTCCTTGTAGATTCCTTAGTTTAATCAATCACAAATTCCTTACCTTTCTGTCCAAATTCACCCGATCACAAACCCGTTTTTATACCATCACACCTCGTTGGGACATAACGACCCGGGAAAACCCTATACTTCCATGGAGATTGACTCTAAGGAGTTTGACTATATTGACCACATCCGTGGTTGACTTTAGTTGACTGCTTTTGCCTCAATCAATTCTTCTTGCATAGCTTCAACCCAACTCTCCTTGGCTAATGCATGTTTTATATTCTTAGGTTCTTCTTGAGACAGAAAACAAGCCAATAAACACAATTTCTGATTCTTGTGATTCACCCTGTTTTGCTTATAAATAAAGCTAAGTAAAGAAGTATGTTGTTGAGACATATTCTTAGCTTTGGTTCTTGTGAGCACTCCAGAAGCTGAGGGTCCAATGATGTTTTTAACAGGATGATTTTTGTGAATTCTTAGAGTAGGAGTTGGTGAGACTTCAAGATTATCTTCCAAATTAGTTAAATCATGATCTTCATTAGAATCTGAGAAAATGCCTTCTTGATCCAATTCATCATCAGTGTCTTCTAAGGCAATCTTGTTTGGATCATTCAAATCATCAGTATCTTCTAAGTCAGGCATGTTAGGATCATTCATAGCATCAGTATTTTTCCAATTTGAAGTATCTAAAGGTTTAAAAGTACTTTCAAATGGATCAGCAGTACTTTGGGTTAAAGTATTGTCAGTGCCTTTAGCCTTCTTCTTTTCTGATTCATAAGCTCTTCTTTGATCATCTTTATAAGAATTAGCCATTGTTTCTTGAAAAAGCATCCTACTAAGTTCATCTTGAATGGCTTGGTCTTCATCAGATAATGTGGTCTTTGGTGGAGCAGTACTTTGAGGATCAACAGTGCTGTTAGGTTCAACAGTACATTGAGGCTCAGAAGTACTTTTCTTCTCATCATTTACTTTATCATTAGACTCATCTTCAGATCTTAAATTAACATCATGAACAATGTACTGTGCTTCTTCTTCAGTGGGAGCAACTTGATTTTCTTCCCTTACAGGTTCATAATTCGTAGATGAAGACATTAAATCAAGATCAAACATCCAATCAGGACCTTTACCTTTAGAATGTTCTTGCTCTTCTAGAAAATCAACATGAAGACATTCTTGAGCCTTCTTTGTAGCCTTGTTGTACACTCTGAATCCTTTGCTATTGGTACAATATCCCAATAAGTATCCTTCATCTGACTTCCTATCAAATTTGCGTAAATTTTCAGTAGTGTTCAAAATAGTCAGGGGACATCCAAAAGGTTTCATAAACTTGATGCTAGGCTTCTTTCCCATGAGTAACTCATAAGGGTGTCTTCATTTGAGGTTTTGTCACTGATACTCTGTTCAACACATAGCAAGCAGCACTTACAGCTTCAGCCCAGAATGGAACAAGTAATTGGGAATCTGCAAGCATTGTCCTTGCTGCTTCTATTAGAGTTCTATTCTTTCTTTCTGCAACTCCATTTTGCTGAGGAGTTCTGGCAATACTGAACTCTCTTTTAATTCCTTTCTTGGCACAAAAGTCATCCATTAGATGATTCTTGAACTCAGTCCCATTATCACATCTAATGCTTCTAACCTTGAGTCTTAACTGATTTTCAAGTGGTATTATAAGATCATGAATAGCATCAAAAGTTTCATCCTTGAAGCATAAGAAAAAGACCCAACTAAATCTGCTACAGTCATCTGTCACAACCAAACAGTACTTCTTCTTGTTCAAACTAACAACTGAAACAGGTCCAAACAGATCCATGTGCAGCAATTCCAAAGGCTCTCTAATGGTTTTCTCTTCAATCTTCTTACAGGAAGCCTTGTGCTGTTTACCCTTTTTACAAGCAAGACATGAGTGATCATTATTGAATGTTTTAGAAAGTAAACCTCTAACTAAATTTCCTTTGACCAGCTTATTGATGTTTTTGAAATTTACATGCCCGAATCTTCTGTGCCATTGATGTGCTTCTTCCATTGTTGCTCTTGCAATCAAGCATGTTGCTCTTTCAGCAGAATTGATATTCTTCAAGTCTATGCTATACACATCATTAGTTCTTGGTGCTCTCAGCATCACCAAGTTTCTATCTTCTAACTTAAAATTAGGAGAAAGTATAAGACATTCTGTGTCTAAGAATAACACAGGATACTTCGTATCACAAATCTGAGAGACTGACAAAAGGTTGAATTTAAGCTCCTTCACATATCTAACATTCTCAAAATCAATGTTTCCTGCCTTGATAGTTCCTTTTCCAGTGATTCTTCCTCCATCGGGATCATTCCCAAATGCAACTTTTCCTCCAAAATAAGCTTTAAAATCTGACAAGAGCTCATTTTCTCCTGTCATACTTCCAGAGCAACCACTATCAACAATAAGATGATCTTTAAGCTCCTCTTCTGGGTTGCCCTGCATATACATGAAAAAGGTTAGTTTCTTTTAGGAACCCAAGCCATTACTGACTTGGGTTCCCCTTGTGGAGTGACATACTCAAATTATTTGAGTATGTAATCACCACTTTCTTTAAAAACATGATCAAGAATTAATGTTTTTTTTCCAAAACTTTTGGTTTATTCTGATCAATTTTCCCTTTTTCACCGTTAACCTCTGAAAGTACTGGTTCTTCCCCAACAGTACTTTCTTTCTTAACCCATTTAGTTGTTACTTTTGGAGTTGGGTTTTGTGTTCTAGCATCTTTTCTTGTGTTGTAAGGCCTTCTAGGTTTATAGTAATTGAATCTCCTAGGTCTTACACTTGAGTTTCTGCTAGCGGTACCTTGGTTAGGGAACTTTCTATCAGTACTTTGAGAAGGTACTAAGGGTTTAGAGAATGATCTTTTCTGATGAGGGTACCTATAGTCTTTTGAGAAATTGCTATGGTTAACCCTATTTGTGTAATTCCAAACTGGTTTGTTATCCCTTGGCTTATTCTCTCTGTGACTTTGATTTACAGACCTGGTCCTTAGGTATTTGCTTAAGTATTCTGAGTGATAATCACAGTCCTTAATCAAGTGGTGAGGACTATAACATACATAACAGACCTTTGGACCAATATCCCCAAATCCGTTTCCAATAGGTTTTCTAAAATTAGCAGTATTTTGAAAGTATTTTCTTGGAGGTACTGCTGAGTGATCAGCAGTACTTTGAAAAGTGTTTGAAGGCACTACTTGTTTTGAAAACTTTTTCTCATCAACCCTAGGTGCTTCATGATGAGTGCTCAAACACTCATCATTTTTATCGTATTTAAACTGCCAAAACATCCGAAAACGCTCAGAAATGCATCAAAATACTAAAAATATCCCAGGGATTGTATTTTATACGTTTCAGATGCAAAATGAGCAAAAACAATGAAAAACGAGCAAAGTTTACACAATTGGCAATTTTAGTCCCCCAACTTTCAAAAAGTTACAAAACTAGTCCCTGAGCATGTGTTTTGAAAGAAAAGTCAACCTAAGGCATTTAGAAATAAAAAATAATCAAATTTAGTCCTTGGGTAAAAATTTTGGAAAAATTACACTTTTGGTCCCTGCAGTTTGGGAAATTGACGAAATCAGTCCCTGGGAATGTTAAAATGAAAAATAGCTTTTGTGACCTTCATCTTATGAGATTGTAACATGTTTGGTCCCTGGATTAACTTTGGAGGATGTGCAACATTGGTCCTTCGAATTAGCATAAAATACAAAATTGGTCCTTGTGATTAAAACCAAACAAACCAAACGGACCATTTGTATTTTATAAAACAAAACCAACCAATCCACTCCAAATTCAAACCCACACCAGCCCAATACCCAAAGCCTACTACCCATCTTTTTTATTAATAAACCAGGTACGGGTCAAACTCAGGTCAACCCCAACCCCCTTCCACCTTTGCCGCCATTAACAAACAACCCAGCCCCCATATCCTCTGCAACCCCCAACAAGCTTGTCCCCCCTCCTCTCCTACCCAGCCAACCTACCCCTTTCCTCCTCAAACAAAGTCAACCCAGACACCATTATTATCTCCCCAACTCCTTCATAAAACTCCAAAAATCCTAGGCTGAGATGAGTGGAGCATCAAATCAATAGCTATGGTGTTTCCAGGGTACAAAGACAACACAAAAAGCAGAGACAAAAGTGGAAAAGAAGAGAAAGAAAGAAGGCCCTGGTTCAAGTCTTTTTTATTTTATTTATTAGTATAAGTATTCCATTGTAAGCTTATGATGGCAAAAAGTCAAGTAGCTTATGTAGTTTTTTCTCTGTAATGTTTTTAATTTAGTAAGAAAATAGTTTGTAATTCATTTTCAGTATTAATGCAAGTAAAATTTTTAGTTTCAAGCAATTTTCAAATTATTATTTAAATTCCCTGTTGTCTCAAATAATTCATATTACTTTGTTTTGTGTTTAATTATGCCCTCAGAAGCTCACATAAGAGCTTGAAAGCCTTTTGAAAGTTTGAATTAAGGAAAACTTAGAAAAGAAAAAAATAGAGAGAAAATTATAAAGAAAGAAAAAAATCAGAACTAAATATAAAAATTAGTGGAATTTGGCAAGGAGCATGGTGAATAAAGGATGGCCATGGATTTAGAACTCCTTGGGGAGTATTAGGGAGTGTTCATTGGTCCTTGGTTCACATTAACTTGGCAGGGAGACTTGTTGTAAGAATTTTTTTTTTCAATTAGTTGTACTCTACTGCTTATTGCTTATGGTCTGATGATGCTTGCTTATTTGAGTGTTATTTGAGTTGCTGAAGTAGGTTGATAGATGTATGATATAATCATGTTCATTTAAATCCTTCGTATTTCAATTTTTTTAAGTTAACTGTCACCTAGGGTTAAGTAGCTTGGTTAGTAATGGTAGTGTAAATCTTTTTTTCTGAGTGCATCTAAACTTCACATCAGATATAAGTGGTTTAGGAGTAGTCAAATTAATCTGTGATATTTTTTGTTGTTCCATAAAACTCAAGATAGTCAAGTATTAAGGGGGTGTTTGGTTAAACTGTAACTGGCAAGTTTGAGTGAGTTTCTGGGATTGTGTTATGTTTGAAAAGGTCACAAATAACCTCAATAAGATAGTCCAAGTTTTAAAATTAGACCCCATTTGCAGAAAAAGTCAAAATCAAATTCATTTATGCTTAACTGTCACACTGAGTGAATTTTTGAGTCCCAAATCATCATTTCAAGTTTAGATCATGTCAACTTAGGTAATTGTAATTCCTATATAAGCTAAATCATCAATCTCAGCAAGTAAATCCCTACCAAAGTTCACTAAAGTCAATTGATTTCTAAATTGGAAAGGTCAAAAAGCATGTGAACTCAGTTTTTTCCAACTTTTGGGATAACTTTCCTGAATTTTCTAGTAAGAATTGGAGTCTGAAACTTTTTGAGAATAAAGTCTACCACCTAGACTATCAAATCCTTTGGTTGTTACAATTTTAAGAATTTTTTTTTAGCTTGTGCAGTCCATTGTTTGGACCTGCAGGGCATGTGTCTCCCCTGAGCCCCAGTTTGACCCATTTTCCATTTGGCCATAGATTGCTTTGCTCTGGGGGCATTGTTGTGTTCTTTGCTGATTTAGAAAGTCCACTAGGTAGTAGTTTAGGATTGTCCTTCAGTATTTCCATCCCTGCTCAATAGGGTGGCTTATTTTGTCCCTTATTTCTGCTTATTTTAGACTGCTATTGTTGAATGTCCTTGTTAATAAGCTGAGTTTGTTGATTCCATGTGCATAAGTGACCTTGATTACTTGGTTATGGGTTCCTAAGTTAGAATTTTCCTATAATTACCTGTGATTTGCAACCTTGGTCTTATTTGGCTCATGACCTCTTGACCTGTGCACTGAACCAAGTCAGTGTTCTGCACCAGTTTCTCAGGGGTCTAAACTGCTCCCCACACAAGCTTTTTCTGAGCTTGTAGGCTTTTTGGAAAACCTACTGTTTCGACTTGTTGATTCCACTTCCCAATTGGGCTTTTGAGCTTATCCACATAGCTTATTTTAAGCTTGAAGTTGCCCCTTAGGGACTGTTTGGCCTGCAGCTTTTGTTATTTGCTTATTCACTTAGTTCAGCTTAACCATTGTGCTTTTTTCTTCATTTTTGCTCATTTCTTGTTTCCTTAATATTGTTGTAGCTTATTTGTTCATGGTAACATAGTTTGGTAGCTTTTTCAAAATTCCATAAGCCTAATAAGCTCAAACCATGGACTGTTTTGCTTAGTACTGTCCATAGTGCTTATTTTCAACTTCTATAAAAAGTTCCTTCACAAAAAGTGTTAGATTTTAGTAGTTAATCAGTTGTGTAAAAGAAAAAATAGAAAAAGACAAAAAAATTAGAAGTAATAGCTTCTATTTAAGCCACTTTGGCTTATTTTCTGCTTATTTATAAGCACAAGCTATTGTTAAATTTTTCTCAGGCTTCTGTTATCATAATAGATTTTTAGGAATTTTTTCAGATTTTTCTGTAATCATTTAGTATTTTTTATAATTTAGTTTAATTTAAATCAATTAAATAATTAGTTTTTAATTATTAGTAATTAATTAAAAAGTAGGAAAAATAGTTTTTCTGTTTCAAAATTAGTTTTATAACATTTTAGATTTTTCTAAATTTAATTTTCATTTTTCTAGTTAATTTTCATAATTATGTGTAATTTAGGATATTTTAGTTAATTAAAAAGTAATTAATAATTAGTAATTAATTAATAGTAATTAATTAAATATTGAAAAAATTATTTTTCTTTTTCTAAAAATTTTCTTAAGTCATTAGGATTGTAAAAATATAAATTTCACGTTCGTAGGACTTTGTTTACTCCCGTTTCACTTTTTTATGTGCGCGTTCGCGTTTATTTTAAACTAAAACGCGCGTTTTTAAGTTAAATTACGTTTTTAGGTAATCTGATCATCAGTAATTGTTAATTAAGTGTTTATAAGCCATTTTCCATCACTATCTCGTAGTGTAACCATAATAATCAAATTCTTGACCTTCCTGATTAATCACCCGATCCTTTAAAACGTTTACAAATACAATTGCACGCCTCGTCGGGACATAACGACCCGGGGATTCCCTAAACTCCTTGGTTAGTTGGTTTTTGACATTTGACTTGGTTGACCATCCTCTGGTGAGCTTAGTTGACAGTTCGGAACCGATCACTTCAACAGATTTTTCTAAAGTTTCAGGATTAGATTGACTTTTAAGCTTTTTCCTAAACTCTAGATTATCTACCCCATAACAAAAGACATCTTTCCTAGGTGGTTGAAAGCTACCTGGGGGATTAGGAACTGCATTGTATCCCTTGTCATTCTTATATTCAGGAGGCATTGGACTAGGCTATTCCTCATTTCTAGAAGTGTTTTCATCTAAACTTATGAATTCTTCATCACTAGTAGAGGTATCTACTGTAAGATTTAGTTCCTTACTGTTTAATGGAATACCTTCTGTGCTATCATTATCATAACCTAGGCCAATTTTAATGTTTGATGTTCTTTGCTTTTCAACAAATTGAACATGTGACAGACCTGATTCATTCCAAACAGCAAGTTTTTCTAATAACTTATCTCTCTCAGCAATAACTTTCTCTAGTTCAGACACCTTACATCCTAGTTTCCATTCACTCAACTTTACTTGGTACTCTTGTTGCTTATATGTTTCAGCCCATGCTACTTCATTGTTTTCATGTGTAATTATTTTGGCCTCTATTGACTCTAAAGCCAACTGGTAGCCAGCTATCTCAGACCTAGCCCTTTGAAATTTATCTCTTTCAGCTACATATTCACTAAGTATCTTTTGATACATATTATTGCACTTAGAGCATACCTCAGAGATAGTGGATGAACTTGGTGAAGTAGCTACCATAGCAAGCTGAACAGGATCTTCTTCAAACTCCATGCTCCAATAAAAGCTTCCTAGACCATCTCTTGACTCCAAAGCAGCATATCCAGGCTCTTCATCAAAAGCTGTGCTCTAGTCTTCCAATGCAACCATTGAATAGGTTACAGGTTCATCATCAAACTCATTGGACCAATCAATCTCTGACAGATTCTCTTAAGCAACTAAAGCTTTTGGTTTTGGTTCAGTAATAGGAATCTCTTTTCTTTCACGCTTGGTGTTGGGATCATACTTTAGTATTTAGTCAAGTCTCGGTCATTACATTTTGTAATAGGTTGCTTAAGTATTGTTTATGATTATTGTTTAGTTAATGGGCAACATGTAAAAGCCCATAAGGCCTTGAAAGCCCACGTATGAAAGGATAAGGGAGGAAGGGAGTGTTGCCCTAGCTCCTCCCTTATAAATAGAAACCTTATGTTACATTTTAGTTTGTTGGTTATTTGATTATCTTAAGGAAACTCTTGCACTCTCACCTTTCATATTGTCTTATAATCAACCAATCTCATTTCTCATCTTATTTCTTTATCAATCATACTTGTGTTTACAAAATGGTGACCTAACAAGTGGTATCATTCGCCTACTAGAAGTTTGAAGTGTGTTTCTTTGTTTAACGTGGGGTTTGGTGCTTAGTTCTTCATCTTTTTGCAATTTTTCTTTGTTTCTTTCACTCAAATCTTGAAGCTTGGACAAGTTTCAAGGTTGATATAGTGATTTAAAGCTTAGTTGTTGCATAAAGTTGTGATTTTTTAAGGTTTTTTTTAAGGTTTTATAGCTTCTTTGATATTGGAAAACTAGTTTTTGGTAGCTAAATCTTATAAAGTTAAGGTTTTTCTAAGTATTGGTGAAGTTATTTGATCAAAAGTACCTTATTTCTAAGCATTTTCTCATCATAAAAGTCATTTTTTGGATGAACAGTACGTTTTACGCGTAAGTTGGTCGGAAAAAGTACAATCTCCAGCTGTCTACAGTGTTTTTTGGTCGGTTTACGCATAAGTTTTGGTCTAAACCCTTTTCTTACGCGTAAAATAGGCATAAACCCTTTTCTTACGCGTTAAATAGGTCCAAAACCCTTTTCTTACGCGTAAAATAGGTTAAAACCCTGATCCTACGCGTAACTTGCTCATCTACGCCATAAACCTATGCTTAAGTCAGATCCTACGCGTAAGTCTAATTTACGCGTAACTTGCCAGAGTTTACGCGTAAGCTTCATCAACGATCTTCTCCTCGTGTAACGGTGACTCAGTACTTCCCTAGCTTGGATAAGTTAGTGGAATACTTCGACTACGGACATCTTTCAGGCTTGGATAAGTTTGAAAGATTTGTTTGGTTGTTTAAACCTTACGCATAAGTCTAAACTTACGCATAAGCCTAAGCTTACGCGTAAAGAGAAAACTTACGCATAAACTATTAGTTTACGCATAACCTACTCTTTACGCATAACATAAATTTTACGCGTAAGATTAAGTTACGCGTAAGAATTGAACTTACCCCAAGGATTTTGCAACTTGCTCAAAGGAACGTGCATTTCAATCTTCTACAAAGATCCATTTCTACACAAGTGTTCTAAGATGTCTCAACCACCTAATCACTACTTCCCTCACTCTTATCCTCAGCAACATCAACCTCAGCAGTATCAGCAACAACAACCTCAGCAGTATCAGCAACAACAATACCTCCCGCACATAATGAATCAACAACCTTCTCAGAAACAAACATATAATCCACTACATCATTACCTTATGATGCAACAACATCAGATCATTCCTCAACAACAACCATATCAAGTGCCACTACAAAACACTCAGTTTTCCTCCAAACAACCTCACTGGTTTGACAGAATGTGTGAAGTTATTACAACTCAACAATCCCGACATGAGGCAGGATCACTTGAAACACCTCCAATGCTTACACCTGGAAACTATGTGCAATGGTCAAGTCGATTCTTACGATTTCTTGAACTAAAGAAACCTCATGGGAAATTCTTGAAGCAAGTGATACTTGAAGGACCATTTGAGTGGCCAACTAGATTTGAAGCTGGTGATCCACATGCTGATCCTCCACGTCCTCCTGGTGATAGACCCCTTCCAGAATCTGCACTCACTGAAGAACAGAAACTACATCGTGAAGCTGATCAGTATGCAATGGCTTATATACTTCAAGGTATACCTAATCCGATCTATCGAAGTGTCGATGCTCAGAAAACAGCCAAAGCTATGTGGGAACACGTTCATCTCCTTATGGAAGGAACTCAATTGAACAAAGATGACATGGAATCCAAGCTATACATGGAATACACTGACATCACAATTGAACCTGGAGAGTCACTTGAATCCTACTATCATCGTTTCATAAATGTGGTCAATGATCTGGAACGTCACAAAATCACAGTACCAAGGATCGCTGTGAACTCCAAATTTGTTGGTAGTCTTGGCCCTGATTGGCATAAATATGTGACATTTGTTCGTCAAATAAAGAATCTTCATGATGCTCCATATGGTTTGTTGTATGACTTTCTGAAACACCATGAACCTGAGGTGGAAAAAGATCGAGCTCTACGAGGAGGTTACACACCCACAACAACACCAAATTCTTTGGCTCTCGTAGCTCAATCTCCCTATGCTCCACCACCACTGTCAAATCATGCATATGTTCAAGAGCAGAACTACTTCAGTTACCCACAATCTTCCACCTTGAACCAAATGGTCCCTTATGATTCATCTCCACAAGATTCTTCTACTCAACTTGTTCCGTCAAACAACAATGATGTTGTGTACTACTCCAACTGCAATGATGATGACGATGATGACTTTAATACGTTGAATCAGGGACTTGCTCTTATTGCTTGTGCTTTCAGCAAATTCTCCAACAAAACAAACAACCGTCAACGTTCATCTTCTAACACCAGGAATCAAGCTGTTGTCAATGATGGAAGAGTGGAAATTCAGAATCGTAACTATGGTAGATCTGGTTCAGGAAGTTCTTCAGGAAATTATGGGAATGGTCAGAGGTTTGGTAACAATGGAGGGTTCAGGAACAACTCAGGATCTTCTCAACAAAGGTCTGACTCAGTTGCTACAAGGAACTCCAACTCAGGGAATGCAGTTTGGTGCTACAATTGTAATGAACAAGGTCATATTGCTACAGCATGTCCCAAACCGAGAACTCGGGGTAGTAAGTTTCACAAGCAGGCATTACTCATGGCTCTTCAAGATGAAAAAGATGGACATTTCCCTGAACAGGACAACAACTTCATGGAAAATGTGAACAACGATGATGACATGGAAGATCTGGAAGCCAATGCTGCTGTGATGCTTATGGCCAACATGCAGGAACTTAAGCTCAATGATTCAGGTCCAGTGTATGACACTGACGGCTTGTCTCAGGTACATGACCTCAATGAATGCTTTATTAATGAAATAGTCTCACCTTCTGCTTATGAATCAGATATGGCGCAAGTTGTTCCATCTAAATCATCTTCATCATCTCATAAAGATGAACAAATAAACACAGTTGTCATATTCGATGATGACACAGTTGTTTCATTTGATGATCCTATTGAGAATGATAAACATGATCATTTCGAACAACATGAACCATCATTTGATCCAGACCCTGATCTCATATTGTTATCTAAACAACTGGATGCTCAACAAGTGCAAATAACAAAATGCAACGAGAAAAACAAAGTTTTGAAAGAACAAAATGCGTCACTTGCAAGAGATATTGAATGTTATAAAATTCAGCTTTCTAATCATGAAGACAAGATTAAAAATGCAAAAAGTTTTGAAAAAGCGTTTCACGATTCATACAACAAAGAACAAGATCTTCAACGCAAAATGCAAGATTTAATCGAGTCAAACGGAAAGTTGATTTCAAAACTCGAAAGTGAAAAGAGTGAATTGAAAATACAAGTTGAACGTCATCAAACAGAACTTTCAAAAACATAAACAGAATTGTCAAGTTGTCAAAAGGATTTTTGTGAACATAAAATACGAAAAAGGAAGTATATAGATGACTTACTCGGCGATATTGTTGATCTTGAAAAACAACTGAAAGAATTTCGTAATATTGTTTACAAACACGGGAACTCTATCACAACAATTCAGAAATTTACTTTAAAACCGAGACCCGGTACAGGATTTGCACTTGGCGATTACAATTCAATGTTTCTTCACAATGCATTCAAAGATGTTCCAAAAATTTATAGTATGGACTATTTGCTTGATAATACGATTGTGCGTGCTGTTGTTTTTGATACTGAGGAAGAAGAAGAACTTGAAGACGAGAGTCGGTCAAAAATGAGTAATGTTCAATATTGCACACCATATGACTATTCAAAAAATCCAATTAAGTTCGTTACTCAAAAGGATTTACCTGAGAAATTATGGTTTATCGAAGAGTCATATGTTTCATCTCACAATGAGGCCCCTGTCCAAACTGTAGCACAAATAAATGGTCCTTTACCATCATCCGGTGAACTTTCACCCTTACCAAATAGTGTTCGTGTCTTAAATTATTTCAAAACTTTTATGGAAGACATCGAAATTTTGGAGGAGACAATTGAACGCAACTCTGAAATAAAAATTGAAACGTTTCAATCCGCTTACGAGCGTGAAAAGAGAGATATTTTTCAAAAACAAATGTTGCCAATTGTCAAACACCCCGTCTCTGTGCTACACGTTGGGATCAGGAACTTCAAAAGGAGGTCAAACATATGATAAACGTTTTCAATGAAAATAAAAATGAAATTTTGGTTCAAAAGCAAAGAACTAGAGTTTTCAAAAATGATGCTGATCGACTCTTAGAACAAGTTCTCAATGCTGATATTTTGTCTGTTATCATGAATGATCTCTATAATTCTGGTACTTCTATGCTTAAGCATGATCATTGTGTTGATAATAACTTGTTGCATGTGGAAATTGAGACACTAAAACATGAGAATGACAATCTGAGAAAAAAGAATGATGATGTGACAAAACAGTTCTCAAAAGAAATTTGTCAACTCAAACAAAGGCTTGAATGGTGTCAAGCTCAGAGTCTTAAAAAGGAATTGAAACTTCAAAGTCAAAATATTTCTAACTCTTGTCAGCTTTGCAAAAACAATGAGTCTTTCAAAAGTTTGTGTCTCAAATACGAGAAAGAAATTGCGGACTTAAAAATTGAAAACGCCGAATGGCAACAAAACCGCGA
Source organism: Artemisia argyi (assembly GCA_030686995.1). Lineage (NCBI taxonomy): Eukaryota > Viridiplantae > Streptophyta > Magnoliopsida > Asterales > Asteraceae > Artemisia > Artemisia argyi. Next base: position 417,696 of record JARVZY010002803.1, read on the forward strand.
TGACATCAAATATTGCAATGGTTTACTCGAGTCTGAAATTCAGGATAAAAATCACATCATCATTGATTTAAAAGAGAAAGTTAAGCTACTTGAAAAAGGAAAGATGGTTGACACCACGGTGATCGCACCAGGAATGTATAAATTAGACAAAACTGATAAAGGAAAGGTTGTTCAAAATACTAATGTTGATAACTCCACTTCTACAGGACTAGTCTCCCCTAATAGCGTTAGCAGACCCAAGCGACAAAGTAAAAAGAAGAATAGGCTCTGGCAACGTAAGAGAGGATCACTAGAAGCTCAAGGAGTAGAAGATCACCTTAGGAATTTGAATAATACTCATGTTGCATCGGATTTAGATTCTAATCTGGAAAATTCTAATCAAAATCTTAATGTAACGAATGATGTACCTTTAAATGTTTTGAATATTAATGCATCTTGTGTGTTTTGTCATAAAAGTGTTTCATCTGGTGATCATACAAAATGTATAGCTAATTCTCTACTTCATCGTCATAAGAAACGTAGGACAAGCATTCCTTCTAGGCCCACTACTGCCTCTAAGTCTATCTTAGGAAAACCGCCTTCTACGGTTTCTAATGCAGTTGATGTTACCCCCATAGGTGCAGAGAACAAGTCTAGGAATCAGCCAAACACTAGTGAATACACCATTAAGAAAGCTCGAACTAGTTGGAATTGGCAACGTTGGTTACAACACAAACCTGATTTTAAATGGATTCCTAAATTATTGAATACTTGTGCTTCTAACCAACTGGAACCCGCAGTTTCTTTGGGTTCCACCCTTACTTCTGTTCCATCCGTGTCCTCTTCTTGTGATGCAGGTGGTACAGATTGTTCTCTGGATTGTTGATAGCGGATGCACCCGACATATGACAGGCAATCTCAAACTGTTACACAACTTTGTCTCAAAGTTCATTGGTACTGTCAGATTCGGGAATGATCATTACGCTTTAATCATGGGATATGGTGACTTTATCAGTGGGAACATCGAAATAAGCCGTGTTTATTATGTGGAAGGCCTTGGACACAACCTTTTCTCTGTTGGTCAATTCTGTGATGGGGATCTAGAAGTTGCATTTCGTGAGAAAACTTGCTTTGTTCGTGACTTACAAGGAAACGATCTTATGTCTGGCTCCCTTGGCTCCAATCTTTATACAATATCAATGTCAGATATGATTGCAACATCTCCGATATGTCTTCTCTCCAAAGCAGAATCAACTAAATCTTGGTTATGGCACAAACGTCTTTCACACTTGAATTTCAAAACTATGACTGACCTTGCTCGTTATAAACTTGTTGAGGGATTTCCAAGATTCCGCTTTACCAAAGATCACTTATGACCAGCCTGTGAACAAGGTAAAAGTACTCGTGCGCATTTCCCTTCTAAACCTGAACACAATACGAATCATGTTCTACAACTGCTTCATATGGATTTGTGTGGACCGATGCGTGTTCAAAGTATCAACGGTAAACGCTACATACTAGTAATCGTCGATGATTTTTCCAGATGGACTTGGGTTTATTTTCTACGAAGTAAAGATCAGGCTCCTTCAATGATCATCACCTTTCTCACTAAAATTCAAGTTCAGTTACGCAACACGGTCCGAATAGTCAGAACTGACAATGGAACTGAATTCAAGAATCAGACACTTAGGTCTTATTATGAGAAAGTGGGAATTGAATATCAAACATCTATTCCTAGAAGCCCAGAACAGAATGGAGTTGTTGAAAGACGCAACAGGACGTTAGTGGAAGCTGCTAGAACTATGTTGATTAATGCTCAATTACCTGATTACTTGTGGGCTGAAGCTGTTTCAACCGCATGTTATACTCAAAACCGTTGCATGATCACAAAACGTCATCGCAAAACACCATATCAAATTGTTCACAAAAGGAAACCGAACATCGATTACTTTCATGTTTTTGGAGCACTCTGCTATCCGAAAAATGATCGTGATGATTTAGGTAAACTTAAAGCAAAGGCTGACATCGGCGTGTTCGTTGGATATTGTGAAAATTCTAAAGGTTTTCGGATTTGGAATCGTCGTACTAAAGAAATTCAAGAAATCATCCATGCTAATTTTGATGAACTCACCCAGATGGCTTCTGAGCAACATAGCTTAGGAACTGAATTCAACCGTCTTAACTCTCCGGCATCTTCGGCTGAACCATTGCCACTCAACCGCAAAGAATTGGAAACCTTGTTTGCTCCACTGTTTGATGACACAATTGAATACCGTCCTCCTGAGGTCCCACCTAATTCTGCTGCTCAACCTGACAATATTCCAGTACCAGACTCACCTCAACAAACTACTACAAGTGTTGAGAGAAACGGTCCTCCAATTGCATCACCATCTACAGTAGAACAAACTGTTTCTAACTCCCACCATTCAGCTGAAGATCCCACACCACAATCAGTTCCACAACCAGCAGAGCAAGATCCTGATGCGTTCTTTAATCCGTTTGCACCGGCTCCTATTGTTCCTGACATAGCTGAGTCGTCAACACGCAATTTGGATCCTGCTAACATGCGAGATACCTATTAACTACACCCTTCCACACACAAATGGACTCGAGACCATCCACTAGTTCATATTATTGGCCATCCAGATGCACCTGTTATGACAAGACAACGACTTCACACAGATGGAGAAACTTGCATATACGCACTCACAGTTTGTCATGAAGAACCCAAGAACATTAAAGATGCAATGACTTATGACAACTGGATTGAATCTATGCAAGAGGAATTTCAGCAATTCATAAGATTAGAAGTCTGGGAATTAGTTGAAAGACCTGATGGAGTCTTTGTCATTGGGTTAAAATGGATATGGAAGAATAAGCTTGATGCTGAAGGCACTGTCATTCGAAACAAATCACGTCTGGTAGCGAAAGGATACTCTCAACTGGAAGGTCTAGATTTTGCTGAATCCTTTGCTCCAGTGGCTAGACATGAAGCTGTTCGGATCTTTTTGGCCTATGCTGCACACCGGAACATGGTAGTCTTCCAAATGGATGTCAAAACAGCATTTCTTAATGGAGATCTCCTTGAAGAAGTTTATGTTAGCCAACCTGAAGGCTTCGTTGATCCTGAGCGTCCTAATCACGTTTACCGACTCAAAAAGGCACTCTACGGACTCAAGCAAGCCCCACGGGCGTGGTATGACAAACTGTCTACTTTCTTATTGGCCAATAAATTTTCTAAAGGATCAGTGGATCCCACACTATTTACAAAAACCTACGGGGAGGACTTACTTGTTGTTCAAATATATGTCGATGACATCATTTTTGCCTCAACAAAAAGAAGTTACTCTAATGATTTTGCAAAATTAATGAAAGATAATTTTGAAATGTCCATGATGGGTGAACTTTCGTTCTTTCTAGGAATTCAAGTTCATCAATCACCCCGTGGAATTTTTATAAATCAGTCTAAATATGCTCTTGAAATTTTGAAGAAACATGGAATGATGTCTTGTGATACTTATAATACACCAATGGGCTATACCACAAAACTAGATGCTGATTTACATGGGACTCCAGTTGACCCTACCAAATACCGAAGTATGATTGGGTCCCTCATGTATCTCACAGCTAGTAGACCTGATATAGTTTCTGCTGTCTACATGTGCTCTCGCTATCAGTCCAGACCAACTGAAAAACACCTCAGTGAGGTCAAGAGAATCCTTCGATACATAAAGGGAACCATTAACTTGGGGATCTGGTATCCGAAGGATTCTGGCTTTGAACTAATTGCGTTTTCAGATGCTGACCATGCAGGATGTTTAGACACACGCAAAAGTACATCAGGTGGATTACAATTTCTCGGAGACAAACTTGTGTCATGGCAATCTAAGAAGCAGGACTACACTTCACTGTCGTCTACAGAATCTGAATACGTAGCCATGTCTGCTTGTTGTGCTCAAGTCATCTGGATGAGATCACAACTTAAAGAATATGGCTACCTATTCAACAGGATTCCTATCTACTGTGATTCAAAGAGTGCAATTGCTATCTCCTGCAACACTGTACATCATTGCAAATCCAAACACATCGATCTCCGATATCACTTCATCAAAGAGCATGTGGAAAAGGATGGCAGAACACAACGATATTCCTCACGTACCAGTGCCTGAACCCTTACGTGCATGGGAAGACACCTTTCCTGAGAACTACTCCAGAAAGATAGGAAGGAACAATCTGAGAGTCAACTTCAACAAAATCACATGCAATGAGTCTTCTTGCCTTGTTGCAGTAGATGCTCTTATCTATCACCCGTGCAAAGTTCTACTCACCAAATCTGCTGCAGTGGCATGCTTCTACATACATCAGTTTTGGCACACAATCCACTTGGACCTCCTTGAAGAATCCTTTACTTGTATGCTTCACATGAGACAAGTCACGATCGACAAGGATCTTCTCCGTAGTGCTCTTGGACTTCCCGAACTTGAACCTAATGAAGATTATGACCAAGTTCCCAGTGAAGAAGAATTGATAGAATGGCTGAGAGATATTGGGTATGATGAGTTTGAAGGGGTCATGACTAGGCACTCTAAGGTCAATATCAGATTTCTTCCACAGCCTTGGAGAACTCTCTACATCATAATTGCCAAGTCACTATCTGGCAGAGACACAGGCCATGAACACCCTAAGCTCCAACATCTCAAGCTGTTCTGGGCTATTGCTAATGTCAAGAAGGTTGATTATGCCAACATTATCTGGGAAGACATTGTGTGGCACATACACCGCAAGACGACCAATATTCCTTTCGTCCGTTTCACCAAACTTCTCATTGCAAGCTTCATCCATGAATATGATGACATACCTCAAAGACTGAATGATGAGTTTCAGCGCACATACAAGAATGAAGACACGCTTAAGGTCATCAAGAGAATGGATACTAGTACAAGGAAACAAGGAAAGAAACTTCCTGATTGTCTTCTGACTAAGAAGGTTCAAGAATGTAATAACTACAAGTACTACCTTCAAGCTCTTGAAGCAAATAAAGTTGGATTTCTGGACGAAGATGTTCTACCCCCCTTCATGCATAAGAAGGGTAAGAAAGATAGTAAGACTGGGAGCTCCAGCAGTTCCACTCAGTCTAAGAAGAAGAAGGGTACTCCAAAGAGAAGAATTCCTACCAAACAGCCCGCTTCTATTCCCGAACTTGGGTGGTTTCCCCCTCCTCAATCTTCTCCAAAGCCGTCTGACTCTGAACGAACTGAATCCGATGAAGGTCCTCAGTATAGTGAAGCATATGCTAATATTGAGAAAGATGAGAATCTTGATGACATCGACTGGGATAAAGACATTGATGAGTTTGCTGACAATGCTGTATATCCAACATATCTCACTCAAAGACCGTTCACTAAAGAACAGTCACTCTTGGAAGAAGAAAGGATCAGGAGAGCGAAGCTAAAGGAACCCGTAACTGCTGAACCAGAGTCTGTTGGCCTTTCAGCTGAAGAAGAAAATGAAAGGGCTCTCAATATGGGTCTCCTTCACAGCCGAATTGATGCATTCAATGCTGATATGCCTCCACCTCCAGTCTTCTCTCAGACCACCGAAGCTGGCGGATCAAGCAGCATTCCTGAGCCTACCACAGGAATCTCCTCAGACTTAGTTGCTTATGATAATCCCTCAGTAACTCCCACCGATATTGAAATGATTATGGGATAGGAAGAAGAGGAAGATCCTATGGATACCGATGCTCCAAGACTTATGTCTATGGAAGAAATGGAGCTCAGAGAAAGGGCTCAGGAAGAGGAACTGAAAAGAAAACAAGAAGCTGAAGAGGCCAGACTTGAAGAGATTGCTCAAGCTAAACTGGAAGAAACAATCAGAATGGAAGAGAGCAGGAAAGCAGAGGAGGCAGCCAAACTGGCTGAAGAAAAGTTAAAGAAGGAAGAAGAAGCCAGGCTTGCTAAAGAGCTTAAGCTTAAAGCCGAAGCTGATAAACTAGCTGAAGAACAAAGGTTGAAAGAAGAAGCAGCCAGAGTCAAGGAAGTTGTACAACCCGAACCACAGAAAGGAGATGTCAAAGACACTACCACCATTATTGAATCATCACAGTCATCACCTCCTGCATCTGAATCAACACATGACAAATCAATCAAGAAACCGAGCTCCAAAGCCTCTGCTGCATCTAAGTTACTCAAGTCAGCTTTCAAGAGAGTACATGAGAAGAAGAGAAGCAAACTAGAAGATCAGGTTGCTACACTTGCAACTCAGGTTGCTGAACTGACTAAGCTGAACTCGAACGTCAAAGAGCTACAAGATAAGGTTGACATTTTCTTAGCTAAAGACGTAACAGAGAACTTGGAAGCCGCATTAGCAACTCAAGCACAAGAATACATGGCACAACACTTAGTGGCTGAGCTGAAAGAACTGCTAGCACCAATGAGAGAAGAACTCACCAAGTTCGCTGAGCAAGCAGTCAAGAAAGTGATCCGATCAACTACCTTCACTCTTCGTGCCGACAAGTCTACTGCTCCTCTACCGGGACTATCTCTGGATGATTTGGAAGCTCAACTTTTGGACAAGCTGGCAAGCAAACTTACCTTGACACCTGAAGAAGCCAAAGTCCTGGAAGCACTGAAAGATAAACTGACAAAAGAGACTTGCAGCACAGAGGCCGATAAGCTGAAACGTCAAAGAGATGATGAAGACAGGGATCCTAATTCTCAGGCAAAGAAACAGAAACAAGCCGAAGGACCCTCATCTCAGTACAAAACACCGGTAATCCCTCCTACCACAACAACTTCCTCACAACAACCGAAGGCATCAGGTTCTGCTCCCAAAGCACACGACCACTTTGAATACACCGGTGGTGACGACATTCCTATGCCCGATGAAATTCCAGAACCGTCCCCTAAGAAGAAGAAGAAAGATAAGAAAGGAAAGCATCATCAACCCCAACCGGACACCTCATCTAAAGGCACCGAACCAAAGAAACCCAAAACCGTCCTTAACTGGCTAGACCAAGACAATAGTGCCGAATACTCCTGGTTTGAGAAGATGATCAATTCGCAACCACCACTGGAAGACAATCATGAACCTCAAGATGGTCGAACGGTGGAATATGCTCAAATGATTCAGCAAAAGTTTAAGATGAAAAAGATGAATAAGAAAGAGCTGCGAAGAATCAAAAATGATGCTTTCAATCTTCTGAAAGATCGGTCTGCTAACTCAATCGAGCTTGAATACCATCTGGAAAATATTGCTCGAGCTATGTCAAGCAATATTGACTGGATCAATCCTGAATCATATGTTGATCCGGTCACAAAGAAAACCGCACCTTACATTACTGACTGGTCCAAACCACTACCGATGATTGGGAAGCCTAAGGAACCAAAGATCCCGTACAAGTTCTTCTACAACACAGACTTGGAATTTCTGAGACTTGGCAGCAAGATCGAGAAGAAGTACGTTACCTCACTCGCCTTTCTCCCTGCAGCTCGATATCTCAACAATGCCATCGAAGAAGAAGCTTCAGCATTATTTGTCGACAAAATTGTTGAATATGACCGGAATGCACTTTATGGTATTCATCATTGGCCAGACAACCGGGCACAATACTATCGAAGCAGCAGACTTAACCAAACGATGGGCGATGTGACCAGTGATTTGAAGATCGTCTCGATTCAATTCATTTTGACTGTCACTCACTTTGGGTACCCCTTCCTCAGCAAAATCACACTGAAAAGACTTGATGAAAAGGAGTACGATATTTCCGAGTCTGACTTTCCACGACTACGTCTCAACGACATTGAAGACATGTACTTGCTCAAAGTTCAAGGAAAACTCTGTGGCTTGCCCAAAAAGATGCAACTTGCCTTTATCCAAGCTCTACTCATCTTCATCAGGCAAATAGTCATTAGAGAAAGAGTCGAAGATCTTCAGTTAGGAGTGGAAAGTTACCAGAAGAAGCTCAATCTCACCAAACCAAACCTGTTTGACATCCCCGATCTTCAACATCTACCTCAATACTCCCTGATCAGAAAACCATTTGGGTTCACCTACCGCAGCATCAAGGGTCGTAACTGCTTCATGGCTTACGACGAATTACATAAGTTCTGTGATGAGACCTTGAAGTTCGTAAGAGATGGAATCAAAAGCAGATTGGATGACATTGCTCTGGGTAAGTCTAAAAGGTGGAAAACCAATGAGGCCAGGGAAGCTCGCAGATTCATCCTAAGGATTGAGAACAGACTGAGGCGCAGGGATCAGTTTCGGAGGTTGGAAAGCTATGTGGGAGGCAGATCCAAATTTCCGGTGTTGACATTTCAGAGGCCTGATTGGTAGATCATTGTAAGAATTTGATTTGATTTGTCAATACTTTACTTCATAATGGTTTGTGCACGCATAATAGTGTACAACCCGAACTTGTAAAGAAAGGACCCTGAGGTACGCATCAGTGCCTCAATCCTAATATAAGGAGCGAAGGCTTCTTACTTTTGAGTTGAATTAATCAAACATTTATGATTTTTTCATAATTCTGCTCAAAAGGACAAGTATTTCACCTCAATAAGACCTAATCACTTGTTGAGGGGGAGCACTTGTCAAAACAAAATACTTTGCTTAAAATCTAAAAGTTCTTGGTGAATCTCCCCGTAAGACTCAAAAGGCATATTTTAATCTAACAAAATTATCAAAAACATCATTTTATATGCTATTTTTGAGGGGGAGAAAATGAAAAAATGATTAAAATATACGAAGTCAATGCTTAAAAGTTGTATCATGTGCGAGCTAGACTCAGAATGGACCCAGGAATTGACGAGACAATAAATGTTAGTAATATCGAAAAGACTTATCCTTGACGGGTAATAACATCAAGTTAGTTACTAGAGCTAGTTGTCACCTAAAAGCTGACAATGGAACTCTTTAACTAACCACGTAAGCGTGTCTCGAAAAGGATTAGTCTTAGTAGAAATGTACCGTCTCGAGAAACTTTCTGTGGACTTGACCAGGCCGGGTAATAACTTCAATTTAGTTTATCTAGTGATGTAAGCGTGTCTCAAATCGGTCTAGTTCACGGAAAGTGGATCAATTCAAAAGAGCTTGCTCCTCCCGCATGTGCAAATTTATTAAACACATATGAGCAAATGTGCAGGGGAGCCCTTCAAAAGTGTACACAAAACTCTCAAAGTGTTAACCAAAATATTTGATTATCACAAACACTTTGAGAGATTTTCAATCAAAGGTTTCTTGGCTAATGTCGGAGTTATAAGGTGATTAAGATAGGAATATCCGTCCTATGATCCGCCAGAGCCGGAGGGATCTACCCAAGGACATCTCCCATAGGTAGAATTAGAAGTCCTTAGGTATGATACGAAAAAAGGAGAAATGAATGAAAGGGAAAGAAGGAGTTGAAGAATTAAAAAGAAAAGTAAAGAAAAGGGTGAAAACAAATAGCCCTCCAGATGATTCAACCTTAGGGCAGACACCGGGTTCAATACGTATGCTACTGGTTGTTGCTAAGGCGACGCCGGTATTGAAGATTAAGTCGTCATGGACCCAGTGACGCAATGCACTAAACCTTCTTAACCACTCAAGTTCTCTTAAAAGAGCTTGTTTCATTCTCACGGGGAACCTGCGTAATCTATCGACCTATCTCTTAGAGACGGTTGATATTGAAGCAGGAGACTCATCCCCAGTCTCCGCATAAGAAACCTAGGTGTGCACTTATAGAGTCTAGAGCCTTGAGATACATCAAAGATCTCTTAGGAACACTTAGTATTTCTACAACTGGTGTTCTACATCAATGGGCATCAGTTGTAAACTATCGAGTCCTTCGCAGATCTTAGCAATCTGCCGAGAACGTTTATGAGAGGATTACTTATGTATTTCTCAATGATTAAACGGAAATCCTGCCAGGGTCAACATCAAACAGCCCTGACAGCAGGTCACTTTGGTAACCCCACAAGGGTTACGCTTAGTGTTTGCGGTGGTTCCATTACGGTCCACAGTCGTGGAGTGATCCCCAGCGACTCACCCAGTTATTGAGCTACTTAGTAGGTCTCGTAAGCTCCTTCGAGAGTATCTGATATGGGAACGGCCTGGATAAGGATTAGAAGGAGTCTTCACAATATGCTGTTGATGAGTTCTAATTCCTTATCCGTAAGTACCGGTTGTTTTATTGCTAATTGTTTACTCGCAGGTACCTCACTTCCATGATGGTAGATTCCAACATGCTCATACATACATCTAGAAGTCAAAGAAAGCTCCCCCAAAGATCTTATGCAACACAAAGTTCAAAGAAAGATTCTACACCAATAAGAAGAATCTACAAAGTATAAAGACAAAGATCTCAAAGTATGAAAAGGAACTTCTTGTACGTGAAAGTCTAAGTCTAAAGATGTATGAGTATGTTGGAATGGCAGACAACCACCACAGACGCAGGAGTGACGAAAGGCAGACAACTTCATAACACAATCACTACATCATCACCAAAGAACAAAGACAAAGAGCAAAGTATATTCATTATCATTCAACCAATTTTGAAGACGTCTAGAGTTTTACATGTCACAAGTCAACGACAAAGATGAAGACGTCAAGCAACCGTGATGACCGACCCTTAGGGGGAGATTGTTGGGATCATACTTTAGTATTTAGTTAAGTCTCGATCATTACATTTTGTAATAGGTTGCTTAAGTATTGTTTATGATTATTGTTTAGTTAATGGGCAACATGTAAAAGCCCATAAGGCCTTGAAAGCCCACGTATGAAAGGATAAGGGAGGAAGAGAGTGTTGCCCTAGCTCCTCCCTTATAAATAGAAACCTTATGTTACATTTTAGTTTGTTGGTTATTTGATTATCTTAAGGAAACTCTTGCACTCTCACCTTTCATATTGTCTTATAATCAACCAATCTCATTTCTCATCTTATTTCTTTATCAATCATACTTGTGTTTACAAAATGGTGACCTAACACTTGGGTTGTTCAATCATCTTATTTGCTTGATACTTTGCAAATTTGCATTCCCTTGCAAAGTGACAAGTCCTTTGACAATTGAAGCACTCAATTTTGGACTTATCAAATGTTATTCCCTGTTTAGCTTTGAAATTGATGCCTCTACCTGTCTTATTCACAAACTTCTTGATCCTTGCAGTGAGCATCGCAACTTGCCATCTGATATCAATTTCTTCCAATGCATCATCATCTATTTGCAAGACATCCTCTTGATAGGTTACAGGTAGAGATGCTTGTTGAGCAAAGAATGAACATAGAACATCATATGAGGTGGGGGTGTTTGATGGTGATGAAGTGGTAGTGACCATAGTTGTACGTGGAACCTGAGTTTCAGTCACAGTACTTTGGACAGGATAAGCAGCACCTTTATTGGAAGTACTGCTTCTGTTTTCAGAAGATACAAAAGCAATGTTTTGGGGTTTCTGATGTGTGCTTGAACCTGTAGTACCATTAATCTCATGCTCATACACCTTCAGATTGTTGTAGAGATCATCAAAGTCCATTGTGTCTAACCCAGGTTGTCCTCTGATCATAGTAGCAACTACATGCCATGCTGATGGCAAGCTTCTCAAGAACTTTAAATTAGCATCTTCAACTGATGCCTCAGCATCATATAGTTCTAGCATACTCAGAAGATTTTGGAATCTTTTATAAGCAGAATCAAGACCTTCTCTTTCACCAACAGTGAAAGTTTCAAATTGTTGCTTCAACAAGTTCATGTGCATCTTCTTGAAAGCATCATTACCTCCAAACTTTTTCTTAATTGCAGCCCATAGTTGTTTTGCATCCTTGGCATCATGAAACATCAATAAGTGCCCATCAGGAATGGTAGAGAGCAATATGTTGAGAGCTTTGTCTTGATTTCTTTTGGTAGCAGCTGGTATGGTTGGCTTAGGTGGTGTTGGTTGTCCAGGGATCTCCACTGGTTCTTCAATTTGCATATTACCATTGACAATCACATCCTATAGTGCATATTCTCCCTTCTTGATTTCTATGATGGCAATGTACTACCTCATCTTCATGGCCCATAAGTCATATTCTCCCTTCTTGACAATAGGAATTCTAACAGCAGTGATTGATGGAGCAGGTACAGCTTCTGTCGACATCTTGAAGGGTTTGTAGTAGAATCGGTTTAAAGATTTTTCTTCTTAATCAGAGTTTCCAACACAAGCTCTGATACCACTTGTTGGATCGATATACTCTGACCAAACTACTTTGTAGCTTGTAAAGATTTAATAATATTAAGTAAACTCAACACTATTAATATTGAAACACTGTTTGACCTTGTAAAGTATGCGGAATCTACTAACACAAAGCTTAAGAAGAACTTTTATATTAAACCAAACTTGAACCTGCTTTGTTACACAGATTCACTAACAATCCCTAACTATTATCGACTTATAAAGCTCTAAGACTCTTAAAACTTCGACTAAAAACATATATCCCTAATACCATCATAAGGCTCCTTATATAGATAACCTTAAGTCGGTTTACAACATATATATTGAACAACAAGTAATTATCCCTAACTAATTCTAGAATATTCGTTCAATATTACATAATAATCCTTTAATCAATATTGCAATTAAGTCCTTATACTCTTTGAAGTACTTTGAACAATCTTCAATAAACAGCAGTACTTTGACTTTAATCTTCAAGCAACACTTTAACTTTAATCTTCAAGCAGCAGTACTTTGACATAAAGAAGTACCTTGATCTTTTATATCCCAACAAGCATCGATATTGGTGAATATTGGTGGAGTGAATTGTAATGGTTTATAGTCCACTGAAAGGATTATACTAGTGGAATAGTATCGTGTCGTGGAATAGTATCGTGTCGTGGATTCGCAACTGGACGTACGGATGGTATAAACCCCCCATCCCGAAGCAGTATATATCGTGGTGTCTCTCTTTACTCGCCTTATATAATTTGGTTGTGTTGGTAGTTGTTTGGATTGATTATACAACCAGTTGGTTTGCTTTGAGGCTTAAAGTTTTTAAACGTCTCAAAAGCCGAAGAAACCGTATTCACCCCCTCTACGGTTCTACAATTGGTATCAGAGCGGAATACTTAAGTTTTTGAGCGTTAAAGCCTTCCCGAGAAGTCGCTTTAAGTCAAAAAACTTCTTTCCCAAAAATCTAAAATCCTAACTAAGATTTTTGGTAAAGTAGAGTATAGATCCATGGCTCAAGAGAACTATGTTGAGGGGTTCTCTATGCAAAGGCCACATTTGCTAGAAACTAATGGGTTTTATTTTTAGAAAACCCGATTTGAGACCTATGTCATGTCCAAAGATCTTGATTTGTAGGAAATCATCCAAAATGGGAACTTTGAGTTCATGGTGGAAGACTCAGAAACAAATTTGTTGGTGAAAAAGCCACATTTGGATCTTAATTATGATGAGAGGAGAAAGCTTGGTAAGAATGATGAAGCCAAGATGTTGATCTATAATGCACTACCTCGAAAGGAGTTCGAGAGGGTTCATGTTTGCAAGAACGCCAAGGAAATTTGGCACTCCCTCATCATCACTCATCAAGGCAACTCTCAAGTAAAAGATTGCAAGATCGATCTTCTCATACAACAATATGAGAAGTTCTCGATCTCGGATGAAGAAACCAGTGATAATGGTTACACAAGGTTCATTGCTATTATCACTAGTCTCACGGCTCTAGATCCTAGCTTCTATAACAAGAACCATGTGAGAAATTTTCTTTGAGCACTTCCAGTATAGTGGAGGCCAAAGGTGACAGCCATAGAAGAAGCCAAGAATTTTGCAGAACTACCTCTTGACGAGCTCATTGGAAATCTCAAAGTCTATGAGATGATTCTTGAGAATGACAAGGCAAGTACCAAAGACAAGAATGAGAAGGTTAAGTCTTTGGATCTTAAGGCTAAAGTCACTAGTACTCAAGCTAGTGATGATAGTGATAGTCAAGATGATAGCAATGAAGAAGATGACATGAACGACGAAGAATACAATCTCATTGCTAAGAACTTTCGGATGTTCATTAGGAAAGGTGGTAACTTTGGTAGAAGAAATCCGTTTGCAAACCGAGATAATGGTGGAAGGAACAACTTTGGGGGAAACCGAAGTAGTGACAACAAGGTTGGTGAAAGCTCAAGACGCACCCAAGGATGCTATAATTGCAGAGAGAAGGGTCACTTCATCAATGAATGCCCTAAGCTTAGAGTGAACAAGGCATTTGTTGGAGGTGCGTGGAGTGATAGTGAAGATGAAGACCAACCAACAAATGACGCTACGTGCCTTATGGCTCAAGAAAAATTTGAGGTATCTCTAAACTCTTCTTCTTCTAATAACTTAGATATTATCAATTTGCAAAAGGAAAATGAGGAACTAGTTAAGTTTAATGATGATTTTAGAAAAAAACTTTTGAAAAAGTCATTGAAGAAAAAAGTCTTCTTGAACAAGAACGCATTGAGTCTAATAAAAGATTTTATGAACTTGAAAAATAAATAAAGACATTAAGGAATTGCAAAGAGATTGTTGAACCATGTAAAAGATGTGAGAAACTCACACTTGAGGTTGACTCCTTGAATAACAAAGTTTCTAAACTTCAAAAGGAGTCTTTAAGTTTCTCTAGATACAGAAAAAGCACAAATGATTTAGAAGAAATAACAAGTCGCCAAAAGGTGTCTCAAGATAAGGGAGGTCTTGGATTTTTCAAACAAGGAACAACAACTCCCACAAGCCTAACAAAACCAATAACATTTGTAAAGGCTAAAGAAAATGAGGCCCCAAAAATCCCCGAGGCTGACGCGTCAACGCGGCATTAGCGCGCCAGGCCTCTGAGGAAAATTGGATCTTCATCAAACAATGTCATTAAACCAATTACTCCTCAATCTCCTCTTGTAAGTACTTGAGGTAATCAAGCTCCGATTGAAAGAAGAGAAAACCCAAAACAATTTTCTAACTCAAGCTCTCACAATGGACTTGGATACTCACAACCTCGAGTAAATCATAGACCACTTTTGCCTACACCCAATATGAGATCTTCTACCTCATACAACCAAAGACCATCTTTTCAAAATAACCAAAGAAGAAATTTTTCTAACTATGGTCAAAAGTCTTCTCAATACCAATACAACAATTACCGAAGGAGAGACAACTCCTATTCAAACAAAAACATCTTTAGACCTCAAGCATATCATAACTATAGACCAAGTTATCAAATTCAAAATGACAATCAAAACAATCCTTGGTCTGCTTTTTCTAAATTTGGTATTGAGAAATTATGTGTCTTACTTCAAGACCCAAGAATGTTTAACTTGGACACTTTAAATGCTAACCAAAATTGACCCAAGAAACAATGGGTACCAAAGGCATGAGTTGTACTTTTGTTGTAGGTTTGTCTCAAAAGTGATCTACAACCGGATGAGTGGGTAGTGGATAGTGGTTGCGCTAAACACATTACCGGGAATAGAAGATTGTTCACATCATACACGGCGTATAGTGGCAATCATCTCATTTTTGTGAGCGAACTTAACGGCAAAATTTTTGGCAAAGGTAATGTCCTTCATGACTCCATAGAAAGAACCAACGTTGAGCATGTTAGAGGTTTAAACTTTAATTTGACTAGTGTGAGTCAATTAAGTGATGATGATTATGAAGTTAAATTTACTAAGGTAGATTGTACTATTAGTAAAAATGGTGTTGTGTTAGCAAAAGGTCATAGGCGAAATAACTTATATACATGCAATTTGGGTGATAACTCTAAGCAACACATATGTCTTACGTCCATGGTGGACAACTCAATGCTTTGGCATAGGAGGTTAGGTCACGCCAATTTGAGGTTAGTTCAAAACCTAGCTTAAAACGAGCTAGTCCGGAATTTACCAAAGTTGAGCATTGAGAGGCATCATTGTGATACATGTCTAGGGAGTCAAGGACAAACTATTAATAGGAATAAAAAGGAAGTGACAACTAATATGGTTTTAGAGTTGATTCATTTGGATTTTTATGGTCCATCTCCGATCCAAAGTTATGGAGGAAACTTCTACACTTTAATGATTATAGATGATTATTCAAATTACACTTGGATATTATTCTTAGAAAACAAAGATGGAGTCTTGAATAAATTCAACATTTTAAGAAAGAAACCTGAAAACCTACTTGATTGTTCAATTGTCTCAATTAAAACTAATCATAGTAGTGAATTTGATAAAATGCAATATGGAACCTTTTGTGAACAACATGAAATATCTTATAACTTATTGGGCCCGTTCACTTCTCAATCGCTTGAGATTGTTGAAAGAACACATCGTAAGTTAAGAAAGATGAGTCGTGCAATGCTTGACGAGCAATCCATCCCACAAAAGTTTTGGTGTCATGCCCTAGATACTTCATGTTATATCTTTAATAGAGTCCATATAAGAAAGGTCATTAATAAAACTCCATATGAAATACTTAGAAATAGGAAGCTTTCCTTAGAGTATTTTAGAGTATTTGGTTGTAAAGTATTTATACTTAACACCAAAGAATATCTCACCAAATTCGATTCAAAGTCGTATGAAGGTGTGTTCCTAGGATACTCTCAAACTAGTAAAGCATAGATAGTGCTTAACAAGGAAACAATGAGGATTGAAGAATCTCTCAATGTGACCTTTGATGAGAGCATGCCCGAGCCTAAATCATCTTCTTTGGTAGAAGATGATGTGATCAATGAACCTATAGTTCAAGATCAAGAAAGGTCGCCGACATTAGAAGTTAATGTTTCGGATGAAGGGAATCCTAAGGAAGTGAGAGAAGCGAGGGGTCATCCTATACAACAAGTCATTGGTGACTTGAATAAAAGGACACTTAGGTCATAAAACAAACAAGTCTAAGTTTTAGCATGACATTTTTCAAAAATCCAAATTGCTTTGGGATAGGTTTTGATGTTAAAACATGCATCTTAGGAAAACAATCTTTAGGTGCTATTAGAGCTTATGTGTTTACATGATTAAGGCTTATATGGAGGCATGGATGGAAGCCCTAATAAATTTCTTCCAAGAGGAAAGATATGTATCAACTAATTATTCAAACAATGATTGATAATATCTAAGATTCTACATGTCTATACAATGTGCATTGAACAAGAAATTTTGACACAATTTATCTTGCTTAATCTTGATAATATTGATTTTGTCATAACTTCCAAGATTAGATATGATATTCATCACAATTCACACTTGTGTTGAAGATTTTGTATCTAGTTCTACTTGTTCACCTTATGTGATAAATACATGTTGCATGCCTAAATTTTAAGTGAATAATGTTTCATTGCTTATTGTTAGATGCATGGCTTAACAAATTATGGTGCATGCTTAAGAAATAATGGTAGATAGGATGTGTGTTTAGTCTACATATCAACTAAAACACTCATAGTTCTTTGAATAACTCTTCTCATGACCATGTGATCTAACCACATTTACCTTTCCTATATATTCTCTTCTTCTTGATCTTCACAACTTGTACACCTAATGAGGAATCTTAGTACTAATTGTCTTAATACTCGTTGGATAATAGGAGTCATCACCCATATCTAAACCTCACTTTACTATTATTTAAGGATTAGAGATCTTGACTAAGCATTACACCTAAAATATTAATCTAAGTTAAAAATGAATAACCAACCACTTTCTCCGAACTACGTTCTTGACAATTTCATCCTCCAAAGTAGTGACACTAATTCATTGATTATAAAAAATGGAAGTGAAGAAATTGTTAACAACAATGTTGTCCCTCAAGCTCCAACTAAGAGTGATGGGATGGGAAACAGGTGGTTTATACAAAACAACCAACAACAATATTCTAGGATCAACCTTGAAAAACTAATGCAAGATAATGTTTTTAGCAATCCACAAAATGTTCAAGTCACATCACCCCCATCTAGGGGATTTGGTGATGAAGAAGTTTGGGAAAAGATAAGGAAGCCCTTAAGCCCAAAACTTCGTGAAGGAAACTATGCAATTTGTTGCGAAAACACAATTGACATGCTTAATGCTATTAAGGATCATAGAGAAGAAATTTGTAAAATGCTCAAATCTCTCCATGACAGAGTTAAAATGCTACAAGCATTGGCCTCAAACATAACATGCATTGTGCATCAAGAAAGGGGTGTTGACACTTGTGAGGATAATCTTGTAGATCACAAGAAATAGTTTCCTTATAACATGTATTGTTTAAGTGTGTTTGTTAGATGCTTTGTGCGTATTTTGTGTTACTTGGATCTCATGGTAACATGATCTAGTTGTAACTCTAGCTTTCAAGCTTTATAATAATAATAAATGCACTTTCCTCAATCTTGTCATGCTACAAATGGTTATTGGAGTCATATGGGACAAATATATATATATATATATATATATATATATATATATATATATATATATATATATATATATATATATATATATATATATACATAATGTTGTAAACTAACCCATGTTGCAAGTTTCCAAGTGGTAACCTAACCCATTTTGGAACTTTCACATGCGAGGATTTCTTGTTTGTTGCATGTTGTGATTTCTATGTGTAGCTAGGCCATCGCAAAGGTGAGGCTCTTGACCCATGGATCCCCGCCTTGAAACAAGGGGGAGCAACGATCTAGGGGGAGCTATGTTCAAGGGGGAGCGCATTCGGGTGCACATACAAGCTAGCTTATTTATCCCACATGCCCATGTTCGAAACCTGGCTTGATTGGTAGTCCCACCTTTTTGATTCGACAAAAGGGGGAGAAAGAAAGCAAGAGCGTGAAGGCCATTCAATAAATGTTAAAGGCTTCACCGAATTACAAGGCAAAGGTCAAGACGCAAGCTACACCAAGGGCGCGCTATGTCTTCGCTAAGTTTTGTAATTTGGTATGTTTTCGGTTTTTATTTGTCATAATCAAAAAGGGGGAGATTGTTGAGGCAACATGATCAAGATCTCTTCATGTTTTAATGATGACAAATAAAACATCGAAACACATAAAATAACAAACGTTAGCTTAAAATCGCTGGAGCGCATGTCTGCTCCTGGCGCGCTGCCCGCACGTCAACGCGTGGGTGACGCACCAGGACACTATATGGTTCCGGGCGAATTTTGAAAGTCGGTTTTCCCCTTACCCGACAAATGTGGATCTTTCGATACAGGTATGAATATGTTATGTGCTTAATTGAGAACACTCGAAACGAGTTTCGAGACATGAGAGATCCTACTTTTAAAACACCCGTTCACGGGAAAATGCCAACTCATGTTTTCTAACTATCACCTCTAACCAAGGCTTTTCTAAACTTTGGGAGCTTATATACGGGAAAAATATATATACATAATGTTGTGAACTAACCCATGTTGCAAGTTTCCAAGTGGTAACCTAACCCATTTTGGAACTTTCACATGTGAGGATTTCTTATTTGTTGCATGTTGTGATTTCTATGTGTAGCTAGGCACCGCAAAGGTGAGGCTCTTGACCCATGGATCCCCGGCTTGAAACAAGGGGGAGCAACGATCTAGGGGGAGCTATGTTCAAGAGGGAGCACATTCGGGTGCACATACAAGCTAGCTTATTTATCCCACAGGCCCAAGTTGGAAACCTGGATTGATTGGTAGTCCCACCTTTTTGATTCGACAAAAGGGGGAGAAAGAAAGCAAGAGCGTGAAGGCCATTCAAGAAATGTTAAACGCTTCACCAAATTACATGGAAACGGTCAAGACGTAAGCTACACCAAAGGCGCGCTATGTCTTCGCTAAGTTTTGTAATTTTATTTGCTTTCGGTTTTTATTTGTCATCATCAAAAAGGGGGAGATTGTTGAGGCAACATGATCAAGATCTCTTCATGTTTTAATGATGACAAATAAGACATCTAAACACATAAAATAACAAACGTTAGCTTAAAATCGCTAGAGCGCATGTCTGCTCCTGGCGCGCTGCCCGCACGTCAATCCGTGGGTGACGCGCCAGGACACTGTATGGTTCTGGGCGAATTTTGAAAGTCGGCTTTCCACTTACCCAACAAATGTGGATCTTTTGATACATGTATGAATATGTTATGTGCTTAATTGAAAACACTCGAAACGAGTTTCGAGACATGAGAGATCCTACTTTTAGAACACACGTTCACGGGAAAATGCCAACTCATGTTTTCTAACTATTGCCTCTAGCCAAGGCTTTTCTAAACTTAGGGAGCTTATATATTTCACATGACATCGTGTTAAAGCATCCATATGCTTATATCCCGTGCTTACGTCTTCTCTAATTACGTAACGGGTTTACTTCCTTATTGGTAAAACTAAGTCAAAGGTCACTTTGCGTAAACGCATCCCTTCCCACTTAGGTTATGCTTTAAATCAAGGCAAAGCACTTAACTTGTTTGAACCAAGGTATTAGTTGAGAATGTCGAGTCGTGGAAAGTCACGAGATATGAACCTATGGATTCTCGACGTTGTGTTACTTGAACTTATAAGTAACCAATAAATTTCTCGACTTATAATATTAATTGTCTAAACCTTTTTCTTCTAAATGACAATTAGATTACTTTTTAATCTTCTCTTAATCTCATTTCTACAAAGGACAAATACCACCATATCCAATCATATTCAAATAATATATTCTCTTACACAATCTCTTACACTCTTACATATTCCCTTACACACTCTACATCTCAACCGTCCATTCCCTTACAAAACATCTTAACCCTTAATATTCAACACATAGGAATTGTTTCAATTCCAAAGGAGGCTCCCTTTAATCCAAGCAATCCATTTCAAACCAAAACCATATCAACCATCCATCATATTTCTTCCCCCCATGATTTGGAATATTCCACTAGCATATTCTTTCTCCCTCTATATTCCATCACATGTGTTTGATCTTCACCATCTATTTCAAACAAAATCATCTCAACCATTGATTCATTCTTTCCATCCAAGCAAAGGAGGCTCCCTTTGATATCAACCATCCATTTCAAATAAACACATCTCAACCCTTCATTTCTCCCATATGCCAAATAATTTGAAAACCAAAGGAGGCTCCCTTTAATCCTAGCAATCTAATTCAAACCATCTCATCTCAACCCTCCATCTCATTCTTCTCCCAAGCTATAGAATATACCTTGGCATATTCTTTCTCTCTTTTCTATGCCATGTGAGGAATAACACTTCTACCCCTTCTAAATTACCCTATCTACACTTTATACCCTTGGTAATTTGTTTTCACTTTAAACACTTCACAAATGATTTTCAAATTGGCTATTTGAGTTGGTAAACCTTAGATTGATTAATGTTAAGGTTTAGTGTGAAGTACAATTGGGGGTTTAGCAAGGATAGGTATTTATAAGATCCAAACACCCAACACTTGGGAAAAGTTTACAGAAGCCTGGCGCGCTGCCCACGCGCCGGCCTTGGTAAAATTTCCCAAGTTTGGGTTCTTGGCCTATAAATACCACCCTTGCCTCTTGTATTCCTCACCCCTTACCATTATTCTTTCTCTCTAGATTCTTTCTCTCTAAACACTCTCAAATCTCTATCTCTATCTCAAATCTTGTGTTTTTGATTATCACTCTAACATCTTTGAAAGAACACATCCACATGCAAGGGAAGAATCACAAGAACCTAATCCACTCTTGTGATTGTGTCGAGTGTCTTCTTATCTATACCCTTACTAATACAATCGAGTCTCTAGGTTAGGTTAGGGCTTGGTTGAACAAACATATATTCATTGATTCAATTGTTTGTAAGGGAAGTCTTGTGTCTTGGTGACCAAGCCTGGATCATTGGGGATCTAGTTGGGGTTTGATACTTCCGAAGGGAAGTCTTAGTAGTGGTCTTAGTGGCCCTTAGGTGAAGTCGAATCACGAGATACTTTTGGGTGGTTTCCGAGGGCGGAATACCGTTGGGGAGTAACTCCTTTTTTATGAGTGTCACACCCCCAAAATACTTGTTTTAGCAACGGAATGGAATACCTAGGGATGACTGCCATAGCATCACAGTTACAGTTATATTGAACGACCTAAAGTGTCGTTTAGAAAATACCTTGTTTGATCATTAAAACATTCAGAGTTTACATAATATAGATCCCAAAAGGTGTTGCAATTTATGAAAAACAATTCCAACAAGATCAAACGTTTCATAAGTGCATGAAATAAAAGTGAGACGCGTCGACTCCGCGACTCCATGTAGGTCCAAATGCATGCCACGTGAGCTACCTTAATTACCTGAAAATACATTGCTAAAATGGCCAACAATAATGTTGGTGAGATCCATAGGTTTATAAAATGAAATGTTTTGCGGTAACATCAAGTATAAAGTGCATGACAAAATGTCACATAATTAATAAAATCGTACATTAGCCCTTAAGCTCATGACCCCGAAGCTAGACTGATGAAGTATATGCCCCTCCAGAGTGTTTTGCCAAACACTCTAATATGACAGACATGAGATGCATCCGTTTGACTGTTGGTATAACTACCACAGATGGAGGCGTCACCCTCAGTAGATCTATCCACTCACTCTCGCTTAATTGCAAACTAACGGTTCATGATAATAAATAGGGGACTTTAACAAGGTAGCTAGATAACTTAAGCAATGTACATATGTTTTGTTACTTAGGCCCGTATAAAAATGATGTTGCAATGTATTCTCCCCCGTGGGATTTGAAATCGAAATATTGAATTGAAAATGGGGCTATGAAAACTCACCTGAAGTGATGGTACAATGATGATGAAATTATCTGGACAACAAGGAGCGAACACTAGCTGCAACCTAATATGAATGAATATGATCTACTTTAGATCATGAGATGATGTAATGAATGTACATACACATGATGTCTATACCACTCGTAACTTGAAAATAATGATTACTGTTGAAGTATAATATTTTCCATAACTTGGGAAAAATATGTTTAACTAGACTTGCAAAACTAGCCGTAATATATTGTACATAAAATGTTAGTGTTTAACTCATCGCCTCGAAATCCTTGAAATGACATCTAATAGTCGTGTAAATAAACTTTTGGTCATACGTGCTTCAATGGGTAAGAATTACAGCCCTTCAATGTTGTTACTAGGAAATATAGTTTTTAGTACGTTAGAAAATTATTTCTAATAGTGGCAGTCAATTATAATAGAGTTTGTTGGTTTTGAAACGTGTATATCTTCGTTGTTATAAGTTCATTTCCTTCGTTCTTTATATCCGCGGATTCGTATTAACATATACTAATATATTTTTGATAGTTCGGCTCCTCTAGGTTACGTCTAACGCCTCGTTTTGTCCGTTGAATGTCGTCCTACAGCAAGTATATTTTCAGAAAATAGTTTTTCGTCGTTAAACTTGTAAAAATCATATCTCCTTCGTTATAAGGTTATTTTTATCCGTTCTTTTACCCACGGCTTCATTTTTGAAATTATTTTCTAAAACCTTGGTCAAAAATTACCCCTGAGTCCCTGAGTTTTCTGGGTTTGGTGTTTTGGGACAGTAGGTTTGTAGATATGTTTAAAAATCCTTTCTAGGGTTTCAAACTAGTTTCAAATCCAACCAAATCACTTTCAATCACCACCAAACTAATTTATTCTTACCATAAACCTTCTTAGGGTTTAATGGGTTCCTAAACTTCATCCATCAAGTTAATCTACCAAGGATTTACCTATTATCCAATTCTAGGGCTTAAAAGATATAAAGTTTTAATAGAGTGGTATAAACTAGCATATGCATGTAGATCTTGTATAAAAATCATATGAACATTGTAAGAACTTGGTAAAATTGTAAAAATGAGTTTTGTATACTTACTTGAAAGATTAGTGAGATTTGGGATATGAAAACCTATAAAACCTTGAGTTTTTCTTTCAAAACCCTAACAAGGAGTACTAGATGAGCTTGATTATCACTTGATCTTGGAAAATTGATGAAGATTGCTTCTTGTTTGTTGTTTGGCCGAGCATACCTAAGAGAGAAAAGAGAGAATTGTTTTCTTGCTTGAATTTTGTAAAATCAGAAAATATCTAGTATAAAATGGATGTATATTATCTTTTAGACAACAAGTACAAATATTAATGAGAGTTAGTATTGAAATTCAAGATTGTAAGTGATTGGAAAGGGGGTGGGGCGGAAAAGGAGGGGGGAAGGAGATTTGTGTAAGATTTTGGTGGACTTTGTGTATTATTATTTGTATATTAATAGTTTTAGGGGATATCGGGTACCAAGTTTGCTAGAAATAAAATTTAACTGTACCAAATAGAATATAACAATGTTGTAAAAATTATAAAATTACATTCCGGATGGGAATCGGGTGTTAAAATAATTGTCGTGTTGAAATATCGTAATCCGACGAAATTATTAAAGCATATCGTAAAATATAGCAACGGGTCTCAAAACACCGGGTAAATTAATAATATAATTTTTATATCGTTATAATGAGTATGAAAATACGTTAGGATCATAGTCGGGAGCGTCGGACATGTAAGTCACATTATTGATCGCATGTTAACGTTTATTTAAAAATAACCATACGTAAACATCAAATATACCAAAAATGTTAATTTGAATATCCTACGAGTGGAATAATATGCAAATGCTATTGCGTTGATATGCAGACTATTTCTAGTCCGTATGATGTGTCCCTTACTGATGATGCATGAATTCGCAGCTAAACCAACCCAGTTACGCGAATTTAAATACCCGTAAACTAACTTTACGATGAAATGACTGATGCACATGAATAGTGTATTCCCTCCGAAAATGAATAGTGTCATGTAATTAGTGAAATTTTTGAACGCTTCTCGGAATCTCAAACTGACACAAAAAATTATGAATAGTAAAATGATGAATAGTGATCGGTGAATAGCAAATGATGAATAGTAAATTGTTGAGTTTTGGAAAATGACCGAAAATTGTGAATTGTGACAGTGAGCATCGATATTGGTGAATATTTGGTGGAGTGAATTGTAACGGTTTGTAGTCCTCCGAAAGGATTATACTAGTGGAATAGTATCGTGTCGTGGATTCGCAACTGGACGAACGGATGGTATAAACCCCCCATCCCGAACCAATATATATCGTGGTGTCTCTCTTTACTCGCTTTATATACTTTAGTTGTGTTTGTAGTTGTTTGGATTGATTATACAACCACTTGGTTTTCTTTGAGGCTTAAAGTTTTTAAACGTCTCAAAAGCCGAAGAAACCGTATTCACCCCCTCCCTCTACGGTTCTACAGTGAAGGATAGCAAGTACGTTTCCCTTTAGTCTTAGACACCCTCTTACCACTTAGAGGGAAGAATATGTGAGGAACGAGAGAATAGTCAAGACTAATTCCCTTGTCATTTGGTAGAATAGGTGAGATGGCTCTAAAGAGGCGGGTGAGAAGTATCCCGTATAGGAGAGCGGTTGTTCCAGAAAAAGGTATATCGGCCATTCTTTTGGCCATGTAGTGAGCCAAATTGAACGGTTGGCCATTAGAGATACTGATGAGTCTCGTATTTTACATATTTTTACCCCCGATATTATGTGAAATATTTGATAAATAACCATGTTATTAGGACTTTTGGTACTTAATATGAAAACATATGTGCAGGACAATAGTTTGGAGGAAAGTATGAGAAACGCACTATAGAACCTTAAAACTATCAACTTTAACACAAATATGACAAGTATATGAAGTAAAGATGGTGACTTGATATGATATATGTGTGGCGTATAAGATGTAAAAGAGAGTAATAAGATGAAGAGAACTTTTATTAAAAACACAGACAATACATACACAAGCACACACCTCAAATGAGCTTTGAGGTGTTTATATAGTGAGTTACAAGATGCCCTAAAAGGCTTTCTATGGGCTTGGTCTTGGGCTTGGTTTCCTTTTACATTTAAATTCTTACATTAACACATGACATATTAGCTTACCAAGATAAAGGCCCAAACACTATTCCTACCACACGACATACAAGGTTCTTACAATGAGATTGGTCATCACTTTTCTATTACATAATTTTAATGCTAACAATCTCCCCCTTAGGGGTGGTCTTTCGAATGATGCTCCACGTGATTAGGTCTTCCGTGTTCTTTGTCTTGAACTTTGTGTTTTGTTGTAGAATAGTCTTTAGTCATTGTTCCTTCATGCTTTGTGGTCTTTGATGACTGACTTTTCATCATTCTTTGTTCTTTTGTGATGTGGAGCAATCTGCCTTTCGTCACTTCTGCATCAGTGGTGGTTGTTCGCCATTCCAACATGCTCATACATCTTTGGACTTTGATATTCATATGCACGTAGTTCCCTTTCTTTCTCTTTGATCTTTAGTCTTTATACTTTGTAGATTCTTCTTTTTGGCGTAGAATCTTTCTTTGAACTTTGTGTTGTATAGATCTTTGAGGGAGCTTTCTTTAACTTCTAGATGTATGTATGAGCATGCGGAATTTGTCGCCATGGAGATGATGTATAGCTGTAGGTAAACAGTTAGCAATAAATCAACCGGTACTTACAGATAAGGAATTAGAGATCGTCAATAGCATAGTGTGAAGAATCCTTCTAACCCTTACCAAGGCTGTTCCCATTTCGGATACTCTCGAGAAAGCTTACGAGACCTACTAAGTAGATCAACGAATGGGTGAGTCGCTGGGGAGCACTCCACGACTGTAGACCGTTTGAAACCACCGCGAACACTAAGCGTAACCCATAAAGAATTACCGAAGTAACCTGCTGTCAGGGCTGTTTGATGTTGACCCTGGCAAGAATTTCCATTCAATCATTGAGAAACACTTGTGTGAATTCTTTCATAAATGTTCTGGAAGATTGCTAAGATCAGCGTAGAACTCTTAAGTTTACATCTGGTGTCCTTAGTGTTGAACAACCAGTGTAGAATATCATGTGTTCCTATAAGATCTTTTTATGAATCTCGAGGCTCTAGACTCGATAAGTGCACATTAGTTTTCCTATGCGGAGATTAGGGAGAGGTCTCATGCTTCAATATCAACCATCTCTAAGAGACAGGTCGATAGATTACACTGGTTCCCCGTGAGAATGAAACAAGCTCTTTTAAGAGAACTTGAGTGGCTAGAAGGTTAAGTGCAGTGTGTCACTGGGTCCATGACGTCTTTATCTTCAATACCAGTGTCACCTTAGTAACAACCAGTAGCATATGAGTTGAACCCGGTGTCTGCCCTAATGTTGAACATTTGGAGGGCTATTTCTTTTCACCCTTTTTCATAACTTTTCTTTTTAATTCTTCGACCCCTTCTTTCTTCTTTCTCATTTTCTCCTTTTTTTCAATCATACCTAAGGACTTCTAATTCTAATCTATTGGATTTGTCCTTGGGTAGATCCCTCCGGCTCTGGCGGATCATAGGACGGTTTTTCCTAACCTTAGTCACCATATATCTTCATGACTATCTCAAAGTGTTTATGATAATAAAACACATTGTTGTTACCACTTTGAGAGTTTTGATTTCATTTGAAGGACTCCCCCTTCATATGTGCTCATGTATTGTTTAAGAAATTTGCACATGCGGGAGGAGTTTGCACTTTTGAAATAATCCACTTTCAGTGAACATGACCGATTTGAGACACGCTTACGTCACTAGTTAGACTAGCTTGAAGTTATTACCCATCCTGATCAAGTCCAAAGAAAGTCTCTCGATACGGTACATTCTACTCAGACAAGTCCTATTCGAGACACGCTTACATCACTAGTTAAACTAGCTTGAAATTATTACCCATCCAGGACAAGTCTTTTCGATTACTAACATTTTAAGCTTCGTCAATTCATTGGTACTTACTGAGTCGAGCTCTTCTGAGATTCAGTCACAAACTTTAAACATCTTTGATCACATTTTAATCATGTCTTCTCCCCCTCAAAAATAGCATATCGTGATATTTTTGATATCAACTAATTAAGAAAAAGCTTTTTGGAGAGAAAGACAAATTTCATTTTGCATGAATTCGGAACATTTTTGTATTAGTACTCCCCCCTTAATAATAGCTCATTTTAAAATCAATTAAGGGTTTGGAAGGAGTTATCTTGAGCACTCATTTGATAGATTTTGAGAAATCTTTTGAACAATCTTGAAAAAGTGCTCAAGAATTCAGTTTTGAAAATGAGTTTTTGTTTGAAGTCTTTTTCGTTTGTTAAGACTCGAAATTTTTGAAAAAGATTTCGTCCTTGAAAATACGAGTCCTTGATTAGAAATAATCAGAAGTCATCATTAGGGTCCAGGTTTCGTACTGAAGTATACGAAAGCCATTGTGAAGAAACTTTTGAGAAACGTCATGTTTTGGAAAAACATTAAAAGAACTCCCGTTCAAGCATCTGTACATGTCCGTATCAATGTTGAAATACATTTCTAGACACGTACATAATATTGATTTATACGAGAGACATGTCGTGAGAAGAATATTTTTGGATTTTTTGATTTTATATTGTTTTTGTATTTTTTGAAAGTTTCTGTTCTTGTATGTTGTTTTCGTTGGTTTTTCAAAGTTTGTATTTTGTTTTTTTTCAAAAATCTTTACAGTGAAGCGATTTTGAAAACATTTTTCAAGAAGATTCGAGAAGACGTTCTAGCTCCTCAGGAGTTAGGCTTCGCATGCCAATTCGTCGAACTAAATAGTCAAACCATTCTTTTGGAAGGGCTTTAGTAAATAGATCAGCGAGTTGGTTATCAGTCTTAACAAAAAATAATTCAACAGTACCCTCTTCTACGTGCTCTTTGATGAAATGGTAGCAGACTTTGATATGCTTCGTCTTTGAGTGCTGTACGGTATTGCACGAGATGGCTATGGCACTTTTTGAGTCACAATACATAGGTATTCTGTCAAAAGTAAAGCCATAATCTGTGAGTTGTGTCCTCATCCAAAGAACTTGGGCACTAAATGCAGATAGAGACACATACTCGGCTTCGGTATTTTGATAGCGCAGTACAATCCTGTTTCTTTGACGACCAGCTTACTAGCTTTTCACCCAAAAATTGTGCTCCACCAGATGTACTCTTTGCTGAAACTTGATCACCGGCATGGTCGGCATCTGAAAATGCTGTTAGATTAAACCCCGAATCCTTCGGATACCAAAGTCCCATGTTAATGGTGCGTCGTAGGTACCGAAAGATCCGTTTAACCTCTTTGAGGTGAAGTTCGGTAGGCTTTTCCTGAAACCGTGCTAACAAACAAACAACAAATTGAATATCGGGTCGACTAGCAGTTAGGTACATGAGAGAACCAATCTTGCTCCAATATTTCTTCGGATCGATGAGTTTCCCAAACAAATCAGCACCTATTTTTGGTGAAGTGACCATTGGTGTACCAACATAATCACATTTTTCCATTCCATGTTTTTTCAAAATCTCTATTGTATATTTAGCTTGATTGATAAAAATACCATGAGGGGTTTGATGTATTTGTAAACCAAGAAAGAATTTTAGTTCCCCCATCATGGACATTTCAAATTTGCTTTTCATGAGATTTTCAAAATGTTTTGAATGGTTAGGAATGGTTGATCCAAAAATACTGTCGTCCACGTAAATTTGAACGATCAAAATGTCATCTTTGAATTTTTTGGTAAACAAGGTGTCATCAACCGTTCCTTTTGTGAAATTGTTTTTGAGCAAGAAAGATGATAGTTCGTCATACCACGCTCTTGGAGCTTGTTTTAAACCATAAATGGCTTTCTTAAGCTTGTAGACGTAGTCTGGATGATCTTTGTCGATGAATCCCTCTGGCTGACTCACATACACTTCTTCTTTCAGAGTTCCATTCAAGAAAGCTGTCTTAATGTCCATCTGATAGACTGTGATGTTTTTGTGAGCTGCATAGGCTAAGAAAATCCGGACTGCTTCAAGCCTAGCTACAGGCGCGAATGATTCTTCAAAATCTATCCCTTCTTCTTGTGGATAACCTTTAGCCACGAGAAGAGCTTTGTTGCGAATAACAGTCATTTCCTCATCCAGTTTGTTCTTCCACAACCACTTGAGATCAAGAACACGTATATCAAGTGGTCGTTCAACAAGTTCCCAACTTTCATGTAACTGGTATTGAAAAGTTTCTTCCTGCATTGCTTCTATCCAAGGGTTTTCTGCTATTGCTTCCTGAATGTTCTTTTGTTCTTTGATGCTGATTGAGCAAATGTAAATGCAAAATTCGAGATCGGTGGCATGTTGTCTCCTCGTTTGAACTGGCTTTGACGGTTCACCAATAACGTGTTCTTTTGCATGGTCTTTTGTCCATTGGAACGTAGAAGGGTACCTTGGATTTAACGAGTGTCTGTTAGATGGTTCTTGTAACCTTGAAGAAGATTCAGCAGAGTCTGTTGCAAATGGGTTTTCAAATACTTCTTCTTCTTCTAAAGCAACATTGTTTGAATTATTTGTTGGTTCTTCTTGAAAATTTATGTTTTGGTTTTGCTCATCAACACTTGGTTGAACAGTTTCAATAACTGGATTTACTGGAGTAGATGTAGATGATGTTGAGGTAGTTGGTGCTTCAGCTTCGATTGGTGGTAGTTGATGGTTTTGAGCGGGTGCAGTGGAATGTTGTGGAGATGCATTTGTCGAAGTTCCACCATAGTACTCATCATACATTAACTCGAAGAAATTTTCCAGTTCTTGTTCTGAAGGTGTTTCCGTGTTTGTTGATTGAGCTCCTTGAGGTACGAGTCCTGAATTGATGTGCCCATAAGTCTGCTGGTTTGGTGTGGGTCCTAATCTGGATTGATTAGAAGCCATTGGATTAAGCGCGGGTTCTAGAGCGAGTCTGTCAGAAGCCATTTGTGAAATCTCGTCAAACTTCACATTCATCGTCTCCATTATCATTTTTGTTCTTCTATTATATACCTTGAATGCCCTCAAGTTTTCTGAATATCCAATGAAGATTCCAATATCACCCTTAGCTTTTAACTTTCCTAGATCTTCTCTGTCATTTGTCAGATAGTACAAAGCGCCAAACACGTGAAGATAAGAGATGTCAGGTTTACGGTTGTTCACTAGCTCATATGGGGTTTTATTGAATCTTGGATGTACTAGGGATCGGTTTTGAGTGAAACAAGCTGTAGCAACAGCATCAGCCCATAAGAATAGTGGTGCACTAGAATAAATTAGCATTGTGCGAGCAGCTTCCACAAGAGTTCGGTTTCTTCTTTCAACTACCCCATTCTGGTGTGGAGTTCTAACAACTGATGTTTGGTGTGTGATTCCAACATCTTCAAAGTAGGTTCTTAACTCCTGATTTGTAAATTCTGTGCCATTATCTGTTCTTACAATCCTTACTAGAGCTTGAAGTAGAATTTGGATACGCTTCAGAAAGGTGATGATGGTACCAGGTGCTTCGTCTTCTGACCTCAGAAACTTTACCCATGTATATCTTGAATAATCATCAACAATAACAAGAATATACTTCTTTCCATTAATGCTTTCAACTCTCATTGGGCCACATAAGTCCATGTGCAACATATGTAACCTTGCATCCGAACTAGGTACGGTTTTGGGTTTATATGATGCTCTTTTGCTTTTTCCTTGTTCGCATGATGGACATAGATGATCCTTGGTGTATTTGAATTTAGGAAGTCTGGTGACGATGTTGTCTTTGGCTAATTTGTTGATCGTGTCGAAATTGAGATGGGATAATCTTCTATGCCACAGCCAGAACTTAGTTTCGGTTGCCGTTGTCATAAGACAAATTGGTGATGTAGAAGCCATTTCGTTGATGTCGATAGCATACAAGTTTGTACCACGATTACCAGTTAAGAGATCATCACCAACCAAATTTCTAATAAAAACCGTGTTTCTCCTGAATGCAACTTCTAAATCTGCATCACAAAACTACCCAACTAAAAACAAATTGTGTCCCAACCCTTCGACGTAATAAACTCGAGTGATTAAAAAATTCCCAAACCGAAGATCTCCATAACTCTGAATAGCTGCTACATGATCATTTCTAAAGTGTATAGTTCCCATGAATTTCCAGATGAAATTGATCAGCAACTTTAAATTCCCGGTCATGTGCTTGGAGCAACCCGAGTCGACGATCCAAAGACATATTTCGATAACCTTCCAAGAACAGAAGAGTTTGTATTTGGAAACCATTTTAAATTTTGTTCCATGGGGTTAGGAGTAAATTTCGAATCACACACATCAAAGGTTGCTACATGTTTATTTTGAACAACTTCCAATTTGCCATTCTGAAGAATGAACTCTCAACCCGTTGGTATCCACATACAAAACTTAAGGTAGTTCCTAGGCATTCGACTACTAGTGGTAGATCTAAAGCGTGCAACTAATATTTCTATAGATCTAGATCTAGCACTAGTTCCCTTTGGAACATACTTCTGTTTAGGCGTAACATTCACATTCTTAGAAACACATTCATGCTGAGCATCATTAATTAAACATTTCTTGCATATTCAACAAACAGAGTCATTACATGCATTAGAACCAGTACTTTCGACATTACATTCAGATGAATCATGTTTCTTATTACAAAGCGATAAATTCCTATGGTGTTCTTCTACTTCTTCAACTTTATTCTTGCTACTACTCGTAGAGGCAGACGAGACTCTATTGTTCCTTGTATTGCTCCTAGGCTTTAGTCTGCTGCCCCTAGAGGTGCTTTCTAATCCTGTAGAAGGTAAGGCACACGCGTTAGGATTTATATTGTTGTCCTTTTTAGCATTACTAGAGTCTTTAGAATTATCCTTTTTGCACACATTTGTCTTAGATGTTGAGGCAGACGCACTAGTGGGACTAATCCTAAAAAGGCCAGGTGCTATCACTTTTGGTGTTTCGGTAACCACTTTTCCTTTATCAATCTTATCATTTTCACATTGCTTAGGCAAGGGTGTTGGAGTGATTGGTTTTGTCAAATCCTTTTTCTCATCGACTTTAGGAGCAAACCGTGAAATTGACATTTTTGGTTTGTTAACCGTGTTTGAAACATTTGACTTCTCCGAAGTCGATGGTTTTGCAAAATTAGTTTCCTCACCCTTCCCTTTTTGACTTTCAAGCGAAGCCCTCAAAAGATCATTTTACTCTTTCATGTTCTTGAAGGCACGCTCATACGACAGTTTGTCATACTTACATTCTTCTCTTTTTCGATCGAGTTTTTTAAAATATGACACATTTTCTTTTTCAAGCTTTATAAGAGCATTTTCATATTTTGAAACAAGTTCGGAGGTCTCAGCTCTCAGTCGTTCATCATCTTGAACATAATATGTTTGTAAAATGATGGACATAATATTAGTAGTCATAACGGCTTCGAATAAAGAATCATTTAGGTTTTCCAAAACATTGATTTACTCAAAAGATTAATTAGCCTTCTTTATCAGGGATTTGTGATCTATGACAAAGTCAGCTGTTTCTTTCAAAAATGCTTGTTCAAAATGAATTACACGAGCCTGAATGTTATTAACTTGAGGAGCAACTTCACCTTCAAGAATCTTTTTAAGCTGTAAATGAACCGTGGAATTCCAGTTGATCTCATTAAGTCTCGTTTTAGATTCTAAAGTCATTTTAAGTTGCCCAGCTCTGGTTTTAATATCATCAAGATATCCCCTAGCAGCACTTGTGTTAAAAGTGTTGTTTGAGGAAATCTGTTCCATGTTAGAAATTGATTTGGAAGCAACTACTTTCTTAGAAAACATTTTTGAGAATGGTCATTTTGTGGAAAACACTGATGGTTCTTTTTATGGAACAAAAGTAATTCCTGAAAGTTTGTTCAATTTGTTGTAATCAATGGGTTTTAAATCCTTTTGTTTCATTTTAGTAATGCTCTCTTTGACAAGTTCCATCGTTTCCATAGAATCCCGAACGACGGGTGGATCATGTTTGGTGTAAATCACATTACCATTATACATAACATTCTGTTTTTGCTGAGCTTTCTTGAGATTACAAGGATTTTTGTTACCATGAGCCATTTTATTTTTTGTATGGTAAATCAGATTAGCTTGATTTGAAATCATTTTCATTGTTGTTGTTGAATAACATGTTGTTGTTGCTGTGGGTAGAACTGTTGTTGGTAGACCGGTGTTGGTTAGTGAATGTATGATGCTTGCATGTAGTTGTGAGTGGAAGATGATGATCTCCAGGGTCTAGTACTTGTCTTGGTTTGAAGGGTCCTTCCACAATGGATTTGATAAGAAGCTTTCCATTTGGTTTTCTCTTAAGATAGCGCATCATACGAATAGCCCACTGTGAGTAACCACCCTTTGACAGCATGGGAGATTGGTTTTCAGCACCGGCTGCATGAATGTCTTGCTGAGTTTCCATTCATAAATGATAAAGTTGATCTTGGATCGATTCAACGAAGTAGCAGTTGTGTTTATTGTAAGTTGGTGCAAGTTTTTATGGTGAAAATTTTGATCTGAAACCTTAAAACCTTAATAACTTTCGTACGGAGTGGAATTGGGCCTCGAAGCTTGGCTTGAATGATCTTTAGGTACTTCAACGTGTCCTTCTTCTCGGTCTTATGGTCATTTTGACAGCAAATTTGTCGAAAACGGAGTTACGGTTCAAAAGTTATGGTCGTTTGAAGTTTGGTTGTCAAAAGTCAAATTCTTATGCATAAACCCTGAACTTATGCGTAAACAGTGAATCTTATGCTTAACTTTAAATCTTATGGTTAACTTAGAATCTTACGCATAACTTGGATGTTATGCGTAAGCTTAAGGTTATGCGTAAAGAGTAAGGTTAAGCGTAAACACAATGTTTATGCGTAAACTTGTACTTTATGCGTAAGCTATAACTTATGCGTAAGATATGGTTTATGCGTAAGGTTAAAGAACTAAACAAATCTCTCCAACTTGTCCAAGCTTGAAAGATATCCCGTGTTGAAGTATTCCACTAACTTGTCCAAGCTAGGAAAGTACTGAGTAACCTTCTGCGTAGATCTTATGCGTTGAATCCCACCTTTTGCGTAAAATCCAATGTTAGGCGTAGAACTTATGCAAAAACTTCCATCTTACGCGTAAGAATCCAATCTTAGGCGTAGACTCCAAATTTTTGCATAGAAACAGACTTTTGCGTAGGATCTTAAGCGTAGGAACTCAACTTAGGCGTAGGAAATGAATCTTATGCGTAGGAAGAGGTTTTTCTGCTTAAACTTAAGCGTAGGATTCCATCTTATGCGTAGAAAATGGGTTTTTTGCAAAAACTCACGCGTAAAAGTACCAAAAAGTACAATTTCTAGCTAAGAACTTGGTAGTGCTTGTCCTTTTTACGCGTAAGATGACCCAAACAGCTAAAAATCCAATTTTTTCAACCAAAAACACTTTTTACACTTGTTTCTTTTGATCA
The DNA here is from genome assembly GCA_030686995.1 of Artemisia argyi. NCBI lineage: Eukaryota > Viridiplantae > Streptophyta > Magnoliopsida > Asterales > Asteraceae > Artemisia > Artemisia argyi. Next base: position 452,922 of record JARVZY010002803.1, read on the forward strand.
AATCTTTCCCAAAACACTTAGAAACACTAAAACTTCAATAAAAACAACAACTTTGACACTAAAACTCGTAAAAATCAAAGCTTTATAAAGAAAAAGTCCACATCTATAAGAAAAAACGCAACTTTTTAACAGAAAACTTGGTAAAAACGATTTTCCCACACTCGTAAATCATTGTTAGGCGAATAATACCACTTGTAGGACCTTAAAACTATCAACTTTAACACAAATATGACAAGTATATGAACTAAAGATGGTGACTTGATATGATATACGTGTGGCGTATAAGATGTAAAAGAGAGTAATAAGATGAAGAGAACTTTTATTAAAAATACACACAATACACACAAAAGCACACACCTCAAATGAGCTTTGAGGTGTTTATATAGTGAGTTACAAGATGCCCTAAAAGGCTTTCCATGGGCTTGGTCTTGGGCTTGGTATCCTTTTACATTTAAATGCTTACATTACTTAACACATGACATATTAGCTTACCAAGACCAAGGCCCAAACACTATTCCCGCCACACGACATACAAGGTTCTTACAATGAGATTGACCATCACTTTTCTATTACATAATTTTAATGCTAACACGCACGAAAAAGATGACTTTATGGACATATAAGGAAAAAGACATAGTTTGGACTAAAGCACGCCGCTTATAAGGAGAAAGAGTGCCGCTTACGGGTGTCCTTGGTCAACTATATATACACGAGTCAAACATGAAGAGCGCCAATTATATATTATAATAGCGCCGGTTACGCGAAACAAAGCTCGCAAGTTTTACACCAAATGCTCGGTGTACTTCACATGATAGTTATATCTTCTACATTAATAAGCTACTTCAATGATGAGACCGATCATTTGCTTTTATTAACTGATCAGGGCCATGCTAGGGTTCCATTTACACTATAAATAGAGGCACAATTCGAGTCACTAACACACACCTAAACAAAGAAACACACTTGATCATTAGAAGAAGTTTAGTAGTGGTTTGCAGCAAAACCACTAGCTAAAGCCGGAGAAACACTTGGAGAACGCAGTTGGAACATGGACACATTTGGAAAACTCGGTATAATAACAACATCACTTGTTTACATAGTTTACTTTTACATTAATATGGAGTAGTACTCTTATGTTTGTTAGAGGCATCTTTTCCATGATTTGAATCGTATATGTATTATGACTATTGAAATCTATCTTTTATGTATTTGATATATTATGGTTTAGACTCCTATCATATGTCTTGATTGGTCATTATAATTGTTTACAGGTCGAAAGATGCAATTATATTGATTATATTATGAATCGTCAGTCTATAATGAGTCATTGCTATACTTATGAGAATTAGATAGTAAAGCATATGATAACCTCAACCATAACATGTTTAAGGCCTGGCCTCACGTCTAGCAACTTGGTTAGGAGAAATGCATACTTGATACTTCATGCTTGGACCATACTTTATGCACTTTATGTTTCTAGGATCATAGGCCGAAAGGAGATTATTTTACATCAAGGAGATATATTAGTTTACATGATCATCAATCATGTTTTGCTTTTATGCTTTGTCCAAGTATTGTCTATGATACACATGCTCAATCATCTTATGTGCTATGCCTTTAACAAACATACTTTTAATATAAATTGGGAAAACATGTCAAAAATCTTAAATCCAACAAAAACGGTTTTAGTGATAAGTGACAATCATTGGAATCTAATTTTGTTATTAGCTAACTATAAGAACAATCACCTCTCTTGGGACGACCTGGTATTACCTCAAACCTTTACTATAAACGGGGTTATACTTTACCCATGTGTTTTATGAATTAAGGAAACCGTAAAATTAGTCTTATAAATTTAAAGCTTTTTAAACACATCAAAGTTTTTGGCACCGTTGCCAGGGAGGTTAGATTTGATCATATTGTTAGTTTTATGCATTTTGCAAAAGGAAAAAATTACTTAAGTATTGTTAAAGTTTTGAAAAATTTCGTTTCTGAGACACAAAGAGCGCCGGTTTTTCAGTTAAAACCGCCGATCAAATGATACAGTAAAAGAACAGTTGGATTTGATTTCACAAAACCCCAAAAACTATCTTGTTTAATGCTTTTTACAGAATTCGAGCACATAGGACTCATGTTTCTTGTGTTTTTACTATCTGAATTAATGCATGAGTATATAATGCACATTAAAATAAAAAATACAAAAGCATTTTGTTTTTACTTTTTAATTATTTTCTTGCAAATGTTTTACCGGATTGCTTTAATGAATGAAATGATTATTGCAATATGTTTTCAATTATTATCTGAATTATGGAAGATTATATATCTTATGAAGAATTGTTAAAACCCAGAAACACGCCGGTTTTATAGCTAAACCCGCCGAACTTCTGGAGAATTTCAAATAAAACGGCTACAAAGTCACGTAACCGCCGTACTTTTATTAAAACTCGACGAACTTTTCTGCAAAAATCTTTACAAAAGACTTATTCCTTTTCCATGATGAGTAAACAGATGCATATCTTGGCATATATCAGTTATATGAGGTTACTGGAGTATGATTATGTGCTTATAACTTATTTGACTCACCTGCTAATGTTTTGTCTGATGTTATGTTGATATACATTAGAAATGGAGAAAAAATCAAAATTAGGACCAGTGAATGATGAGAAAAACCAAGTGGAAAACAAGGATACTTGGCAAGGAGAAATTACTTTTGAGGTTACAGCTGATAACAAGGAAGATGAACAAAGGGTTCATATGTTCAAAAGAATGGAGACTGAGGGATGCTACATGAAGTTCATTATTCCATGCTTTATTGAGAACAATTATGCTCATGATGCTGTGGCTGATTTGGATTACAGCAGGAACTTACTTTCAAAGGAATTGATGAAGAGACTAAAAGTTAGCGTTGAGGAAAAGGAGGATGGTAGAAAGGAGGTTACTAAGAGATTACTAGTGCAAATGAATAGGGATATTTTCTTTAATTCGATGTTAACCCCAGTGATAATGAATGGGAGCATAGAGTGATCTTAGGAAGAGATTTTCTGGAACAAACCAATAGAAACATTGACTTTTCCAAAGGTTTACTTACCCTTCACCCTGACACTAATGTACTCGGAAAGAGTTTTTGGAGAATGAACCTTTATGCCCCTGAAATGAATGAAAAAACAAAGGTATTTTTACTTCACAGGAATGGAAATGGAAGTGGAGTTTGGGAAAAATATATAACACCATGCTATATTGAGGGATTGTTTGCTTCAAATGGAATTCTAGATCTTGACCAAGATAAGAGTTTCATTTCTCAAGAATATGTGGTCAAGCTTAATCTGGAATATGAGGTCTTAGAGAATGGGGATAAGAAAATTGATAATATGTTATTTTTAAAACTGGTAGGAGAAACTATGCGAGATTACATTGAAAAAACCAAAAGCTATGAGCTGGAGTTCTATGTTAACCCTGAAGAAGATGATGTAGAACCTGATGTGATATTAGGAAGAGCTTTAATGAAACATACTAGAAGCATAGTCAACTATCAGTATAGAGAAATCACCCTTTGGGCAGAAGTTAATGAGGAAGGAGAAGTTGGTCCTAATAAGGAAGAAATTCCAACAACATCCGATACTTCTCTTGACACTAAAAGGAAGCCATCTAGTTCCTACAAGCTGGGTGACATCATGTCACCAGAGCATTTTTCTACCTGAAACACCAAAGTAACACCCAAAAATGGAGTTGAAACAATGCTCCTTTCTTAAAACTTTTATTTCTATGTTATTTTACAAATTTTGAATAAGTTGTATCTCAAGCTTATGCTTGATGAGTATGCCTCTGATAAAGAGATGAATGAACAACCTTTGTGTATATTTATTTGCTTTTGTTTGTTAGTTTATTACTTATCTATCTCTGGAAGATCAAAGCACGCTGTAAAAAATTGCAGAAATTAATCTCTGCTCTTTTAATAAAGATCACCAAATTTTTAACGTGGGAAGCCTTTATAACTTAAAAACCAAACATTTTGACCTTACGTGCTAAAAGAGAAAAACACCAAAATTCACACACACAAAATAAAACCGACGATCTTCCTGAACAAACTAAAAATTTTCAAAGTCAAAAATCAATATCAAGACAATGAGAGTAAGTTTACACTTGTCTTGATCTTTGAAAAATTTTATTAGGGTTTTAATTAACTTAGGGTTTGATGTTTTTGAATTTTAGATGTTTTATGCTTAATTTTAGGTTTCTTTACATGATTTTTTAGTTTGCCCCTTGGTTAGTTATAGAATTATGATCATTTTGATTTTTAGGAATTTTATATGCCCTAATGTGAACAATTGCCATGTTAGAGGATATAAACATTTAGGGAGAGAATACATGATTAAGGAAGCGATATAAACATTTAGGAAGATATTTTGATCATGAATGCATAAATTTCTGAGTCTAAGATGCTTAACTGTTATTCTTACATGAATAATTTGATACTTGAGACTACTTTTGAGATGATAGAGACCATATAAGGATAGAATTTTGATGCCTTAATAAGATAAGATGGTTCTTGGATATAGAACAAAGGATTTAAGTGTAGAGCATAAAAATCGCCGGTCTTGTAGGCCAAGACCGTGGATCTTTTATTAAAAACCGCAAAACATTTTCGTAAGTTTGAAAATTTTGTCACGTAATCGCAGGTTTTATTCTTAAAATCGCCATTTTTTTAGAAATAATTGAACACAATTTACTTGAAAATTGCTTAAATGATTACACATTGGATGTCTGTGTTTTCTAACAAATAATGTTGCTTGTTTATGAATGTTTGAGTAGAATATACAAGGGAAAAGCTCTATGGTAGCATCCAAAACTAGGGGAGCAATTAAAAACCCCAAGAGAGAACCTGAAGATCACCCTAATTTGTTATGGAGGGGTGCTAATAAACAGCAAAAGAAAATTTTCAACACTATCCTGAATCGGTTATACTTCAGGAGTATAGATGTACCTAAGGCATTAAACTGGACAACTTTGAAGATTCTTGGTTGTGATAAGATTATGAATGATGTGCTAATGGTAAGGAAGGTGATAGGGGATGAGTTTGTGACATCCCAGATGCGGAGAAGAGCAGTTGAAATCAGGGAGCAAATTTATAGTGAATGGTGTTTGGAATTCTTTAGCTCCTTGAGAGTTAAGCATGATATTTCTGATTAGGAAGCTCTAATTGGGACCTTTATGAAATTCAGACTTGGGGGAGTTGAAAGGAGAATAACTTTGTTGAGTTTGGAAAGCTGTTAGGATTGTACACTGAAGAGGAGCTGAAGAGTGAAAAGTTGGAAAGATTGGTGGTTGAAGGAGGAAAAACAGGGGAGTTTTATGGAAATAAGTTTTGGACTGAGATAAGTGGAGAGGATGTGAGAGTTTATGGAAGGAAAAGGGTGTGGAAAATTATGGACCTTGTGTTGCAGATTCTGCACAAAATTTTAGTGAAATCTGTTTTCCACAGAGAGTATTTTGTGCAATATGTGCTAGACCCTGATCTTTACATAATGTATGTATATGTGAGAGACAAGGACCTGAGTGGGTTGAATTTCACATGGTTGATAGCCCTACATTTGTGTTATCAAGCTGTGACTGCTAGAGGTACAAGGATTTCCTGTGGACAATTCTGTGTAGGTCTGTGGAAATGAAGAACTTTGGCTATTTGAGGGATGATGAGACTGGGATGATCAAGGGACTTCCGGAAGCTATGGAAGTGGAGCCCTTATGCATATTGGAGAATGAAGAGCAGGAATGAAAAACCTGTCGGGGTTGCTGGATAACACGGCATAGTTCTGTGTGTTGATGACCAGTCTGTTGGTCTTAATTTGAAAACAATTCTGAAACGTGTTTTAAACAATTTATGGTCTGTATGCGGGTACCTCTGTTGGTACCTAGTCACTAAACAATTTGAAACTCTTGCACCACCACCACCACGATGGGCACAATGGTTGCCAAAACTTGAAACTATTTGATCAAACTTATTTATGATTATTAAAATCTAATGTAATGTGTTGTGACACATTACAAAATTTTGTGAAAATTTGTTTGTTGAATGATGTATGAATACACGATATGAAAGAATGATCCAAAAGGTGGACAAAAACTTGGAGATTCCTCGGGCAAATACAAAAACATACCCGGGAAGTACCGTTATCCTTTATTCATTTTTCCTGTTATACTTTATTTTTAATTCTAAAGCATTAGGGACAATGCTTAACTTAAGTATTGGGGGGGGGGGGGGGGGAAGATAACTCAAAAATTAAATTAAAACTTATGCTAAAACATGAAAAATTTTAAACTGATTAGAACAAAGTTGCATTAAAAGCGCCGCTTTTGGCAAAAGATTGTCGTGGTTATAATGAAAGACCGATGCACATTCTAGTAATGTACGCCGATTAAGGGGGTATAATAAAATTGAAAATAACTAAAGATTTTAAAGAAAATGTATCCGAGACAATCATAAGAAGTCTGAATCGGGATTAATGACATTATTTGCGCATTTCATGACCATTACCACTATAAATGTGAGGAATTCGAGCCTATATCGACATATACCTTTTGATGCTTGATTTCTTTGTTTATGAGTGTGCCGATAATTTATGTGATTCTAGAACTTGTATTAGAAATCATTATGAGACCGCAGTGAGATCACATTTGTGTGATATAAGTATTTTTTTAAATGATAAGAGGCAAAAAATAGGAATTAAACAAAAAATAAGCCATCCGTTTCCTAATAAAAAATTAACCATTTAGCACTCACTTTTAGTGCTATTATCCACTATGTAAACCCATCTGAGCCTTAGCACAACAAAAATATTTTGCTTAGTCGGGAATATGAGAATTTGAATATATATATATAAGGAAAAGTATGGTTGCATACCAATTACGATGAGTATGAAGAGTGTACGATTTATGTTTGTTATAATTTGATTAAAAAAAAGAGGGAAAGAATAAAGAGAATAAAGATTTCCCAACTTAAGTTTTACACGAAATACTTCCCAGGTCTAATCCATACCTATTAACCCTTTAACCGAATGAAAGTCCTCTTTGATATTGATACTTGGTGCTTACACCATGTCGGTGCAGTTTTGTTTCTTTTTACAAGCATATGGTAAATCTATAAGTTATGACTGAGCTATAAAAGTGAATCACAAAAATAATAATAATAATAATAATAAAAAAAAAAAAAAAAAAAAAACTATTTCTTTGAGTGCTTGAGTGGATTGAAATATATATACACTTTCATGAGGAACATGTCATATTATTCTTGGATGTCTTGGATATACATAAATATATTTGAAACTTATACGAGACTTGATTTTTAAAAGACAATTTTTATATGCTTGAGGGCAAGCATTGGTTTAAGTATGGGGAAATTTGATGAGTCTCGTATTATACATATTTTTACCCCCGATATTATGTGAAATATATGATAAATAACCATGTTATTAGGACTTTTGGTACTTAATATGAAAATATATGTGCAGGACAATAGTTTGGAGGAAAGTACGAGAAACGCATGAAAAAGATGAATTTATGGACATATAAGGAAAAAGACATAGCTTGGACTAAAGCACGCCGCTTATAAGGAGAAAGAGCGCCGCTTACGGGTGTCCTTGGTCAAATATATATACACAAGTCAAACATGAAGAACGCCGATTATGTATTATAAAAGCGCCGAGTACGCGAAACAAAGCTCGCCGGTTTTACACCAAATGCTTAGCGTACATCACATGACAGTTATATCTTCTACATTAATAAGCTGCTTCAATGATGAGACCGATCATTTGCTTGTATTAACTGATCATGGCCATGCTAGGGTTCCATTTACATTATAAATAGAGGCACAATTCGTGACTATAACACACACCTCAACAAAGAAACATACTTGATCATTAGAAGAAGTTTAGTAGTGGTTTGCACCAAAACCACTAGCTAAAGCTGGAGAAACACTTGGAGAACGCAGTTGGAACGTAGACACATTTGGAAAACTCGGTATAATAAAAACATCACTTGTTTACTTAGTTTACTTTTACATGAATATGGAGTAGTACTCTTATGTTTGTTAGAGTCATCTTTGCCATGATTTGAACCGTATATGTATTATTACTATTGAATCTATCTTTTATGTATTTGATATATTATGCTTTAGACTCCTATCATATGTCTTGATTGGTCATTATAATTGTTTACAGGTCGAAAGATGCAATTATATTGATTATATTATGAATCGTCTGTCTATAACGAGTCATTGCTATACTTGTGAGAATTGGATAGTAAAGCGTATGATAACCTCAACCATAACATGTTTTAGGCCTGGCCTCACGTCTAGCGACTTTGTTAGGAGAAATGCATACTTGATACTTCATGCTTGGACCATACTTTATGCACTTTATGTATCTAGGATCATAGGTCGAAAGGAGATTCTTTTACATCAAGCAGATATATTAGTTTACATGATCACCAGTCATGTTTTACTTTTATGCTTTGTCCAAGTATTTTCTATATACACATGCTCAGTCATCTTATGTGCTCTGGCATTAACAAACATACTTTTAATATAAATTGGGAAAACATTTCAAAAATCTTAAATCCAACAAAAAAGGTTTTAGTGATAAGTGACAATCATTGGAATCTAATATTGTTATTAGCTAACTATATGAACAAGCACCTCTCTTAGGATGACCTGGTCTTACCTCAAACCTTTACTATAAACGGGGGCTATACTTTACCTATGTGTTTTTAGAATTATCAGATACTAAAGAGTATGTAGCAATGACATGTGTTAACATGATCTCTATTTCCTAAGGAGCTTATGACATTAGCCAGAAGAACTTCTTCCCATTTCTTAAACAGAGGTTTAAGCTCATTGAGTTCCATTCCAAATGGGTCCTTATCGACTTCATTTCCAGAACGATTTTTCCTAGTTTTTGAAGTTCTCACGAAAAGATGTTCACGAATAACTTCCTTACTAACAAGAGGAGTGGCGTAAGTATGATTACGATCAATGGAATCAAGACTTGTTAGTGGCCACTTGACCGTGTAGAGACATTTACCATTATTCGGGATACCGAGAATTTGAGCAAAATCTCTTAAAGGCACGAAATTTTCTTGTTGGGTAGTTTTGAAAACTAAGGATATTGCACCATACTCATTGCTAGAAAGACCAATAGTTGCATAGAATTCTAGAATGAACCTAGGGAAAATTTGTTCATCAATGTCTAGAAGACAATCGAAGTTGATGGTGGCAACGTTTTGTCGAATAGATGTTCCTTCTAGGAAGGATGGATCAATGGTTCTACCTTCATGAACATAGCGTTTTTCTAAACCCTTAAAGATTTTTATTTGATCGAAAGTGAGACCTTTGGTCATATGATGTTTAGGTAGGTACTTAAGATTGTCCTTATGATCGGAGAAGGTTGCGGGAGGAATGATGGTTCCTATAAACAAAAATAGCCCATTTAAGACCAAGTTAGTGACAATTTAAGTTTAATGTTCTAGTGTGTGCCTATATGACAACAATTTGGATGTGCGTTTATCTCGAACTCATTTAAATGCTTAAAGCGTTTTATTATGCAAATTTTTTACTCAAACTAGAGATAACCCAAACTCTCCTAATTCAATGTAGCTTCGATTGAATGTTGTCACAACCCACAATTTCAGGTCATTTTTCCAAACTTCGACATTCTACTATTCACAAATTACTATTCATTGATCACTATTCATCGTTTTACTATTCATCATTTTTGAGGTCAATTTGACATTCCGAGACACATTCAGAAATTTTACTATTCACTTGACACTATTCATTCCCGAGAGGAAATCACTATTCACGTGCATTACTCATGTCGTCGTAAATTTAGTTTACGAGTGTTCAAATTCGCGTAACCGTATTGGTTCAGGAGCGAATTCCTGCATTATTATCAGGGACATTTCATACAGACTAGAAATAGTCTGCACATCATCATTAGCGCACTTGCATGCTATTCCACTCGTAGAATAATTAAATTTATACTTTTGGTACAATTAACGATTTACGTACGTTTATTTTAAATAAACACTAATACGCGAACTATAAATGTGTCTAACATGTCCGACACTCCCGACTATTGTCCCAATATATTTTTATACTCATTTTTATAATATAAAAATTATAATATTAATTTACCCGGTATTTTGGAAATTTATTTATTACGTATCGTACGTTTAACTTAATAACGGCGGTTTTCACCAAAATTAAACGATAATCACCCAAACTCTCCGTACTTGTACCCGGCATATTTTTACAATTTTTACGACTTTATTACGTCCCGAATAACTTCAATAAAATTTATTTCTAACAAACCCGGTACCCGATTAAACCAAAAACTAACTTTACTACATAATACTAATCCTAATCTTTTAATTAAACCCAAGGACAACCCCCCCCCCCCTTTCCCTCCTTTTTGGGCCGGCCAACCCCCCCCCCCCTCCCCCCATGGTCCTAATACATTGCAACTACACCAACCAAATTTATTACCACCTAACTATTGTCTCCTAGGTATAAAATGCACTTTTCATCCATTTTTAATCACAAAAATCATTTTACTAGCACAAGCAATTTTTTTCTCTCATTTTCTCTTAAGGTGAAATCGACCTAGGGTGGTCAAGGATCAAGAACCACAAGTTTTACAAGATCTAGGTATAAACTAGTTCATATAGTCATCCTTGTTGGAGTTTTGAAATAAAAACTCAAGGATTAGTAGGTTTTTATCATCCAAACTCCCTAAACCTTCAAGTAAGTTAACAAACTCATTTTTATGATTTTTACAAGTTATTACCATGTTTATATATATTTCTTACAAGAACTCATGCATATAATGGCTTATACCTCTTTATTTTGTACATATGTAACTTTGAGCCCTAGAAATGGACACATAAGAAACCCTTGTTAGACCTAGTGGATTGATGATGTTTAAGGACCCATGACACCCTAAGAAGGTGTATGGTAGGTTTAGACTAGCTTTGTGGTGTTTGAAAGTGGTTTGATTGAGGTTAGAACTAGCTTGGAGACTTGAAAATGGTTTTTGAAACATTTGAAATACCTACTGTCCCTATTTTCATTTCGTGGGAAAATCAGTAGATGGTGGCCAAGTTTTGACCAAAGATTTAGAAAATACATTCAAAAACGAAACTTTAGGCGAAAGAACGGATTAAAACAAGCTTATAACGAAGGAGATATGATTTTTGCAAATTTAACGACGAAAACTATTTTTACAAAAACTGCTTGCTGTTTGGCAGATTTCAATGAGTAAAAAGAGGTGTTAAACGTAACCTCAAGGAGCCGAGTTATCAAAAATATACTAGTATATACAAAGACGAATCCGTGGACATAAAGAACAAGGAAAACGAGCTTAAAACGACCAAGTTATACCCATTTTAACATCGTCAAACTATATATATATATATATATATATATATATATATATATATATATATATATATATATATATATATATATGGACACAAATAAAAATAATAACTTACGCGCTAAATGGTGTATTTTCTCGAAACGTTACTAAGGGCTATATTTTTAACAAAATGAATACGTATGACCCAAGAGGATACTTATAAGACTTAACGACATTCTTTCAAGGTTTTCGACACAAGGAATTTAACGCTAACATTTTCGTACGAGTTAATATGACAAGTTATATACTTCTATATATGGACATATTTTTCCTAAGTATGGAAACTATTTTAATATGACGATAACTAGTATTTCCAATTTACGAGTGGTATGAGCATCATGTGCATGTGCATTCATTTCATTACGGCTTGATCTTAATTAGATCGCGATTATCCATTTAGGTTGCGGCTAGTGTGCGCGCCTCATTGTCCCGACTACTTTTACCTCATTGCACCATCTTTGTACCATCACTTCGAGGTGAGTCTTCATAGCCCCGTTTTAATTACTTATTTGATTTTAAATCCCACGGGGGAGAATACATTGCACAATTATTTTTGTACATGCCCAAGTATTACAAATTCCATACATTGCTTAAGTTGCCTTATTACCACGTCTTGACAAGTCCCCTTTTATTATCATGGACCGTTAATTTCTAGTACTAAGCGGGAGTGAGTGGATAGATCTATCGAGGGTGACGCCTCCATTCGCGTTGGGTTGCTCCAACGGGACGAATGCATTTCATGTCTTAACGAATTGAGTGTCTGGTAAACACTCTGGTGGGGCATTACTAAGTCTAGCTTCGGGGTCATGAGCTTAAGAGACAATGTAGCTTTTTGACATTCTTGTCAGTTTACTTATTACTTGTGGCTTATGTACTTACGATTTACTTACAAACCTATGATTATTCACCAACTTTATGTTGACCGTTTTTCGCAATGTATTTCTCAGGTAACTAAGGCATATTCTCATGGCATGCATGGAGTCATTTTGTGTAACAAGGATGATATGGCTCATTCGGACTTTCTTGCACTTATGTTGAAACGTCGTTTGATTGTACTAAACTTGTTTCCGTAAACTTTTCCAACTTTTGGGACCTATGTCTTTATAACTCTGAATATTTGAATGAATCAAACGACTTATTTTTAAAACGACACTTTAGGTCGTTCAATATATCCTGGTTGTGTGCTATGATCCGTTACACCCTCAGGTATTCAATTCCGCTGCCATTCAGGTATTTTGGGGGTGTGACAGATTGGTACCAGAGCTAAGGTTATAGCGAACTAGGTTGCATCATGGACCCTAGACTATAACCACACCATCATAGCATATCATCATTTCAGCATAGTGCATATTTACTTATTTTAGTGATTCCATTTTACGAGTTATTTATTGTCATTTCACCTTGATTATCACAGAGTCATGTCTTCGAATCTCGACACTGTCATACTTTACACTATATCAGACTCTGATGATGAGGGCTCTGTGTCCTCCACTGCTGTTTCACCACTTGTTTCTCCTACACCTGAGTTGCCACTCTTGGCGTCAGATGATGATACCGAACCTTTCGAGGAGGAGGAGACGGCTCCTACTCCCCATGTCCATCCTACTGTACCCACTGACATACCATCACCTACTACTACTATCCATTCAGAGCCGAGACTTATGTTTCCTAGGGATAAGACTATCCAGACTGCTAGGAAGAGTGTTCGTTATGCTACATCTACTTATAGGAGTCTCCCTAGTCCTACTGTGCCTACACCACCACCACCAGCCATACCCATTACTACTCCTGTACCTACCTCACTCTTGCCACTCAGGAAGCGTGCAAGGCTTACCACCCCAGATTCACCCATTACCGAGACTGCTGACCTTTCACCACCACCAGTATACCACATAGGTGAGAGCTCGAGAGCGGCTGCAGCTAGGGATCCTACAGCCGTTACACTAGAGGATCAGTTTGATGCTCAGCAGGAGCAAGTCGATAGTTTGGGGTATAGAGTTGATGAGATTATTACCACTCGACTTGAGGCTGTAGAGGAGCAGGTTGAGGATTTGATTCAGGGTAGAGTTGGTATTGATGTGTCTTACCATGGACTCGAGGCACGACAGTTGAGGCACCAGGAGGAGATTGAGCTACTTAGGGATGAGCTACCTGAGATTCGAGATAGAGCTCAGGCGACACAGGAGACTCAGTGGGAGCAGGTAGACCAGTTGACATTGCTTCGAGAGAGGTTGGTCATTTTGGAGCGCAGGGATGCTTCTTTTCAGTTACGAGTCCAACACTTAGAGGAGATCGTGGTTGCGATGGATCGTGAGATTCGCCGCTTGAGGGGAGAGCCTGGACCATCTAGAGCACCTGGAGGAGCCTAGACGTAGACTGGTATTATATTAGCTTTTACTATTTTCCTAGTCCCGGGATGTGGGACATAGTTCAAGAACTTGTAGTCTTTTGGTTGTTGTACAAACAAATATATCAAGTGCGACTCTACTATGTTGGAAATGTTGTGCTATATATTATATCGGTCCATGTAGGCCGAAATTTTCATGTATTATATTCACGTGTTGTGATTATATTTATGATGTTTCGTGGTTGCTCTTTATTATTATCGCATTGTACAGATTGTGGTTGTATTCGTACATGTCGTGGTTGTATTTATACTTGTTGTGGTTGTATATATATATATACATGTTGTGGGTGTACATCTTTGGTTCGATGACTATTTCTATTATGATTTTTCTCATGGTTATGTCCATTGTGATTTATCAGAAATAGGCACCAAGGAAGAGTAAGACTGCACCAGAAACACCCGCTATGACTCAAGCCGCTATCCGCAAGTTGGTCAGGGATAGTATTGCAGAAGCTCTGGAGATTGAGAGAGCTGAGGTTGCTGCTAGGGCTGCTGAGACTGCTTCTAATACAGGAACAGTTGAACCAACTGCTACTAGGCATGAATGTACATGGAAATATTTCAAGATTAGTGATCCTATCAAATTTAAGGGCACTGAAGGAGCGGTTGCTTTAATCCGCTGGTTTGAAAAGACTGAGAATGTATTTCTCATGTGCGGATGCCCGGACGTCAGCAAGGTAAAATTTGCTACAGGTATGCTTCTTGATGAAGCTATGTCTTGGTGGAATTCGTATGCTCAGCCGATTGGTATGGAAAATGCTTACAAGCTTACTTGGGAGGAATTCAAGAAACTGATGACAAAGAAGTTTTGCCCTCGTACCGAGGTGCAAAAGATGGAAACAGAATTTTATGAGCTTGTGACTAAAGGTGATGACATCGAGACCTACTTCAGAAGGTTTCAAGAGTTGGCTGCACTATGTCCAACTATGGTTCCCGATGATGAGAAAAAGATGGAAAACTTTGTTGGTGGATTGCCTGAAAGTGTTCGAGGAGATGTGATTTCTTTTGATCCGCAATCAATGGAAGAGGCTATTCGTATAACTCAGAAACTCATGGTCCAAGTGGTAAAAGGAAAATCTGCTGTCAACAACAATAACCGTTCAAACAACACCAACTACACCAACACTCGGAACAACAACAACTATAACAACAATCGGAACCGCAATTATCCCAATAACCGAAACAACAATTCAAACAATAACAACAACAACAAGAGAAGGTTTGACTACAACCAAGGTGGAAACGCTGTTCAGCCGCCACCTAAGAGGCAAGAAGTGGCAAAGGCTTATGCTGCAGGGCCGACTGAAAGGAAAGGATATGAGGGTAATTTACCCAAGTGTGAGAGGTGTCAGAAGCATCATAACCCAGGACGTTGCCCGGATCTATGTGGCAACTGCAAGAAGGTTGGTCATCACATCAAAGATTGCAAGAGTCCAAACTTTGGTGGCAATCAGAAACCACCGGTAACATGTTTTGGCTGTGGAGAACTTGGACACTTTAAGAATGAGTGCCCAAAGAAGAAGAATCAAGGAACTGGAAATCAAAATGGAATGGCTCGAGGAAGAGCTTATGTTATGGGAGGAGACGATGTCAAAGAAGACCCGAATGTTGTTGCGGGTACGTTCCTCGTTAATAATCGTTATGCATCCATTTTATTTGATTCAGGAGCGGATAGAAGTTTTGTTTCTATTGCATTTGCACCTTTACTTAATATAGAACCGACCCCATTAGACATTTCCTATATCGTTGAACTAGCCGATGGGTCTTTAGTTAACACCAACACCATTGTCCGTGGTTGCACCATAAATTTCCTAAACCATCCATTCAATATAGACCTTATGCCCGTAGAACTTGGAAGTTTCGACGTTGTTATCGGTATGGATTGGTTATCTCGGCATCGAGCGAGAATTATTTGTGATGAGAAAGTTGTTCACCTTCCTTATAACGGTGAAACTTTGGTTGTTCGCGGAGAGCGAAGTGGAACTAGACTCAGTATTATATCGTGCATTAAAACCGAGAAGTACATAAAGAAGGGTTGTTATGCATTCTTGGCTCACATCACGGAGAAGAAGTCGGATGAGAAACGACTTGAAGATGTGCCAATTGTTAAGGAATTTCAAGAGGTTTTTCCGGAAGAATTGCCAGGACTTCCGCCTACACGCCGAGTTGAGTTTCAAATTGAATTAGTGCCAGGAGCTGCACCAATTGCACGAGCACCGTATAGACTTGCACCTTCGGAAATGCAAGAATTGTCGAATCAATTACAAGAACTTTTGGACAAAGGATTCATTAGACCGAGTTCCTCGTCTTGGGGAGCGCCGGTTTTGTTTGTGAAGAAGAAGGACGGAACTTTCAGAATGTGCATCGACTATCGTGAGCTGAACAAGTTAACGGTGAAGAACCGTTATCCACTCCCCAGAATTGACGACTTGTTCGATCAGTTACAAGGTTCTAGTTTTTATTCCAAGATTGATTTAAGATCCGGTTACCATCAACTTAAAGTTCGGGAAGAGGATATCCCGAAGACGGCATTTAGAACACGCTATGGTCATTATGAATTTCAAGTAATGCCTTTTGGATTAACCAACGCACCTGCGGTATTTATGGATCTCATGAATAGGGTGTGTAAACCGTATCTCGATAAGTTTGTGATCGTATTCATTGACGATATCTTGATTTATTCCAAGAGTAAGGAAGATCACGAAGAACACCTCAGAACAATACTGGAACTACTCAAGAAGGAGCAATTGTATGCCAAATTTTCTAAGTGTGATTTCTGGATACGAAGAGTTCAATTTCTTGGCCATGTTATTGATAGCCAAGGTTTACAAGTCGACCCAGCAAAGATCGAGGCAGTTAAGGATTGGGCTACGCCCAAGTCTCCTACGGAAATTCGTCAATTTCTAGGACTTGCTGGATATTACAGAAGATTTATTGAAGGGTTTTCTAAGATAGCGAAGTCGTTGACAAAGCTGACACAAAAGAATGAAAAGTACGAGTGGGGAGAAAAACAAGAGTCCGCATTTCAATTATTGAAACAAAAGCTTTGTAGCGCACCGATTTTGTCACTACCTGAAGGTATTGAGAACTTCGTGGTATATTGCGATGCTTCGCATCAAGGACTTGGAGCTGTGCTAATGCAAAACGAGAAGGTGATAGCTTATGCATCTAGACAGCTTAAGATTCACGAGAAGAATTACACTACGCACGACTTGGAGTTGGGTGCGGTAGCTTTTGCACTCAAGATTTGGAGACACTACCTTTATGGTACCAAGTGCGTAATTTTTACCGACCACAAGAGCTTACAACATATACTCGATCAGAAGGAACTTAACATGAGACAACGTCGTTGGCTAGAATTGTTGAGTGATTACGATTGTAAAATCCGATATCACCCAGGAAAAGCAAATGTTGTAGCAGATGCACTTAGCCGAAAAGAACGACTCAAACCTTTGAGAGTTAGGTCATTGGGAATGACTATCATTTCGCCACTACCATCAAAAATTCTAGAAGCTCAGATTGAGGCTCTCAAGGAAGAAAATCGACCACACGAGAAAATTTATGGTATGCCAGAAAGCGAAAATGGCTTTGTAAAGAGATCAGATGGAGTGTTATGCTTCAAGGACCGAAGTTGGATACCACTCTATGGTGGAGTGCGAGAATTGATTTTGCATGAATCACATAAGTCGAAGTACTCTATTCATCCAGGTTCTGATAAGATGTATCAAGATCTCAAAAAGCTTTATTGGTGGCCGAACATGAAAGCAGAAATTGCTACGTATGTCAGCAAATGTCTTACTTGTGCTAAAGTGAAAGCCGAGTACCAGAAACCGTCAGGGTTACTTCAACAACCAGAGATTCCACAATGGAAGTGGGAACGTATTGCTATGGACTTTGTCACTAAACTTCCTAAGACGTCAGGAGGTTTCGATGCTATTTGGGTAATTGTTGATCGACTTACCAAATCAGCACATTTCATACCCATTAGAGAGACTTATTCTATGGAACAACTTGCTAGACTTTATGTCAAGGAAATAGTCTCAAGACACGGTGCACCAGTTTCCATCATTTCCGACAGAGATAGTCATTTTACTTCAAACTTTTGGCGGTCATTGCAAGATTCTTTTGGATCTAAGTTAGACATGAGCACTGCTTACCATCCTCAGACCGATGGTCAGAGCGAGAGAACTATTCAGACACTTGAGGACATGCTTAGAGCATGTATGATTGACTTTGGAAATGGTTGGGCTAACCATTTGCCGTTGATCGAGTTTTCCTACAACAACAGCTACCATTCGAGCATTAAGGCTGCACCATTCGAGGCACTTTATGGTCGTAAGTGTCGATCTCCAATTTGTTGGGCCGAAGTCGGTGAAGTACAATGTACTGGCCCGGAGATGGTACAAGAGACAACAGAAAAGATAATTCAGATTCGAGAGAGACTCAAAACTGCTAGAAGTCGACAGAAAAGCTACGCTGATGTTCGACGCAAACCATTGGAATTTCAGGTCGGAGACAAAGTCATGTTGAAAGTCTCGCCTTGGAAGGGCGTAATACGATTTGGAAAACGCGGGAAGTTGAACCCGAGATACATTGGGCCATTCAAGATCCTGGAAAGGATTGGTCCGATTGCTTATAAGCTTGAACTTCCATCAGAACTTAGCAACGTACACAACACGTTTCATGTTTCGAACCTCAAGAAATGTCTTTCGGACGAGTCTGCCATTATACCATTAGAAGAAATACAACTCGATGACAAGCTTAACTTTGTGGAAGAACCAGTTGAAATAATGGATCGCGAGATCAAACAGTTGAAACAAAGTCGAATTCCGATCGTGAAGGTTCGCTGGAATTCTCGAAGAGGACCCGAGTTTACTTGGGAACGAGAAGACCAAATACGACGCAAGTATCCACAACTTTTCACCGAGCCTATTACCGAGACCAACACTAACTGAATTCAGGGACTGAATTCCTTTTTGGATGGGCGACTATCACAACCCACAATTTCAGGTCATTTTTCCAAACTTCGACATTCTACTATTCACAAATTACTATTCATTGATCACTATTCATCGTTTTACTATTCATCATTTTTGAGGTCAATTTGACATTCCGAGACACATTCAGAAATTTTACTATTCACTTGACACTATTCATTCCCGAGAGGAAATCACTATTCACGTGCATTACTCATGTCGTCGTAAATTTAGTTTACGAGTGTTCAAATTCGCGTAACCGTATTGGTTCAGGAGCGAATTCCTGCATTATTATCAGGGACATTTCATACAGACTAGAAATAGTCTGCACATCATCATTAGGGCACTTACATGCTATTCCACTCGTAGAATAATTAAATTTATACTTTTGGTACAATTAACGATTTACGTACGTTTATTTTAAATAAACACTAATACGCGAACTATAAATGTGTCTAACATGTCCGACACTCCCGACTATTGTCCCAATATATTTTTATACTCATTTTTATAATATAAAAATTATAATATTAATTTACCCGGTATTTTGAAAATTTATTTATTACGTATCGTACGTTTAACTTAATAACGACGGTTTTCACCAAAATTAAACGATAATCACCCAAACTCTCCGTACTTGTACCCGGCATATTTTTACAATTTTTACGACTTTATTACGTCCCGAATAACTTCAATAAAATTTATTTCTAACAAACCCGGTACCCGATTAAACCAAAAACTAACTTTACTACATAATACTAATCCTAATCTTTTAATTAAACCCAAGGACAACCCCCCCCCCCCCTTTCCCTCCTTTTTGGGCCGGCCAACCCCCACCCCCCCCCCCCCCCCATGGTCCTAATACATTGCAACTACACCAACCAAATTTATTACCACCTAACTATTGTCTCCTAGGTATAAAATGCACTTTTCATCCATTTTTAATCACAAAAATCATTTTACTAGCACAAGCAATTTTTTTCTCTCATTTTCTCTTAAGGTGAAATCGACCTAGGGTGGTCAAGGATCAAGAACCACAAGTTTTACAAGATCTAGGTATAAACTAGTTCATATAGTCATCCTTGTTGGAGTTTTGAAATAAAAACTCAAGGATTAGTAGGTTTTTATCATCCAAACTCCCTAAACCTTCAAGTAAGTTAACAAACTCATTTTTATGATTTTTACAAGTTATTACCATGTTTATATATATTTCTTACAAGAACTCATGCATATAATGGCTTATACCACTTTATTTTGTACATATATAACTTTGAGCCCTAGAAATGGACACATAAGAAACCCTTGTTAGACCTAGTGGATTGATGATGTTTAAGGACCCATGACACCCTAAGAAGGTGTATGGTAGGTTTAGACTAGCTTTGTGGTGTTTGAAAGTGGTTTGATTGAGGTTAGAACTAGCTTGGAGACTTGAAAATGGTTTTTGAAACATTTGAAATACCTACTGTCCCTATTTTCATTTCGTGGGAAAATCAGTAGATGGTGGCCAAGTTTTGACCAAAGATTTAGAAAATACATTCAAAAACGAAACTTTAGGCGAAAGAACGGATTAAAACAAGCTTATAACGAAGGAGATATGATTTTTGCAAATTTAACGACGAAAACTATTTTTACAAAAACTGCTTGCTGTTTGGCAGATTTCAATGAGTAAAAAGAGGTGTTAAACGTAACCTCAAGGAGCCGAGTTATCAAAAATATACTAGTATATACAAAGACGAATCCGTGGACATAAAGAACAAGGAAAACGAGCTTAAAACGACCAAGTTATACCCATTTTAACATCGTCAAACTATATATATATATATATATATATATATATATATATATATATATATATATATATATATGGACACAAATAAAAATAATAACTTACGCGCTAAATGGTGTATTTTCTCGAAACGTTACTAAGGGCTATATTTTTAACAAAATGAATACGTATGACCCAAGAGGATACTTATAAGACTTAACGACATTCTTTCAAGGTTTTCGACACAAGGAATTTAACGCTAACATTTTCGTACGAGTTAATATGACAAGTTATATACTTCTATATATGGACATATTTTTCCTAAGTATGGAAACTATTTTAATATGACGATAACTAGTATTTCCAATTTACGAGTGGTATGAGCATCATGTGCATGTGCATTCATTTCATTATGGCTTGATCTTAATTAGATCGCGATTATCCATTTAGGTTGCGGCTAGTGTGCGCGCCTCATTGTCCCGACTACTTTTACCTCATTGCACCATCTTTGTACCATCACTTCGAGGTGAGTCTTCATAGCCCCGTTTTAATTACTTATTTGATTTTAAATCCCACGGGGGAGAATACATTGCACAATTATTTTTGTACATGCCCAAGTATTACAAATTCCATACATTGCTTAAGTTGCCTTATTACCACGTCTTGACAAGTCCCCTTTTATTATCATGGACCGTCAATTTCTAGTACTAAGCGGGAGTGAGTGGATAGATCTATCGAGGGTGACGCCTCCATTCACGTTGGGTTGCTCCAACGGGACGAATGCATTTCATGTCTTAACGAATTGAGTGTCTGGTAAACACTCTGGTGGGGCATTACTAAGTCTAGCTTCGGGGTCATGAGCTTAAGAGACAATGTAGCTTTTTGACATTCTTGTCGGTTTACTTATTACTTGTGGCTTATGTACTTATGATTTACTTACAAACCTATGATTATTCACCAACTTTATGTTGACCGTTTTTCGCAATGTATTTCTCAGGTAACTAAGGCATATTCTCATGGCATGCATGGAGTCATTTTGTGTAACAAGGATGATATGGCTCATTCGGACTTTCTTGCACTTATGTTGAAACGTCGTTTGATTGTACTAAACTTGTTTCTGTAAACTTTTCCAACTTTTGGGACCTATGTCTTTATAACTCTGAATATTTGAATGAATCAAACGACTTATTTTTAAAACGACACTTTAGGTCGTTCAATATATCCTGGTTGTGTTCTATGATCCGTTACACCCTCAGGTATTCAATTCCGCTGCCATTCAGGTATTTTGGGGGTGTGACAAATGTACCCAAAAATACGTATTGGTTATGTATTCCCTTTAGCATTCAAGAGGTATGATACAAATGATGTTTTCCAAACGTTTTTCATTTGTGTTAACAATGTGAGGAAACACTTTTTCCTAATTGTGAGAAGTAATTATTCAAAACAAATCTTATATATGGGTTGTTTGATAAATCATGATATTGTTTAACAAGATGCAATTCCTAAATAAGTAAAAACATGATTAGTTTAGTTCATAATCAAGGTTTTTCATGGATTTACAAATTTATGCATAAACCCTAAGATTTTAGTTTTTGTGAATGAGTGGAAATCCTAGGCTTAGATTACAAACGAAATTATGCAAAGAATACTTACAATGATGATTGAAAAGGAGGATAATTGCAGAAGAGCCCTAATTTTCATATGTGGAGATTGACAGCACCCAAGCTACCACTTATTTAACCAAGTGTGGTCAACAAGTCAAACCTGGGTGTAAAAGTGATCCGGTGTAAGCACAGTGAGTTCCCGGGTCGTTATGTCCCAGCGAGGTATGAAATTGTATTTTGGAAACGTTTTGAGATCGGGTGAGTTGAACAGAAGTAACATAAATATGATTTGGGGGTTTATACTAAGCAGATAATAGTGAAATAACCAAGTTAACAATATTAACAATTACTGGAAACCAAATTATCCTAAAACGTATTTAAAACTAAAAATGCACGTTTAAATTAAAATTAACGTAAACGCGTAAAATAAAAAGTGAATATAAAGCAAAATTAATCCTACGGGGATAAAAATTATTTTTCTATAAACCTATTGATAAAAGAGAATTTTATAAAAAAGTAAATTATTTTTTTGAGTTTTTAATTATTTATTATGTAATTTATTCATAATAATAACTAGTATGGTTTTGTGATTAGTAAGATTCAAGAAAGAAGAAAGAAAGAATAAGAAGATGAAGTTTAGAGAGAGAAAGAGAGAGTTGGGAGTTCTAGAGAGAGAAAATGAGAATGTATTAGATTGGTGAATGAGAAGCTCCAACCCTCTCCATATGTGGAGAGGGGTATTTATAGTTTCCTACAAAACGCCCACACCCGGGTTGTGGATCAGGCATACAGTGGGTAAAGACCCATCCTTCTTCCACGGTGTTACTTAAACTAACACTAACTAACTAATATATAAACTAACTACGAGCTAACTTAATGCTATTACAGTAATCAGGTGACCGAGACTTTTACAGGAATAATTGTATTCCTAAGAATCTCCCCCTAAGTGAGGTCACCTTTGAAATTAGGCTCTTTGGTCTTTAAGCATTCTTTCGTCTCTGTAGCTCGTAGGATTTGATTCTTCACTTTTCTGTACACTTTGTACTTCAAGCAAGTGAACTTGTGATTTGGATTCCTTTGTGATATGTGTTCTTTGAGCTTCTTTGAGATCATCAGCCATAGTAAATCTCCAAGCTCATCCTCAGTAGTATTACCTTCATGTGATGTAGTGACTTTAGGACCATCATGCTCACACCCTTCTGGATCAGGAGACTTTACATTAGAGTTGTGGATCAGAAGACTTTTTAATCAGAGTTGCGGAAACGTTGTTGGTAGTCTCTCAACATTTGTTGTAGCAAGTCTCTCTTAGTCATTGATAGTGAGTAGGGTATGTGAGCATGAGGTATGGATTGACCCGATTCAGCTAGAAATAGGAACCATCAACACCATCTTTATATGTGTCCCTGAAATAAAACAGTTAGCAATAAAGATAGAGAACGAATATGGCTTTGTCATTCGTTCTGCGAGGACAGACTACCCTCCGGTTTTGTGAAAACCGACCTGCGATCAGGTAGTGTCTCTTTTAAAGAAGACTCTCCTTGACAGGAATTTCCAGCTTGTAGTAATGAATTTTCCAAAGAATCCACTTTGGAATCTTCATACTTAGCATGTTCTCATACCGGAACGTCTCAAAGCAGACAGCACGATAGAGTGAATCGGTGAATTGACATTCACGGATTGATGAGAAATTGATTTATAGAAATCACTCGTGTGTCATATGATAAACATTTTTGAGACACGACGAGAGGTTTTAGCTTTGAATCATATTTCCATCAAAAATACTTTTGTTTGAAAGATTATACACAATCAATGTGCTCAAAAAATTAGTTTGTGAGCACGTTGAAGGGTTTTAGCAAAAGTATCCGTCAATCCATATCCTGGAACAAGTTTGATTCAATTTTGAATCGCACCATAGTTGCTTTCCAGTTGTCACTTGATGATTGATCCAAGATGGATCTCACATGTCACCTACCAAGAGCTTGAGTGATGTTCACTCTAGAAGGATTTCCATCTTCATTGTGAATATTTTCATATCACTCGGATGTTCTGGAAATATCACAAGGATAATGCGTAGGACTCTAAATATTTATCTTATTTTCCACATAGTGTGAAACAATAAGCATATTTGGAATGTGTCCTAACGAGATTTATGGATGATCTCATGGCTCTAGACTCAATAGTGTGTTTTGATCCGCTCTTGGAGACTGGGGAGGCGTCTCCTGTTTAGGTATCAACATAGCTCGCAATGAGCGGTCGATACATTGCACAGGGTTCCCCGTGAGAATGAAACAAGCTTTTTAAGAGAACTTGAGTGGTTGGGAAGTTTATTGCAGTGCGTCACTGGGTCCATGACGTCTTGTCTTCAATACTAGTGTTACCTTAGTAACCGCTAGTAGATTATGAATTGAACCCGGTTTCTGCCCTAAGGTTGAATATTTGGAGGGCTATTTCTTTTCACCCTTTCTCATTTCAATTCTTTTTAATTCTTCAACCCCTTCAGTGCTTACCGAGACTTCACCACTAGAACCTTGTTGTGTATGTTCCAGTCCTAGCTCTATCTCAGTCCGCACTCTTCCCTTTCTCACTTTACTCCCTTTTTTTTCATAATCATTCCTAAGGACTTCTAATCTATCTATGGATTGTCCCTGGGATGATCCTTCCGGTTCTGGTGGATCATGGGAACTTATACCTAGCCTTAACCGTCCTTATAACTCCATGCATAAAGATAAATGGTCGGTCTTAGGTATTACTTCCACAAACGCCTTTGCTCCCCCTCAATATGTGCATCGATATACGAAAGAGTTTAGCACATATGTGGGAGCCTATTATTGAGTCCAAAAGATCACGTTTGATATCAGATTCCATATTTATATCACATTCTCTCCCCCGATCAAAATTTTTTTGAGATTTTGGATCCCAATTGATTTAAATAAGTTAGAAAACGTTTTGGGAGAGAAATGCGGTTAATTTTTTAATGGTTTTTTTTTATAAAAAGGAACTTTTTATTGCTCCCCCTCAATCTGTGAGGGAGGTTGTTATGTGTCAGATTTGATGAGTTTACAAAAGATTTGCAGTTTTAATGAAAACTCTTTTAAAATGTTCTCATTCTGACACATAACCATCACAAATCAGTTTATTGCATGATTTTGTACAAAGTGGGGAGTTTTGATGATACATAAAATTTTGAGAAAAATCATTCTCCCCCTCAGTCAATGACGGATGTTTAAAACATAAAATGTTATGTCATTGATTGAGTGAAAAATTTTATCAAAGATTTAGATTCAATTTGATTTTCAGTCAAAATCTCATGGTACCACCAAGTTTTGCACAAATATTTTCCGGAAAAATCATAGAAGGGAAAATATTTGGCGACAAAAAGAAGATTTCTCTTCTTTATCAAGAAATAATGCACTGAGGCGTACATTAGATCGAGGATGCACGAATATAAAGTAATTCACGCTCGGATGAACGGCACCCTTTGCTAGGAACAACCATCTTTTTGGCGACGTGTTTTCCTCATTTTGAAAACCGGGTTGCTATCTGAAGTAATAGCAAGCCATAATTTTGAAGTCCGGGTTGTAGCCTAAAATGACTACAAGCCATAGTTTGAAGTTCGGGTTACAGCCTGAAGTGACTGTAAGCCATAATTTTAAGAATGTTTTGAGATACGACATGTTTTTGAAAAAAAAAAAAAAAAAAAAAAAAAAAAAAAAAAAAAAAAAAAAAAACTTTATTTGAAACCGAAAAACTCTTGCTCAAGCTTATGTATGATTCCGTGCCATTATTGAATGACATTTCTAGAAACGTACATAATATTGATTACACAAGAGACATGTCGTGTGAAGAATATTTTTGTATTTTTTATGATTTTTCAGATTTTTATGGTTTTTATAGGTTTTATATTTTTCTATTTACGTATTGGTATAGAATATGTACAAAGGATACCAAATAGTTTAAGGAGATGTTGACATGAGCATCAAAATGAGATTATCGTTCAGCTCGTTGTTGAAGTATGTAGTCAACATCTCTTAAACTTTCACCACCAAAGCTTTTGAGGCTCCTGAATAACCGTCTGAAGCAGTAGTTGCCAAGATGAAATCTTAAACGGGATTTTACAACTCTTGTGACTTAAACCGAGAGATCGATTCTCTCCCGGGATTTTACTAAAGTCAACAAGAGAAACCGAAAGATGTAATATGCAAGTTAAACTTAGAGAGAGATCTTGGATAAGTGACAATTAGCATTAATTGTCAAGTCACGACAAGTCAAGTTACAATAGATCCGATTGTAATAAGTCAAGTCGTAAAGATTAACTCACAACGTCAAATTACAATCAGACTAATCGAAACGACTTAAGTCACAACAATTCACCAAACACAAGTAGTTAACAAATCATTAGAATCTCACAACTGAGTTAATCGCTAGACACCCACCAAATCGATGAATTTTTATTGCCTCCTCAATGTGAAGCTTTGGTAGCTTCCCCCCAAACCGACAATCATCTACATGAGACCACTACCCCCAGGACGTTTAAGTGACGAAAAAAGTCTCATTGGATGAAGCTTAGAAACCCGAAGAAAACGATAACACTGAAGTAACATGGTGAACCACGGATCATCTCTGCGGTTATCAATCCCGGAATGTATGATGAAGCCCGATCACATGACCCTTTTGTACATCCCCAATGTATACATTACTTTGAGGTTTAGAGCAGTTGTCTATTAGGGGGAATCAGATATCAACATCTTCATTTCACTAAATGCTTTCTAGTTAACTTACACCTACCAACTCAATCCATATTGTACGCATGTATCCAACACACGAAGAAATGATAACACCAAAGTAACAGGTTGAACACTGATCATCTCTGCGGATATCTCCTCTGGAATATATGATTAAGCCCGATCACGTGAACCTGTTGTGCGTCCTAGATGTACAAATATCTCTCCCCATGATGGTTGCGATCTTATCGGAATCAGCATAACAATGTGTACATGAAACATTAACCAGAAGCACTTTTACCATAACTCTTATCAGCTCATATGAAGATGTCAATAAGCAATATCATCTCACGTTCCACATATCCTTCTCATACTTCTTCCCACTGAAAACTGAAGTAATTCACACCACAAGTATCAAGAGACCACTTCCCCCACGTAGTTGGAATAATACACCAAACGTTACGAGTTAAGACACAGAGTTTCTCTATGGTTATGACATATGTCTTCCCGGGATAACTTCAATTAAGAAGAAGTATTATGTTCATTACGTGTACTCGTTATGCATTCAGATGTATGTCTCCTTCCCCCTTGCTGGTTTTGATACATCAGAATCAGCAACAACTTATAGGCACATCTGCTTGAAATCATGAGAGGAGAACAAAATTGGATCAAATAAATCTTGTGAGAATCAACTGCTACAGAAACTCTCTAACTATCATTATCAACCCTTGTGTAGACTGTTTGAAGTAACCACTGATGAAGCAAATCTAGTAAACCAAACTTGAAACTGATGAAGAATTCCCCGTTCTTGTGACTTAAGCTTGCACTAATGTGTGACTAAGAGTGGTGTAGAGAGTTCGTACAACATCGAATCCCTAAGTACTCTATACTCTTCAACCAACCAACCGTCAAGTATAAGACGTACATCACCTCTTGACTACCGACAACTTCGTGTAAGTTGTGACACTCCTTGAAGTGATAGTTATTTTGTGGTAATAGAAAAGAATAATTACCCAAATAACTAGATATCAAAGTCTTCGTCATTGTAAAGGTAAAAGCTCAAGCAGGGATCTCGAAGAGTGTTCATCCAACCAACCCCGACTTCAAGATAAATTAAGATCACGCCTTTGTGAAAGTCAACTTCAATCTCAAATAAGGTATACCAAATAAACTCCGTGATTACTTGACATTCCATGTCCAAATTCTTAGCCGTTTTGACGTTATAATCGACATTATCCATTATGTTCTTGTGGTTGATTTACAAAGTGCACATTTGAAGGAACAACAATCCGTGATGAAATAGAACAAAGCGACGGATCATTATTCATGTGTGCATCTTCACAATCATGATAGTCAACATCAATACCTTGAGGAGTAACTGGAGATTGGGTTACTTGAGTAATCTGAGTAATACTTCTAAATGGTGCATCTTGATCAATGGAGATAGAGGAAGGTGAACCGATTGAGTCAGCAGGAACCGGATCAAGAGCTTTAGGAACTAGATGATCAACATTCATTGAAGCTTGGAAGTATACATCAAACATAAATCCCAGCTATCCTTAGTAAGTAGATGATTAGGTGTTGGAGGAGAGTCGTATGACCATTCTTCAAGCATCAATCACCATGTGGTATATTTACACTTCTCCCCCTCAAAAGTTGCAAGCGATGTTTGCACTTTTTGATTGAGCAAGTGAATAAAATACAATCAATCATGTATTTTATTCACACTTCTCCCCCTCAAAAATTGCATACGAGGCTGCCATTTTTGATTGAGCATGTGAATAAGAATACACTCAATCATGTAGTTTATTCACTCTTCTCCCCTTAAAAATCGCATAAGAAGTTTGCCTTTTTTGAATGAACAAGTGAATATGAATTCGAGCAAAGATGAGTAGATCCACTTGATGACTGAATGAACATGGAAGAAGCATGAACCGTATTGTTGAGAATGGTCAAAACTAAGAAGATTTCTCTTCTTCCAAAGATAAGGCGCACTGAATCATACACCTTTCTTTTCTTTGATGAACGGGGCCTGAAGTGTTATCAGCAGACGCCATAGAGATGAAATTGAGAACCAAGGCTTGAACTGAGGTGTTCAAACATCATAGTCGTTGAAAAATGAGGCCTAAACTGATTTGAGCAGACATCATAGTCGTTAAAGAACGAGGCCTGAACTGAAGTATTTAGACGTCATTATGCACACATACATCAACATTGACTTTTTATATCTCCTGAAGTAGGAGATATGCTTGCTTTAGGCCTCCAGACTTTGAGTCTTCTCATGTGGTGGATGATCAATGTACCTGCAACTGAGTAAGGTCTACCTGCACTAACATTACAAACTTGATTGCATATATATTGGTTAGTGACAACAGTATCCAAACCCTTAGGGGTTTCACGTTCAACCATGGTATTGCCATCGGCAAGAAGCTTTCCAGTAGGTATCCACTTAAGTCCAACATTCTTAAAAATTCTACCAGTCGGTATCCACTTATGGCAAGGTCTAGGATTACTAAGCTTCTTATGCATAGTGGAAGGCTTATTGATATTCCTAGTCTCCAAAGAATTAGCAGTTTGTATCCACCTAGGAGAAGTTTTAGGTCTGTTTTGCCTCATATGCATTGTGGATGACTTACTGTAAATCCTAGACTTAACAGGTTGAACCTTAGCAGTATTCCTCAATAAACTAGGAGGCATCAACCGAGGTTGTGAACCTAAGATACCATCCTTAAAAAGTAGTGCTCTTTTCCTAGCCTTTTCTAGATCATAATTCTTATACAGATCATTAGTGTCATATAAGTTTTGAACTTTAATGCTCGGTTTCGACACTATTTTACAACTAATCCTAGAAGAGTTGGGTGTAGGAGTAACTATGTTGAGGTTTACCAGAACTAGAAGCAACAGTCTTAGGCAAATAATGTGGAGTAACTGGTTTTGACAAAACTTGTACCACATCAACTTGGGACGCAAACCGTGTTTTTGAAAGTTTTGGTCGTTCAGATATAAACGCAGTCGGTTGTCTAACAACTGATCGATTTCTATTCAATTGAAAAACTGGTTTCCCTAAGATTGATGGTTTTGCAAACTTAGTGTTCACACCATTCCCTGTAGATTTTCTTAGATCGTTCTTTAATGTTGTTATTGTGAAACCCTTATCCTGAAGTTGAGCTTTGAGTTCATCATTTTTAGCTATCAAAGACGTTGTTTGCTCAATCATCTTAATTTTCATTTCTTTGATTGACTCATTTAAATTGTTACAGTGCTTTTTCAAAGACTCATTTTCTGAAAGTAATTCAGCCACTTTTTGCTCAAAATTTCTAATGCAATAACATTACTGTCATGTTTTGCCTTAACTTCATTACACATATCACATATCTCAGTAATACGTATTTCCTGGTTGTTGATTGTCAAGTCCTTGGTTTCTAGCTGAGCTTTCAAATTATTAATCATAAAGAATTCACGGAAATCAGGAAGTTCCGGATCTTTACATGGTTGGTTAGTTTGAAAACTTTCTTCCTTTTGTTGCATTGCGATTTCAAGTGAAATACAATGTTTTTCAAGTTGTAAAAATCTGTTTGAAAGTTCATTAAATACATTTATATCAACCATATCATTTGATTTAAAAGACTCAGCTGTAAACAAAGAACTTGACTCATCATCACGTTCAGCATCTTGATCACTTTCTCCCCCTTTATGATTCATATTTGTTAAATCAGAAAAGGTATTACTATCAGTCTTTTTCAACAAATATGTGTCATAAGTGGGCATAACTTGATCAGTATGCAGTCGTTCATCAGAAAGCACATTATGATGTTTAGTGGGGGGTACCTCAGCACATGACACTTGTTCTTTAACCGGTCTTAATTCAGTGCCCATGTCTGGAGTATCACTAGTCACTGAGTTGCAGGGTGTGTCAAGCTTATCAGTCTCTGATTCTTTGCATATCGTGACACCTGACCCAACATCCAATGCTATACCCGAGTCACCAACACCATCACATGATTGTACCCTACATGCCTTCACTTTGTCATCATATTCAGGTATATGTTGTGCCTTTTCGTTAATGAATCTTTTCACTTTATCCATAAGCTGGACAAGTGTGTCTCTGAACATGTCAACCTCAATTCTCGTGTGATCAGCAAAGCACCTTTTCATCATCTCACTATAATGGTCATACTCCAGATTGAATTTCGAATCAAAGAACACTTGGAGTTGTTTATTGATCACACAAAGGGCAGCCATGGATCCCATGTTGTAAAATTCTCCTTGGTCAAGTTGTTCTTGTAGTTGATCTAAGTTAAGAATCATTGTGCATGTGAAAGTCTGAACATCTTGACCAAAGAGTGTTGCAAATGCACGTTCGAATCCCATCTTGAATCCAGTTCCCTCTAAAAGTACCGAGAGATGTGAATGAAGTTGTCGAAAACATTCTATGCAGCTTTCATTTGCATTTTGAAGCACTTGTTGTGGCTGAAGCAACTCTCTCCCTTGCGAATTAGAGCACAAAGATTCCATATTAGCAATATTAGAATCAAACACCTTTATTTGTTCACCTTTATTCCGAAATAAATTTTGACATGTTGTGATCGTTCACGGGATTTTACAATTCTATGATTTAAACCGAGAAATAGATTCTTTCGCAGGATTTTACAAAATCAAGAATAAACTGTGAGACTTCGAAGAATTGATTTGGTTGGTTGAAGTGAGTATGAGTGATGAATTAGACAAGTCACAATGAATTTCAGACAAAGTTCGTGTATCGAAGTCCGAAGAAAACTCCGAAGATATAACCAATAATCCCGAAAATGTCTCAACCTAAAGTAATACACAATCGGATTAACGGAGCTCAATCAAAGTTTGTGTACCAAAAATAAACCCGAGAATATAGCTCAACAAGTACCTTCGTATACACAACATAAAACAATATAACGTCCCTAGTTATTTGTCTTGGCTGGAAAAGAAAATATGTCCAAAAGTAACTTGTATGTAATGCATGAAGCCCAGTAGATCTATATAGCTCGGCCCAACAAAAATCTGGTTCAAGCCCAATTTAACAAATACATCTCAACAGTCAACCCTAATAACTCGTTATAAAAGTTCACTAATTACACGTTTAACTAACCCTAATCAAAACAATATGCAGTCACAGAAATCTTTCTTCTTTCAACCATAAAAAAAAAGTCCACTATCTAAGAGCAAAGATAAATCCGTCCCATTGATTCACTGTTTGTAGACCACGAATCTCAACATAGCCACATGATGTCAATCCCAACCGACTATCACACGAAGAACATAGAAAGAATTTCAATCATGTTCCTTTAAAGGTCACGGGTAGGTTTGTAGGGTACTTTTGACTTTCTTTTGCTTAGAACGAATGAACGAATGAAAGGAATGATGAAACCAATCTGTTTTGTTGTTTCTTTGCAAGATTCAGATAGTTAACATTAAGATCAATGATGTTTTTAATTTTTTTTTCGTGTTGTTAGGATCAGAAACAATCATGAGATAATCATATGATACACGAAAAAAAGAAAAAAAAAACTGAGATCTTCTATTGTAAATTCCTTTTCGTTATTATTATTTTTATTATTAATATCTTTTTTTTTAAGCTGAATTAAAGGGTGACCAAATCACAAGTTGTTTTGGTTATCTTTTAAGATTTCGGGTATTTCAAAAAGAATTTAAGACTTCAAAGTGGATCGATGATGGTTTTCCTTCACTCTTGTTGAATCTGAAACGGTTTGTGAGTACGAGTGAGACACTGAGATCCATGTTCTGCTTTTCTTTGTCGTTTCTTGTTAAGATTAGGGATGGTTAGTTTCAAGTAGTAGTAACGAGGTTGTTGACTGTTGGATGTTGACTGTTGGATTAGTTAAATTAAGAGGTAACCGCAACTCAAACAAAGGTAACTGCAAAAATGAGCCAAATGCAATGCTTAAAGTTAACCGCAAATCATGAGATAACCACAGTAGTGAGTTACACGCTAATGTGGACAGTGATGATAACCGCTAGATGGATCAAATGAGTTAATCACAAAAAACAGTTGCTACAAGGAATAGGACAATACAGTCACTATCTTGTAAATTTTGTCTTTTCCCTAATTGGCTAAACACAACAAATTACTAGTGGATATATCACAAAATGCCACAATGATAACTACTGTCACACCCCCAAAATACCTGAATGGCAGCGGAATAGAATACCTGGGGGTGACTGCCATATCACCACAGTTACAGTTATATTGAACGACCTAAAGTGTCGTTTGGAAAAATACATCGTTTGATCATTAAAACATTCAGAGTTTACAAAACATAGGTCCCCAAAAGATGTTGTTAATTTCGGAAAAATAAGTTCAACAAAATCAAATGTAT
Organism: Artemisia argyi; assembly: GCA_030686995.1. Taxonomy (NCBI): domain Eukaryota; kingdom Viridiplantae; phylum Streptophyta; class Magnoliopsida; order Asterales; family Asteraceae; genus Artemisia; species Artemisia argyi. The sequence continues at coordinate 486,231 of JARVZY010002803.1, forward strand.
CATAAGTGCGGAAAATATAGTGAGACGCGTCGACTCCGCGACTCCATGAAGGTCCAAATGCATGCCACATGAGCTACCTTAATAACCTGAGAATACATTGCTAAAACGTCAACACGAATGTTGGTGAATAATCATAGGTTTATAAGTTAAATCGTATGTACAATAGCCACAAGTAAAAGTAAAAGCAAGGTGACAATATGTCAAAATGCTACATTGATCTTAAGCTCATGACCCCGAAGCTAGACGTACTAAAATTGGCCCCAAAGGAGTGGTTACCAGTCACTCAAATATTAGACATGAAATGCATTCGTTTTCCTTATGGAGCAACCCAAACACGAATGGAGGCGTCACCCTCGATGGATCTATCCACTCACTCTCGCTTAGCAATATAATTAACGGTCCATGATAATAAAGGGGACTTGAAGTGGTAGTACTAGCAACTTAAGCAATGTACGGAATTTAATACTTGGGCATGTACAAAAATAATTGTGCAATGTATTCTCCCCCGTGGGATTTGAAATCAAATAAGTAATTAAAACGGGGCTATGAGAACTCACCTCGAAATAATGGTACGAGGATGGTACAATGATGGTAAAGTGATCGGGACAATAAGGCGTGAACACTAGCCGCAACCTAAATGAATAATTGTGATCTAATTTAGATCATGCCTTGATGTAATGAATGCACATGTACATGATACCTATACCACTCGTGACTTGGAAATACTAGTTATTGTCAAATAAAATACTTTCCATACTTAGGAAAAATAAGTCCAAATAGAGTTATAAAAACTTGTCCTAATATATCGTATATAAAATGTTAGCGTTACATTCTTCGTCTTTGAAAACCTTAAAATAATGTCTAGTAGTCGCGTAATAAACCTTGAGTCGTACGTACTTCGTTAGTTAAAAATAAACCCCTTGAATAAGAAATCTAGAAAATATATTATTTAGTACGTAGTTATATTATTTTCTAGTAGTGACTAAATATATATATATATATATATATATATATATATATATATATATATATATATATATATATAGTTTTGACGATTTTAAAACGTATATAACTTGGTCGTTTTAAGCTCATTTTACTCGTTCTTTATATCCACGGATTCGTTTTAGTATATACTAATATATTTTTGGTAGTTCGGCTCCTCTAGGTTACGTTTAACGCCTCTATTTGCCCGTCGAAAACTGTCAAACAGCATGCAGTTTTTCAGAAAATAGTTTTCGTCGTTAAATTTACAAAACTCATATCTCCTTCGTTATAAGCTCGTTTTAATCCGTTCTTTCGCCAAAAGTTTCGTTTTTGAAAGTATTTTCTAAATCTTTGGTCAAAAATTATCCATCACCTACTGAGTTTCCCACGTTTTAAAAATATCAACAGTAGGTAAATATATTGTTTCAAAAATCATTTTCCTAGTTTCAAACTTGTTCCAAATCTAACCAAATCACTTTCAATCACCACAAAACTAGTCTAATCCTACCATACACTTTCTTAGGGTATCATGGGTTCCTAAACATCATAAACCAAGTGGGTCTAACACGGATCTAACTATAATCACTTTCTAGGGTTTCAAAGTTAAAAGTTTGTAAAATAAAGTGGTATAAATAGCATATGCATGTAATATAGTATAGAAAACCATATGATCATAATAAATACTTGAAGAAATGATAAAAATAAATTTTGTAAACTTACTTGAAAGATTAATGAGAATTTGAGGATGAAAACCTAAGTAAACCTTGAGTTTGTATTTCAAAACTCAAAAAGGAGTACACATTACACTATATATTATACTTGATCTTGAAAAATTATGGTTCCTTCTTGTTGCTCTAGTTGTGGCCGGTTATGGAGTAGAGAGAAAAGGAGATGAAAACTTTTTGTAACGTTGACAAAGGAAGTAAAAATATCTAAGTTATATGGTGTATTATTGGTTTGTAGAAAAAAGTACTAAACATTAATGAAGTTAGTGAATTATGTCATATGTGTAAGTGTGATTGGAGTGGGGTGGCGTGGGTTTGGAAGGGGGGAAGTGGCTAGTGGAAGACTTTAGTAAAATATATGTATTATAATGTACTTAGTAGTAGTTTTAGGGTATACCGGGTACCGAGTTAGCTAGAAATCGATTTTTTACGGAACAAGACGAGATATATAAAAGTTGTAAAATTCTTGAAATTACATTCCTGATGAAAATCGGGTGTTAAAATAGTTGACGTGTTGAAATATCGTAAACCGACAGAAATCTAAACGTATACCGATAAATACGGTAAAATTCTCAAAACACCGGGTAAATTAATAATATAATTTATATATTATTAAAATGAATATAAAAATATATTGGAATCATAGTCGGGAGTGTCGGACGTGTTAGTTACATTATTGATCATTTGTTAACGTTTATTTAGAAATAATTATGCGTAAAAGTTAATTATACCAAAAGTACTAATTTAAATATCCTACGAGTGGAATAGTATGCAAGTGCCATAATGATGATATGCAGACTATTTCCAGTCCGTATGAGATGTCCCAATGATAATGCATGAATTCGCTCCTGAACCAATACGGTTACGCGAATTTAAATACTCGTAAACTAGATTTACGATAAAATGAGTAATGCCCGAGAATAGTGTTTTTCTTCCGGAAATGAATAGTGTCAAGTGAATAGTAAAATTTCTGAATGCTTCTGAGAATATCAAATTGACCTCAAAAACGATGAATAGTAAAATGATGAATAGTAATTGGTGAATAGTAAATGATGAATAGTAGATTGTCGAAGTTTGGAAAATGGCCTGAAATTACGAGTTGTGACAGTCTTCCCCTCTAAAAGGAACTTCGTCCCGAAGTTCAGTTTAGGTTGGTCTCTGAAGTATATTCGGTAAAAAGACGTGGATACTTGAGTTGCATTTGGTCTTCCCATTCCCAAGTATATTCGGGTTCTTTTCAAGAATTCCAGCGAACTTTCACGATAGGAATTCGACTTTGCTTCAACCGTTCGACCTAACAGTGCATGATTTCTATTGGTTCTTACCAATTTTACGTTTGTGTTTGGGTTGGATTCCTTTCCAAATGGGATTATGAGTGACTAATCTGAAAGTCATTTCCTGAGATTTGAATAGGTGAAACATAGTTGTGTAATCCGGCTGTTCTTTAACAAGGCTCAAGTCTGACGGCCACTAGGCCTACTCTGTCTGAAATATTACATGGTCCAGTGTATATCGGGTTTAACTTTCCAAATTTTCCGAATTATATCATGCCTTTCCTAGGCAGAACTTTGAACATGATCTTGTCATTACCTTGAAATTCTAAGGGTTTACAACTTATTGAACTTGTAATTGATTCTTGGTTTGTAGGAAGTTCCTAGTTATTTCGTGAGTGCTTACAAAAATAGTGAGTTTGGCTTTTTCCGCGTTCGGTCCGTCAGTAGATGGTCAGCGCTTCTTGAGGTTTACAATGTGATATTGGTAATATATATTGCTGAACTCTGCCAGAACTCAAATTTGTATGTCAGCTGGTCGATTCTAAAATGAATCTTAAATGATCCAATATACTAGAGGTTCAATATCTCGTCTTACCAAAATTGTATCATGCCTCTCCAAGGCAAAGCTTTCAACTTAGTTCGTTCTTCCACTTGAATCTAGTTGGTTTGCTGTTCAGGGATACCCAATCCGCATGATGTGTGTCATGTACCAACCTAACTTCTACCGGTTTCTCGTTGTTTGTAACTGGTTCTTGACTCTTGAAATTTTCCTTTGTTGTTCTATAGTTTAGTTCTAGACCAGTGAATTTAACTTTCCGATTTCAGTATGTAAATGGGTAATTGGTACTTCGACCATAAAGTGCCTTAAATAGTGTAGTCTCTACGCTCGTGCGATAACTATCGTTGCAAACGAATCTAATTTATGATAAATGGTTAGTCCAACCATTTCTAGAGTCAATCGCTCACTCTCTGAGCATATCTTTCCTATGTTTGAATTGTCATCTCAATCTGACCATTGGTCAGAGGATGTTAGGCGGTGTTTACATCTAAATGGGATTCCGAAGGAAATCTTAAAATGATTTCTAGAAGTCTGAGATGATTCGATCACCTTTATCAGGAATAATTGAAATGGTTACAATGAATCTGGTGACTAATTCTACAACGTTATATTTTTCGAAAAGGGCGTTATACGAAGAAGATAGAATATGGGTAACACTTTGATTCCTTGTGTTTTGGTCTAATGGGTGCTAAGACATGTGTCTTTCTTTGCCTATTGTGCTTGGTTTCCATTGCTGACGTTTGTAATCGATCTATGGTGTTCCTCCTAATTTCCTTCATCACACATTCTAATATTCCTTATTGTCAAATCGCAAACCCTATATGCATAAGCGATCTTGTAAAGTGATTGGTTTTCAAAATTTATCTCGTGATTGTGAGTTTTGGTATAATTTTTTTTTTCCGAATAAACTAATTTAGAAAATGGAGCAAACGGGTTACTAAGTAATCTCTTTCCTGATGATTCAAAATTCAGTAGTTATAAAAATGTGAAACCGTCTTCAAAATATAGTGAATAGGACTGTTTACCAAAGTTTGATGTTTATTTATTTCTCATTGTACAATGGTTTTGCAAAATATTGACTAAAAGGATCGTATTTATTCAAAATAGGCAATTCAAAATTATTTTCTACGAGATATGTGATTTGTATAAACACAATTTTGAAATCAACTTCATTTAAAAGTAAAAATACTAACAAGGATAAAATAGTAGGATAGGTAATGTTCGCATAAATGCATAGATGTCTAACGTTCGGTTCCTGATATTGGAAGATGCCTATTGGCGATTATCCGGCAAAACTACAAGCCTAGGTATTCAACCAACTTAAGTCCTGAAATGGTCTATCATTGAAATTGTCATCATGTTCACAAAATGAGGGTGTCCATTGATACTATGTCGATGAATGTCTATTTTATTTCCACATAAAGCTGGGGAGATATGCTTGGGCCTGATGCCTCTCTTGATGTATAGGTGAGGTTATCCAGTAGTTCTAGAGAACACAATGCCTTGAGGGAATCTATATCGATATCCATAATTCGAATCAATTATTCTTTGCGAAAACTCACCGCAGGGAAGTTTTGCGAATAGATGAGGCCATGTTTAATTGGAATGCTTTACGGTATTGGTTAAGAGGCTTGGTTTATCTCTATAGTGTTGCTTAGCGCACCTTCACAGTGTGTTCAATCCTGCCACTCCGTCTAGCTAGTACTTTTGAATGATAGAATTGGTCGACTAGGTCAGAGATGGTGGTTCAGATGGTCTTGTGGTATCCTAGAATGGTTATTGAGTTATAAATTGTCTTACTGTATACTTTTAGTCTAGGTTAGTAGTTCCATAATCCTTTTATTGCTTTTCTTGTATAGAGGAATCCTCCTAGTAATTGATATGGAAAGTCTCTCCTAGAGAAGTCAATGGAAAAATTTGACTTAGTGGCTGAGTGAGTGACAGGTGGGGTAAGTATCCAGGGAGAGTTTGTTAGAAAGAGACGTTTATAAAAGAGTTTATTCGTTTAAAAAGCTTTTAAATGAAGATTGTTATTAACAATACTTTAAAAAAATAATTATTCACTTCATGGCATAATCCTTCCTGAATTATACATAGGTGATCAGGCTATGTATAATTGATGACTAATGATGCGATGCTTGATTTAATCAAAATATCAATACTTTTCTCAAAAATTTTAGATGATGTTCAACGCGTTGTTATTAAAAATGGTATCTTAATATTTCCTTTCAAGTAACATGAAAATTGTTTCGCGTAATAATAGTAAACACATGGTGCAATAACGGAAAAATCAATTTATAGGGTGGTAATAAAATAGTTTCTTTTAATAATTTCGTAAAACAATTTCCCCGTATGGTAGTAAAATAGCTTGAAGTAAAATTCGTTGAATGGTTTATTGGATACATGGGTGAATCTTATGGTATGGTAATAGTCTACTAATCCACTTATTTAAACAATGTAAATATCTTAGTTCATAACAGGGCAGTGGTTTATGATTATGAAGTGGTCGAGAATATGGTAGTGATATTGAGAGCGTGAAAGATGAACGTGTCTTTAAGGAATCTACAGTCAATTGAAAAGGATAGTCTATGTATGAAAGGATATAGGGCAGAAATTTGGTGCCAATGATTTGAAGTATTCGAGAATTTATACTAGGTAAAATTCGCAGGTTCAAATGTGTAATCCCTCTAGGCATGACTAAAATGTATAAAGAATGGAAATTGTTGTACGGGTGATCTGAGTCGAGTAGGTACCATATCGAATGATGTTTTGATTTGCCATGAATGCAAGCTAAATGCCTTATGGTCAGGTGAAACTTCTCGATATCCTATCATGAAAATGAGGTCTTGTCTCAATGTGACTAAGCTATATCGGTCTCCGAGAAGAATATAAATTTTGTTGAGTAATTGTACCTTGATCTTTATCCAACAAGCTTATACTAGCATGAGAGTCTTATAATATGGAATGAGCGAAAAAGTTGTAATTTGAGGTAGTGGTGTTAAGGCATGGTGTATTAATATTGGCAATCTTTGGTAGAGGGGTTTCTTTCGCATCTAAGGTCAAATAGCAAGTAGGTATAGTGGTTGCTTTCGAGATTCGTTCATGAGTTATGCGTGTTCCTTCTTGGAGATATGGTTTCTAAAATTAACAACATTTATTTGAGTGAAACATTGTGAAATTTGGTCATAAATGTATCTTGGAGTAACTTTATTTGAAGTTTGTAATGAATATAGTTATGTAAAAGATGTGACTACGAAATATTTTGTATTTTGATAAAAAAAAATATCCTATATATACATGTCTTTGGAAAAGGGAGTTCAAGAAGATTTTCGCTCAAACAAGAATAAGTTTTAATCCAACCATTGAAAATCAATAATTTGTCGTACTTCGTAAGGTTTGCAAGAAATCTTTTTGTTTGTACAAAAATTTAATTTGACTTTGACTTTCTTGAATTGTTATTATCTCCAAAACACGAAAACTAGGGCAGTCACTCTTATGTTGGTCAACATGACCATTTAATCGTAAAGACATCTTCGTCTTTATTTATCCTATTGTCTTACTTGCATCTTCCCAAAGTTGTAATTATATGTAAAAACTATTAATGTGACCACCTTGGTCGGTGAAGTGTTGCTAGAGCGACTAATGATGTAATCATCGGCTTAGAATGTGGTCTAATCAAACTTGATAATGAAGGAAGAGTTTTGATGAGTTTCATTATAATGGTATAATACCGTTCAAAGTACCTTTTTGGTTTATTGCGTCATGGAGGTATGAGTCGATCATATTTAAGATAATATAGAGTCCTTGTGATGGATGCCACCCTTGGGCGATTTGTTGCAATTCTTATTGTGTTTGTGAGGCTTGTGGTATTATTCAGAGTGTATCGTCCAAACACTCGTGGGTAATCTCAAATAATTAGAGGTCATCGTCTAACGATGAAGAGTAGTAGGTTGTCAAGCAGTAGAGGCTCTCAAACTCTCACCAACCTCAAACCTGTAAGGTGGTGTAACGTATGGTAGATGGTAATGGTATGTCAAATAGTGGTTGCTTCTTAAGCGGCCTGTCATATATGGGTGTAGAGTCTCTGAGATGTGATGGTGATAATAGTAAATGGAATGCTACCCTCTTTCGCACAATCTAGCGACATCTAAGAGGTAAAACTGAAGTACACACTATGCGATGACCAATAGTGTAATAAGTAGCTGACAGTGGTGGTAGTACCTGAGTAGTAAGCGCCCTACTAGTGAAGGAAAGAAAACATAATATCTTCCTTGCAATAAGCATCCTAATAGGTCCATTAAGATTAAGTCTGAATATCCTACCAAACGGCATTCTATGTATGGGCTGGATGTTAGGAAAACCTTGTTCCTATAACAATTCAATGGTGCTAATGGCGGCGTAAGTGTAACTGGTAGTACAATGGTAGTGGAAGATGACAAGGCATCTTCAATGTCTGAATCCGACGAAAGGATAACAGGGTGGGTATCTGAAGACATGTCACTTGTGAACCAGGTCAATATAATTATATATGAGAATGGGTATAAATAACTCGCACAATGTGTGCATGAAATAACATGTATAATGAATATGCACCTATGATGAAATGATGAGATGCTATGATGATCTGGTTATAGTCTAGGGTCCATGATACATCCTAGTTCGCTATAACCTTAGCTCTGATGCGAATCTGTCACACCCCCAAAATACCTGAATGGCAGCGGAATGGAATACCTGGGGGTGACTGCCATAGCACCACAGTTACAGTTATATTGAACGACCAAAAGTGTCGTTTGGAAAAATACATCGTTTGATCATTAAAACATTCAGAGTTTACAAAACATATGTCCCCAAAAGATGTTGTTAATTTCGGAAAAATAAGTTCAACAAAATCAAACGTATCATAAGTGCGGAAAATATAGTGAGACGCGTCGACTCCGCGACTCCATGAAGGTCCAAATGCATGCCACATGAGCTACCTTAATAACCTGAGAATACATTGCTAAAACGTCAACACGAATGTTGGTGAATAATCATATGTTTATAAGTTAAATCGTATGTACAATAGCCACAAGTAAAAGTAAAAGTAAAAGTAAAAGCAAAGTGACAATATGTCAAAATGCTACATTGATCTTAAGCTCATGACCCCGAAGCTAGACGTACTAAAATTGGCCCCAAAGGAGTGGTTACCAGTCACTCAAATATTAGACATGAAATGCATTCGTTTTCCTTATGGAGCAACCCAAACACGAATGGAGGCATCACCCTCGATAGATCTATCCACTCACTCTCGCTTGGCAATATAATTAACGGTCCATGATAATAAAGGGGACTTGAAGTGGTAGTACTAGCAACTTAAGCAATGTACGGAATTTAATACTTGGGCATGTACAAAAATAATTGTGCAATGTATTCTCCCCCGTGGGATTTGAAATCAAATAAGTAATTAAAACGGGGCTATGAGAACTCACCTCGAAATAATGGTACGAGGATGGTACAATGATGGTAAAGTGATCGGGATAATAAGGCGTGAACACTAGCCGCAACCTAAATGAATAATTGTGATCTAATTTAGATCATGCCTTGATGTAATGAATGCACATGTACATGATACCTATACCACTCGTGACTTGGAAATACTAGTTATTGTCAAATAAAATACTTTCCATACTTAGGAAAAATAAGTCCAAATAGAGTTATAAAAACTTGTCGTAATATATCGTATATAAAATGTTAGCGTTACATTCTTCGTCTTTGAAAACCTTAAAATAATGTCTAGTAGTCGCGTAATAAACCTTGAGTCGTACGTACTTCGTTAGTTAAAAATAAACCCCTTGAATAAGAAATCTAGAAAATATATTATTTAGTACGTAGTTATATTATTTTCTAGTAGTGACTATATATATATATATATATATATATATATATATATATATATATATATATATATATATATATATATATATATATATATATATATATAGTTTTGACGATTTTAAAACGTATATAACTTGGTCGTTTTAAGCTCATTTTACTCGTTCTTTATATCCACGGATTCGTTTTAGTATATACTAATATATTTTTGGTAGTTCGGCTCCTCTAGGTTACGTTTAACGCCTCTATTTGCCCGTCGAAAACTGTCAAACAGCATGCAGTTTTTCAGAAAATAGTTTTCGTCGTTAAATTTACAAAACTCATATCTCCTTCGTTATAAGCTCGTTTTAATCCGTTCTTTCGCCAAAAGTTTCGTTTTTGAAAGTATTTTCTAAATCTTTGGTCAAAAATTATCCATCACCTACTGAGTTTCCCACGTTTTAAAAATATCAACAGTAGGTAAATATATTGTTTCAAAAATCATTTTCCTAGTTTCAAACTTGTTCCAAATCTAACCAAATCACTTTCAATCACCACAAAACTAGTCTAATCCTACCATACACCTTCTTAGGGTGTCATGGATTCCTAAACATCATAAACCAAGTGGGTCTAACAAGGATCTAACTATAATCACTTTCTAGGGTTTCAAAGTTAAAAGTTTGTAAAATAAAGTGGTATAAATAGCATATGCATGTAATATAGTATAGAAAACCATATGATCATAATAAATACTTGAAGAAATGATAAAAATAAATTTTGTAAACTTACTTGAAAGATTAATGAGAATTTGAGGATGAAAACCTAAGTAAACCTTGAGTTTGTATTTCAAAACTCAAAAAGGAGTACAAATTACACTATATATTATACTTGATCTTGAAAAAGTATGGTTCCTTCTTGTTGCTCTAGTTGTGGCCGGTTATGGAGTAGAGAGAAAAGGAGATGAAAACTTTTTGTAACTTTGACAAAGGAAGTAAAAATATCTAAGTTATATGGTGTATTATTGGTTTGTAGAAAAAAGTACTAAACATTAATGAAGTTAGTGAATTATGTCAAATGTGTAAGTGTGATTGGAGTGGGGTGGCGTGGGTTTGGAAGGGGGGAAGGGGCTAGTGGAAGACTTTAGTGAAATATATGTATTATAATGTACTTAGTAGTAGTTTTAGGGTATACCGGGTACCGAGTTAGCTAGAAATCGATTTTTTACGGAACAAGACGAGATATATAAAAGTTGTAAAATTCTTGAAATTACATTCCTGATGGAAATCGGGTGTTAAAATAGTTGTCGTGTTGAAATATCGTAAACCGACGGAAATCTAAACGTATACCGATAAATACGGTAAAATTCTCAAAACACCGGGTAAATTAATAATATAATTTATATATTATTAAAATGAATATAAAAATATATTGGGATCATAGTCGGGAGTGTCGAACGTGTTAGTCACATTATTGATCGTTTGTTAACGTTTATTTAGAAATAATTATGCGTAAAAGTTAATTATACCAAAAGTACTAATTTAAATATCCGACGAGTGAAATAGTATGCAAGTGCCATAATGATTATATGCAGACTATTTCTAGTCCGTATGAGATGTCCCAATGATAATGCATGAATTCGCTCCTGAACCAATACGATTACGCGAATTTAAATACTCGTAAACTAGATTTATGATAAAATGAGTAATGCCTGTGAATAGTGTTTTACTTCCGGAAATGAATAGTGTCAAGTGAAAAGTAAAATTTCTGAATGCTTCTGAGAATATCAAATTGACCTCAAAAACGATGAATAGTAAAATGATGAATAGTAATTGATGAATAGTAAATGATGAATAGTAGATTATCAAAGTTTGGAAAATGGCCTGTAATTACGAGTTGTGACAACTAAGCAAGACGCAATAAAGAAAGATGAGCAGAGAAACTAATCGCAAGGAAGAATTACCCACGACTTTCACCAAATCAGCCACATACCACGTGAATCAGCCAATCCAAGCACCAAAGTAAGTTAATCAGACACTCAAAAACCAAAAAGTACCATTATAAAACATATCTAACAACTATAAAAATCAAGTCAAGATATTTTCAAATAAAACCCATCGAACCAAAAGAATAAACACAAAACCAAACACAAATCCGTGATAAACCAAGTCCCTAAGATGAACCCTTGGCTCTTGATACCAATTGTAATTTATTCATAATAATAACTAGTATGGTTTTGTGATTAGTAAGATTCAAGAAAGAAGAAAGAAAGAATAAGAAGATGAATTTTAGAGAGAGAAAGAGAGAGTTGGGAGTTCTAGAGAGAGAAAATGAGAATGTATTAGATTGGTGAATGAGAAGCTCCAACCCTCTCCACATGTGGAGAGGGGTATTTATAGTTTCCTACAAAACGCCCACACCCGGGCTGTGGATCAGGCATACAGTGGGTAAAGACCCGTTCTTCTTCCACGGTGTTACTTAAACTAACACTAACTAACTAATATATAAACTAACTACGAGCTAACTTAATGCTATTACAGTAATCAGGTGACCGAGACTTTTACAGGAATAATTGTATTCCTAACATATTATTAATTAAAAACTATTTAATTAAACTAATTTAAATTATTAAAAATAGTAAATGAAGTTGGAAAATGTTGAAAATTTTTATAAAACTTCTTAACCATCACAGGAATCCTAGAAAATTATAAAAATCTCCTACAACTTATAACTAAGCTATTAGAAATTTTACTTACTTATTATTAATTAAAAACTAATTTTGATTATGAAAAATACTAAATGAAGAGTAAAAATTATGAAACTTTTTCTAAAAATACTTTATAATTACAGAGACCTAGGAAAAATATAAAAAGACCTAAGTGCTTAAAAATAAGCAGTTAAATTATTATTTATTTATTATTAATTTAAAACTAATTAAACTAAATTTAATTATTAAAAATACTAAATGAAAAGTGAAAATTATGAAATTTTTTCTACAAATACTAAATGATATCAGATTCCTAGGAAAAATATAAAAAGTTACTAGTGCTTATTAATAAGTAGAGAAATAAGCTAAAAATGGAAAAATGGTTTAAATAAAAAGGTTTGCAATATTAAACCTGAGAAGACCATAGGGCAGATGATAGTGGTGTGTGGTGTTGTGTCTGTATGTGCTTGAGGTCCCAGGTTCGACTCCCACTTTTTACGCTTTACCAAAACTATTTTTTTAATTTTTCTCTTTACAAAACTTAATAACAACTGACAATAAGCAAATTTTGTAAAACAAACTTTTCCAAAAAGCTTAAATAAGCTCTATGTGAGCTTATTTCCTTAACAGTTACTAGAAATGGTTTGAAATGGATTTTTAAGTTTCAAAAGCTATCCTAATAAGCGAGAAGCTAATCAAAAGGTTGAAATAAGCTAAAATTGTATGAGATAAACTGGGAATAAGCTAAAAAAAGCAAATAAGGACACTGGAATAAGCTAATCAGCAGAAACAAGCAGAATCCAATTCCACAATACAAACGTGCCAAAATGGGTATTTTGCAGGCCAAGTTTAAGCTAGGGGCATAAACTTCAAATCCCAAAATAAGCCTGGAACCAACAAGCTAGCTTATTGGGCTTCCCCCACCGGGTTCAATTCGTATGCTACTGGTTGTTACTAAGCTGACACCGGTATTGAAGATAAAGACATCATGGACCCAGTGACGCACTGCACTTAACCTTCTAGCCACTCAAGTTCTCTTAAAAGAGCTTGTTTCATTTTCACGGGGAACCGGTGTAATCTATCTACCTGTCTCTTAGAGATGGTTGATATTGAAGCAGGAGACCTCTCCCTAATATCCGCATAGGAAACCAAATGTGCACTTATTGAGTCTAGAGCCCCGAGATTCATCATAAGATCTTATAGGAACACATGATACATCTACACTGGTAATCCAACAGTAAGGATGCCAGATGTAAACTTAAGAGTCCTACGCAGATCTTACTAATCTGCTAGAACTTTTATGAGAGGATTCACATTTGTGATTCTCAGTGATTGAATGGAAACTCCTGACATCAGGTCACTTTGGTAATCTTTTGTAGGTTACGCTTAGTGTTCGCGATGGTTTCAAAATGGTCTACAGTCGTGGAGTGATCCCCAGCGACTCACCCATTCGTTGATCTACTTAGTAGATCTTGTAAGCCCTCTCGCGAGTATCCGAATTGGGAACAGCCTTAGTAAGGGTTAGAAGGAGTCTTCACACTATGCTGTTGACGATCTCTAATTCCGAACCTGTAAGTACCGATTGATTTATTGCTAACTGTTTACCTGCAGCTATGCATCATCTCCATGGCGACAAATTCCATATGCTCATACTTACGTCACAAAGTCAATGAAAGCTCCCTCAAAGATCTGTGCAACACAAAGTTCAAAGAAAGATTCTACGCCATAAAGAAGAATCTACAAAGTAAAGAGACAAAGATCAAAGTGAAAGAAAGGTAACTTCTAATGTATGAATCTCAAAGTTCAAAGACGTATGAGCATGTTGGAATGGTGGACAACCACCACAGTCGCAGAAGTGACGAAAGGTAGATTGCTCCACATCACAAAAAACAAAGAACGATGAAAAGTCAGTTATCAAAGATCACAAAGCATGAAGGAACAAAGACTAAAGGCTAATCTACAATGACACAAAAAGTTCAAGACAAAGAACACAGAAGACCTAATCACGTGGACCATCATTGGAATGACCACCCCTTAGGGGGAGATTGTTAGCATTAAAAATGTGTAATAGAAAAGTGATGGTCATTCTCATGTATAGAGCTTTGTATGTCGTGTAGTAGTTCTAGTAAAATGGGCTATGGACTTGGTAATCTAATATGTTACTAGTTAAATATGTAATCCGTTTAAAGGAATATAAGCCCATGTAAACCAAGTCCATCACCAAGCCCGTGGAAAATCCTTTTAGGGCATCTCATGTCATGTACTATAAATACACCTCAAATGAGTCATTTGAGGTGTGTGCTTGTGTGTGTATTGTGTGTGTTTTTAATAAAAGTTCTCTTCATCTTTATCTATCTTTCTCTAATATTAACGCCACACATTTCATATCAAGTCACCATCTTTACTTCATATACTTGTCATATTTGTGTTAAAGTTGATAGATTTAAGGTCCAACAGTCACCATTATAGATACCTTCTACAATGGTTTGACACTTCGTCATCATGACACCATCAATACTGCTGCTGCTGGGGGCACCTTTATGAAAAGGACTCCCGAAGAGTGTTATGATTTGACCAAAAACATGACTGGCCATCACAATTTCTGGGATTCCTTAGCCGAGAGGAATGACTCGTCATGTAAATCTATCACTCCAGCAAACAATGATATAGATGTCCTTGCTAAAAAACTTGATAATTTGTCTACTGCAGTCCTACGTATACATCAGTCTAGTCAAAATCATCACTTCAAAGTTGTCAACCCAAGTTGTGAAACTTGTGGAGGTCCTCACCTGTACACTGAGTGTCCAGCCTCCAGTGGCTTCATTCATGAAAATGTGTATCCAGCTCAAGGTTCCAATAATGCAGGAGGTAATTCCTACCAACCACAAGGGGACCGTAATCTGTTGAGCTATCGTTCTAATAACTACCTTGGACCACCCAGATTTAATCAGTCTCAAACTTAAAACCAAAACCGGAATCAAAATTTTAATCAAAACTGAATGAACCAAGGTTCTCAAAACCAAGGAAATTTCCATTCCGGTCATAATCAGGCTTTTCAAAACCAAGGAAATTTTAACCGTAATCAACGTCATGGTAATTTTAATCAGGGTAATAATTTCCAACAGGGTAATTTTCACCAAGGAAACAATTTTTAGGGTCAGAATATGTTGGAAAATTTAGTGCACTTGAGGGATCAATTCACACCTGGTAATGGGTTTGGAGGTAAGGAGTATACACCCATTTGGTCACTGAATCCCCTGACTCAATAGTGGTTATGTATTGAATCTGCTGCTAGGATTCTGCTGACAGCTGATCCTGCTGATAGCTGATTCTGCTGCTGATAGCATTCTGCTGCTAGTGTGATTCTGCTGCTGGCATCCCACTGCTAGTGATATTGTTTCCACTGATAACCACTAATCCCTATTATTATGGAAAGTATTATGATATAATTAATGGGCCGTTAATTATACATAATTCCATGGGCTATGGTTTTGAGTATTCTCTATTATAAATAGAGGTCACATCATTCTGCATGAATATACGTTTTCACAATACGATTAACACAAAACCCTAAACACTTCTATACGCATCTGGTTCTTGGTTTGTGCCTAGAGCAAGAACATCACATGGTCTTATCCCATAGAGATATTCGTGTAACCCAGGCATAGGGTCAAATAGTTTCTATTGGAAAGTGATACCACGATTTCAAGTGAATATCCGGTACCTTTATTGATTATATTAACCCTAATCTGGGAACTGTTTACAAATAACAACCAACAATCAATAGAAACTATTAGTGATAATCAGTGGCTGCTGCTATGAGACAAATGGCTGCTAACTTTTCCAAGTTGGAAAAGTTTGAAGGTGTTGATTTCAGATGGTGGCAAAAGAAGATGCACTTCTTATTGTCAAGTATGAATGTGGTGTAT
The DNA here is from genome assembly GCA_030686995.1 of Artemisia argyi. NCBI lineage: Eukaryota > Viridiplantae > Streptophyta > Magnoliopsida > Asterales > Asteraceae > Artemisia > Artemisia argyi. The sequence continues at coordinate 502,256 of JARVZY010002803.1, forward strand.
GTTCTCACGACTGAGATTCCAGAAGATCATGGAGATGATGCTACTATGGATCAGATGAGGGCAAGGAGCAAATGGGAGAATGATGACTACATATGCAGAGGTTTAATTCTCAATGGTATGTCTGATTCTCTATTTGATATTTATCAGAATGTTGAAACTTCTCAAGAACTATGGGATTCCTTGGAAGCCAAATATATGGCTGAGGATGCATCAAGTAAGAAGTTCCTTGTAAGTAATTTTAACAATTACAAAATGGTTGATTCTAGACCTGTCATGGAACAATACAATGAACTTCTTAGTATACTTGGTCGATTCACACAACGCAAGATGAACATGGATGAGGCTATTTCAGTCTCTTGTATCATCGATATACTACCTCCTTCTTGGAAAGAGTTTAAGCATATGCTTAAGCATAAGAAGGAGGAGTTAACTCTTGTTGAGTTGGGCAGTCACTTGCGCATTGAGGATTCACTCAAAGTGCAAGACATTGACAAGCCAAAGAGTAGCACTGCTACTGGTCCATCAGTTGTCAATATGGTGGAGCATAACAACTCCTCCAAGTACAATGACAACATGGGCAAGCGTAAGCATCAAGATAACACCAAATCTGATCTTAACAAGAAACCTAAGGTGACTTGTTGGAAGTGTGTGAAACCTGGACACTTCAGGAAAGATTGCAAGGGTGGTAAAGTTGGAAACAAATCCAATGGATCAGGCACAAGTGGATGGAATGGTAACACCAATTCTCTGAAAGGTCAGAATGTGTTTAATAAGTCTTTTAAGATTTATTATGTAACATATATATCTGACATTTACTTTGTGCAGGATGATGATGTTGCGTGGTGGGTTGACTCTGGAGCAACAATTCATGTGTGTAAAGATAGAAGCTGGTTCAAGACCTATGAGTCAATGAATGATGGTTCTATTCTTCATATGGGAAACGAGTCAACTGCCCTGGTGCATGGAAAAGGATTTGTTGATTTGAAGTTTAGTTCTGGAAAGATTGTTTCTTTATTTAATGTTTTACATGTTCCTGATATTAGGAAGAATTTGGTTTCTAGTAGTGTTTTAAATAATTGTGGTTACAAACAGGTTATTGAATCTAATAAGTTTGTTTTGTCTAAAAATGGTGTGTTTATTGGTTTTGGTTATTTCTGTAATCAAATGTTCAGACTTAATATTGTTCATGATAATATTGATTCTGCTTTTATATCTACATCTAAACTTTATGATTCAAACCTATGGCATGCAAGACTTGGCCATGTACATTTTAAAAGAATGCAAGACATGTCCAAATATGGGTTAATTCCAGCCTTTGATGTGAACACTGAAAAGTGTAAAACTTGTATGTTGAACAAGATAATTAAGAAACCTTTTCAAGGAGTAAAACATGAAACTAAAGTTTTGGAGTTAATTCACAGTGATCATTGTGATTTACATGCTACTCCCTCTTTGGGGAATAAGAAATACTTTGTGACTTTTATTGATGATGCTTCTAGGTTTTGTCATGTTTAAGTATTACATTCTAAAGATGAAGCATTAGATAAATTTAAAGTATTTAAAACTGAAGTTGAATTGCAACAAGGGTCTCTAATCAAAAGATTAAGGACTGATAGGGGAGGTGAGTACATGGATACTCTGTATTTTCAGTATGTTGGTATAATCCATGAAACGACTGCCCCTTATAGTCCTCAGCAAAATGGTATTTCTGAAAGGAAAAACAGGGTGCTGAAGGAGATGGTTAATTCCATGTTGTCCTATTCAGGGCTGAGTCAAGGTTTCTGGGGTGAGGCTATGTTAACAACTTGTTATTTATTAAATAGGGTTCCCAACAAAAGGAAGAAAGTTACCCCTTATGAACTTTGGACTAAAAAGAAACCTAACCTTAATTATCTTAGGATATGGGGTTGTAGGGCTGTTGTAAGACTCCCTGATCCAAAGCAGAAAACTTTGGGTGAAAGAGGCATTAAATGCATCTTTGTTGGATATGCTGAGCATTCCAAGGCATATAGGTTTTATGTTATAGAACCTAATGAGTCTATTTCAATTAACTCAATAATTGAATCAAGGGATGCACTATTTGATGAGAACAGATTCTCATCTATCCCTAGACCAAGTCAAAGGATTCCAAATGGAACCAATGACAATGGTGTTTCAAAGGTTCCTGCTGATGAGGTCCCTGTTGATGAGGTTCCTGCTGAGGTTGTGGAACAACAACCTGAACCTGAGCTTAGAAGGAGCAATAGGGTGAGGACTCCAAAGTCATTTAGACCTAAATTTCAATTATACTTAATTGAAGGTACAAGGAGTGAGGTCTCTGACCAATACTCTTATTGCTTCATTGTAGAGGATGATCCCAAAACATTTGAAGAAGCAATGAAGTCCCAGGATGTTGCTTTCTGAAAAGAAGCAATTAATGATGAGATGGACTCTATCATGGGCAATAACACTTATGTGTTGACTGATCTACCACCTGGTTGCAAACCTTTAGGTAGCAAATGGATTTTCAAAAAGAAAATGAAGGTAGATGGAACTGTTGAAAAGTTCAAGGCAAGATTAGTTATTCAAGGCTTTAAACAAAAGTCATGAATAGACTACTTTGATACTTATGCTCCAGTGGCACGTATCAGTACCATAAGATTGCTAATTGCTTTGGCATCAAATCACAATCTGATTATTCATCAGATGGATGTGAAGACAGCTTTCTTGAATGGTGATTTAGATGAGGAGGTTTACATGAACCAACCTCAGGGCTTCATCATGCCTGGCAATGAAAACAAGGTGTGTAAACTGATTAAGTCTCTTTATGGACTAAAACAGGCACCTAAGCAATGGCATCAAAAGTTTGATGAAGTGGTTTTGTCTAGTGGTTATTTACTTAATCAAGCTGACAAATGTGTATATAGCAAATTTAATGAATCTGGTAAAGGAGTCATCATTTGTCTATATGTTGATGACATGTTGATCTTTGGCACTGACCAAAATCAAGTTGATCTTACAAAAGAATTTTTGTCATCAAAGTTCTCCATGAAGGATATGGGGGAGGCAGATGTTATCCTTGGCATAAGGATTAAACATGAAAGTAACAAAATTTCTATATCTCAGTCTCATTACATTGAGAAGGTGTTAAAGAAATTTAATTACTTTGAATGTACTCCAGTGAGTACTCCTATGGATACAAGTGAGAAGCTAATGCCTAATACTGGCAAAGCTGTATCTCAACTTGAGTATTCTAGGGTGATTGGCTGCTTCATGTATGCCATGACTTGTACAAGGCCTGATATTGCTTTTGCTGTGGGTAAACTGAGTAGGTATACTAGTAATCCTAGTGCTCATCATTGGCAAGCAATTCAGAGGGTCTTTAAGTATTTGAAGAGAACTATGGATTATAGTCTCTCATATACTGGTTATCCTTCAGTATTAGAAGGATATACTGATGCAAGTTGGATCAGTAACACTGAAGACAATTCGTTTACCAGTGGCTGGGTATTCCTACTTGGTGGAGGTGCAATTTCTTGGGCATCCAAGAAACAAACTTGCATTACCAGTTCAACCATGGAATCTGAATTTGTGGCTTTAGCTGCTGCTAGAAAAGAAGCTGAATGGTTGAAAAACTTGCTTCTTGATATTCCATTGTGGTCTAAACCTATAGCACCTATTTCTATCCGTTGTGATAGTGCTGCTACATTGGCAAAGGCTTATAGCCAGATGTACAATGGGTAGTCTAGACACTTAGGTGTTAGGCATAGCATGATTCGTGAGCTTATCATGAATGGGGTGGTATCTATAGTGTTTGTTAAATCTCAACAAAACTTAGCTGATCACTTGACGAAGGGTTTGGCTTGAGACTTGGTTTTGAAGTCTGCTAAAGGGATGGGTTTAAGTCCAACTTAGTCACTGAATGCAAGGATACCCAACTCCCTTCTAAGGAAACTTGGAAGCTGAGTTCAATGTGGAAAGCTGATCATTTAGTGGACTGAAGCACATGTATCACAAACATCCCAAGGTTGTGCTTGTTACCTGCTGAAAGGAGGATGAAGTCTTCACTTCTTAATGGTTAATTTTCTTTGAAAAAGTGCTAAGCAGGAGCATGAATTAAAGATGAACCACCTATGTGAATGTTGAAGTTTTGCCGCTTCAGGAAGCTTTGGACTTTTAGCTTTTACAACATTTATGAATTGGATATGGACACATGGCTTGTATAGTGTCAGGAGTATTTTAGTGTTTGAAAACTTGTGTGTATTTATCATCAGGTATTCAAATGGGTTGAAGGGTTCAATTCTTAGAACACCCTGATTCTCGAATATTTGAAAGTATATGTACTAATGTGGAAATTCAATCCTCAGGATATTTTCATTTATGCACTTGTTTTGGTTTGTGTTTGATTTTCATGCAAAAGTAGTGAACTAAATTTGGGGAGGATTGTTGGAAAATTTAGTGCACTTGAGGGATCAATTCACACCTGGTAATGGGTTTAGAGGTATGGAGTATACACCCATTTGGTCACTGAATCCCCTGACTCAATAGTGGTTATGTATTGAATCTGCTGCTAGGATTCTGCTGACAGCTGATCCTGCTGATAGCTGATTCTGCTGCTGATAGCATTCTGCTGCTAGTGTGATTCTGCTGCTGGCATCCCACTGCTAGTGATATTGTTTCCACTGATAACCACTGATCCCTATTATTATGGAAAGTATTATGATATAATTAATGGGCCGTTAATTATACATAATTCCATGGGCTATGGTTTTGAGTATTCTCTATTATAAATAGAGGTTACATCATTCTGCATGAATATACGTTTTCACAATACGATTAACACAAAACCCTAAACACTTCTATACGTGTAACCCAGGCATAGGGTCGAATAGTTTCTATTGGAAAGTGATACCACGATTTCAAGTGAATATCCGGTACCTTTATTGATTATCTTAACCCTAATCTGGGAACTGTTTACAAATAACAACCAACAGAATAATCAAAATCAAGAGAATTTTCAAAACAACCGTGCTCAAAATGTTCCTAATAAAAATCAAGCTATTGTTCCAACTGGACCATCATCCGATGAGTTGTTGAAATAGTTTATGAAATCCCAAGAAGAAATGAATGAATTGTTGGTCAGCCAGATTTCTGAACTTAAGAAGTCTTTAAATGATCGACCCTCGGGCTCAGGTACATTGCCGAGCAACATGATCGCTAACCCGGGGGGCGATGTTAAGGCAATCACGACCCGAAGTGGAGTTTCTTATAAAGGACCCACGGTCCCGTCTACCTCTTCTCCTATTCAGGTAGAGGAACGTGAAATTGAGGACACAACGGATACGGTATCTCCTATTAATAACGGACGTACCACTGTTGAAAATTGGGGTCATATTTGAACCTGCCGAGACCTCTATTGAAAATTTAAAACCAAACCCGAAACCGTCAATTTCGTATCCATCACGTTTACCAGATCAAAAGCTCCGTGAAAAAGCAAATCATCAAATGGAAAAAAAAATTCAAATCTTTCAAGATCTCCATTTTGATATCAGCTTCGCGGATGCTATCCTCTTAATGCCCAAATTTGCATCCACAATCAAAAATCTGTTAAAAAACAAGGAAAACCTGTTCGAGATAGCAAAAACTCCCCTCAATGAAAACTGCTCTGCGGTTTTGTTGAAACAGCTTCCCGAGTAGTTGGGAGATCCCAGGAAATTTTTCATTCCATGTATATTCCCGGGAACAGTTGAATGATATGCCTTGGCCGATCTTGGTGCCAGCATCAACCTGATGCCTCACTCAGTATGGAAGAAACTCTCTCTTCCAGAACTCACTCCCACCTGCATGACTCTTGAGCTTGCAGATCGTTCGATATCTCGTCCCCTTGGTATTGCCGAGGATGTATTTGTCAAAGTGGGAAAGTTCCATTTTCTGGCAGACTTCGTGATTGTTGATTTCGATGCAGAGCCAAGGGTTCCCCTCATTCTTGGACGGGGATTCCTCAGGACGGGTCGTGCTCTGATCGATGCATTCGATGAGGAAATCACGTTACGTGTTGGTTCCAAAGCCATAACCTTCAATCTAGATCAAACCTCGAGATACTCCTCGAATTATGATTCCAAATCTGTTAACCGCATCGATATCATCGATGTTGCTACATAGGAGTATTCTCAAGAGATTCTTGGTTTCATTGATGATTCTTCGAGTGGCAATCCCACTCCCTCCTCTCATCTAATAATTGCTAATTCTACTCCTTCCCTCACTTCGTTTGAGGGAAGTGACTTCGTCTTGGAGGATATAGAGGCCTTTCTCTGAAGTGACTCAATTCTCGAAGGAATTGATAACCAGGAGATTGACCCGGACAGGGATATACTTCTCCTTGAAAAGTTACTCAATCAAGATCCCTTCCACCCTCCCGTTCTTTCACAATCACTTCATAAAGAGGAAATCAAAAATGTTTTGAAAACTGTAGATTTCCCCGAGGTTGAGCTTAAGGACTTACCTCCCCATCTTGAATACGCATTCCTGGAGGGTAATGATAAATTACCCGTCATTATTGCAAAAGATTTAAAAGATGAGGAGAAAGCCGCTCTCATAAAGGTTTTGAAATCTCACAAACAAGCAATTGCTTGGAAACTCTCCGACATCAAGTGTATAAACCCTGAATTATGTACTCACAAAATCATAATGGAGGATGATTTTAAACCAGTAATCCAACAACAGAGACGGGTTAATCCCAATATACACGAAGTTATCAAACAGGAAGTTCTCAATCTTCTTGATGCCGGGTTAATTTACCCCATCTCTGACAGTCCTTGGGTTAGCCCAATTCATTGCGTTCCAAAAAAGGGTGGCATAACTGTTGTCCCAAATGAAGAAAATGAGTTGATTCCAACTCGGCTGGTTACAGGATGGCGAGTATGCATTTACTATCGTAAGTTAAATGATGCCACCCGAGAGACTAGCGGGGAGACTAGCGGGGAATGAGTATTATTGTTTCCTCGGGTTATTTCTAAATCCCCATTGATCTACAGGATCAAGAGAAAACTACCTTCACATGCCCTTACGGAACTTTTGCCTACAGACGTATGCCTTTCAGCTTATGTAATGCTCCTGGCACATTCCAAAGGTGCATGATGTCAATATTTTCCGACATGATCGGGAAAACCATGGAGGTGTTTATGGATGACTTCTCAGTCAACGGGGATTCATTCTAGTCTTGTCTCTCCCACTTGGAAAATATGCTAAAACGCTGTAAAGACACAAACTTGTGTCTCAACTGGGAGAAGAGCCATTTTATGGTTAAAGAGGGCATTGTCCTCGGCCATAAAATTTCAAAAAACGGGATCGAGGTTGACAGAGCCAAAGTTGATGTAATAGCCAAATTACCTTATCCCACTACCGTCAAGGGTATTAGGAGCTTTTTGGGTCACGCCGGTTTCTATCATAGGTTTATTTAAGATTTCTCCAAAATCGTCCGGCCTATGCCCCATCTCCTCGAGAAGGGTGCTCCTTTTATCTTCTCACCTGAGTGCATCGAAGCTTTTGAAACTCTAAAGAAAAAGCTTACTGAGGCACCGATTCTTGTTGCCCCCGATTGGGACCTACCTTTTGAGCTTATGTGCGATGCCAGTGATTTTGCCATAGGTGCGGTCTTAGCGCAACGAAAAGCAAAATACTTTCAGCCTATACACTATGCAAGCAAAACCATGACTGAGGCTCAGAGTCATTACACCACCACTGAAAAAGAACTATTAGCCGTGGTGTATGCCTTTGAAAAATTCTGGCCATACTTGATACTGGCCAAATGCATAGTATATATGGATCACTCGGCTTTGAAGTACCTCTTTGCAAAACAAGATGCAAAGCTGAGGCTACTCTGTTGGATTCTCTTCCTACAAGAATTTGATATCATTATACGTGATAAAAAAGGAGCCGAGAACCTGGCTGCTGATCATCTCTCCCGATTAGAAAACCCTAACCAGGATGTGTTCGAGAAACAAGAAATAAATGAAACATTTCCTCTCGAGACACTCAATGTGGTTTCTTTTCGTTGTGACTCTTCTACTCCATGGTTTGCCGACTTTGAAAACTACTATGCGGGTAACTTCATTGTGAAGGGGATGTCGTCCCAACAGAAAAACAAATTCTTTAAAGACGTTAAACATTACTTCTGGGACGACCCCTATTTGTTCAAAATCTGTGCCGATCAAGTCATCAGGCGATGTGTTTATGGACAGGAAGCCAATGATATTCTCAAGGCTTTCCTGGGAGAGTATGATTGGAGTGATTTGGCTGATGAAGAACCAAATTATTCTTTGGGGGCTCAAGTCAAACCTAAAGTTCATAACTTTGCACTTATGGCCTATGCATCATCATCTTCTGGATCTGACTCTGAGGTATCTAATGATTTTGATTTATCTATGTGTTCTGTTAAGCCATGTGCTGACACTGTAGAAGAACTTAAGTCTAGGAATGAGAGTCTAATTAGAGAAGTTGAAAACCTAAAACTTGATAACCTAGGTTACAAAGTAGGTATTCAAAATGTTGAAAGAAGAATTGAGTATCTAAAAGAGTGTGAGTTGGAATATGTAGATAGAATTAACCAAGAAGATGTTGAAATTTTTAATAAAAACAGTGAAATTGAATTTCTCAAAAATAAATTAGAAAAAGCAGAAAGAGATAGGGATGCAGCTCTTGCTGAAAAAGAAAAACATATAGTAAGAGTAAACAAATAACAATATGCTTCTGATTTGGTTAATAAATCTATTGAGAATAACATAATGAGGAAAGGAAGTGGAATAGGTTACAATGAAGTTTCTCCTCCTACTAAGAGTGCCTATGCTCCACCAGGAAAAGAATTGTCCTTCATTAGTGAGCTGAACATTGAAAAACCAATAGGTGAGTCTAGTACAAGTGTCTTAGAAACACCTAAGGTAGAGGGTAGAAAATTTCCTGATGCTCCTATTATTGAAGATTGGTACTAAGATAGTGATGAGGAACAGGAACAGGTTGAACTAGAACAAAGTGTAGAAAAGGAAGAAATTCCTACCACAGTTGAACCTAAAATTGAACAGGTGAAGTTTGTGAGACCTGTGTTAGGTAAGGGTATCTCTAGGAAAATGGTTGAATATAATAAGATTTCTAGAGATAGAATGAATGGTTAAATCAGAGAAACTTTAATAACCTAGTTTCTAACAAATTAGGTAGTGAGTTTCAATTAAAGAAAAAGGCTTGTTATAAGTGTTATAGCTTTGAACATTTGATTAATAGTTGTCCTGACCACAAGAAGCCTGTTTGGAATCAATACTCTAGAGTGAATCATAAATATGTTAATAAGAATACTTACCCTCATCCTAATAGAAACATGATTCCTAGGGTTGTGTTGTTAATATCTGGTGCAACTAGATCTATTTATGCTGCTAAATCAAATGATGCTTTTAAAACCACAACTGGTTCTGTTGCTCGCTCTACTGCTAGTAAGCACTCTGCTGCTAGTAAGCATTCTGCTGCTAGTAAGCAATCTGCTGCTAGTATAAAACTTTCTACTTCTAGGCCAAAAGTTTTATCAAATACAGTTGTTGGAAATCATTTTTATGCTGTTAAGGCCTCAGCTTGTTGGGTTTGGAAACCAAAATCAACTGTTACAAACAATGTTTCCAAAAACAGCAGTGCATCAAGTGATTTAAAGAAATTTAACTATGTTGATGCACAAGGCAGATCCAAGTCAGTAATGGCTTGGGTCCCCAAGAGAAACTAATTTCTCTATTTTTATGTGCAGGGTATTCTACTGGATGATCTTAAAGATATGGTTATAGTTGATAGTGTATGCTCTGGACATATGATAGGAGATGAGTCTCAACTTGAAGACTTTGAGGCTTTTGAAGGTGGTTATGTTGCTTTTGGGAATGATCCAATAGGTGGAAAGATTGTTGGTAGAGGCACTTTAAGAACAGGGAATTTGGACTTTGAGAAGGTGTTTCTTGTGAAAGGGCTTAAGTTTAATCTCTTTAGTGTTTCACAAATGTGTGACAAAAGGAATTTTGTTCTTTTTACAGACACTGAATGTATGATTCTTTCTCCTGATTTATCATTTGCCAAATGATAAATTTGTGCTATTGAAGGTCCCTAGAAATGAAAATATATACAGTGACCATATTAAGAACATAGTTCCCAAAAGAGCTTTAACTTGTCTGATTGCAAAAGCCACTATTGATGAGTCCAAATTATGGCATAGAAGACTTGGGCATCTTAACTACAAGACAATGAACAAGTTGGTGAAAGGAAATCTTGTGAGAGGCATGCCCACAAAGTTGTTTGAAAATTGTGAGACTTGTGTTGCCTGTCAAAAGGGTGAACAACACAAAGTTTCATTCAAGTCTAAGACATTGAACACGAATACAGAGCCCTTGCACTTACTTCACATGGATTTATTTGGGCCTGTTTTGGTTAAAAGTTTGAACAAGAAGTCATATTGCCTAGTTGTCACAGATGACTTCAGCAGGTTTACTTGGGTGTTCTTCTTAGCCACTAAAGATGAAACCCCAGAGATACTTAAGGAATTCATTACAAGAGTTGAAAACCTGCACAACCACAGAGTGAAAATTATTAGATGTGACAATGGTACTGAGTTCAAGAATAGTGTGATGAATCAATTCTGTGTGGGAAAAGGAATTCTAAGACAGTACAGTGTTGCAAGAACTCCACAATAGAATGGTGATGCAGAGAGAAGAAATAGGACACTTATTGAGGCTGCAAGAACAATGTTATTTGATTCTAAACTACCTATACCTTTTTGGGTTGAAGCTGTAAACACTGCATGTTTTGTGCAAAATAGGAGTAAGGTAGTGAAGCCTCACAACAAAACTCCATATGTGCTTTTTCATGGGAAGAAACCATTGATTGATTTTCTCAAGCCATTTGGATGTCCTGTCACTATTCTGAATACTAAGGATCAGTTAGGCAAGTTTGAAGAGAAGGCTGATGAAGGTTATTTGGTTGGTTACTCTGTACATAGTAAAGCTTTCAGGGTATATAACAAGAGAACCAAACATGTGGAGGAGAATTTGCATATCAAGTTTAGAGAGAACACATCTAATGCTGAAGGAAAAGGACCTGAATGGATGTTTAATGTTGATATCCTGACCAAGACAATGAATTATGTACCTGTTATTGCTAGTGTTGACACTAACAAAGCATAAGAAGACATTGTTTTGATTGAGAAACTGAAGGTTGGTCCTACTTTCTTACCCTTATAGAAAGATCAAGATATACAAGAAGATGTTGTTACTCCAGAGAAACCTAAGGAAGCTGAAGCAGATGTTGAAATTCCTATTGATGCAGAAAAGATACCAAATGAAGCTCCTAAAGTGGTTGTTGATGACTCTCCAACAAGGCCAGAAGACTTTACCGCTGACTCAGAAGACTCTACTGCTAGACCAAAACAAGCAACTACTGCTTCAATCAATTCTGTTGCCAAGCCTATTAACTCTGCTTCTACATCACAGTTTCTTTCTTTGGACACTTAGGGTAGATCTTTTGATAATTCACACTATCCTGATGATCCAAATATGCCTCCTCTAGAGAATATCTATGATGACACAGATGATGAAGCTCTTGATGGTAAACTATTTGGAGCTGAAGTAGATTATACTAATTTGGAACTCAACATTCCTGTTAGTCCCACTACAACTACAAGAGTTCACAAGGATCATGCAAAAGAACAAATTCTCAGTGATCCTCAATCATCTGTACAAACAAGAAAAATGACTAAAGAGCTCAAAGATCTTCAACATCAAAGTTTCTTTGCAAGATCTCTGCATCAAAGAAACAATCACAAAGATCTACAAAATTGCTTGTTTGCCTGTTTTCTGTCTCAAATTGAACCCAAGAACACTTACAAAGCCTTACAAGAAGCACGTTGGCTGGAAGCAATGCAAGTTGAGCTTCTGCAATTCAAACTACAAGAGGTATGAACTTTGGTTGATTTGCCAAATGGAAAAAGAGTGATTGGCACTAAATAGGTTTTCAGATGTAAAAGAGATGAAAGGGGAATAGTCATCAGAAATAAAGCTAGGTTAGTAGCTCAAGGATACACACAACAAGAGGAACTTGACTATGATGAGGTATTTGCACCATTGGCAAGAATAGAAGCCATTCGAATATTCTTGGCTTATGCTTCATTTAAAGATTTTGTGGTGTATCAGATGGATGCAAAGAGTGCTTTCCTTTATGGGACCATTACAGAAGAAGTTTATGTGTCTCAACCACCTGGTTTTGAGGATCCTGATTATCCTGACAAAGTTTACAAGGTGAATACAACAATGTATGGTTTACATCAAGCTTCTAGAGCTTGGTATGATACCTTGTCAACATATTTGTTAGACTCTGGGTTAGAGGAAAGATTGACAAGACTTTGTTTCTCAAAAGACAAAAAGATGATATTTTGCTAGTTCAAATCTATGTAGATGACATCATCTTTGGTTCTACAAACAGGGAAATGTGTGTTGATTTTGAGAAGCTTATGAAGAATAAGTTTGCTATGAGTTCAATGGGAGAACTCAACTTCTTCTTGGGACTGCAAGTGGTACAAAAGAAAGATGGCATATTTATTAGTCAGGATAAGTATGTTAATGACATTTTGAAGAAGTTTGGATTTGAGGATGCTAAGCCTGCTAAGACAACCATGGATACCAAGAAACCTTTGCTGAAGGATGAAAATGGAAAAGAAGTAGATGTTCACTTGTACAGATCCATGATTGGCTCATTGATGTACCTTACAGCATCAAGGCCTGATATTATATTTGCTGTATGTGCCTGTGCAAGATTCCAAGTATGTCCCAAAGAATCACATCTAAATGCAGTAAAGAGGATTTTTAGGTATCTAAGGCATCAACCTAAATTGGGCCTATGGTAGCCTAAGGATTCACCTTTTGATTTGGTGGCATATTCAGATAGTGACTATGCTGGTGCTAACTTGGATAGAAAATCTACAACTGGAGGTTGTCAATTTCTTGGAAACAGATTGGTGTCATGGCAATGCAAGAAACAGATAGTGGTTGCAAATTCTACAACTGAAGCTGAGTATGTGGATGCTTCAAGTTGCTGTGGTCAAGTGCTTTGGATGCAAAATCAACTACTGGACTAAGGGTACAATTTCATGAACACCAAAATTCATATTGATAACAACAGCACACTTTGCATAATTAAAAATGTTGTTTTTCATTCTAAAACAAAACATATTGAGATAAGACATCATTTCATAAGGGATTGCTATGAAAAGAAGTTAATTCAAATTGTCAAAATTCATACTGATAACAATGTTGCTGATCTTCTCACTAAATACTTTGATGTGGGGAGGTTTCAATTCTTAATTTCTAATATTGGTATGATTAATCTTTGAAAATCTTATCTCTTACGTTTTTGTAAAGTGTGTAAAGGTCCTATGCTGTTTGTTACTCTGTTTCTGCTGCTTCTTAAGAAGCATATGATTAAGTTGGAATGTACTTTGTTGCTATTTTACTCTACTGCTAGTATATATGTTTGTATGCTTTGTGGTGTTTGGACTAACATTTTGCAGGCACAAGGTTAAATGATGTTAGTTGATGATTTACAAATACACAAAACAAGAAGTAAACATTCATCATTCATCACAAACAAAGTACAACTGATCAGAAATCAAAAGAGTAAATCCAAATCACTTCAGAAACAACAAAAGACTGCTACATAACAAGATGACATTGAAAGATTACAAACATCATTGTCTAGGGCATGGAAGCCCAAGTACAATCTTTCTTTCCTTAGGAAGAGGAGGGTTTGCTTTCCTTGTCTTGGATGATGTCTTTGGGTCTTGGCCTTGACGATTGTGGTCTTTCAGGAGTGGAAGGTGGATTGTTATGTGGCTCATCCTCATCAAATAAAGTACAGAGAAAGAGGGAAACAAGCTCCATTGGAGATGGAGGTCTTATAGGGATCCACGCAGGGTCTTTTGATGATTCTGAAGACGATGGAGACTTAGGGGACATCACCTCTTTACCCCTGGAAGTGCTTGGGGTTTGATTCAAGTATAAAAGATCTTTGGAAACAGGGAGATCGTGCTTTCTTTTGTGGGCTTGCTCATTGGTTCTACATCCGTTGTGAGGAGAACGGAATGGAGGTACATAGGTTTCAAAGGGTGCTTCATCATCAGAAGATGAATCAGATGCTATGTTGATAATTTTGGGGGAAGATTTCATGGTTATTGAGATTTGATTTGGGTGATTGAGATTTGATTTGGTTATTGATTGTAATTAGGGTTTGATTGTGTTGATTTAGGGAAAGATTTCTTCCATTTTTATAGGGATTACGGAGTATCAACCGCATTTATTGTTGAGGGTTCTTGACTTTTTGACCAAGTTTGATTAGTCAACTCTGCTGCTGGCTTAAACTTACTCTGCTGCTAGTTGTTTCATTCTGCTGCTAGTTGTGGATGATATGTGATAATGTCTTTTTGTAGTATAGTGATTGTTTTACCGAAGAAATGCTTATGAAAGTATTTCCCCGGGTCGTGTCCCAACGAAGGTGTGAATGGAATTCTTAATTCCCGAATCGTGATACGTGTCGTGAAAGTGGTAAAAAGTGATTTTGATGGGATTATACTAATGAAATAGTAAATGAAGCACAAATAATCAACTAAACACGTAATTCAAGTAAACAAACTTAAAACGTAACGTAGAATCGAAAATCGTAAACTAAAACGTAAAATAAACGTTAACGTACGAAATAAAACGCGACTTTTAAGCTACGCTACTCCTACGGACTTGGAAATAATTTTGAAAAATTAAAAATGATAAAAGAAAATTTTGAGAAAAAGAAAAATATTTTTTTGACTTTTTATTAAATTTTTATGAATTAAAAACTATTTAACTAATTAAAAATTAAAAGAAAATGAAAATAAGGTGAGAAAAATGAAAAATAAATTTTGAAAATTATTAAATAACTAAAAAGTAATTTTAAAACTAAAAACTAATTTTTTTGGCTTTTTATGTAATATTTGGAAATTAAAAACTATTAAATCTTATTAAAAATTCAAAATAAATTCAAAATAAATGAGAAAAATGCAAAATAAATTTCTAAAATTATAAAATAAATGAAAATAATTTTCTAAAATATTTTGGATTTTTCTTGGTTTTTTCAGATTTTTTTGGATTTTTAGTAATTAAAAAGTATTTAAAAATGAAAATAAAATAAGAAAAATAGTAAATGAACTCAGAAAAATTTGAAAATTTCAGGGAAAATCTAAAATATTATTTTGAAACTAGGAAAAATATAAAATATGAACAATGAACACTGTAGCTACAGTTTGCTTTGAAAATAGCTTAAGACAATGTGCTTATTAATAAGCAGTTTGACCAAAAGTTGACCAGAACTTAACCAAGTGATTTTAGGACTCACATAAGCTTAAATGAACTGAGAATGGATCAATGAATGACAGAAACATAGATAATGGACCAAATCAGATAGAAATAAGCAATTCGAGAATAAGCAATATCCACCAAATGAGCACAAAATGATCACAACCAGTTTAAACAACTAATTTAAGCTCAAAGTAACATGTAAAGATCAAATAAACACTCAGGAATGAAAGATAAGTAGTTAGCAGATGTGTGTTTAAAGCAGATCTTACAGCCCAATGACCCTACTTGTAGCTAATTATTCAGTCTCCTAATAAGCTAATTAAGGCAAACAAAGTACAGAATTATGAAGCCTATACTACAACCTAGCTTAAAAATCCAAAAGCCCTAATTTCTGGACTCTAATTGATCCCTAAAATGACCTGAGATCAGACCACTGTAGCAGCTGTTTACACCTAAGTATGACTTTTTTTAATGCACACTTACTTTGACTTTAATGAATTTAAATGACCTAATCTTATTACTAGATGTATATCAAACATAATTAAATACTAAAATCATATTCTCAAACATGGAATGCATCAGAAGAACCACTAAGCATGAACAGGTCATATATTAAGCGGACATAAATTAAATTGAAGATCAATTTTGACTTTTGCTATTAAAGGTGTACTTTGTATGACTTGTATGTCTTATCTTACACAAATGCAGCCTAGCTATACAAGGAAAAACACAGAAAAACCACAAGAACACACAGATCCCTAAGTAAGCCAAACACCCCTATAAGTACTAGGTTAAGACTACCTTAGCAGATTAAAGCCTAAAATCAGCAAACCAATTATCAAATTATGCGAACTTACCTTAATAGAA
Source organism: Artemisia argyi (assembly GCA_030686995.1). Lineage (NCBI taxonomy): Eukaryota > Viridiplantae > Streptophyta > Magnoliopsida > Asterales > Asteraceae > Artemisia > Artemisia argyi. Next base: position 518,497 of record JARVZY010002803.1, read on the forward strand.
ACTAAATCAACAAGTAACTACAACAACTAACAGTAGGTAAGTAAAAGTGCAGGTCTAATGTTATCAAACAGTAAAAACATTCAAAATGAAAAATAACAAACTATTAAACAATCACGAAAACAAACTAAATCAGTTATATAAGCAACTATATGAGCAGAAATATGAAATTACTAGATAAATACTACATAAGCAAACTCATAGCAGTCCAAATTAAAAATTAAAGAAAACGTACCACTTATCCCTCAGCTAAACAGAGGGATGCTCCTTCACAGCCTGTCTTTAAGACAGGCCAATGGCTCCATTTGGCTGTCTATTCTCCCATGAATAAGCATAGCTTATTGAAATCAGCTGTTAACCAAGAACAATTTACCACTTCACATCAAAATAAAAATTCACTACCAACTAATTTTTCAGACAAGAATAAGCTTTTGCAAAATGAACTCAGAATTAAGGTAAATAAACACTGAAAATAAATTGCAATTGAATTAAGTGAAACCTGAATTTTATTCAAAAAAATTAAAGTTGAGTACAAACTAAGAAACTGAAAATACAAATTTGGAAAGCTGAATTACAAAAGCTACTTAACTATCTATTCCTACTCCTAAAATTTTAAACCTAATCTAACAAGTAACAATGATGTGAGGAGGTGCTATTTATAGCCACTGAGGTGAGGTGAGTCCAGGTTGCTATGTCACGGATCCGTGTGCTCCTTGTGTTTGTTTGAATCCATCTCGACCGTGTAATTACATTCCAGATACTTCCCTTGATTGATGACCCTTGGATTGATTGATATGACTTGATGTATCCTGCGTATTCCTTGTGATTGGCCCACGTGTCCATGAATGACATGCTCTGACTTATTTTGACCCTTCTAGAACCCAATCATTGGGTAATACTTATTCACGCGAGGGTAATTTTGATGGTGGGGGGTTAGGGTTCTTCGTACAGTAAGAATTCTGGGTTGAGTAAATAAATTGGGGGCGGGGTGTTTGTAATTTGGGTGTTGTTTTTATTAAAGGTTTCGTTGACTAGGTTTGATGGGGTTGACCAGGGTAAAGGTGGCAGGCCGGGTTGGGGTGAGGGTGTTGGGCTGTTTGGTGTTGTATGGGCCTTGTGGATCTTTGGGTTGGGATAATAACTTCATTGGATCCGGTTTAGTAGTAATTTAGTTTTAAAGAGAAAAATTACAAGGACCAATGTGGTATAAACTCAAAACTCAGGGACTAAATCCGTAATTACTCAATTTTAACTTCGAAGGGCCGTTGTTGACTTGATTCAATTCATGAAGGACCAATATTGACTTTTCTTCAAATATTCTTCAAGGGATCATTTTTGTCATTTTCTGAAAGTGCGGGGACTGAAATCGCCAAATACTCAAACTTTGCTCAGGGACCTTTTATGCAACTTTATGACTTCCTGAGGGTTTCTTATGACATTCTGAGCTTTCCTTTATCATTTTTCTTCCCCGGCTTCGGCTTTTGACCTTTTTCCAATCTCGTGCTCGTTTTTTGTCGGTTTTGGCTTCGTTTTTGATCATTTTTGTCATATCCGTACCTGCACATACACAAATACAAAAACACACGTTCTCTTGGCATATTTGGTTAGTATTTGGTATTTTTGGTCTGATTTTGGGCCTAAAAAGGATGTGTGATTAATCACTCATCAATATGGTTATGCTGCTACGGTTGTAAGTGAGAGGGTGGAATGTGTAACTTCTACAAATCCGTTTAAAACCTAATTAATCTTCATAATTGGTTTTTACACGCTCCAAATTAAAGTTCTCACAAACCCTAACACTCCATTATTCTCAAAGTCAATTATCCCCAATTTCTCAAAACCCTAATTCATGGATTGTACACGTACCTGGGCGGAGCAGCACCATAGTGTGGTTATTTTGGATGAAGAGTTGGTTCCTGAAGGTTTCACAGACATGGTAAAATTCTTGAATGCTACTTCTCTTAGGTATGCATTAACTGAGAATCCTACAATATTTGTTTCCAACATCAAACAGTTTTGGCTTACTACTAAAGTCAAAACTATGAATGAGGAAAAATATATTAGTGCTATAGTAGATGGTCAAAAGGTTCGTGTAACTGAATCTTCTATAAGGGAAACTCTTCTCTTAGATGATGAAACAGAGACCACTTGTCTTGCCAATTCTGCTATTTTTAAAGGTTTAAATGCTTTGGGGTATGAGGGAAGACATACAAATTTAAAATTTCAAAAAGCTCTCCTCTTTCCTCAATACAAATTTTTGGTACACATTCTCCTTCATTGTTTGAGTCCTAAAACTTCTCGTGGAATGAGTTTAGTGCTACTATTGCTTCTGCTATGGTATGCCTAAGCAAAGGCCATCCATTTAATTTTTCAAATATGATTTTGGAGGGGATTGTTAAAAGTGTTAAAGAGTCTGGTTCTTATTTGCTTTATCCAAGATTTATCCAGCTCTTTATTGAAAACCAACTTACCAATTTCAGATCACATACTGCTACTTATGATGCTCCTAAATTGGTTTCCAAAACTTTTACTTTCTTGATTAAGCATGGAAAAGGTTTTTCAGGCACACATACAAATCTTACACTTTCTATGGTGCAATTTGTGCAAAATATTCAGGGTGAAGGATCAGTAAATCCCACTGATTCCCATCACACACCCACTTTTACTGCATCTGCTACACAACCCAAAATACACTATACTCGTAGGAAAACCAAAAAGAACACTGATCTACCTCAGGATAGTGATAGTATGGCTGTACCAGATGAGGCTGTCCTAGGTGATGGAGGGGACATGTTGGCAAGGGCTGTCAGTACTGCTTCTAGCTTAGCAGCAGAGCAGGACAGTGATAACATCATTAAGACCCAAACCAAGGCAACATCTAGAGAAAATGATTCTGCTGAATCTAATTCTCAGGATGGTAACCCTAGCCAAATGGAAAATATAGGGGGCTCAGATGATCAAACTAGGTTTGATACTGAGTTTATGTCCCAAGATTCACCTCTTGGACTAGGTCACACAGGTCGAAGTGATGAGGACAGGACAGTGACAAATGAATTGACAGAAAATCTTGTACATGATGACAATGTCCATGATTCACCTCTCGGACCAGGTTACACAGGTGGTAGCGTAAGGTTTGCACCAGGCTTTACCTCTCGAGGGATCTCGAGAAGCTTACAACCCCCACCAGGCAGTGTACCTGATTGATGTAGTATAGTATAATGACAAGCACCGGGGGATTGATCGTTCAGCTATGAATAGTGTCGCTAGGATTAGAAAACCTAAAGACTAGGTCTAGAGATAAGGGATGATTCTTTTTGTATTTTTTTATATTTTTATGAAAGCAAGTAAAAATCTCGGGTTTTAAGGAGTTGGGCGGAATTAGTTGCTAGTCAACTAACCCAATACTAAAGATGCAATCAAAATAAAATACTAGAAATGAGAATAAAACTAATTATACTAAAGTTATGAGCAATATGTGGGAGAATTGTGTTTACTTAGATTTCACTACTCCCTAGTGTCACAACTCACCATTTCAGGTCATTTCAGGTCATTTCCCGAACTTTGGAAAAACACTATTCATCAAAACACTATTCATCAGATTACTATTCATCATTTTTGGTGTCAGTTTGACATTCCGAGAAGCATTCAGAAATTTTACTATTCATGGAACACTATTCATTGCGGGAAAAGATTTCATCATTCACGTGCATTACACATTTCATCGTAAATTTAGTTTACGGGTATTCAAATTCGCGTAACCATATTGGTTCAGGTGCGAATTCATGCATTATCAGTAATAACATTTCATACGGACTGGGGATAGTCTGCATATCATCAGTAGGTCATTTACATGTTATACCACTCTTAGGATTTTCAAATTACTATATTCAGTATATTTAACGTTTTACGTATTATGATTTCTAAATAAACGTTAACACCCGGTTTATACACGACGAATATATCTAAATATTCCCACAATGGTCCCGACATATTTTTATATCCATTTTAACATCATAAAAGTTATAACATTCAGTTACCCAGTATTTTGGAAATTTATTTTATTTATAACGTACGCTTATGAATATAACGACGGTTTTCGTGAAAACTAAACAATAATCACCCGATCACTCAGTAAATGTACCCAACATATTTTTAATATGTTTTTATCATTATTATGACTTTATTTCATCCTGGTTAACTTCGTGAACGTTTATTGCTATTAAACCCGGTACCCGATTTTAACGAATAGCGCGTAATAACACTTAACGCTACACTATATTTTCCCTAGTGATCAAAACCGTTTTGGCTACTCCTTTTCACACCCAAAAACCGGCCATGTGCCCCATTTTTAACCCATTGCATTAACTTACTCTTATTAAACTAATAAACCTATATTAAACATAACTTTACTAATTTACAAAATCATAATCTCACTTTTTAACAAAGATCAAAGTTCATCTTTCTCTTGCTCTCTTCTCCATACCCACGACCATAATCAATCTCCATGATCAAGTGATCATTTTTCATGAAGTAAAACACAAAAGTTGTTCATTTTACAAGTCTAATCAAGAATCAAGCAACAAAAACACAAGAACATCAAGCATAATCATCCAATAATCATCTCATTTGGTCAAGTAAGTTTTCATCTTTATTTTTTCATGGATCATCCTATTTTTACATGTATTACATAAGTATCATGCTAAAAACCATGTACAAGTAGCTATACCACACTTTATTTTGGCTAAAAAGAAACATACAAACCCTAACTTTTTGGTTATGAATCCCCTTGCTCTAATAACTTGGTTAGGAGTCCATGGCACCCTAAGAAGGTGTATGGTAGGATTAGATTAGCTTTGTGAAGTTTACAAGAGATTTGGTTGGAGTAGAAACTAGTTTTGGACATGAAAAATGGATTTCTAACAAGTATATATACATGCTGTCCAATTTTTGTAAATCCAGAAAAATTAGGGAATTCCGGGTAACTTTGGGCTAAAGATTTAGAAAATACTTTCAAAAACGAAGCCGTGGGCGAAAGAATGGATTAAAACGAGTTTATAACGAAGAAGTTATGACTTTTGCAAGATTGTTGACGAAAAGTATTTTCTGAAAATTTGTTTGCTGTTGGACGTTTTTCATTAGACAAAAAGAGACTTTAGACGTAACCCGGAGGGGTCAAGCTTTCCAAAATATATTACTACATACTAAGACGTAACCGTGGATATAAAGAACAAGTAAAACGGACTTATAACGACCAAGATATACACGTTTCAAAATCGGCGAAACTTTATTTATTTCCATCAGCTTTTTAGCAAAATAATACTAAGTATAGAAAACAGTTTTTGTAAGACATCATGTTGAGAGCCAATTTACTCCTTGATAAACTCATTTCTGGAAAATTTACATCATTGACAAAAAGTTAGTTCACCCAGCCTAGTTTTCAAAACATCAAGCCGTTTGTCAAAAGGATTTATAACGAGCAACTTATGGACTCCCAAACTTTCCCGAAAACTGCCCAGAATCTGCCAAAACAGCCCAAACACCTCACTTGACGGCTAATTATCTTTATGATCGAGACTTGTATGGACAAACTTCACTTCTGTGACTTTTTAGATATGGTGAAAATCTTCTCAAAACTACTGAGCTTCTTTCCTAACTCTTAATATTCATTATTTCACGACTAGTTTTGCGAGACTGTTTTGTCACTAATAGAAGTAATAATACTTCTACGTACTAAATTCTAGATTTTCTAGAATTATTAATCAAGTACCCAATTTCATAACTAATGATGCATTAGTGATTACAAGTATATTTTCATTAGTACAAGGCGTTATTTCAAGGATTTCAAACCGAGGATTTCAACACAAACATTAGTACATACGATATATATATAAGTATATATATTACAACTAGTTTATTTTTCTAATAGCAATATTTTCCTAAGTCTTGGAATATATACTTTTGGTAACAACAAGTGTTTTTCAAAGAGTAGAGTGGTATAGTAAACATGTGCATGGACATTCATAACATCATTTCATGATCTAAAGTAGATCGTACATCATTCATATTAGGTTGCGGCTAGTATGCGCGCCTTGTTTTTCAGCTCAGTACATGTTCATGGTACCATCATATTGGGTTACGACAACAAATTGTTCATTGGTGTTCATTTCATTTCATCACGGTTTCATCAGTTAAGGTGAGTTTTCATAGCCCCGTTTTCAATTCAACATTTTTGATTGTTTTCAAATCCCACGGGGGGAATACATTGCATCAATTATTTCAGTACGAGCCCAAGTATTCAAACATGTACATAGCTTAAGTTACCTTGCCATGTGCTAAGTCCCCTGTAACATCATGAACCGTTAATTTCAAGTACTAAGCGAGAGTGAGTGGATAGATCTATCGAGGGTGACGCCTCCATCCGTGGTAGTGGATACCAACAGTAAGCGGATGCATGTCATGTCTTTTACATTTGAATGTTTCGGCAGAACATTCGGGAGGGGCATAGAGTTTCATCAGTCATAGCTTCGGTGTCATGAGCTTAAGGCTATTGTACAATTTTCACGAGATTTTTATCTTGCATTTTACTTGTGGTGGCCGTACATCAGTACATTTTACAAACCTATGGAATTCACCAACATTCGTGTTGACGTTTTAGCAATGTATTTCAGGTTATTAAGGTAGCTCATGAGACATGCATTTGGACTTTCATGGAGTCGCGGAGTCGACGCGTCTCATCATTATTTCATGCACTTATGTAAACATTTGATCTTGTACGACTTGTTTTTCATAAACATGCAACACATTTTGGGGACCTCATTTTGTAAACTCTGAATTATTTCAATGATCAAATGCAGTATTTTACAAACGACACTTTAGGTCGTTCAATGTAACTGTAACTGTGGTGCTATGACAGACACCCCCAGGTATTCCATTCCGCTGCAAGTCAGGTAAATTGGGGGTGTGACAGATTGGCATCAGAGCTAAGGTTATAGCGAACTAGGATGTATCTTGGACCCTAGACTATAACCGCATCATCATAGCATCTCATCATTTCATCATAAGTGCATAATCATGATACATGTTGTTTTATACATCCCCTGTGCGAGTTATTTATACTCATATCCGTATATGTATATCATTTTATTGACCTGGTTCACAAGTGACATGCCTTCAGATACTCACCCTGACATCCTTTTATCGGATTCCAACATTGAAGATGCCTTGTCATCTTCCACTACCATTATACCATCAGTTGCACTTACACCACCATTAGTACTATTGATTTGCCATAGGAACAGAGTTTTCCTATCATTCAGCCCGTACATAGAATGCCTTTTGGTAGTGTATTCAGAATTAATCTTAATGGATTTATTAGGATGCTTATTGCAAGGAAGATAGTGTGTTTTCTTTCCATCACTAGTAGGGCACTTACTACTCAAGTACTATCACCACCATCAGTTACTTATTACACTATTGGCCTTCCCACAGTGTGTACTTTGGTTTTACCTTTTGGATGTCGCGAGGTAGCGCGAAAGAGGGTAGTATTCCATTCACTAGTACCATCATTGTCATTTTTCCTTTTCCATTCCCACTTGCCATGAACTAGATGACATCTAGTAGACTATTACCATTCGACAAGATTCACCCACGTATCCAATGCACCATTCAAGCTATTTTATTATCATATGGGGAAACTGTTTTACAGAAAAATTTTCTGAAGTAAGCTATTTTATTACCATCCTATACATTGATTTTTCTGTCATTACACCAAGTATTTACTATTATTACGCGAAGCAATTTTCATGTTACTTGAAACAAAACATCAGGATACCATTTTAATAACAATGCGTTGAACACCATCTAAAACTTTTGAGGAAAGTTATGATATTTTGACAAAATCCAACATCGCATCATTAGTCCTCAATTATACATAGCCTGATCACCTATGTAAAATTTAGGAAGGATTGTGCCATGAAGGAAATAATTACCTTTTCAAAGGATTGTTAATAACAATCTTCATCCAAAAGTTTTGTAAACAAAGGAACTCTTTCATAAACATCCCTTTTGCCGAACTATCCCTGGATACTTACCCCACAAGTCACTCACTTAGCCATTAAGTTGGATTTTCCCATTGATTTTCCTAGAAGAGACTTTCCATATCAATTACATGCAGGATTCCTTTATACAATAAAAGCAATGAAAGGAGTACAGAACTAGTAACCAGGACTAGAAGTATATAGTGAGAGAATTCATAACTCAACAACAATTCTAAGATACTGCGAGACTATCCGAATCACCATCTCTGACTTAGTTGTCCAATGTCATCATTCAAGGGTACTAGCTATACTGAGCTACAGGATTTAGCTCAATATAAATGTCCGCATGACAACACGATAGAAATAAACCCAGCTTCTAATTGAGACTGTAGAGCATTTCATTTAAACATGGCCTCATCCATACATAAACTTTCCTGCAGTAAGTTTTCACAAAGGACAATTGTTTGAAACAAGAACATCGATGTAATTTCCTCTAAGGCCTTATGTCACTAGAAATTTCAGATAACCTCACCTTCATACCAAGCAAGGGATCAAACCAGAACATATTTCCTCATCTACATGGGAAAACAGAATAGACATTCATCGACACAACATCAAGTGATACCTTCGTCTTGTCTATTACAACGATAAACTATTTCAGGACTTAAGTTAGTCTAAATACCTATGCTTGTAGTTATGCCAGATAACCATCAATAGACATTATCCAACCTCAGGAACTAAGTGTTAGACATCTATGCATTTAAGCGAACATTTCCCATTCTACCATTTTATCCTTGTTAGTGTTTTCACTTTTAAATAAAGTTGATGCGTTTACATAAATCACCTAACTTGTGGAAAAATGATTTCTGAAATTCCTATTTTGAACAAGTACGATCCTTTTTGGTCAAACTTTAGCAACACTATTGTACAATGAGAAATATACATAAACATCAAACTTTGGTAAGCAGTCTTAATCACAACATGTTTGAAAACAGTTCCTATTTCATAACTACTGGATTTTGAATCATCAAGGAAAATATTACTCAGTAAATCATTTGCTCCATTTTTCTAAATTCGTTTATTCAGAAAAGGATTTCAACTAAAACTCACAATCGCGAGACAAATTTCCAGAACCAATTTCTCTACAACATCGCTTATGCATTTAGGATTTGTGACTGGACAATAGAGAATATTTGGTATATGTGGTGAAGGAATTAGGAGGACATCACAAATTGATCACGAACTTCAGTAGTGGAGACCAAACCCAATAGGCAAAGAAAAACATATGTCTTATCATCCGTTGGAACAAAACACAAGGAATCAAATTCTTACCTATATGCTATCCCTTCAGATAACGCCAAGTTCGAAGGACCGAATGTTATGGAATTAGTCACAAAGGTTTATTGTACCCATTTCAGTATTTCCTGTTAAGGAAACCGATTCAACTTGGACCTCAGGTATTCATTTCAGGATTTCCTTCATAAACCCATTTAGATGTAAACATCACTATCATCCTCAGAACGATGGTCAAAGCGAGAGAACAATTCAAACATAGGAAAGTATGCTCAGAGCATGAGTGATTGACCCTAGAAATGGTTGGACTAATCACTCAACATAAATCAAATTCATCTACAACAATAGTTATCACACCAACAACGGGAAACTGGCAGAAGTTAGGTTGGTACATAACACACATCATTCGGATTGGATACCCTGAACAACAAACCATCCAGATTCATGTAGGAGAACAAACTAAGTTAAAAGCATTGCCTTGGATTGGCACGATACAAATTGGATAACAAGAAAGGTTGGACCTTTAGCATATTGGACTATTTAAGATTCATTTTAGAATCGACCAACTAGCATACAAACTTGAGTTCTGGCAGAATTCAGCAGTATATATTACCAGTGTCACATTTAAAATATTAAGAAGCGCAAACCATCGATTGATGGGCCAAACTCAGAAAAAGCTCAACTCACTAGTTCAGTAGGCATTCATGAGATAACCAGAAATTTCCTACAAGTCAAGAATCAATTACAAGTTCAATAAGTTGTAAACCATTAAAACTTCAGGTTGGTAAGCAGAGTTATGCAGAAAGTTCTGCCTAGGAAAGGCATGTTATCGTTCAGAAAACTTGGAAAGTTACACCAATATACACTGGACCATTTATATTTTGACAGAGAAGGCATAGTGGCCGTCAGACTTGAACATTGTCAGAGAACAACAGGATTACACGAACATATTTCACATTTTCAGATCCCCAGAAATGACTTTCAGATGAGTCACTCATGATTCCATTGGAAGGGATCCAACCCAAATGACAATCTCAGACCTGGTAAGAGAACCAACAGAAATCATGGACCGTGTGGTCGAACAGTTGAAACAGAGTCGAATTCCTATCGTTAGAGTTCGCTGGAATTCTCGAATATCATCACCTTTTCACCAATACATTCTCAGAGACCAACATAAACTGAACTTCGGGACGAAGTTCCTTTTAGGGGGGAAGACTGTCACAACTCACCATTTCAGGTCATTTCCCGAACTTTGGAAAAACACTATTCATCAAAACACTATTCATCAGATTACTATTCATCATTTTTGGTGTCAGTTTGACATTCCGAGAAGCATTCAGAAATTTTACTATTCATGGAACACTATTCATTGCGGGAAAAGATTTCATCATTCACGTGCATTACACATTTCATCGTAAATTTAGTTTACGGGTATTCAAATTCGCGTAACCATATTGGTTCAGGTGCGAATTCATGCATTATCAGTAATAACATTTCATACGGACTGGGGATAGTCTGCATATCATCAGTAGGTCATTTACATGTTATACCACTCTTAGGATTTTCAAATTACTATATTCAGTATATTTAACGTTTTACGTATTATGATTTCTAAATAAACGTTAACACCCGGTTTATACACGACGAATATATCTAAATATTCCCACAATGGTCCCGACATATTTTTATATCCATTTTAACATCATAAAAGTTATAACATTCAGTTACCCAGTATTTTGGAAATTTATTTTATTTATAACGTACGCTTATGAATATAACGACGGTTTTCGTGAAAACTAAACAATAATCACCCGATCACTCAGTAAATGTACCCAACATATTTTTAATATGTTTTTATCATTATTATGACTTTATTTCATCCCGGTTAACTTCGTGAACGTTTATTGCTATTAAACCCGGTACCCGATTTTAACGAATAGCGCGTAATAACACTTAACGCTACACTATATTTTCCCTAGTGATCAAAACCGTTTTGGCTACTCCTTTTCACACCCAAAAACCGGCCATGTGCCCCATTTTTAACCCATTGCATTAACTTACTCTTATTAAACTAATAAGCCTATATTAAACATAACTTTACTAATTTACAAAATCATAATCTCACTTTTTAACAAAGATCAAAGTTCATCTTTCTCTTGCTCTCTTCTCCATACCCACGACCATAATCAATCTCCATGATCAAGTGATCATTTTTCATGAAGTAAAACACAAAAGTTGTTCATTTTACAAGTCTAATCAAGAATCAAGCAACAAAAACACAAGAACATCAAGCATAATCATCCAATAATCATCTCATTTGGTCAAGTAAGTTTTCATCTTTATTTTTTCATGGATCATCCTATTTTTACATGTATTACATAAGTATCATGCTAAAAACCATGTACAAGTAGCTATACCACACTTTATTTTGGCTAAAAAGAAACATACAAACCCTAACTTTTTGGTTATGAATCCCCTTGCTCTAATAACTTGGTTAGGAGTCCATGGCACCCTAAGAAGGTGTATGGTAGGATTAGATTAGCTTTGTGAAGTTTACAAGAGATTTGGTTGGAGTAGAAACTAGTTTTGGACATGAAAAATGGATTTCTAACAAGTATATATACATGCTGTCCAATTTTTGTATTCCAGAAAAATTAGGGAATTCCGGGTAACTTTGGGCTAAAGATTTAGAAAATACTTTCAAAAACGAAGCCGTGGGCGAAAGAATGGATTAAAACGAGTTTATAACGAAGAAGTTATGACTTTTGCAAGATTGTTGACGAAAAGTATTTTCTGAAAATTTGTTTGCTGTTGGACGTTTTTCATTAGACAAAAAGAGACTTTAGACGTAACCCGGAGGGGTCAAGCTTTCCAAAATATATTACTACATACTAAGACGTAACCGTGGATATAAAGAACAAGTAAAACGGACTTATAACGACCAAGATATACACGTTTCAAAATCGGCGAAACTTTATTTATTTCCATCAGCTTTTTAGCAAAATAATACTAAGTATAGAAAACAGTTTTTGTAAGACATCATGTTGAGAGCCAATTTACTCCTTGATAAACTCATTTCTGGAAAATTTACATCATTGACAAAAAGTTAGTTCACCCAGCCTAGTTTTCAAAACATCAAGCCGTTTGTCAAAAGGATTTATAACGAGCAACTTATGGACTCCCAAACTTTCCCGAAAACTGCCCAGAATCTGCCAAAACAGCCCAAACACCTCACTTGACGGCTAATTATCTTTATGATCGAGACTTGTATGGACAAACTTCACTTCTGTGACTTTTTAGATATGGTGAAAATCTTCTCAAAACTACTGAGCTTCTTTCCTAACTCTTAATATTCATTATTTCACGACTAGTTTTGCGAGACTGTTTTGTCACTAATAGAAGTAATAATACTTCTACGTACTAAATTCTAGATTTTCTAGAATTATTAATCAAGTACCCAATTTCATAACTAATGATGCATTAGTGATTACAAGTATATTTTCATTAGTACAAGGCGTTATTTCAAGGATTTCAAACCGAGGATTTCAACACAAACATTAGTACATACGATATATATATAAGTATATATATTACAACTAGTTTATTTTTCTAATAGCAATATTTTCCTAAGTCTTGGAATATATACTTTTGGTAACAACAAGTGTTTTTCAAAGAGTAGAGTGGTATAGTAAACATGTGCATGGACATTCATAACATCATTTCATGATCTAAAGTAGATCGTACATCATTCATATTAGGTTGCGGCTAGTATGCGCGCCTTGTTTTTCAGCTCAGTACATGTTCATGGTACCATCATATTGGGTTACGACAGCAAATTGTTCATTGGTGTTCATTTCATTTCATCACGGTTTCATCAGTTAAGGTGAGTTTTCATAGCCCCGTTTTCAATTCAACATTTTTGATTGTTTTCAAATCCCACGGGGGGAATACATTGCATCAATTATTTCAGTACGAGCCCAAGTATTCAAACATGTACATAGCTTAAGTTACCTTGCCATGTGCTAAGTCCCCTGTAACATCATGAACCGTTAATTTCAAGTACTAAGCGAGAGTGAGTGGATAGATCTATCGAGGGTGACGCCTCCATCCGTGGTAGTGGATACCAACAGTAAGCGGATGCATGTCATGTCTTTTACATTTGAATGTTTCGGCAGAACATTCGGGAGGGGCATAGAGTTTCATCAGTCATAGCTTCGGTGTCATGAGCTTAAGGCTATTGTACAATTTTCACGAGATTTTTATCTTGCATTTTACTTGTGGTGGCCGTACATCAGTACATTTTACAAACCTATGGAATTCACCAACATTCGTGTTGACGTTTTAGCAATGTATTTCAGGTTATTAAGGTAGCTCATGAGACATGCATTTGGACTTTCATGGAGTCGCGGAGTCGACGCGTCTCATCATTATTTCATGCACTTATGTAAACATTTGATCTTGTACGACTTGTTTTTCATAAACATGCAACACATTTTGGGGACCTCATTTTGTAAACTCTGAATTATTTCAATGATCAAATGCAGTATTTTACAAACGACACTTTAGGTCGTTTAATGTAACTGTAACTGTGGTGCTATGACAGACACCCCCAGGTATTCCATTCCGCTGCAAGTCAGGTAAATTGGGGGTGTGACACCTAGATATCTTTTACACGTTAATTACTTGTATTAGTTGCGTGGATGACGGATTGTATTCCTTAATACCATTCATGGGGTGGCGTACTTACTTCCCCAATCCTATGAGCGCCTACTTCACTCCTATGTCGAGCCGGCTAAGAAGCTCCTAACATGGGATCACTAGAATTTGCTCATGCATTAAATACAACCAATAAAACCTAGTACATATCAGTTCATGTTTGCTAAGACGTTCAAGCATGTTACACAATGGAGATCTGCCAGTTTTCTTAAGCCTAACATTGAAATCATTCATCCATTACAACCATAAACAAGTAATCAACACATAATTAACATCTAGGTTTCATTAGATCTAAGCAAACACAAGATAGATCTAGCCTAGCATGTTAAAATCAAGACAAGCACAAGATATAATCAACCAACACATAGACATATTGATTGAATTAAGAGAAGACTTATCTCAATAGAACATGAAAGGATTCAAGGGGTAAAAACCCTTGAAAGTACTATAAAATATGACCTAGGGTTTACAAAGTTCGGCCCTAGTTTTCTCCACACAAGTCCCTCCTTTAATGAATGAATAATAGAAAACTGTATTTAGAGTTTGATAGGTGATGGCATCAAGAACAAATGTCTGACGCCGTCATCTTGCCGCCAAATAGTTTCTCGGACTGCCTAGATCTGGGCTGACGCCGTCATGTATTCCCCTTGTGCATGCCGTCACCAATTTAACTCTTGAGGCCCTTGTTGTGACGCCGTCAGGTTTGCACTGGGTCGTCTTGGATTTTACTCTTGACGCCGTCAGGATCTTTCTCTTGACGCCGTCAGGTACTGTTCTCAGCATGGAAAATTAAGACTTTGCCATTTTCTTCACTTTTATGCTCCAAAAACGTCCGAATTGCTTCCTTTTCCAGAATTCACTCCTAACGTACCTAAAATCACAAAAGGAACGATTTAGGGCAATATTTGATCAAATAAATTCAATTCCGGGCATAAATGACCCCCTAAAAGTGGTTCATTTTTCGCCTCATCATATACCCTTACACTTGAGATTTGCTTGTCCTCAAGCAAATGCGCTTTTATTCTAATCAAAATACAAGTTAGGGTCATTTAACACTAATATAAAAGTAATTACAACAAATAATCGTTCCACTAAAGACCAAAGACAAGCACGGAGGTCATACACTAGCACCTCGCAAATAGTGTTTAGATACTCACATCTCTCGGGTGTAATAAAGTATATATCACAATATGGAAATAGAAAATATCTCTCACTACCTGTCATAGCAAAATAGATTACCATAGGCTTGGGAAAGGATCAAACCTCTACCACATGGCGTAAGCACCTAGGATAAACTATCAAAGAGGTCTTTTAAAGGGTTATAACGTTAGGTATAGGGATATGGAATACACGGTTTTGTTGGATATAGGCAGTCTTTATTGGCGGCGAGTTAACAATCTTCATTAATTACATGTACAATATGGCGTTGCAAAGCCAAGACTAGACTCGACTTAAGCTAATAAATGAAAAATAACAAAAACACAAAATGAACATAGAATGAAAAGGGATGGTAGTCCGTATTTTTTTTTTTGTTGCTTTTCTTTTTCTATTTTTTTTCTTTTCTTTTTCTTGTTTTTCAGATTTTTTTTTTTTTTTTTTTTTTTTTTTTTTTTTTGCATACACTTTTACCCTACCATCCAAAATAATACATCATAGGGAATGAACATTCCCCTTACACTTGAATTTTTACATACTTTACAAGTAAACTAATCTAATGACTCGAATTAAGAAAATCAAAACACTTGGAGTACTTTTAAGATTAACGCACATACGGGGGTAATATATGATGTTCTTCCCCATTACTCCATAAAATAAGTACTTTACCCATGAGTCCCGATCGTCCCAAAACAATATGTACAAGGATATGACTCGACTTAGCAACCATGTAATAAATTAGATAATCAACTTAGGGTTTAACATATAACAATAATGCACTAAAGATGAGCGCATACACGGAAGGCTAAGGCGATTTGGTTGTACATTTAAGTGGGTTGTAACAAATTCTTCCTTTAAGTAAAATGCTTAAAGTTAGAAACGAAAAGATAGGCTCGGAGGGGTGTACTAGGGGTTTCGTGTACTAAAAATGAGTACAACGCTAAGGTGTGGGAAAAATTAGTTGACTTAACTAGCCAAGTAATATGACTTAAATGGTCAAGTAATTATGATACGGGTTTAACACAAGGGTGATCCTAATGCCTCTTATCATGTAGTAAATCCTACTACACGAATGTAGTCTCACTAGCGGTCTCGGGATGCATCACTAACGCAAGTTCTAGAATCTAAATGGTACCGGTACACTCATAAGCACTAATAGTAAATGCTTTTCCTATCAAATCTAAAGGTGAACCTCACATATTTGGGTGGAAAATTTTTTTGAATAGTACGGTTTTGTGCTAGTCATACAATCTCCTATCCATGAGACGGTTGCTATGGCTAAAGTTTCACTCCTAAATGTTGTAAAAAAATTTAAATTTGGCGCTAAAATTGGACTAACAAATATTTCTCATAGTTTTATTACACATCTACTATTAAACAAACAAACTCATTGGAAAGTGTATTTGTAAGGTATCATCATTTTACCCTCCCCTTACACTTAGGATGAACATTGTCCCCAATGTTCAAGTAAAGAATGTAAAAGTGAAATGAGTAAAAAGAATGAAATCAAATACTCCCCTGATTCGCTCGGTATGGATAATAAGGTGGCCAGGTTAGATCTTCCTCCAAGAAAATGAACAATCAAAGCTTCCCTTCCAGAAAAATAAATCATCTTCTTGTCATACATAACCTGTAAAACCTGAGAAAACAGACAAGGCAACCTCGCATAAAATCGGCGGCAATCTACATATGCTAATAAATCCTAGAAAACAAAATAAGATATAATGCTTGTGGAATGATGTTTACAGATTTCCTGGAGATTATAAAACTAATAATTCAACAAAAAATTTAAGACTCCGTTAGAAAAACAAAACTTGGTAAATTTTCTAGATTTTTACACGTGACGCCGTCAAGAGTAAACTCGTGACGCCGTCAGAAGTGACCTGCAGAAATTCTTATGTTAAGTTTCTTGAAAATTTCTGGAAAAACTTCGTCCTACTTCCTGGAAAATCCTGCAAAACATCATTATGACTTGATACAAGCATTTGACTCTAACAAATACGAATATACATGTTCACTTAATATTGTGGAGAATCATGATCGGTTTTGTTTCTTAAAAACATATTTGGGGTTTCCCCTTACACTTATCTTTTGCAAAAACACCTTTGGATGAAGTTAAGACCAGGCCAAACAACAAGATAAAGTATTTTCACTATTTAAGTTTTAAAACATGATCTACCAACAATAAAAATAAAGCATGCATACGGAAGCAAATAACAAACAAACAAAATAAAAATCACACCAAATATGGGTTGCCTCCCAAGAAGCGCTTTTCTTTATTTACGAGTCTTGTAGCTAGACTCAAGGTCATTGGTTACTACGTGACACGGGTGAGTTCCTCATTGAGGACATCTTTGGGATCAAACTTAGGTTTTAACTTCCTATCGGTTTTCTTAGTACGGTATGACCTTTCAAACTTTTCTCCATCTGGATCATACAAAGTCATCTTCATATTCCATGATCCGTCACCTTCTTTAGGTGGCTTGTCCCACCTCCATTTACACTTATCTCCCTTTCTTTTCCACTTATTCATCTCTATATTAATAGGCATTACGCTTAAGAACACAATCATCTTCCTAAAGACTAAGGGGCCCTCAAAAGGATCTAGCTCTTCATCTCTAGCTATGAGTTGTTCCACCGAATGTGTCTTTTCGATGAAATCTTTTTCTAAATAGAATGGGCGTTGAGGTCCTATAAAGTTCCTTTCTATCCAAGGTCCATATCTAGATGGTCTCCTATTCATCTCTACCCAATGTGGTGTCGGTTCATCCACACAATCATAGCTATGTTTCTTAACATCGTATACCGACCATGTGTCGCCTTCACCTACCGCTATCTTAGACTCCTTACAATCTATCATGGCGCTAGCGGTTGCTAAAAATCCTCTTCCTACCAACAATGGGCATGTAGTGTCACTAACCATGTCTAGGACGTGAAAGTCCGCTAAGATAGTTAACTTCCCTACGTGAACAACTACATCCTTAATCATTCCAACCGGGTGGGCAATACTCCCATCCACTAGACCTATCAATACCTCTGTCTCCTCTTGGGACGAACAAAGTCCATGGAATGCACATCCGCTTTGCACCAACTGGATGGTGTCGGATCGCAAGGGGGTCACATTAGCTCCTTCGGTGAGCTCAATAGTGTTTCGGTAGCCTTGGTGGCTAGGTCGGGAGTACTCTCCTAAGGTTCGGGGCCTAAGAGGTTCTAGTGGTGGATTTTGTTGTGGTGGGATGACGGGTTCAAAGATATTCCCATCGTCCATGATGTCGGGTGGTGAAGAGTTACGAACAAAAACACGAAGAAATAAGATAGACTAAAGAGAACCTAAAATAAAAATAAAATCCTACTAGAAAGGAATCTAGCAAGTAGACCAAACAAAAAGAGATTCTAACCTAGACAATAACTATTCCCTGGGCTGCGGCGCCAAAAACTTGGTAGCGTAAGGTTTGCACCAGGCTGTACCTCTCGAGGGATCTCGAGAAGCTTACAACCCCCACCAGGCAGTGTACCTGATCGATGTAGTATAGTATAATGACAAGTACCGGGGGATTGACCGTTCAGCTAGGAATAGTGTCGCTAGGATTAGAAAACCTAAAGACTAGGTCTAGAGATGAGGGATGATTCTTTTTGTATTTTTTTATATTTTTATGAAAGCAAGTAAAAATCTCGGGTTTTAAGGAGTTGGGCGGAATTAGTTGCTAGTCAACTAACCCAATACTAAAGATGCAATCAAAATAAAATACTAGAAATGAAAATAAAAATAATTATACTAAAGTTGTGAGCAATATGTGGGAGAATTGTGTTTACTTAGATTTCACTACTCCCTAGATATCTTTTACACGTTAATTACTTGTTATAGTTGCGTGGATGACAGATTGTATTCCTTAATACCATTCATGGGGCGGCGTACTTACTTCCCCAATCCTATGAGCGCCTACTTCACTCCTATGTCGAGCCGGCTAAGAAGCTCCTAACATGGGATCACTAGAATTTGCTCATGCATTAAATACAACCAATAAAACCTAGTACACATCGGTTCATGTTTCCTAAGACGTTCAAGCATGTTACACAATGGAGATCTGCCAGTTTTCTTAAGCCTAACATTGAAATCATTCATCCATTACAACCATAAACAAGTAATCAACACATAATTAACATCTAGGTTTCATTAGATCTAAGCAAACACAAGATAGATCTAGCCTAGCATGTTAAAATCAAGACAAGCACAAGATATAATCAACCAACACATAGACATATTGATTGAATTAAGAGAAGACTTATCTCAATAGAAAATGAAAGGATTCAAGGGGTGAAAACCCTTGAAAGTACTGTAAAATATGACCTAGGGTTTACAAAGTTCGGCCCTAGTTTTCTCCACACAAGTCCCTCCTTTAATGAATGAAAAATAGAAAACTATATATAGAGTTTGATAGGCGACGTCGTCAAGAAAAAATGTCTGACGCCGTCATCTCGCCGCCAAATAGTTTCTCGGACTGCCTAGATCTGGGTCTGACGCCGTCATGTATTCCCCTTGTGCAGGCCGTCACCAATTTAACTCTTGACGCCCTTGTTGTGTCGCCGTCAGGTTTGCACTGGGTCGTCATGGATTTTACTCTTGACGCCGTCAGGATGTTGGGATATAAAATATCAAAGTACTTCTGTATGTCAAAGTACTGCTGCATGAAGAATAAAGTCAAAGTACTGCTGAAAGAAAAAGTCAAAATATTGCTGTTATTGAAGAATGTTTAAAGTACTTCGAAGGAAACAAGGACTGATGTGCAATATTAGTTAAGGATTAATGTGTAATATTGAACGAATATTCTAGAGTTAGTTAGGGATAATGACTTGTCGTTCAAGGATTATATGTTGTAAACTGACTTAAGGTTATCTATATAAAGAGCCTTAAGGGGTATTAGTCGAAACAAGTTTTAGATAGAAGTTTTCATAAGTTTTAGAGTCGATCAAAATTGATAAATAGTTAGGGATTGTTAGTGAATCTGTGTAACAAAGCAGGTTCAAAGTTTGGTTAATATAAAAGTTCTTCTTAAGCTTTGTGTTAGTAGATTCCGCATACTTTACAAGGTTAAACAGTGTTTCAATATTAATAGTGTTGAGTTTACTCAATATTGTTAAACCTTTACAAGCTACAAAGTAGTTTGGTCAGAGTATATCGATCCAACAAGTGGTATCAGAGCTTGTGTTGGAAACTCTGATTAAGAAGATAAACCCTTAAACCTTTAAACCGATTTCACTACAAACCCATCAAGATGTCGACAGAAGCTGCACCTGCTCCCTCAACCACCGCTGTTAGAATCCCTATTGTTAAGAAGGGAGAATATAATTTATGGGCCATGAAGATGAGGCAGTACATTGCCATCACAGACCATGCACTGTGGGATGTGATTGTCAATGGTAACATGCAAATTGATGAACCAGTAGAGGTACCTGGACAACCAACACCACCTAAAATTACTGTACCTGCTGCTACCAAAAGAATTCAAGACAAAGCTCTCAACATACTGCTTTCTGCTATTCCTGATGGTCACCTATTAAAGTCTCATGATGCCAAGGATGCTAAACAACTATGGGCTGCAATAAAGAAGAAGTTTGGAGGTAATGATGCTTCCAAGAAGA
Organism: Artemisia argyi; assembly: GCA_030686995.1. NCBI lineage: Eukaryota > Viridiplantae > Streptophyta > Magnoliopsida > Asterales > Asteraceae > Artemisia > Artemisia argyi. Next base: position 539,334 of record JARVZY010002803.1, read on the forward strand.
TGCATAGGAATTTGCTGAAGCAACAATTTGAAACTTTCATGGTTGGTGAAAGAAAAGGTCTTGATTCTGCTTATGAAAGATTCCAACATCTTCTGAGTATGTTAGAACTATAGGATGCTGAGGCATCAGTTGAAGATGCTAATTTAAAGTTCCTGAGAAGTTTGCCATCAGCATGGCATGTAGTTGCTACTATGATCAGAGGACAACCAGGGCTGGATACTATGGACTTTGATGATCTCTACAACAATCTGAAGGTGTATGAGCATGAGATGAATGGTACTACAGGTTCAAGCATACATCAGCAACCCCAAAACATTGCTTTTGTCTCTTCTTACAAAAGAAGCAGTACTTCTAACAAAGGTACTGCTTATCTTGTTCAAAGTACTGTGACTGAAACACAGGTTCCATGTACAACAATGGTCACCACCAATTCATTACAATCACTTACCCCCACCTCAGATGAAGTTCTATGTTCATTCTTTGCTCAACAAGCATCTCTACCTGTCACCTATCAAGAAGATGTATTGCAAATAGATGATGATGCTTTGGAAGAGATTGATATCAGATGGCAAGTTGCCATGCTCACTGCAAGGATCAAGAAGTATGTGAATAAGACAGGAAAAGGCATCAATTTCAGAGCTAAACAGGGAATAACATTTGATAAGTCCAAGATTGAGTGCTTCAACTGTATAAGGACTGGTCACTTTGCAAGGGAGTGCAAATTTGCAAAGTTTCAAGCAAACAAGATGATTGAACCACCCAAGCCTGAAAGAAAAGAGATTCCAATTACTGAACCAAAACCAAAAGCTTTGGTTGCTCAAGAGAATCTGTCAGAGATTGATTGGTCCAATGAGTTTGATGATGAACCTGTAACCTATTCAATGGTTGCATTAGAAGACTGGAGCACAGCATTTGATGAAGAGCCTGGATATGCTGCTTTGGAGTCAAGAGATGGTCTAGGAAGCTTTGATTGGAGCATGGAGTTTGAAGAAGCACCTGTTCAGCTTGCTATGGTAGCTGCTTCACCAAGTTCATCCACTAACTCTGAGGTATGCTCTAAGTGCAATGATATGTATCAAAAGTTACTTAGTGAATATTAAATTATGAGACCGGGAAGTGATTTCCCGGGTCGTATCCCAACCAGGTGTGAATAGAAAGTTTCGAGAAAAGATCGAGATTAAAATCTTGTATGTTTGGTTGTGAAAGATTGTTTGGTTTTGTGATACGTTAAATTAACGAAAATTACGAATTATTAAACGTAAATGAATTATAAACAACCTAAGGGGACATAAAAGGCAATAGGTAAACTAATGAAGTCCTAAAACACTACGGGAATCAAAATTAGGTATCGGGGATCCTAAAACATAAATTAAATAAAGAATGTGACGTTTATTTAAAAATAAACATCAACGCGTAAAATAAAACGTGAAAGTTAAGATAAAAACGTCCTACAGGTTTACAAATAATTTTCTAACGTTCCAAAAGACAAAAGAAATTTTTAGGAAAAAGAAAATTATTTTTTTGACTTTTTATTTAATTAATATTGATTTAAAACTATTTTTACTAAATTAAATTATAAAAAATATTAAACTATTTTAGAAAATTATGAAAATTTTTGGGAAAGTATATTGCTAAATAAAGAAACTAGGAAAAATAAAAACATGGAATAAGCAGCTCAAATAAGGAAAAAATAAGCAATACAGAAACTAAATTAATAATAAGCAATTAGGCAAAACTAACTTAAATTTAAAACAAGGGAGAACAAGACTAAAAGAGTAGCTAGCATAGATGGTCGTGTGTTATGTTATGTCTGTTGAGCCAGAGGATAAGGGGTTCGACCCTGGCCTTTTGCTTTTTTTTTTCAATTTATTTTTGTTTTCTTTTCTTTTGATTCTTTTTATTCACTGATTCACAAACTTCAAACACAAACACCATTTTAAACTTACAAAACAGATTACAACTACAAAAAAACTACACCAATGCTTGATCTTGAAACAGATTTGAGATAAAAAAAAAACAAAAAAAAGTTTTTCAAAATGTTCTTTGTTTAGTGACTTCCCAAGTTATGCAATTTACTCAAACAAGCTTACACAAGCTTGGGCTTATGTAAGCAACAACAACAAACAACACAGCAGAAACAACAACAAGAACAACAATCACTAACACTAACAACAACAAGATTATCAGCAGGATCAAACAACAATGACAGTGAATGAACAAGAACAAAAGTAGCAGCATCAACAGTAGCCAAAGTAGCTACTTCAAGCTTAAAAATAAGTGACCAAATAAGCTATATGGCCAAAACTAAAGGCAATCCTAAATAGTATACCTAGGTGGCTTTCTAAAACTACAAATCACAAAACCAGTGTTCAAACATGGACCAAGAATACGGCCCTAATCAACAATGGTCAGTACTGGATGCATGGGAATTCATAGTCCTAGGGGGCTAATTTACGGGCCTCGTTAACTGTCTTAAAAGCTTCATAAAAATAAAATAAAATTACCGGCATGTACGCAAGCTAGCAGAGAAGCCATGAACCCATTTTCATGTCGTAAGTACCAAAGACGAGTGAGTTAAAAATGCCCTTTGGGGGGCTGTGGGGGAACTTGTAACTGATGAACACTTGTGCCAAACACTCCATAAGATTCTCAGCATGCTTTTTAAAACTATGAAAACAGGTTTTAACGCGAGTTTTTGGACAATTACAATCTAACTAAGCCTAACAACATTTAAAAAACTGCACTGAACCTATGAAAATGGGTAAACTTAGCAACTAATGTAAGCTATCTCAAGGCTAAACAGTATGGTTTTCAACCTAATCTAGAGGCTAACAGTAAATACGAATAAGCTACTGAAACTACAATGAGCAATAAAAAAAACAGAATCAATGAACAAGCTAAAGACAGATAAGCAGAGTTGAGTAAGGGTCTCAAGCAAAGCTGTTGTAAAGAAAAGAGCTTAAAAATTTAAATTGCTTCAAATTAAAACTTTCATTGATAGAGAAAAATAAAGAGTACAAAGACTTTAACTTTAGAAAAAAATTATTTAAAACCCTAACTTAGAAGTAATTAAACTACTAAAAAATTAAAACTAAGACCTCCTGCCCTTTAGGCTACAACATCCCTATCTATTTATACTCATCCAACTAGGGTTTCACTTCAATCTTTGATGCTTCTCTTGTCTGCCTTTGATACTCTTTGGAATAAATCCCAGCCGTTGATTAGCTTCCCATTCATCTCATCCCTTAAATCAATTTTGCCGCCCAATTTGGTTGTGGATTGCTGACGGGGCTTGGGTGGTAGGTACGGGTTTGTAAGGGTTTGGGGGATGTGAAAGTGGGGGGTGGCTTTTGAGGTATTGGCGGAAGGTATTGCGTGTAGCAGGGGTGGTGGTGGTTGTTTGCTCCCTGGGTAAAGAGGTGAGGTGGAAGAAGGGTTAGTTGTTTCCTGGGTAATACGAGAGGTAGGGGAAGAGTGTTTGATTAATTGGTCAATTTGACCAAAAGGGGAGTGTTTATATTAAAACGTAAAAGTGGTATTGGGTATTGGGCTTTAAGGGTAGTTTGGGTGGGCAGAAGATTGATTTTTGCCCGAGGTAATGAATTAGATGTTGAGGTTTAGTAAATAAAGGGTCCGTTAGGTTTAATAAGAAAACAAAGCCTAAGGACCATTTGTGAAATTCTCCAAAACTGAGGGGTCAATGCTAAGTTATGAATTTCCAAAGTTAATATGATCATTTTTCTCTAAAGTGTAATTCCCGGGGCCATTATCGACAACTTTGCAAACTTGAGGGACTGAAATTGCCAAACTGTGAAATTCTAGGGCCAAACTTGTATACTTTTGAAAACTTTTCACCCAAAGATCATTTTTGGTTACTTTTGATTTTCAAGACTTGGTTTGACTTTTCAAAATAAACGCTCAAGGACTAGTTTTGATAACATTTGAAAGTTGGGGGACTGAAACTGCCAATTATGCAAACTTTGTTCGTTTTTCGTTAGTTTTCAATCATTTTGCACTTGAAACATATAAAACATGATCTTTGCGATATTTTCATTATTTTGATGCATTCTTGAATGTTTTCACGCGCTTTGGCAGTTAAAATACGGTAAAAATGATGAGTATTTACACACTCATCAATCCTCCACACTTGAGTATTGCTAGTCCCTAGCAATCTTTTTGTGAAAATTAATGGATTTGAAATCTCTTTACCAAAAGCCATTACTTCTGGAGTTGCCAAATGTTTCGGTTCAAGTAAGAATTATGGTCCATTTGATAACCATGTGATTTTGAGCAAACCACAAGCTTCCAACGGTTTTGATTTGTCTTTACCAAAAGCCGTTTGCTTCTGGACTAGCCAACTCTTGATGGACACAGTCAACATCTTGGTGAGTTGATTACCAATTATGGCTTTTTCACTGCCTTTACCACAAGCCATAATCTTGCGGGCTACCCAACTCTTTCACTTATTAGGATATGGCGAGTTGAGATACCATACAATTTTGGGCAAATTGCAAGCCGTCAATGGATTTGAGATATCTTTACCAAGAGCCGTTTGCTCCTGGATTAGCCAATCCTTTTGTTGGTTAGACATGGTGGACTGATAACCACAAAAAATTTTGAAGCTCAAGTGAAAAAAATTTTAAAATTTTTGCCTAAAACGGGGGTACTAGATGGTAAAATGTGATAAAATTTGCTAGAATTCCCCCCCCCCCCCCCCCACACTTAGAATTGAATATTGTCCTCAATATTCAAAGTCCCGGCTATTATGCCGACTCTTTGAACGTAAAAAGGCAACATTACAAGCTAAATGTGGAAACACCATTTTGTTTTTCACTTTATTGGTAACCATAGCAGGGGTAACTTCCCCACACTTAGGGTGAAAACCCCATATACATGCTACTGTTTTTGTTTACCGAGTCATTAGCTTGACTCGACCCCGAATTCATTGGTTCTTGGGGAAGCATGATGTGGAAGAGACAATCTCCATCGGACTTTCATTCAAGATGTTTGGACAAACATTTGAAGCACGTGAAAATTCCACACCGACGAGATAAGTACCCGGCTCTAAATAGTATAAACTATAAGCGGTAAAATCGGGGTCAAAGGTAATGTCTTCATTCCCGAAAGAGTGAAGAACAGGACAAGTCACCCGATAGGTGAAAAAGAGAAAGAAAGTCATGATAAACATCTTGACTAACTCATCATCATCAGGAGGAGGATTCATGGATTCATCATCATGAATCTCATCATTTAAGCTCATGTGATCAAGACATATCCCGGGTGTGTCTAGATCAAAATAGAAGTTATCATACTCCGGTGGAGATATGATATGAGTGAGTTCATAGGAGAACTCCTCGAATGTGAATGAATCATATTCGGGATTGATGTGAGTGAGTTCACAGGAGAACTCATCGAAAGTAAATGATTCATAATCGGGGAGGGAATTATGAGTATGAGAAGTGGTACTGCCACTAATCTTCTCTCCCATAGGATCGAAATGGAAGGCTTCAAATTCCGGTATAGAATCATCGGTAAAAATGTTACCATCCTTAACGGGGATAGGAGATGAAATAGGTTTCTCTTTGAAAGCGTCAATTTTAGAGAAGAGGTGACTGGCATTTAATAATGTAGCACGAAGGGCTTCATCTATGATTTCAATGTCAGTCTCATCATCATTCTCATTTTCTAAGCTGACTAGTTTAGAAGGTAATTCTTCCACATAACTGATGTCTCCACAAGATAATGAATCGTCATCATTAGAATCGGAGAACATCTCAACATCATCATTCGGGAAGACAAGAGGAGGAGGGATATCACACACATGAACAAGAATTCCCTGTGACTCTCTTGGGATTGGGACAAGGTTCTCAACACTAGACTTTATGAATTCATCCGATTCCTTTTCAGGAACAGTGCTAAGATGCTCGTCCCCCATGTTCAGAGAGTGAGTGGGAACCTCGGGTGTGATAATAGTAGACTCAGGGAGTTTAGAAGTACAAGCAGTTATGGAATCTTCAAGTTCCATTTGATCAACGGCTAGTGACTCTATCACAATATTTTCTCCCTGATTATCCATGGAAGGAATCACAACTGATGAATCTGATGAATCTTTTTGAATAATGACAATGTTATCTTCATCATCATCACTGTCATCATCGTCATCATAGATGATAGTTTTACGCATTCGAAATCTTACTCTAGCTGCTTCTTCTGCTTCTTCAGCTAGTATTTCATTGTAAGACTTCGGACGAGGTTCTTCTAGAGCAGGTTTGTTAACCAAATCCTTGAGATCATTTAAAGTATTTAAAACATTTTGCAAAAGTTCTTGAGGAAATGGTTGAGGTTGTGTTTCAAAAGTTTGGTATTGTGGAGGTTGGTCATGATAATTGTTGTCACAAGGAAAAAGATTCCTAGTTTGGCAATCGGTGCTAAAATGCGGACCTCCACAATACTCACAACCGTATTGTAGTGAAGTTGGTGCATTTTGAAACGATTCGGCATTGCAATTTTGATAACACGGATCATGCTCATATGAAATGAAATTGTTTTGTGGCTCATTGCAAAAGCTCGGATTAGAATCGTAAGCGAATGAATTACTCGACCCACAAAACAAACAACTTCCGTTTTGAATATCATTACCACATCGTTCACATGTGCACCAACGACATGGTAGACCGAAAAGTGGCTCACCACAACCGACGCAAGGAATAAATGATTGCCTTAGAGAAGGAATCGGACCATTCAAAGAATCAATAAAATAATTCGAATGATTATCAAGTCTCGAAGAACATTTTGAAAAATCCGGAGGTGGGACAAGTGGTGTGTTATGAGAGCTAGGGATTTCTACCACTTCCGTTATGGTTCCCGGTTTTGTTTTTGATAAATGTGATGATCAGGCAAGTCGTTTATTTTAGTCACCGTTTTAAGCTAAGTACGTTTGCTTGATAAACTTCGAATCGTAAATCGTGAGAGGTGTGGATCGACTCTTGACGGTTTGCCATTAATAGTACGTATTTCGGGATGTGAGCGGTAGTCGGAAGAATTTTGAGAATCATTGAAAGCATTCAGATTTGCTTTGCACCATTTACAAAATCCGTCTCTAATATTACTTCCACACCGCTCACACCCACACTTGTAACAACGAAGATTGTCATCCACCGGACCTTTACAATGAAAATAGTGATAGTCGGGTGACGACATAAGAATTAAACATTAACAAGGACAAGAAGATTATTTTTGGGTTTTTCGAAAAACACAACAATTAAAACAAGACCAACTCATAAAGACTGGGGAACTTAAACCAATAATCACAAACGCAAGGTTAACCTTTAAGGACAAATGTACAAGGAGCGGGAGAAAAGAATGGATTTCTCACTAGGGCGAAGTTCGTTGGATCGCCCTATACCGTTTCGACTCCTCTTAACGTAAGCTTATCAATTAAAAGTTTTCCAAAACGCAAATGATACAAAGGCAAGTTTTGATCTTTGGTTTGGGAACTTATTATGGTCACACCCCCAGTTGGTAGGTGTTCTGCCTTGGTTTTCGGCCGTCAGATTTTATTGTTGTAATTATTAAACAAAGAAAACGGGAAAATATTTTTGTGTTTTTAATCTTTTATAGATATAATACATATATAGAAACAAAAGAAAAATATTTTTGGTTTTTTTATAAGATTTATGAAAACGTAACTTCTTGCGAAGGTTCTACAAGACTAATCGTCTAAACCTTATAGAGAATTTTGACACACAGCCGCCCCGGCAGCGGCGCCATTTGATTGGTTGTGTTTTGGTGTGTGCAAAAACAATTTATCAAAAATATCGACAAACGTGTAGTCTATGTTATCGTGAGACAACAAGACGTGGGGGAATACGAGTAAACCTTTTAGGAAAAAGATTACCTCGCAAGACTCGTGAAAGTGATATTAAATTGTGAGACCGGGAAGTGATTTCCCGGGTCGTATCCCAACGAGGTGTGAATAGAAAGTTTCGAGAAAAGATCGAGATTAAAATCTTGTATGTTTGGTTGTCAAAGATTGTTTGGTTTCGTGATACGTTAAATTAACAAAAATTACGAATTATTAAACGTAAATGAATTATAAACAACCTAAGGGGACATAAAAGGCAATAGGTAAACTAGGGAAGTCCTAAAACACTACGGGAATCAAAATTATATATCGGGGGATCCTAAAACATAAATTAAATAAAAAACGTGACGTTTATTTAAAAATAAACGTCAACGCGTAAAATAAAACATGAAAGTTAAGATAAAAACGTCCTACGGGTTTACTAATAATTTTCTAACGTTCCAAAAGACAAAAGAAATTTTTAGGAAAAAGAAAATTATTTTTTTAACATTTTATTTAATTAATATTGATTAAAAACTATTTTTACTAAATTAAATTATAAAAAATACTAAACTATTTTAGAAAATTATGAAAATTTTTGGGAAAGTGTATTGCTAAATAAAGAAACTAGGAAAAATAAAAACATGGAATAAGCAATTCAAATAAGGAAAAAATAAGCAATACAGAAACTGAATTAATAATAAGCAATTAGGCAAAACTAACTTAAATATAAAACAAGGGAGAACAAGACTAAAAGAGTAGCTAGCATAGATGGTCGTGAGTTATGTTGTGTCTGTTGAGCCAGAGGATCAGGGGTTCGACCCTGGCCTTTTGCTTTTTTTTTTCAATTTATTTTTGTTTTCTTTTCTTTTGATTCTTTTTATTCACTGATTCACAAACTACAAACACAAACACCACTTTAAACTTACAAAACAGATTACAACTACAAAAAAAACTACACCAATGCTTGATCTTGAAACAGATTTGAGTTAAAAAAAAAGTTTTTCAAATTGTTCTTTGTTTAGTGACTGCCCAAGTTATGCAATTTACTCAAACAAGCTTACACAAGCTTGGGCTTGTGTAAGCAACAACAACAAACAACACAGCAGAAACAACAACAAGAACAAGAATCACTAACACTAACAACAACAAGATTATTGACTCCTCCCGAACTAACCAGTCAACCGGGTGCGGTCAATAGGTCAACCCAGGAGAAAGTGCAAGATAACCGGTGAAGAATAGGGTTTCCCCGGGTCGTTATGTCCCAGCGAGGTGTGATGGTATCAAAAACGGATTTTGTGATCGGGTGAATTTGAATGGAAAAGGGATTATGTGAAATTGTGTGAATTTGGACAGGAAAGGGTTTTGATGATATTTATAATCTTACGAAAAGTAATTTTACACTAGTAAGCAACAATAAAGCATATAAAACAATAATGGAAAACACAAATAACATAAAACGCACTCTAAACTTAAAACGGGCCTAAAACTAAATGATAAAAGCAAAGATAATAATAACACTAGTAGCAAGTAAATAATCTAAAGTTAACGATAAAAAATAACAACTAAAAAAAATAATAAACTAAATTATACTAAGCAAGCAAATAAGAAATATATGAAAAAAAATATATATACTTGTTAAGCAAATTATCACGATCCTTAAGTGTGGTTTATTATTTCAATTAAGTTATCTTATTCATGAATTAATATCTCTTACAAATAAATATTTTCTCACAACGATGGTTTCTTTTGAAAACAATTTTTCACAAAGAGATATCAATATTTGAATTAAAACCCAATTATTTTCACGGCTTTTGCCCGCTTAAACAACCAAAATTTCAATCTACGTAACTTAAAATTACTAATCAATATATTTTCTAACTTTTGTAAAACTATACTTAATGCACGGAATAATTTACTCAACAAGTATACAAAAAGTCTACTCACTAATCATGACTACTAAGTTAACAATAACAATAAATCCAACAATAATAAACATATTTCTAAACTAACATATATAAATTACTCGCACATAATAAAAAGTATACCACAAGCAACAAATAAAGCAACAATAACTACTAAGCTAAACATCACAATAAATATAAACATACTAAAAATAAAAAGATAAGAGGGTTAGAGATAACCAAATGAGATGAAAAGTATAAAGACGGCTAGATGAGACCCATTCCATAAGCACCAAAATATCATCCATAAGCTCCATCATTAACCCAAAATTATCTATTAATCACAACTTAATCTTGCCTAGTTAAACCATTAATCACTAGATAAAAAAAAAATAAAAATAAAAAAATAAAAAAATAAACTATGAGTTAAGATTCAAAAAAAAAAAAAAAAAAAAAAGTGATTGACAAGATATACCTTTTTAAATGACTAAATAGGTGATTGACGTTGGAAAGCAAAAATAAATGCAAAAACCATTTACTGTATTTGATTTCAAAAGACTTTTAAAATGAAGACATTCCAAAATTGTTAGCTAAAAATTGTACTAAAACATAGATAAAAGAATTACTTTGAGAAAAATAGATCTAAATGAAGAAAACATAAATTTTGAAAGACATTTAATGAACCATGTTGTTTCGTAGAGTAGCCGAGCAAAAGTTAATGATGATGGAATGTAAAAGATGTTGTTGTAGACTTGTAGTTGACATAAATGAGCAAATGAAAAATATAAATTAAACTATGAGAATGATTATAATATAATTACTACAAAATGATTTGAGAACAAGATTCAAAGACAGTAATTAATGAAAACAAATGGCAGAGTGAATGAACCGACCCCCAAGGGTGTGGCTGTCGGCTCTCTCTTTTCTTTTTTCTTTTTTTTTTTGTTGTTCCTCCTCTCGGCTGCTGCTACTCTTCTTTTTTTTTGCTAGGTCTCCATTCCCTTATATTAACTCATTTCATCATGGGCTTGGTTTTCTTTTTCTTGCTAACTGGGCTGAAAATGAGAAATGGGCTTGACTTAGTTTCGACCTCTCGAACATCAAATACGCATCCTACCACTGGAACAACACTGAATTTTGTGAAAGGTTATGGCCTGAATCTATTTAATCACTTTAAATGCTAGGCCGAATTAAGTCTTCCGTTAAACTCTTCGTGCTCGTTTTGTCCACTTTTGCCTCGTTTTCAATCTTTTTGTTCCTACAACACATAAAAACACAATCCAAAGATATTTGCAATATAATTTGGCATATTTGGTTGTTTTTAGTATTTTTTATAGTCCAATATGGGTATAAAATGATGAGTATTTACACAGTTATCAATCCCCCACACTAAACTACTGCTAGTCCCTAGCAATCCAATCATATAAAGTATTGAAAGGATACCAAAAGAATACCAAGTATACCCCGTTTCGACTTTTTATTTAATGCGAGACATTTAAACTAACACGAAAGTAAACAAAATGCTTGATTTTCCAAAAATGGTATTATGGAACGGGATTTACACAAACTGGGTGTCTCCAGGGAATAATAATCGTCATCCTCTTTTTTATACTTCCAACTAAGTTCAAAAACCCTTGCGCAAGTGTTTTCGTAAAAATGCTAACACTACTTATATTAATAATCTGTGTGAGTCGAGACTTAACTTTTTACTCCCGCAATTTATAAAGTTTAGGTGTGTGTGCTTATTTTGAAAAGTTTGACCACCAAAAATCGGAGCTCATTATGGTTGTCATTTATTTAAGCTCAATCCTAACTTACCGGGAACCTCAGAAATTTAAGAGTCAAAAATAGCCTTTTTCATGTAGCGGCTTTCTTCTCGGCACATCCCAACCAGTTGGTTTAGGTGACCAGGCTTTTGACACCCCACAGAGAATAGTACCGGAATTGGCGGGATTTCGATTCAAAGATTTTTGATATCCCCGACACATTAAAATCAAAACTTAAATAGATAACAACAAACGATAATTTAGAGATTAAAGATTCAAAGGTGAGATCACTCCATGTAACGACTTTCTTCTCAGCTTGTCCTTTTAGCCGAGGCTTAGGAAGCTAGGTTTTTACACCCTCGAGAATAGTATCGGAGCTTTTGGGGTCTTTGACTTCGACAATCTCTAAATTTCCGCTTAGTCGTTACACAAAATCAACGAATACTAGCTCAACTTTCTACTTAAATTAGAGAACAAGCAACTTTTATTTATTTATTCTAATTCTGTTCAACACATCTTTTTTTTTTTTTCATTTTCTCATTTTTCAATTTTTTTCTTTTCTTTTCTTTCTTTTTTTATTTTTTTTATTTTTTTTTCATCATCATTTTTTTTTCTTTTTCATTTTGTTTTCAATACTTTTTATTTTCACATCATTCAGCAATTTTACTTGCTTCACTTTGCAATATTATTCAGATTTTTAAGGAAGTTGCTTGTTCCAAAATTTAAATAAAAATTTGAACTAGTACTCTATATTAACCTTGCATAAAAACTTTTTTACATAACGAAAACTTTTAATGGTCAAAAGTTTGAAAACAGCACGTATTTAGATCCAATTAGGAGCTACTGGGAGAAAAAGCCACAGATTACTTATATAAGCTCTAAAGAGAACCAACTACTCTACGCTTAGCATGTTCATTTGCACAATCCGTTAAGAATTTAGTCTAAAAAGTTAAAGAAGCAGCCAGATCAACACTCTGGCAGTGTCAGGATTCCCCTTGTTCTAACCTAATCAAGACTAAACCACTTCTTTTATTCTATTTTTGTGTGCAAAGCACTTTTCTTTTTATCGAAATTTTTTTAAAATTTTGCCAAAAACGGGGGTACTAGGGCACTAACAGGTACAATATATGTGACAAATTCGACGGAATCCCCCCCCCCCCACTTAGAATTGAATGTTGTCCTCAATATTCAAAGTCCCGGCTATTATGCCGACTCTTTGAACAGAAAAAGGCAATACTAATGTCTAAGTGCGAAACGGAAATCTGTTTTTCACAAAAGGGATTAAAAAGATATCCTTGAAATAAACGTTAGCAAAAGGATAGGATATTGATCGGTTGGATTGAAAACAGGTGCGTCAATCATCACGATCCAAAGGGTACCTGCAAACATGAGAAAACAAAACATGGCAAACAACAGTAGAGGAAACTCCTCCACACTTAGTTTTAGAAATAAGAAAGAAGATAGATAACAAGGGTGAAAACCCATGTGATGCTAATGTTTTTGTTTACCGAGTCACTAGCTTGACTCGACCCCGAATTCATTGGTTCTTGGGGAAGCATGATGTGGAAAAGACAATCTCCATCACACTTTCATTCAAGATGTTTGGACAAACATTTGAAGCAAGTGAAAGTTCCACACCGATGAGATAATTACCCGGCTTAAAATAGTATAAACTATAAGCGGTGATGCCGGGGTCAAACATAATGTCTTCATTCCCGAAGGAATGAAGAACATGAGACGTCGCCCAGTAGGTGAAGAATGGGAGGAAGATCTTGATGACAATCAAGATTGACTCATCATCATCAGAAAGAGAATTCATGATTGGTATATCATGAATCTCATCAGTAAAGCTCATATGATCTAGACATATTATGGGAGGGAGGGTTGGTATTTTGATATCAAGCAAATTCTCAAGAATGAGAATATTTCCCTCCGCAACACAAAGATCATCTTTGTCTAGATCAAAGTAAAAGTTATCATACTCCGGTGGAGATATGATATGAGTGAGTTCACGGGAGAACTCCTCAAAGGTGAATGAATCATACTTGGGGAGAGAATTATGAGAATGAGAAGTGGTACTGCCACTAATCTTCTCTCCCATATGATCAAAATGAAAGGCTTCAAACTCCGGAATGGGATCATCGGAGAAAATGTCACTAACCTTTGTGGGGATATGAGATGAAATAGGTTTCTCTTTGAAAGCCTCGATTTTAGAAATGAGGAGATCGACATTCAATATTGTTGCACGAAGTGCTTCATCCTTGATTTCAGTGTCAATCTCATCATTCTCTTCTTCTAAGCTGACTAGCTTAGAAGGTAATTCTTCCATAAAAACGATGTCTCCACAAGATAACGAATCGTCATTATTAGAATCGAAGAACATCTCAACATCATCATTCGGGAAGATAAGAGGAGGAGGGATATCACACATATGATCAAGAATTCCCTGTGACTCTCCTAGGATTGGGACAAGGTTCTCAGCACTAGACTTTATGAATTCATCTGATTCCTTTTCAGGAAGAGTGTCAAGATGCTCGTCCTCCATGCTCAGAGAATGAGTGGGAACCTCGGGTGTGATAACAGTGGGTTGAGATGGAATCTCAACTGATGGAGTTTCATCTGATGAATCTTTATAAAATTGAAGAATATCAAGTGTATCTTCATCAGCACTGTCATCAGGAATGAAACGAAATCGAGAGCTAGATCTGGCTGCTTTTTCTTTTTCAATTGATTCCCTAATAGATCTTTCATAGGCATCTTGGGAATTTATTTTAGCAGCCCGTTCTTCAGCTAACAATTCTTCCATCGATTTTTGTTTTGGATTATCTGGGGTGTGTGTTATTCCTTTCAAGTCTTTCACTAAATCCAAAAGATCAAGGAGAAGACTTTGAGGAATTGGCTGAGGTGAAGGTTCATCATAATACGATGTGTCAAAATTGTTACAAGGAAATGGATTCCTTGTTTAACAATCGGAGCTGAAGTGTGGATCTCCACAGTAATCACAACAGTAAAACTGATGTGGCTGTGAGTCGTATGTGCAAGAATCATAACCGTTATCAGGAAACTGCTCATAGACAAGCGTGTTTCCCGATTGACAATCAGAACTGTAGTGTGAACCACCACAGTACTCACAACAGTAAAACTGCTGAGTCTTATGGTGTGGTAGCTGATGGAATAAATCAGTCGTGCCATGATAGGAATAGGGATCTTGGTTATAGACAGACCCGTTTCCCGACTCTACCATGCCACAACTGGGGCAATTGCCACCATTATAAAGATTACCACACCAATGGCAAATAAGAAGGTGTGGATGAGACATAGAAAGAATTAAAATATTTCAGAGGGTAAGGAATGAAGAATCAAAAAGGTAAGGGGTAAAGATGAATATTTTTGGTTTTTTGGAAAGACATTTTATATACAAATAGGAAAGAAAATATTTTTCGGTTTTTTGTGTTCGTTGAAAACTAATTTTAAAATGTTTTCGGGAACAGTTTTGTTTTTATATGATAATATATACAAGGATGGAAAAATTTACAAAGAAGTGAATTTCAAAATCACTAATCTGCAAAACCGTTTAGAGAATAACGCGCACAACCTCCCCGGCAGCGGCCCCAAAATTTGACTCCTCCCGAACTAACCAGTCAACCGGGTGCGGTCAATCGGTCAACCCAGGAGAAAGTGCAAGATAACCGGTGAAGAATAGGGTTTCCCCGGGGCGTTATGTCCCAGTGAGGTGTGATGGTATCAAAAACGGATTTTGTGATCGGGTGAATTTGAATGGAAAAGGGGTTATGTGAAATAGTGTGAATTTGGACAGGAAAGGGTTTTGATGATATTTATAATCTTACGAAAAGTAATTTTACACTAGTAAGCAACAATAAAGCATATAAAACAATAATGGAAAGCACAAATAACATAAAACGCACTCTAAACTTAAAACGGGCCTAAAACTAAATGATAAAAGCAAGGAAAATAATGACACTAGTAGCAAGTAAATAATCTAAAGTTAATGATAAAAAATAACAACTAAAAAAAATAATAAAGTAAATTATACTAAGCAAGCAAATAAGAAATATATAAAAAAAAATATATACTTGTTAAGCAAATTATCACGATCCTTAAGTGTGGTTTATTATTTCAATTAAGTTATCTTACTGATGAATTAATATCTCTTACGAATAAATATTTTCTCACAACGATGGTTTCTTTTGAAAACAATTTTTCACAAAGAAATATCAATATTTGAATTAAAACCCAATTATTTTCACAGCTTTTGCCTGCTCAAACAACCAAAATTTCAATCTACGTAACTTAAAATTACTAACCAATATATTTTCTAACTTTTATAAAACTATACTTAATTCACGGACTAATTTACTCAACAAGTATATAAAAAGTCTACTCACTAATCATGACTACTAAGTTAACAATAACAATAAATCCAACAATAATAAACATATTTCTAAACTAACATATATAAATTACTCGCACATAATAAAAAGTACACCACAAGCAACAATAACTACTAAGCTAAACATCACAATAAATATAAACATACTAAAAATAAAAAGATAAGAGGGTTAGAGATAACCAAATGAGAAGAAAAGTATAAAAACGGCTAGATGAGACCCATTCATAAGCACCAAAATATCATCCATACGCTCCATCATTAACCCAAAATTATCTATTAATCACTACTTAATCTTGCCTAGTTAAACCATTAATAACTAGATAAAAAAAAAACTATGAGTTAAGATTCAAAAAAAAAAAAAGTGATTGACAAGATATACCTTTTTAAATGACTAAATAGGTGATTGACGTTGGAAAGCAAAAATAAATGCAAAAACCATTTACTGTATTTGATTTCAAAAGATTTTTAAAATGAAGACATTCCAAAATTGTTAGCTAAAAATTGTACTAAAACTTAGATAAAAGAATTACTTTGAGAAAAATAGATCTAAATGAAGAAAACATAAATTTTGAAAGACAGTTAATGAACCATGTTGTTTCGTAGAGTAGCCAAGCAAAAGTTAATGATGATGGAATGTAAAAGATGTTGTTGTAGACTTGTAGTTGACATAAATGAGCAAATAAAAAATATAAATTAAACTATGAGAATGATTATAATATAATTACTACAAAATGATTTGAGAACAAGATTCAAAGACAGTAATTAATGAAAACAAATGGCAGAGTGAATGAACCGACCCCCAAGGGTGAGGCTGTCGGCTCTCTCTTTTCTTTTTTCTTTTTTTTTTTTGTTGTTCCACCTCTCGGCTGCTTCTACTCTTCTTTTTTTTTGCTAGGTCTCCATTCCCTTATATTAACTCATTTCATCATGGGCTTGGATTTCTTTTTCTTGCTAACTGGGCTGAAAATAGGAAATGGGATTGACATAGTTTGGACCTCTCGAACATCAAATACGCATCCTACCACTGGAAAAACACTGAATTTTGTGAAAGGTTATGGCCTGAATCTATTTAATCACTTTAAATTCTAGGCCGAATTAAGTCTTTCGTTAAACTCTTCGTCCTCGTTTTGTCCACTTTTGCCTCGTTTTCAATCTTTTTGTACCTACAACACATAAAAACCCAATCCAAAGATATTTGCAATATAATTTGGCATATTTGGTTATTTTTAGTATTTTTATAGTCCAATATGGGTATAAAATGATGAGTATTTACACACTCATCAATCCTCCACACTAAAATATTGCTAGTCCCTAGCAATCCGGTCATATTAAGTATTGAAAGGATACCAAAAGAATACCAGGTATACCCCGTTTCGACTTTTTATTTAATGCGAGACATTTAAACTATCACGAACGTAAACAAAATGCTTGATTTTCCAAAAACGGTATTATGGAACGGGATTCACACAAACTGGGTGTCTCCAGGGAATAATAATCATCATCCTCTTTCTTATACTTCCAACTAAGTTCAAAAACCCTTGCGCAAATGTTTTCGTAAAAATGCTAACACTACTTATATTAATAATCTGTGTGAGTCGAGACTTAACTATTTACTCCCGCAATTTATAAAGTTTAGGTGTGTGTGCTTATTTTAAAAAGTTTGACCACCAAAAATCAGAGCTCATTATGGTTGTCATTTATTTAAGCCCAATCCTAACTTACCGGGAACCTCAGAAATTTAAAGATTCAAAGGTGAGATTACTCCATGTTGCGACTTTCTTCTCAGCTTGTCCTTTTAGCCGAGGCTTAGGAAGCTAGGTTTTTACACCCTCGAGAATAGTATCGGAGCTTTCGGGGTCTTTGACTTCGACAATCTCTAAATTTCCGCTTAGTCGTTACACAAAATCAACGAATACTAGCTCAACTTTCTACTTAAATTAGAGAACAAGCAACTTTTATTTATTTATTCTAATTCTATTCAACACATCTTTTTTTTTTTTTTTTTTTTTTTTTTTTTTTTTTTTTTTCATTTTCTCATTTTTCAATTTTTTTCTTTTCTTTTCTTTCTTTTTTTATTTATTTATTTATTTTTTTTTTCATCATCATTTTTTTCTTCTTTTTCATTTTGTTTTCAATACTTTTTATTTTCACATCATTCAGCAATTTTACTTGCTTCACTTTGCAATATTATTCAGATTTTTAAGGAAGTTGCTTGTTCCAAAATTTAAATAAAAATTTGAACTAGTACTCTATATTAACCTTGCATAAAAACTTTTTTACATAACGAAAACTTTTAATGGTCAAAAGTTTGAAAACAGCACGTATTTAGATCCAATTAGGAGCTACTGGGAGAAAAAGCCACAGATTACTTATATAAGCTCTAAAGAGAACCAACTACTCTACGCTTAGCATGTTCATTTGCACAATTCGTTAAGAATTTAGTCTAAAAAGTTAAGGAAGCAGCCAGATCAACACTCTGGCAGTGTCAAGATTCCCCTTGTTCTAACCTAATCAAGACTAAACCACTTCTTTTATTCTATTTTTGTGTGCAAAGCACTTTTCTTTTTATCGAAAAATTTTTAAAATTTTGCCAAAAACGGGGGTACTAGGGCACTAACAGGTACAATATATGTGACAAATTCGACAGAATCCCCCCCCCCCCCCCCCACACTTAGAATTGAATGTTGTCCTGAATATTCAAAGTCCCGGCTATTATGCCGACTCTTTGAACGGAAAAAGGCAATACTAATGTCTAAGTGCGAAACGGAAATCTGTTTTTCACAAAAGGGATTAAAAAGATATCCTTGAAATAAACGTTAGCAAAAGGATAGGATATTGATCGGTTGGATTGAAAACAGGTGCGTCAATCATCACGATCCAAAGGGTACCTGCAAACATGAGAAAACAAAACATGGCAAACAACAGTAGAGGAAACTCCCCCACACTTAGTGTTAGAAATAAGAAAGAAGATAGATAGCAAGGGTGAAAACCCATGTGATGCTAAACAGTATGGGTAAACTTAGAAACTACACTGAACCTATGAAAATGGGTAAACTTAGAAACTAAAGTAAGCTATCTCAAGGCTAAACAGTATGGTTTTCAACCTAATCTAGAGGCTAACAGTAAATACGAATAAGCTATTGAAACTACAATGAGCAATAAAAAAAACAAAATCAATGAACAAGCTAAAGACAGATAAGCAGAGTTGAGTAAGGGTCTCAAGCAAAGCTGTTGTAAAGAAAAGAGCTTAAAAATTTAAATTGCTTCAAATTAAAACTTTCATTGATAGAGAAAAATAAAGAGTACAAAGACTTTAACTTTAGAAAAAAAATTATTTAAAACCCTAACTTAGAAGTAATTAAACTACTAAAAAATTAAAACTAAGACCTCCTGCCCTTTAGGCTACAACATCCTTATTTATTTATACTCATCCAACTAGGGTTTCACTTGAATCTTTGATGCTTCTCTTGTCTGCCTTTGATACTCTTTGGAATAAATCCCAGCCGTTGATTAGCTTCCCATTCATCTCATCCCTTAAATCAATTTTGCCGCCCAGTTTGGTTGTGGATTGCTGACGAGGCTTGGGTGGTAGGTACGGGTTTGTGAGGGTTTGGGGGATGTGAAAGTGGGGGCTGGCTTTTGAGGTATTGGGAGAAGGTATTGCGTGTAGCAGGGGTGGTGGTGGTTATTTGCTCCCTGGGTAAAGAGGTGAGGTGGAAGATGGGTTAGTTGTTTCCTGGGTAATACGAGAGGTAGGGGAAGAGTGTTTGATTGACTGGTTAATTTGACCAAAAGGAGGGTGTTTATATTAAAACGTAAAAGTGGTATTGGGTATTGGGCTTTAAGGGTAGTTTGGGTGGGCAGAAGATGGATTTGGGCCCAAGGTAATGGATTAGATGTTGAGGTTTAGTAAATAAAGGGTTCGTTAGGTTTAATTAGAAAACAAAGCCTAAGGACCATTTGTGAAGTTCTCCAAAACTGAAGGGTCAATGCTGCCAAATTCCTAAAATATAATCCAAGGGTCGAATATGCCAAGTTATGAATTTCCAAAGTTAATATGATCATTTTTCTCCAAAGTGTAATTCCGGGGGCCATTATCGACAACTTTGCAAACTTGTGGGACTGAAATTGCGAAATTGTGAAATTTCAGGGCCAAACTTGTACGCTTTTGAAAACTTTTCACCCAAAGATCATTTTTGGTTACTTTTGATTTTCAAGACTTGGTTTGACTTTTCAAAATAAACGCTCAAGGACTAGTTTTGACAACTTTTGAAAGTTAGGGGACTAAAACTGCCAATTATGCAAACTTTGTTCGTTTTTCGTTAGTTTTCAATCATTTTGCATTTGAAACATATAAAACACGATCTTTGGGATATTTTTATTATTTTGATGCATTCTTGAATGTTTTCACGCATTTTGGCAGTTAAAATACGGTAAAAATGATGAGTATTTACACACTCATCAATGGTCTTGGAAGCTTTGATTGGAGCATGGAGTGTGAAAAAGCACCTATTCAGCTAGCTATGGTAGTTGCTTCACCAAGTTCATCCACTAACTCTGAGGTATGCTCTAAGTGCAACGATATGTAACAAAAGTTACTTAGTGAATATGTAGCTGAAAGAGATAAATTTCAAAAGGCTAGGGCTGAGATAACTGGTTATCAATTGACTTTAGAGTCAATGGAGGCCAAAATCATTACACATGAAAACAATGAAGTAGCATGGCTTGAAACATATAAACAACATGATTACCTAGTTAAGTTAAGTGAATGGAAACTAGGTTGTAAGGTGTCTGAACTAGAGAAAGTGACTGCTGAAAGGGATAAGTTGTTAGAAAAACTTGTTGTGTGAAATTAGGCAGGTGTGTCACATGTTCAATTTGTTGAAAAGCAAAGAACATCTAATATTAAGACAGGCCTAGGTTATGATAATGATAGCAGTGAAGGCATTCCATTTAAGGGCAAGGAACTAAATCTTACAGTAGATACCTCCACTAGTGATGAAGAGTTCATAAGTCTAGATGAAAACACTTCTAGTGATGAGGAATACCTTAGTCCAACACCTCCTGAATTTAAGAAAGAAAAGGGATATAATGCAGTTCCCCACCCCCCAGGTAGCTTTCAACCTCCTAGAAAAGATGTTGACTGTTATGGTGTAGATAATATAGAGTTTAGGAAAAAGCTTAAAAGTAAAACTAACCCTGAAACTTTAGAAAAGTCTGTTGAAGCACCTAAGGTTGAAGAGAAAAAGTTTTCAAAACAAGCAGTACCTCCAAACACTTTTCGAAGTACTGTTGATCACTCAGCAGTACCTCAATGAAAATTCTTTCAAAATACTGCTAAATTTAGAAAATCTTATGGAAGGGGATTTGGGGATATTGGTCCAAAGGTCTGTTATGTATGTTATAGTCCTCATCATTTGATTAAAGACTGTGATTATCATTCAGAATACTTAAGTAAATATCCAAAGACCAGAACGGCACAACCAAGTCATAGGGAGAATAAGCCAAGGGACAACAAACCAGTTTGGAACTATACAAATAGGGTTAACCATAGTAATTTCTCAAAAGACTATAGGTACCCTCATCAGAAAAGGTCATACTCAAAACCCTCAGTACCTTCACAAAGTACTGATAGAAAGTTCCCTAACCAAGATGTTTCTAGCAAATACTCAAGTGTAAGACCTTGGAGGTACCATCACTACAACCCTAGAAGGCCTTACAACACAAGAAAAGATGCTAGAACACAGAACCCAACTCCTAAAGTTACAACTAAATCGGTTAAGAAAGAAAGTATTGCTGGGGTAGAACCAGTACTTTCAGAGGTTAAGGGAGAAAAAGGGAAAATTGATCATGAAAAACCAATAGTTTTGGAAACAAAAACCTTAATTCTTGATCATGCTTTCAAAGACAGTGGTGATTACATACTCAAAAATTTTGAGTATGTCACTCCAAAAGGGGAACACAAGTCAGTAATGGCTTGGGTTCCTAATAATAACTAACCTTTTTCATGTGAATGCAGGGCAACCCAGAGGAGGAGCTTAAAGATCATCTTATTGTAGATAGTGGTTGCTCTGGCAGTATGACAGGAGAAAAGAAACTCTTGTCAGATTTTAAAGCTTATTTTGGAGGAAAAGTTGCATTTGGGAATGATCCTGATGGAGGAAGAATAACTGGCAAAGGAACTATCAAGGCAGGAAACATTGATTTTGAAGATGTTAGATATGTGAAGGAGCTCAAATTCAATCTTTTGTCAGTATCTCAGATTTGTGATAAGAAGTATCCTGTGTTATTCTTTGACACAAAATGTCTTATACTCTCTCCTGATTTCAAGTTAGAAGATAGAAACTTGGTGTTGCTGAGAGCACCAAGAACTAATGATGTGTACAACATAGATTTAAAGAATGTAAACTCTGCTGAAAGAGCAACATGTTTGATTGCAAGAGCAACTATGGAAGAAGCACATCAATGGCACAGAAGATTGGGGCTTGTCAATTTTAAGAACATCAATAAGGTGGTCAGAGGTAATTTAGTTAGAGGTTTACCTTCTAAAACATTCAAGAATGATCACTCATGTCTTGCTTGTAGGAAGGGTAAACAGCACAAGGCTTCTTGTAAGAAGATTGATGAGAAAACCATTAGAGAGCCTTTGGAATTGCTGCACATGGATCTGTTTGGACCTGTTTCAGTTGTTAGTCTGAACAAGAAGAAGTACTGCTTGGTTGTAACAGATGACTGTAGCAGATTTAGTTGGGTCTTTTTATTATGCTTTAAAGATGAAACTTTTGAAGCTATTAATGATCTTATAATAGCACTTGAAAATCAGTTAATACTCAAGGTTAGAGTCATTAGATGTGACAATGGGACTGAGTTCAAGAATCAGCTAATGGGTGAATTTTGTGCCAAGAAAGGAATTAAAAGAGAGTTCAGTACTGCTAGAACTCCTCAACAGAATAGAGTTGCAGAAAGAAACAATAGAACTCTTATAGAAGCAGCAAGGACAATGCTTGCAGACTCTCAATTACCTGTTCCATTCTGGGCTGAGGCTGTAAGTGCTGCTTGTTATGTGTTGAATAGAGTATCAGTGACTAAACCTCAAATGAAGACTCCTTATGAGTTACTCATGGGAAAGAAGCCAAGCATCAAGTTTATGAAACCTTTTGGATGTCCCTTAACCATATTAAACACTGCTGATAATTTGGGAAAATTTGATGGGAAATCAGATGAAGGATATTTATTGGGTTATTGTACCAATAGCAAAGGATTCAGGGTATACAACAGGGCTACCAAAAAGGTTCAAGAATGTCTTCATGTTGATTTTCTGTAAGAACAAGAGAATTCTAAAGGTAAAGGTCCTGATTGGATGTTTGATCTTGATTTAATGTCTTCATCAATGAATTATGTACCTGTAAGGGAAGAAAATCTAGCTACTCCCACTGAAGAAGAAGCACAGTACATTGTTCATGATGTTAAATTTAGATCTGAAGATGAGCCAAAAGAAAATGCCAATGAAGAAAAGAAAAATACTTCTGAGCCTCAAGGTACTGCTAAACCTAACAGTACTGTTGATCCTCAAAGTACTGTTCCACCACAAATCCCAGTATCTGATGAAGATCAAGCCATTCAAGATGAACTATCAAGGATGCTTTTTCAAGAAACAATGGCTATGTCTTATGAAGATGAACAAAGGAGAGCTTATGAAGCAGAAAAGAAGAAGGCAAAAACAACAGCCAGTACTTTACCCTAAAGTACTGCTAATCCATTTGAAAGTACTTTTCATCCTTTAGATACTTCAAATTGGATAAATATTGCTGCTGTTAATTATTCTAATATGTCTGATTTAGAAGATACTGATGATCCAAACAAGATTACTTTAGAAGACACTGATGATGAATTAACCAAGGAAAGTTGGGTGGAAGCTATGCAAGAAGAACTCCTACACTTTAAACTTCAAGAAGTTTGGGTATTATGTGATTTACCTGATGGAAAGAAACTTATTGGAACTAAATGGGTCTTTAGAGTAAAAAGAGATGAAAGAGGGAATGTTATTAAGAACAAGGCAAGGTTAGTGGCTCAAGGATACAGACAGGAAGAAGGAGTAGACTATAATGAAGTTTTTGCACCTGTGGCAAGGCTTGAAGCCATCAGGCTATTTTTGACTTTTGCATCCTATATGGGATTTCCTGTATATCAAATGGATGTTAAAAGTGCTTTTCTATATGGCAAAATCACAGAAGAAGTTTATGTCAAACAGCCTCCTGGTTTTGAAGACCCTACACACCCAAACAAAGTCTACAAGGTAATCAAGGCTCTGTATGGCCTTCATCAAGCTCCAAGAGCATGGTATGAAAGACTTTTCAATTTTCTACTGCAACATGGTTATAGAAGAGGAGCTATTGACAAGACTTTGTTTATCAAGAGTGATAAGAAGGATATCATGCTTGTCCAAGTGTATGTAGATGACATTATTTTTGGTGCTACTAGGCAATCTATGGTGAAAGAATTTGAAGATCTTATGCAGAAAGAGTTTCAGATGAGTTCAATGGGAGAATTAACCTTCTTCTTGGGACTTCAAGTGATACAGTCAAGCACTGGAATATATATTTGTCAAGATAAGTATGTTGCAGATATTCTTAAGAGATTCAATTTCACAACTGTTAGGCCTACATCTACACCAATGGATACTAACAAACCTTTGGGAAAAGATGAAGAAGGTGAAGATGTTGATGTCACACTATATAGGTCTATGATTGGATGTCTCATGTATTTAACTGCATCAAGACCTGATATAACTTTTGTTGTATGTTTATGTGCAAGACATCAAGTTAATCCAAAGGTATCTCACTTGAATGCTGTCAAGAGAATTTTCAGGTATCTTAGGCAACAACCTAAGCTAGGCTTATGGTATCCTAGAGATTCACCTTTCCATCTCCAAGCTTTTTCAGACAGTGATTATGCTGGAGATAACTATGACAGAAGATCCACAACTGGAGGATGCCAGTACCTTGGAAGCAGATTAGTGTCATGGCAATGTAAAAAGCAAACAATTGCAGCAACTTCTTCCACTGAAGCAGAGTATGTAGTTGCTGCAAGTTGTTGTGCACAAGTACTTTGGTTACAAAATCAGCTTTTGGATCATGGATTCAATTTCAAGAATACTCCTATCAACATTGATAATGAGAGTACTATCTGTATTGTCAAGAATCCAGTGTATCATTCCAAGACCAAGCACATACAGATTAGACATCACTTTATAAGAGATTGCTATGAACACAGGCTTATTAATGTGGTTAAAGTTCATACTGATGATAATGTAGCAGATCTACTCCCAAAGGGCTTTGATGTTTCAAGATTTACCTTTTTGGTTGTGAGTATTGGCATGATTAATATGTAAGCTATTTTTGAGGGGAGGCATTAGTAGTTATTAGTTAGTCATTATATGAGGGGAGGCTACATGTATCATTCAAAAGAAAAGAGTTTATTCATCATTCAACAAACTTCTTACAACAACCATTCAGAAAGTTTCTACATCATCATTGTTGTTACCAAGCTACTAACACAGTCACAGAACACACAAGCCTAAACAAACTACCATCTACCACAACCTACTACCAAGCTTCACACACCTACTCCATAGGCCTTTTGCCCTTGCCCTCATAGTTATGCATTCCCTTTTGAGCAGTTTTTCTCTTGTCATCAAAAGAAGCCTGCTTTCTTGGGCAAGCCAGGCCAAGAACCTGTTTGGGAGGTTTCTCTTTCCTTGGAGCAGGCCACTTCATGTTCTGAATTGCTGATTCCAGGGCTTGAGTCAAAGCATGTCGAAGCTCATTAGCCAGAGATGAACAAGGGATAACTTTCTTCTTCTTGGGCTTTTTGTTGGTAGTACTACCTGCTTCAGTTATGGTAGAGTTGGCAGCACTTATTGCTGAAGAAGATTCTTGGAGTCCCATCCACTGTACATGAGGAGGGAAATAATCTAACCATCTTGGATCTTCAAACTCAGAATTAGAGTAGTAACTTATCTCTGAATCTGTGGTTCCATCTGAGTCTGAAGAGATGTTCACAATTGGAATGTGACTCATTGTGCTTACTAGTTTTTGTGTTCTGCTAAAGAAAGTAAAAGGTGATTGCAAGTTGTTGTTGGTAAAGTTACTTTTATAAGCAAAGTAAAGGTAAATGGGCATTTAATGAAGTGTATTGATGTTCACTTACCATGGTAGCTTTGGGATTTAATATAGGGAGATAGTCATTAATCAGGGTTGACTTTCAAAGATATTTTGGTCAAATGGTCAACATTCAAGATTTTTTTTGGAGAAAGTACTTTGATCAACATACTGTGTGAGTTTATAACGGAAGGTACTGCTCCATACTTTATGGAACATACTGCTTGGTGCTATTAAAGGGTACGCTGACGTGTCAAATACTGTTCCAACGGTCATATTTGCGGCTAACAAACTTTCGAAAGATATGGGGATAATTACTTCCAAAAATAACGGTAAAGTTATTAATTAACCGTGATTTTTTGTATCTTATCCTTATATAAACCTCATATCTTTTCTTTTTATTCACCCTTATTCACCTTTCTTGTTATTTAAACTCATTCCTACTTTACATCGATCATAACTTTTCTCACTTTAACACTAATCACCATGGCAAATCGACGCACCAACACCAAACACAACATGATAGCAAACCTTGAGAAAACCCAAGATAATCTTGACTTTCATGGAATTATTGATTTTCTCACTGGAACAAACATCTGTTACGCCATCCTAGTTAACCCAGAGATCATTGGACCTTGGATACAAGCTTTTTGGGATATAGCAAGGTCACAGGTTGTAGATGGAGAGGATATCATTACTGCTACAGTTGGTGGGAGAGCTATTCGTGTCATAGAAGCTTCAATCAGAGAGGCTCTGTTATTTGATGATGAAGGAGGCTCTGTTTTGTTTGGAAAACAAGAGATTTGGAACACACTCAGAGACATTGGGTATGAAGGTCCTTTGAATAAGCTTACTTTTCAGAAGGCTTTGGTTAGTCCTCATTGGAAATTTCTTATTCATGTTTTGCTTCATTGTTTGAGTCCAAAGAGTACTGCTTGGGATCAGTTTAGCCATTCCATAGCTTCTGCTTATGTTGGTCTTATTACAAATCAACCTTTCAATTTCTCATACATGATCCTTGAAGGTATGCTTACTCATATTAAGGCTAGCAAACCCTTTCTTATGTATCCTAGATTTGTTCAATTGCTTTTAGAAAATCCATTAGAATGGATACCCAAGCCTCAGGACTATGTACCTACCATTAGAATGCCACCTAAAGTATTCACTTTTATGTCTCATAAGGGAGTAAATTTTTTAGGTAGGAATACACCTCTTAATGCTTATATGTTAGAAGTAGCTCAAGCTGTTAGGGATGAAGAAGACAATAGTGGTTCTGCACATTCTCATAATGATGATCAATCTGATTCTGCTGAGCATTCTGCCTCAGTAAATACCCCTACACCACCTATTGTTTCCCCTCAGCATCTTGTTTCTAGTGAAAGGACTCCCTCAGTGACAGCTTCCTTGGATAAATCTGTTTCTGCTCAAGGTACTTCTCCACAAAGTACTTCTTCTAAAGGTACTGCTTAAGAGGATTCACAGGTACCTACTCCCAATAATTATACTTCCACAGGTGGGCTTCAAACACCTGGAGGAGATGAGGGAATTGAAGGTGCTGTGAGTACTTCTGATTTGGATAAGGAATTGGAGAAGATGAAGACAACTGTTAATGCTCAAGCTGCAGAAATCAAGAAGCTAAGGCATAAGTTCAGAAGGTTGAAGAAATTTGTTTAGCCTCTTGTTCAGAATTTTAGGCTTTATGTGAAAGAAAAGAAGCAGTCTCAGAAGCCAAAGTCAAAATCCTCAAAGAAGTCTTCTAAATCTAAGAGGAAGCATAGGAGGTCCTCATTTACCAAATTGGGGAGGAATCAAGATGAGAATTTGGATAAAGATGATGCTGAGGTTAAATATTCAGAAGATGCTCATTTGTGGCAATATCTAGAAAGTCCAAAGACTTTTGTACCAGAAAGCTATATTGAAGAAGATGTGAATATTGCACAAGAAAAAGATACTGAGCAAGAAATTGTTAAGCAGGATGTGGATGCACAGAACATTCAAAGTGCTGGTCTACAAAGTACTGCTGCAGAAAACATAAGTCCGCAAAGTACTGCTGAGCAAGGTACTTTTTCTAGGAATATTGATGATAGTGGAGTCACTGCAGCTGGACCTTCTACAATGAATTATGAAGATGAAGCTGGTCCTTCTACTTTTGTACAACAAGAAGAAGTAAGAGTACATACTGCAAGTGATGATGAAACAATTGCTCAAGTTATGATGAATTTGAGGAGACCTACTAGAGGAATACATATTTCTGAGCCTACACAAAAAGATGTTGAAAGTACTTCTGAATCTGAAGAGTTGGATCCTAAAGATAAAGGGAAAGGGATAAAGGTTCAGAAAGATACTAAGAAGAAAAAGAAGAAATTTTCTCGTGCTCAGATTAGAGAGTTAGAGATTGCAGAAGATTTAGAGCTTGCTAGAAAGCAACAAGCTGAGTATGATGCTGAGTATTTGGAAGAAGTTAGTAGGCCAATTACAAAGAAGCCAATGTCTATTGCTCAGGAAAGGAACTGGATGATAAGTTTCTTGAGAAGAAGAGGATACAAGAATTTACATAAAAAGAGGTATCCAGAAGTGAAAGCTCTGTGGGATAAAGTACAAGAAGATATCAGAAAAGAAGTAGAAAACTTTGTGCCCATGGAAGTTGATAGAAAGAAGAAATTAGAAGATATCAGAAAGGAACAAGCTGAGGAAAGAAGATTGAAAAGGAAGAAAGCAGTTCAAGATGATCAACTGTCAAAAAGGTTGAAGATGATTCATGAAGATATAGTTGATGAACTTAGAAACTATTTCAGAGTTGTTGACTTTGAGAATAAGAAGATTCAAGATTCTAGAAAGAAGTCCAAGATAATCTCATTTTCTGTGGTTGAATCAAAAGAAGGGAATTATTTTATGATTCACAGAGAAGATGAAAGTTTCAGAACATTCAATATGTTATGGGATGTGTTGCATTGTATTACAAGGGCAGATCTGTATGACTTATATGTGCAAGTGCAGACATACTATGCATATATTGAAGCTTCAGGAGTGGGATTAATTTTGCTTCGAGACTTAATTACCATTTGGGAAACTGAAGAAACAAGTGTTGATCCTCTGTGGAATGATCAAGAGAATTGGGATATAACAAGATGGAGATTCTTTGAGTCATCAGGAGTTCATACACTAGAGATGGAAGATGGTACCATGATTCATATGTTGGCTGAGAGGAGATATCCATTGATTAGAGAAATTATGCTCAGAATGCTGGATCATGGAATGGAACTTGAAGATGAATCTGAAGTAGCTTTGGGTGTTATCAAGCTATTTATCAGATGGATTAAGTCTGAAGAGTAGTATTGCATAATACTGGTA
This sequence comes from Artemisia argyi, assembly GCA_030686995.1. NCBI lineage: Eukaryota > Viridiplantae > Streptophyta > Magnoliopsida > Asterales > Asteraceae > Artemisia > Artemisia argyi. The sequence continues at coordinate 568,769 of JARVZY010002803.1, forward strand.
TGATTTGTTTTGTAAAATAAGTATTTTTCAAAGTACTGCAAAAACAAACAGTACTTTAACAAAGTACTGCTTGCTGATATAAACCAGTATAAGTTCTTTAAAATAAAAATAAAATGTTTTGATGTTTAAAAGAAAAGTAAAAGGATTTGAAAAGCAACACATGGTGTTAGTATTTATACTGCACAACAAATGGTAATCAACTCACCATGTTTAACAGACAAGAAAGAGTTTGACTCATCATGAGGGTACGGCTCTGATGTGATAATCAAATCCATTTATGGTTGATAGTTTACCAAAAACTATATGGTTATCAACTCACCATACTCCAAGTGATCAAGATTTGGCTAGTCTAAAGCAAACGACTATTGGTAAAGACTAATCAAATCCGTTGATAGCTGATGATTTGCTAAAAATCATAATTTTCAATGATTCACCTCTCACAGGAGTTAACACACCTGGAAGTGATGAGAATAGTATGAAACTTTTAAGATTTGATGATCACTGTACCAAAATGTTGCTGAGTTGCTGATAAGATATATTGAAAGACAAGATGCTGATGAAGAGTAGTTTGACACATGATAGATAGAAGACAAAGAAATAAAGAAACAATCTTTCTAAATGATTATAGATTTGAAGATTAAAGATAACAAAGAAACATGATATCAAGCAAGTGGAGTTCAAGTTAGGGGAGGATTGTTGGGATATAAAATATCAAAGTACTTCTGTATGTCAAAGTACTGCTGCATGAAGAATAAAGTCAAAGTACTGCTGAAAGATAAAGTCAAAGTATTGCTGTTATTGAAGAATGTTTAAAGTACTTCGAAGGAAACAAGGACTGATGTGCAATATTAGTTAAGGATTAATGTGTAATATTGAACAAATATTCTAGAGTTAGTTAGGGATAATGACTTGTCGTTCAAGGATTATATGTTGTAAACCGACTTAAGGTTATCTATATAAAGAGCCTTAAGGGGTATTAGTCGAAACAAGTTTTAGATAGAAGTTTTCATAAGTTTTAGAGTCGATCAAAATTGATAAATAGTTAGGGATTGTTAGTGAATCTGTGTAACAAAGCAGGTTCAAAGTTTGGTTAATATAAAAGTTCTTCTTAAGCTTTGTGTTAGTAGATTCCACATACTTTACAAGGTTAAACAGTGTTTCAATATTAATAGTGTTGAGTTTACTCAATATTGTTAAACCTTTACAAGCTACAAAGTAGTTTGGTCAGAGTATATCGATCCAACATAGGATCTTTCACTTGACGCCGTCAGGTACTGTTCTCAGCATGGAAAATTAAGACTTTGCCGTTTTCTTCACTTTTATGCTCCAAAAACGTCCGAATTGCTTCCTTTTCCAGAATTCACTCCTAAAGTACCTAAAATCACAAAAGGAATGATTTAGGGCAATATTTGATCAAATAAATTCAATTCCGGGTTTAAATAACCCCCTAAAAGTGGTTTATTTTTCGCCTCATCAACAGGTCGAAGTGATGAGACTACTATGAAACTCATTCAGGAATTGACGGTTACTTGTACCAATTTAGAGGTGAAGTGTACTTCATTGGAAGACAAAGTTCTTAGTCTCTCTACTGTTGTTGATAGTCAAGCCAAGCTCATCACCAAATTGCAAAAACAGATTAAGAACTTAAGGAAATCAAGATCTTCAACCTCCTTAAAAAAATTGAAGAAGGTGGGCACTTCTCAAGTTGTAAGTTCACCTGAACTCTCTACTCATTTGGAAGAGGATGCTTCCAAACAGGGGAGGAATGAAGAAATAATGGGTTCAGGGGAGGCAAATTTGAAGAGGGTTTATAGTGCTCAGGATATGGATGCTGGAATAGTTTCAAGGGAGGTTCTAGAGGTTGGAGATATGGAAGTGGAAAGTCCTCAGGATGCTGAAAATTTTGTGATTGCTGACAAATCAGGGAATGTGGTTGTAATGGAAAAGGTGATTGCTACTCAAGAAAATGTAGTGGAAAAACATAAGACTTTGGAGCCTGAGCAACTAGTGTAGGCAACAGGGTTGATGGGTGAAGCTTTAATAACTTTAGGTGATTCTATGGTTAAAGAACTTGAAAATGCTGCTATTGCTAACAAGATTGATGACTCTGCTGCTGCTCATGACTCTACTGCTAAGGACTTTGCTGATCCTGCTGCAAGTGGAAAGGTCAATTCTGCTGATGCACAAGACTCTACTGCTGGGTCTAGTGACAATGCTGCTGCTGAGGCTATGGTTTTGTTAAGTAAGAAGACTACAAAGGTTCTATCTGAATCATCTTCAAAACATACACCACTACCAACTCCATCACTACCACAACAACCAAGAACCACAATCACATCATCTACACCAAGAATACCTCAAAAGGGAGTATCAGAGAACTTGATGCTCAACAAAAGAAGATTGTTTCATCATCTTCTACTGATAAAGGGAAGGGAAAGCAAGTTGAAGATCCAAAGATAATGTATAAGGGGATTGATTACTCTGAGATACCTTTTCATTTGTGGCCTAAGGAATTACAAGTTGAACATGATACAACTGTTGCATTGAAAGAACAAGAATTGCTTGATCAAGAAGAACAACATTTGGTTCAGGAAGAAAAAGAAAGGGTTGAAAAGGAAACTGAAGACTTAAAGAGGTATGAGGAATGGGTTGATGAGAAGATATAGAACTCTCCAAGATGATTAAGCTTGAAGAACAAGCAAGTTTTGATGTTCAATCTCGGATAAGAGAGTTCACTGCTAAGAAAAAGAAAGAAGATGATGCTACTAGAAGAAAGAAAAAGGTTCTCAGGGGTCCAACTCCATTGCAACAAAGAAGAGAGTAAGAAAGGTACCTAAAGAATATAAAGGGATGGAAATTGGTACAGTTAAAACCTAAGTCTGATCAAGAGGTTTTTGACTTGTATCAACAAGCTAAGAGACAAACAGATACCTTCTATCCTATGGGTTGTCCTGAAGACTTGGAACATATTGCTCAAAGGAATAAAAAGTTGGTACCTGATAAAGTGGCTGAAGTAAAGTATGTTCAAGAGAAAGATATTGTTAAGCAGCTTGATGATATTGCAGATAAGACAACTTCTTCTATTCATAGTGTTAAAAGAAAAGGTGTTGTTCATAAATCCTTTGCAAAGAAGAAGAGAAAAACATGAGAAGAAAGCAGTTCTAAGCCTGAAGAATATGAGTTCAAGAATGATTATCATCATATTCCTTCTGAGCATTTAATGGAAAAATTGAAGGTTCTCACTATGGTTGGTAAGATGGAAGAACCTGAAGTAGTTGATGCCACACCAATAGGAATCAAATATCCTATTATCAAAGTAACTACAGGATATGATATTAAAATTGGAGCATTTCATGATGTTGAGAGATCTGATGGAAAGACTCACAAGTTTCTTAGATTTCAACAGATGCTATATTACTTTGATAGAGAGGATGTTGATGACTTGTGGAAGTTATATAAGGCAAAGTTTGGAGCTGAAAAGTTTGATGGTAAAAAGTATGAAACAGAGAAAATTGATCATATTAAGACTATGGCTGATAATGTTCTCTGGAGAGCTCTAAAACTTATGTATGAACCTTCAATGGATGATTCTGAATGGACAGAGATAGTAGGATACAAAGTAAGAAAATGAAGACTCTTTCAAGATTCTGGATTTCATGTCTTGGAAATTGGACCAATTACTTTGTATATGCTGGCTGAAAAGGATTACCCAGTGGTAAGATACTGGAATACTGTCAATCAGATGATTAATGGTGCTGGATTACTCAACTTGCAGAAAGATTATGACACTGATGATCAGGAATTTAATTTGCTGTCAAAGTATAAGAAGATACTTGGTCAACAGACATCTCAAGATTTGAGGGTTTGGAAGCATCCTCCTAGTGTTTAACTGTGCTTTGAAGAAACTTAATGATTTAGTGATAAATATTAAGTTTAGGGGAGGATTGTTGGGTTTTGGATTCTGCTGCTGAGAGAAACTGCTGCTGCGATGAAACTGCTGCTAAGGTAAATGATTCTGCTGCTGATGTCAAAGTGCTGCTAAGGGAAAATGCTGCTAGAGGAATCTACTGCTAAAGTGATAAGCATGTATTCGAAGTAGATAATTATAGAATAGATTGTGTGTATATAATATACGTCTAGAATATTCTTATCTTGCATAGAAAGTTATTGTAAACCTAGTAGGACTCCTTGGCCTATAAAAGGAGGATCCTAGGGTTAGATTGAGTACGTATTGTTTAGTTTTCATTTACACTTCAAGGTTGTAAAACCCTAGAATTGTCGAGTGCTCGTATTAATAATATTGAAGTGTTGACAGTTAAATTGTTCTTCTTAAGTTAAGCTTTTATATTCCACATTCTAGCTTAAGTGTTTAATACAAGTCAACTTCTATATAAGATCGTTTGCTCAACTGGGATCAACAAAGTCTTAAAGTTTTTGTTAATTCTTTAGTTTTATAAACTTCAGGAAATCTGCAAACATTCATTCCACAAGCATTATATCTTAAATTGTTTTCTAGGACTTGTTAGTATATATATAGATTGCCGCTGATTTTATGCGAGGTTGCCTTATTTGTTTTCACAGGTCTAACAGTTTCATTTAGTATATATATAGATTGCCGCTGATATATGACAAGAAGATGATTTATATTTCTGGAAGGGAAGCTTTGAAGGTTCATTTTCTTGGAGGAAGATCTAACCTTGTTGCCACACTATCCACACCGAACGAATCAGGGGAGTATTTGTTTTCATTCTTTTACCTATTTCACTTTTACATTCTTTAATTAAACATTGGGGACAATGTTCATCCTAAGTGTAAGGGGCGGGTAAATGATGAAACCTTATAGGATACAATTGAACTTGAGTTTGTTTGTTTGATGGTAGGTGTGTAATAAAACTAAGAGAAATACTTGTTAGTGTAATTTTAGCGCCAAATTTAAATTTTTTTACAACATTTAGGAGTGAAACTTTAGCCTTAGCAAGCGTCTCATGGATAGGAGTTGTATGACTAGCACAAAACCGTACCATTCAGAAAAAATTTCCACCCAAATATGTGAGGTTTGTCTTTAGATTTGATAGGAAAAGCATTCATTATTAGTGTTTATGAGTGTACCGGTAGCATTTAGATTCTAGAACTTGCGTTAGTGATGCATCCCGAGACCGCTAGTGAGACTACATTCGTGTAGTAGGATTTACTACATGATAAGAGGCATTAGGATCACGCTTGTGTTAAACCCGTATCATAATTACTAGACCATTTAAATCATATTACTTGGCTAGTAAAGTCAATTAATTTTCCCATATCTTAGCAATGTACTCATTTTTAGTACACGAAACCTCTAGTACACCCCTCCGAGCCTATCTTTTCGTTTCTAACTTTAAACATTTTACTTAAAGGAAGAATTTGTTACAACCCACCCAAATGTGCAACCAAATCGCCTTAGCCTTCCGTGTATGCACTCATCTTTAGTGCATTATTGTTAATTGTTTAAAACCTTAGTTAATTATCTAATTGATTACATGGTTGCTAAGTCGAGTCATGATAGAACTCATGCATGCGCCATCTTCTAAGTTCTAAGGACCGTTTTGGACTCCATGTTGTTTAGACATTGATCTAGGATAAACTATAAGCACAAAGATAATAATAAGTACAGCAGAATAACATAAAGATTATTATTATTATCAACAAGGTTCTTCGTCACCATCTCTAACATATATTTACAGCCCAACTCTACTTGATCAAGGTAGAACGACCTTGAGGCTATACTAAACTAATCAACTAAACCCTAGACGTTTATAACTCACGTCTAGGTTACACACACACACCTTTACTAGACGTCTACATTGTGGAAGACTTGAATAATAAAATCCTACACCCTTGATCTCTTTATATAGAGAGATATTAGGGTTTACAAAATACTACGAAGGACTAATAAATAAAACTTCTTTTGCAAGCAAGTCATTCCCATCTTTTGTAGAATTCCTTCTTGTCACTTCAAGCCCTTCATGTTTCATTCTTCTTGTTTTGTATCATCAAATCAATAAATATAATTCCCAACAATCTTCCCCTATTTGCTGATGACAAAACAAACACCTTCTTGTACGAACTTCCCTAGACGAAGTAGAAAAGTTGAGATAATTATATCTTGCCATGAATGGAACAATCTTTGTCTTCCCCTTAATCCATGCCATGCCACTTCAACATCTCTTCTAACATCTCTTCCCCTTTTTGTTATCAACAAATAGGGAACATATAAGCAATAGAAACTTCCCCTTGAGTGGTGCATGAACATCAAATGATTAAACATATCATAAGATACTTCCCCTGAAATCAATATGTTAACCATCTTTATGATTCTTCAAATCTGTAGGCTCCTTATAATGATCACTTGTGAAGAAAATCAAGTATAACGAATTTGATGAAGAAGTAGAACAACTCAAACTTGTGCCTTATACCTTGTACTAACCATGTGACTTCAAACTTATACGAAACCATAAATATAAGTAGATCACAACCTCTTGACAAAATCCTCAACTAATATGAGACACTGAGCACTACAATGTAACTCCTTAAAGTGATAGCAAATGTGACATTAAGCACCTTCAGTTTGTAGATAATACACCAATTTGCTAGATTCATCAAGTCTTTGAGATATGACAAGAACACGTATCCAAGAAACTCCAATTCAACTCCAAATAAGTGACATTCATCTTTCTTCGTAATCACCTTTTCAAATAATCTACAAAACGAGCCTTTTTAATCCTTTAAGAACATAAACTAAACTCCTTGTGTGTGTTGGAACCAAATAACCATTTTGTGTGTGTAAACTAATATCAATCAAACTCATTGCGACTTCCCCTTACTCCTTATAACACGCAGCAGTACTTTGGATAGTCGAGCAGTACTTTGGAGATAAAAGTACTTTGAATCAGCAGAAGTACTTTGGAGAAGTACTTTGATTCAGCAGAAGTACTTTGGAGATAGAAGTACTTTGAATCAGCAGAAGTACTTTGGAGAAGTACTTTGATTGAACGGAGCAGTACTTTGTAATAGGAGTACTTTGATGAAGAGCAGTACTTTGAAATAATGAACGAGCAGTAGCAGTACTTTGAAACAATGGAGAAGTACTTTGAGAAGAACAGTACCTTGGAGCAGTACTTTGAAATAACTTCAAAGATATACCCACTTGTAGCTTGAACATACTAGTTAGTAACAATAGCCAAAGAATTTGAACCAAGAGATACCAATCTAGAGTTTTGAAAAACCCTAAACACGATGAGGTACTTGAACCAGTAATCTCCATGAACAAAGCAATTAAATCCGGTCCAAACCAACTTTCGAACACGTATAATCGACACCAAGCAGCAAATAACCAACTTCCACAATGATTTAACAAGAAAAGTACCAAATTCAAGAAGTTGAATCATAAAAACCCTAAAAATTCGAAACTTTCACCTATTGCAACAGCAAAATTCGACAATTTATATCTTTTTACTGAGAGCTCAGATCGAAGATCCCTCTGGTGGAACTATTCCTTGATATGTTGAGAACCTCCAGTAAAAATTTCAGCTCGATCCAACGGTTAACGAAGGAGATATCGCTGTTTGAAAACAGCCCTGCAGAAAGGTTACGAAAATTATACCAGTTATGAATTTTTCTTCTTTTCTTCAAAAAACCTTGTAGATCCCTAGATCGAGAGCCCCCTTGCTCTGATACCACTTGATAGAACTCATGCATGCGCCATCTTCTAAGTTCTTAGGACCGTTTTGGACTCCATGTTGTTTAGACATTGATCTAGGATAAACTATAAGCACAAAGATAATAATAAGCACAGCGGAATAACATAAAGATTAGTATTATTATCAACAAGGTTCTTCGTCACCATCTCTAACATATATTTACAGCCCAACTCTACTTGATCAAGGTAGAACGACCTTGAGGCTATACTAAACTAATCAACTAAACCCTAGACGTTTATAACTCACGTCTAGGTTACACACGCACACCTTCACTAGACGTCTACATTGTGGAAGACTTGAATAATAAAATCCTACACCCTTGATCACTTTATATAGAGAGATATTAGGGTTTACAAAATACTACGAAGGACTAATAAATAAAACTTCTTTTGCAAGCAAGTCCTTCCCATCTTTTGTAGAATTCCTTCTTGTCACTTCAAGCCCTTCATGTTTCATTCTTCTTGTTTTGTATCATCAAATCAATAAATATAATTCCCAACAATCTTCCCCTATTTGCTGATGACAAAACAAACACCTTCTTGTACGAACTTCCCTAGACGAAGTAGAAAAGTTGAGATAATTATATCTTGCCATGAATGGAACAATCTTTGTCTTCCCCTTAATCCATGCCATGCCACTTCAACATCTCTTCTAACATCTCTTCCCCTTTTTGTTATCAACAAATAGGGAACATATAAGCAATAGAAACTTCCCCTTGAGTGGTGCATGAACATCAAATGATTAAACATATCATAAGATACTTCCCCTGAAATCAATATGTTAACCATATTTATGATTCTTCAAATCTGTAGGCTCCTTGTAATGATCACTTGTGAAGAAAATCATGTATAACGAATTTGATGAAGAAGTAGAACAACTCAAACTTGTGCCTTATACATTGTACTAACCATGTGACTTCAAACTTATACGAAACCATAAATATAAGTAGATCACAACCTCTTGACAAAATCCTCAACTAATATGAGACACTGAGCACTACAATGTAACTCCTTAAAGTGATAGCAAATGTGACATTAAGCACCTTCAGTTTGTAGATAATACACCAATTTGCTAGATTCATCAAGTCTTTGAGATATGACAAGAACACGTATCCAAGAAACTCCACTTCAACTCCAAATAAGTGACATTCATCTTTCTTCGTAATCACCTTTTCAAATAATCTTCAAAACGAGCCTTTTTAATCCTTTAAGAACATAAACTAAACTCCTTGTGTGTGTTGGAACCAAATAAACATTTTGTGTATGTAAACTAATATCAATCAAACTCGTTGCGACTTCCCCTTACTCCTCATAACACGCAGCAGTACTTTGGATAGTCGAGCAGTACTTTGGAGATAAAAGTACTTTGAATCACCAGAAGTACTTTGGAGAAGTACTTTGATTCAGCAGAAGTACTTTGGAGATAGAAGTACTTTGAATCAACAGGAGTACTTTGATTCAGAAGAAGTACTTTGGAGAAGTACTTTGATTGAACGGACCAGTACTTTGTAATAGGAGTACTTTGATGAAGAGCAGTACTTTGAAATAATGAACGAGCAGCTGCAGTACTTTGAAACAATGGAGAAGTACTTTGAGAAGAACAGTACCTTGGAGCAGTACTTTGAAATAACTTTAAAGATATACCCACTTGTAGCTTGAACATACTAATTAGTAACAATAGCCAAAGAATTTGAACCAAGAGATACCAATCTAGAGTTTTGAAAAACCCTAAACACGATGAGGTACTTGAACCAGTAATCTCCATGAACAAAGCAATTAAATCCGGTCCAAACCAACTTTCGAACACGTATAATCGACACCAAGCAGCAAATAACCAACTTCCACAATGATTTAACAAGAAAAGTACCAAATTCAAGAAGTTGAATCATAAAAACCCTAAAAATTTGAAACTTTCACCTATTGCAGCAGCAAAATTCGACAATTTATATCTTTTTACTGAGAGCTCAAATCGAAAATCCCTCCAGTGGAACTCTTCCTTGATATGTTGAGAACCTCCAGTAAAAATTTCAGCCCGATCCAACGGTTAACGAAGGAGATATCGCTGTTTGAAAACAGCCCTGCAGAAAGGTTACGAAAATTATACCAGTTATGAATTTTTCTTCTTTTCTTCAAAAAACCTTGTAGATCCCTAGATCGAGAGCCCCCTTGCTCTGATACCACTTGATAGAACTCATGCATGCGCCATCTTCTAAGTTCTAAGGACCGTTTTGGACTCCATGTTGTTTAGACATTGATCTAGGATAAACTATAAGCACAAAGATAATAATAAGCACAGCGGAATAACATAAAGATTAGTATTATTATCAACAAGGTTCTTCGTTACCATCTCTAACATATATTTACAGCCCAACTCTACTTGATCAAGGTAGACCGACCTTGAGGCTATACTAAACTAATCAACTAAACCCTAGACGTTTATAACTCACGTCTAGGTTACACACGCACACCTTTACTAGACGTCTACATTGTGGAAGACTTGAATAATAAAATCCTACACCCTTGATCTCTTTATATAGAGAGATATTAGGGTTTACAAAATACTACGAAGGACTAATAAATAAAACTTCTTTTGCAAGCAAGTCCTTCCCATCTTTTGTAGAATTCCTTCTTGTCACTTCAAGCCCTTCATGTTTCAGTCTTCTTGTTTTGTATCATCAAATCAATAAATATAATTCCCAACAATCTTCCCCTATTTGATAATGACAAAACAAACACCTTCTGGTACGAACTTCCCTAGACGAAGTAGAAAAGTTGAGATAATTATATCTCGCCATGAATGAAACAATCTTTGTCTTCCACTTAATCCATGCCATGCCACTCCAACATCTCTTCTAACATCTCTTCCCCTTTTTGTTATCAACAAATAGGGAACATATAAGCAATAGAAACTTCCCCTTGAGTGGTGCATGAACATCAAATGATTAAACATATCATAAGATACTTCCCCTGAAATCAATATGTTAACCATCTTTATGATTCTTCAAATCTGTAGGCTCCTTGTAATGATCACTTGTGAAGAAAATCAAGTATAACGAATTTGATGAAGAAGTAGAACAACTCAAACTTGTGCCTTATACCTTGTACTAACCATGTGACTTCAAACTTATGTGAAACCATAAATATAAGTAGATCACAACCTCTTGACAAAATCCTCAACTAATATGAGACACTGAGCACTACAATGTAACTCTTTAAAGTGATAGCAAATGTGACATTAAGCACCTTCAGTTTGTAGATAATACACCAATTTGCTAGATTCATCAAGTCTTTGAGATATGACAAGAACACGTATCCAAGAAACTCCACTTCAACTCCAAATAAGTGACATTCATCTTTCTTCGTAATCACCTTTTCAAATAATCTACAAAAAGAGCCTTTTTAATCCTTTAAGAACATAAACTAAACTCCTTGTGTGTGTTGGAACCAAATAACCATTTTGTGTGTGTAAACTAATATCAATCAAACTCGTTGCGACTTCCCCTTACTCCTCATAACACGCAGCAGTACTTTGGATAGTCGAGCAGTACTTTGGAGATAAAAGTACTTTGAATCAGCAGAAGTACTTTGGAGAAGTACTTTGATTCAGCAGAAGTACTTTGGAGATAGAAGTACTTTGAATCAACAGGAGTACTTTGATTCAGAAGAAGTACTTTGGAGAAGTACTTTGATTGAACGGAGCAGTACTTTGTAATAGGAGTACTTTGATGAAGAGCAGTACTTTGAAATAATGAACGAGCAGCTGCAGTACTTTGAAACAATGGAGAAGTACTTTGAGAAGAACAGTACCTTGGAGCAGTACTTTGAAATAACTTCAAAGATATACCCACTTGTAGCTTGAATATACTAATTAGTAACAATAGCCAAAGAATTTGAACCAAGAGATACCAATCTAGAGTTTTGAAAAACCCTAAACACGATGAGGTACTTGAACCAGTAATCTCCATGAACAAAGCAATTAAATCCGGTCCAAACCAACTTTCGAACACGTATAATCGACACCAAGCAGCAAATAACCAACTTCCACAATGATTTAACAAGAAAAGTACCAAATTCAAGAAGTTGAATCATAAAAACCCTAAAAATTTGAAACTTTCACCTATTGCAGCAGCAAAATTCGACAATTTATATCTTTTTACTGAGAGCTCAAATCGAAAATCCCTCCAGTGGAACTCTTCCTTGATATGTTGAGAACCTCCAGTAAAAATTTCAGCCCGATCCAACGGTTAACGAAGGAGATATCGCTGTTTGAAAACAGCCCTGCAGAAAGGTTACGAAAATTATACCAGTTATGAATTTTTCTTCTTTTCTTCAAAAAACCTTGTAGATCCCTAGATCGAGAGCCCCCTTGCTCTGATACCACTTGATAGAACTCATGCATGCGCCATCTTCTAAGTTCTAAGGACCGTTTTGGACTCCATGTTGTTTAGACATTGATCTAGGATAAACTATAAGCACAAAGATAATAATAAGCACAGCGGAATAACATAAAGATTATTATTATTATCAACAAGGTTCTTCGTCACCATCTCTAACATATATTTACAGCCCAACTCTACTTGATCAAGGTAGAACGACCTTGAGGCTATACTAAACTAATCAACTAAACCCTAGACGTTTATAACTCACGTCTAGGTTACACACACACACACCTTTACTAGACGTCTACATTGTGGAAGACTTGAATAATAAAATCCTACACCCTTGATCTCTTTATATAGAGAGATATTAGGGTTTACAAAATACTACGAAAGACTAATAAATAAAACTTCTTTTCAAGCAAGTCATTCCCATCTTTTGTAGAATTCCTTCTTGTCACTTCAAGCCCTTCATGTTTCATTCTTCTTGTTTTGTATCATCAAGTCAATAAATATAATTCCCAACAATCTTCCCCTATTTGATAATGACAAAACAAACACCTTCTGGTACGAACTTCCCTAGACGAAGTAGAAAAGTTGAGATAATTATATCTCGCCATGAATGAAACAATCTTTGTCTTCCCCTTAATCCATGCCATGCCACTCCAACATCTCTTCTAACATCTCTTCCCCTTTTTGTTATCAACAAATAGGGAACATATAAGCAATAGAAACTTCCCCTTGAGTGGTGCATGAACATCAAATGATTAAACATATCATAAGATACTTCCCCTGAAATCAATATGTTAACCATCTTTATGATTCTTCAAATCTGTAGGCTCCTTGTAATGATCACTTGTGAAGAAAATCAAGTATAACGAATTTGATGAAGAAGTAGAACAACTCAAACTTGTGCCTTATACCTTGTACTAACCATGTGACTTCAAACTTATGTGAAACCATAAATATAAGTAGATCACAACCTCTTGACAAAATCCTCAACTAATATGAGACACTGAGCACTACAATGTAACTCTTTAAAGTGATAGCAAATGTGACATTAAGCACCTTCAGTTTGTAGATAATACACCAATTTGCTAGATTCATCAAGTCTTTGAGATATGACAAGAACACGTATCCAAGAAACTCCACTTCAACTCCAAATAAGTGACATTCATCTTTCTTCGTAATCACCTTTTCAAATAATCTACAAAAAGAGCCTTTTTAATCCTTTAAGAACATAAACTAAACTCCTTGTGTGTGTTGGAACCAAATAACCATTTTGTGTGTGTAAACTAATATCAATCAAACTCGTTGCGACTTCCCCTTACTCCTCATAACACGCAGCAGTACTTTGGATAGTCGAGCAGTACTTTGGAGATAAAAGTACTTTGAATCAGCAGAAGTACTTTGGAGAAGTACTTTGATTCAGCAGAAGTACTTTGGAGATAGAAGTACTTTGAATCAACAGGAGTACTTTGATTCAGAAGAAGTACTTTGGAGAAGTACTTTGATTGAACGGAGCAGTACTTTGTAATAGGAGTACTTTGATGAAGAGCAGTACTTTGAAATAATGAACGAGCAGCTGCAGTACTTTGAAACAATGGAGAAGTACTTTGAGAAGAACAGTACCTTGGAGCAGTACTTTGAAATAACTTCAAAGATATACCCACTTGTAGCTTGAATATACTAATTAGTAACAATAGCCAAAGAATTTGAACCAAGAGATACCAATCTAGAGTTTTGAAAAACCCTAAACACGATGAGGTACTTGAACCAGTAATCTCCATGAACAAAGCAATTAAATCCGGTCCAAACCAACTTTCGAACACGTATAATCGACACCAAGCAGCAAATAACCAACTTCCACAATGATTTAACAAGAAAAGTACCAAATTCAAGAAGTTGAATCATAAAAACCCTAAAAATTTGAAACTTTCACCTATTGCAGCAGCAAAATTCGACAATTTATATCTTTTTACTGAGAGCTCAAATCGAAAATCCCTCCAGTGGAACTCTTCCTTGATATGTTGAGAACCTCCAGTAAAAATTTCAGCCCGATCCAACGGTTAACGAAGGAGATATCGCTGTTTGAAAACAGCCCTGCAGAAAGGTTACGAAAATTATACCAGTTATGAATTTTTCTTCTTTTCTTCAAAAAACCTTGTAGATCCCTAGATCGAGAGCCCCCTTGCTCTGATACCACTTGATAGAACTCATGCATGCGCCATCTTCTAAGTTCTAAGGACCGTTTTGGACTCCATGTTGTTTAGACATTGATCTAGGATAAACTATAAGCACAAAGATAATAATAAGCACAGCGGAATAACATAAAGATTATTATTATTATCAACAAGGTTCTTCGTCACCATCTCTAACATATATTTACAGCCCAACTCTACTTGATCAAGGTAGAACGACCTTGAGGCTATACTAAACTAATCAACTAAACCCTAGACGTTTATAACTCACGTCTAGGTTACACACACACACACCTTTACTAGACGTCTACATTGTGGAAGACTTGAATAATAAAATCCTACACCCTTGATCTCTTTATATAGAGAGATATTAGGGTTTACAAAATACTACGAAAGACTAATAAATAAAACTTCTTTTCAAGCAAGTCATTCCCATCTTTTGTAGAATTCCTTCTTGTCACTTCAAGCCCTTCATGTTTCATTCTTCTTGTTTTGTATCATCAAGTCAATAAATATAATTCCCAACAATCTTCCCCTATTTGATAATGACAAAACAAACACCTTCTGGTACGAACTTCCCTAGACGAAGTAGAAAAGTTGAGATAATTATATCTCGCCATGAATGAAACAATCTTTGTCTTCCCCTTAATCCATGCCATGCCACTCCAACATCTCTTCTAACATCTCTTCCCCTTTTTGTTATCAACAAATAGGGAACATATAAGCAATAGAAACTTCCCCTTGAGTGGTGCATGAACATCAAATGATTAAACATATCATAAGATACTTCCCCTGAAATCAATATGTTAACCATCTTTATGATTCTTCAAATCTGTAGGCTCCTTGTAATGATCACTTGTGAAGAAAATCAAGTATAACGAATTTGATGAAGAAGTAGAACAACTCAAACTTGTGCCTTATACCTTGTACTAACCATGTGACTTCAAACTTATGTGAAACCATAAATATAAGTAGATCACAACCTCTTGACAAAATCCTCAACTAATATGAGACACTGAGCACTACAATGTAACTCTTTAAAGTGATAGCAAATGTGACATTAAGCACCTTCAGTTTGTAGATAATACACCAATTTGCTAGATTCATCAAGTCTTTGAGATATGACAAGAACACGTATCCAAGAAACTCCACTTCAACTCCAAATAAGTGACATTCATCTTTCTTCGTAATCACCTTTTCAAATAATCTACAAAAAGAGCCTTTTTAATCCTTTAAGAACATAAACTAAACTCCTTGTGTGTGTTGGAACCAAATAACCATTTTGTGTGTGTAAACTAATATCAATCAAACTCGTTGCGACTTCCCCTTACTCCTCATAACACGCAGCAGTACTTTGGATAGTCGAGCAGTACTTTGGAGATAAAAGTACTTTGAATCAGCAGAAGTACTTTGGAGAAGTACTTTGATTCAGCAGAAGTACTTTGGAGATAGAAGTACTTTGAATCAACAGGAGTACTTTGATTCAGAAGAAGTACTTTGGAGAAGTACTTTGATTGAACGGAGCAGTACTTTGTAATAGGAGTACTTTGATGAAGAGCAGTACTTTGAAATAATGAACGAGCAGCTGCAGTACTTTGAAACAATGGAGAAGTACTTTGAGAAGAACAGTACCTTGGAGCAGTACTTTGAAATAACTTCAAAGATATACCCACTTGTAGCTTGAATATACTAATTAGTAACAATAGCCAAAGAATTTGAACCAAGAGATACCAATCTAGAGTTTTGAAAAACCCTAAACACGATGAGGTACTTGAACCAGTAATCTCCATGAACAAAGCAATTAAATCCGGTCCAAACCAACTTTCGAACACGTATAATCGACACCAAGCAGCAAATAACCAACTTCCACAATGATTTAACAAGAAAAGTACCAAATTCAAGAAGTTGAATCATAAAAACCCTAAAAATTTGAAACTTTCACCTATTGCAGCAGCAAAATTCGACAATTTATATCTTTTTACTGAGAGCTCAAATCGAAAATCCCTCCAGTGGAACTCTTCCTTGATATGTTGAGAACCTCCAGTAAAAATTTCAGCCCGATCCAACGGTTAACGAAGGAGATATCGCTGTTTGAAAACAGCCCTGCAGAAAGGTTACGAAAATTATACCAGTTATGAATTTTTCTTCTTTTCTTCAAAAAACCTTGTAGATCCCTAGATCGAGAGCCCCCTTGCTCTGATACCACTTGATAGAACTCATGCATGCGCCATCTTCTAAGTTCTAAGGACCGTTTTGGACTCCATGTTGTTTAGACATTGATCTAGGATAAACTATAAGCACAAAGATAATAATAAGCACAGCGGAATAACATAAAGATTATTATTATTATCAACAAGGTTCTTCGTCACCATCTCTAACATATATTTACAGCCCAACTCTACTTGATCAAGGTAGAACGACCTTGAGGCTATACTAAACTAATCAACTAAACCCTAGACGTTTATAACTCACGTCTAGGTTACACACACACACACCTTTACTAGACGTCTACATTGTGGAAGACTTGAATAATAAAATCCTACACCCTTGATCTCTTTATATAGAGAGATATTAGGGTTTACAAAATACTACGAAAGACTAATAAATAAAACTTCTTTTCAAGCAAGTCATTCCCATCTTTTGTAGAATTCCTTCTTGTCACTTCAAGCCCTTCATGTTTCATTCTTCTTGTTTTGTATCATCAAGTCAATAAATATAATTCCCAACAATCTTCCCCTATTTGATAATGACAAAACAAACACCTTCTGGTACGAACTTCCCTAGACGAAGTAGAAAAGTTGAGATAATTATATCTCGCCATGAATGAAACAATCTTTGTCTTCCCCTTAATCCATGCCATGCCACTCCAACATCTCTTCTAACATCTCTTCCCCTTTTTGTTATCAACAAATAGGGAACATATAAGCAATAGAAACTTCCCCTTGAGTGGTGCATGAACATCAAATGATTAAACATATCATAAGATACTTCCCCTGAAATCAATATGTTAACCATCTTTATGATTCTTCAAATCTGTAGGCTCCTTGTAATGATCACTTGTGAAGAAAATCAAGTATAACGAATTTGATGAAGAAGTAGAACAACTCAAACTTGTGCCTTATACCTTGTACTAACCATGTGACTTCAAACTTATGTGAAACCATAAATATAAGTAGATCACAACCTCTTGACAAAATCCTCAACTAATATGAGACACTGAGCACTACAATGTAACTCTTTAAAGTGATAGCAAATTTGACATTAAGCACCTTCAGTTTGTAGATAATACACCAATTTGCTAGATTCATCAAGTCTTTGAGATATGACAAGAACACGTATCCAAGAAACTCCACTTCAACTCCAAATAAGTGACATTCATCTTTCTTCGTAATCACCTTTTCAAATAATCTACAAAAAGAGCCTTTTTAATCCTTTAAGAACATAAACTAAACTCCTTGTGTGTGTTGGAACCAAATAACCATTTTGTGTGTGTAAACTAATATCAATCAAACTCGTTGCGACTTCCCCTTACTCCTCATAACACGCAGCAGTACTTTGGATAGTCGAGCAGTACTTTGGAGATAAAAGTACTTTGAATCAGCAGAAGTACTTTGGAGAAGTACTTTGATTCAGCAGAAGTACTTTGGAGATAGAAGTACTTTGAATCAACAGGAGTACTTTGATTCAGAAGAAGTACTTTGGAGAAGTACTTTGATTGAACGGAGCAGTACTTTGTAATAGGAGTACTTTGATGAAGAGCAGTACTTTGAAATAATGAACGAGCAGCTGCAGTACTTTGAAACAATGGAGAAGTACTTTGAGAAGAACAGTACCTTGGAGCAGTACTTTGAAATAACTTCAAAGATATACCCACTTGTAGCTTGAATATACTAATTAGTAACAATAGCCAAAGAATTTGAACCAAGAGATACCAATCTAGAGTTTTGAAAAACCCTAAACACGATGAGGTACTTGAACCAGTAATCTCCATGAACAAAGCAATTAAATCCGGTCCAAACCAACTTTCGAACACGTATAATCGACACCAAGCAGCAAATAACCAACTTCCACAATGATTTAACAAGAAAAGTACCAAATTCAAGAAGTTGAATCATAAAAACCCTAAAAATTTGAAACTTTCACCTATTGCAGCAGCAAAATTCGACAATTTATATCTTTTTACTGAGAGCTCAAATCGAAAATCCCTCCAGTGGAACTCTTCCTTGATATGTTGAGAACCTCCAGTAAAAATTTCAGCCCGATCCAACGGTTAACGAAGGAGATATCGCTGTTTGAAAACAGCCCTGCAGAAAGGTTACGAAAATTATACCAGTTATGAATTTTTCTTCTTTTCTTCAAAAAACCTTGTAGATCCCTAGATCGAGAGCCCCCTTGCTCTGATACCACTTGATAGAACTCATGCATGCGCCATCTTCTAAGTTCTAAGGACCGTTTTGGACTCCATGTTGTTTAGACATTGATCTAGGATAAACTATAAGCACAAAGATAATAATAAGCACAGCGGAATAACATAAAGATTATTATTATTATCAACAAGGTTCTTCGTCACCATCTCTAACATATATTTACAGCCCAACTCTACTTGATCAAGGTAGAACGACCTTGAGGCTATACTAAACTAATCAACTAAACCCTAGACGTTTATAACTCACGTCTAGGTTACACACACACACACCTTTACTAGACGTCTACATTGTGGAAGACTTGAATAATAAAATCCTACACCCTTGATCTCTTTATATAGAGAGATATTAGGGTTTACAAAATACTACGAAAGACTAATAAATAAAACTTCTTTTCAAGCAAGTCATTCCCATCTTTTGTAGAATTCCTTCTTGTCACTTCAAGCCCTTCATGTTTCATTCTTCTTGTTTTGTATCATCAAGTCAATAAATATAATTCCCAACAATCTTCCCCTATTTGATAATGACAAAACAAACACCTTCTGGTACGAACTTCCCTAGACGAAGTAGAAAAGTTGAGATAATTATATCTCGCCATGAATGAAACAATCTTTGTCTTCCCCTTAATCCATGCCATGCCACTCCAACATCTCTTCTAACATCTCTTCCCCTTTTTGTTATCAACAAATAGGGAACATATAAGCAATAGAAACTTCCCCTTGAGTGGTGCATGAACATCAAATGATTAAACATATCATAAGATACTTCCCCTGAAATCAATATGTTAACCATCTTTATGATTCTTCAAATCTGTAGGCTCCTTGTAATGATCACTTGTGAAGAAAATCAAGTATAACGAATTTGATGAAGAAGTAGAACAACTCAAACTTGTGCCTTATACCTTGTACTAACTATGTGACTTCAAACTTATGTGAAACCATAAATATAAGTAGATCACAACCTCTTGACAAAATCCTCAACTAATATGAGACACTGAGCACTACAATGTAACTCTTTAAAGTGATAGCAAATGTGACATTAAGCACCTTCAGTTTGTAGATAATACACCAATTTGCTAGATTCATCAAGTCTTTGAGATATGACAAGAACACGTATCCAAGAAACTCCACTTCAACTCCAAATAAGTGACATTCATCTTTCTTCGTAATCACCTTTTCAAATAATCTACAAAAAGAGCCTTTTTAATCCTTTAAGAACATAAACTAAACTCCTTGTGTGTGTTGGAACCAAATAACCATTTTGTGTGTGTAAACTAATATCAATCAAACTCGTTGCGACTTCCCCTTACTCCTCATAACACGCAGCAGTACTTTGGATAGTCGAGCAGTACTTTGGAGATAAAAGTACTTTGAATCAGCAGAAGTACTTTGGAGAAGTACTTTGATTCAGCAGAAGTACTTTGGAGATAGAAGTACTTTGAATCTACAGGAGTACTTTGATTCAGAAGAAGTACTTTGGAGAAGTACTTTGATTGAACGGAGCAGTACTTTGTAATAGGAGTACTTTGATGAAGAGCAGTACTTTGAAATAATGAACGAGCAGCTGCAGTACTTTGAAACAATGGAGAAGTACTTTGAGAAGAACAGTACCTTGGAGCAGTACTTTGAAATAACTTCAAAGATATACCCACTTGTAGCTTGAATATACTAATTAGTAACAATAGCCAAAGAATTTGAACCAAGAGATACCAATCTAGAGTTTTGAAAAACCCTAAACACGATGAGGTACTTGAACCAGTAATCTCCATGAACAAAGCAATTAAATCCGGTCCAAACCAACTTTCGAACACGTATAATCGACACCAAGCAGCAAATAACCAACTTCCACAATGATTTAACAAGAAAAGTACCAAATTCAAGAAATTGAATCATAAAAACCCTAAAAATTTGAAACTTTCACCTATTGCAGCAGCAAAATTTGACAATTTATATCTTTTTACTGAGAGCTCAAATCGAAAATCCCTCCAGTGGAACTCTTCCTTGATATGTTGAGAACCTCCAGTAAAAATTTCAGCCCGATCCAACGGTTAACGAAGGAGATATCGCTGTTTGAAAACAGCCCTGCAGAAAGGTTACGAAAATTATACCAGTTATGAATTTTTCTTCTTTTCTTCAAAAAACCTTGTAGATCCCTAGATCGAGAGCCCCCTTGCTCTGATACCACTTGATAGAACTCATGCATGCGCCATCTTCTAAGTTCTAAGGACCGTTTTGGACTCCATGTTGTTTAGACATTGATCTAGGATAAACTATAAGCACAAAGATAATAATAAGCACAGCGGAATAACATAAAGATTATTATTATTATCAACAAGGTTCTTCGTCACCATCTCTAACATATATTTACAGCCCAACTCTACTTGATCAAGGTAGAACGACCTTGAGGCTATACTAAACTAATCAACTAAACCCTAGACGTTTATAACTCACGTCTAGGTTACACACACACACACCTTTACTAGACGTCTACATTGTGGAAGACTTGAATAATAAAATCCTACACCCTTGATCTCTTTATATAGAGAGATATTAGGGTTTACAAAATACTACGAAAGACTAATAAATAAAACTTCTTTTCAAGCAAGTCATTCCCATCTTTTGTAGAATTCCTTCTTGTCACTTCAAGCCCTTCATGTTTCATTCTTCTTGTTTTGTATCATCAAGTCAATAAATATAATTCCCAACAAGTCATATCTTGTACATATTGTTTTGGGACGATTGGGACTCATGGGTAAAGTACTTGTGTTTTGGAGTAATGGGGAACAACATCATATATTACCCCCATATGTGCGTTAATCTTAAAATTACTCCAAGTGTTTTGATTATCTTGATTCGAGTCATTAGATTAGTTTATTGTAAAGTATGTAAAAATTCAAGTGTAAGATGAATGTACATTCCCTATGATATATTATTTTGGATGGTAGGATAAGAGTGTATAAAAAAAATCAAAAAAATAAAGAAAAAGAAAAAAAAATAGAAAAAGAAAAGAGAAAAAAAAAAAACATACGAACTACCATCCCGTTTCATTCTATGTTTATTTTATGTTTTTATTATTTTTGATTTATTAGGTTAAGTCGAGTCTATTCTTGGCTTAGCAACGCCATATTGTACATGTAATTAACCAAGATGATTAACTCGCCACCAGTAAATATTGCCTTTATCCAACGAAACCGTGTATTCCATATCCCTACACCTAAAGTTATAACCCTTTGAAAGACCTCTTTGATAGTTTATCCTAGGTGCTTACGCCCAGTGGTGGAGGTTTGATCCTTTCCCAAGCCTATGGTAATCTATTTTTCTATGACAAGTATTGAGAGATGTTTTCCATTTCAATAATGTGATATATACTTTATTACACCCGAGAAATGTGAGTATCTAAACACTATTTGTGAGGTGCTAGTTTATGACCTCCGTGCTTGTCTTTGGTCTTTATAGGAACGATTATTTGTTATAATTACTTTTATATTAGTGTTAAATGACCCCTAACTGATATTTTGATTAGAATAAAAGCACATTTGCTTGAGGACAAGCAAATCTCAAGTGTAATGGTATTTGATGAGGCGAAAAGTGAACCACTTAAGCCCGAATTCGAGATTATTCGATCGATTATTGCCCTAAGTCGTTTCTTTTGTCATTTTAGGTACTTTTGGAGAGAAATCTGGATAAGGAAGCATTTTAGACGTTTTTGGAGCATAAAAGTGAAGAAAATGGCAAAGTCTCAATTTTCCTTGCTTGGAACAGTACCTGACGGCGTTACAACTTCCTTAATGACGGCGTCAAGAGTTACAAAAGAGGTGGATGTGGAATATAGACGTGACGGTCCAGAGGATTTTTAAATATCGGACCTGACGGCGTCACCAAGGAAAGTGACGGCCCAGAGGAATTTTACACATGACGGCGTCAAAATCAGATCTAGGCAATACGATTTCTATTATGGTGGTGAGTTGACAGCATCACAACTAATATATGAAGCCGTCACCAGTTGTAATCTATATATAGTTTTACAAATTTCATTCATTAGTGTGCAACTTTGACGAAAAAAACCCTAGGCCGAATTTTACAGCTTTTTCAAGGGTTCCAACCCTTTGAATCTTTCATGTTCAATTAAAGATAAGTACTCTTTCAAATCATTCAATATGTCTATGTGTTGTTTGATTATATCTTACGCTTGTCTTCAATTTAACATGCTAGGCTAGATTTCTTTTGTGTTTGCATAGATGTAGTGAAACCTAGATGTTGATTATGGGTTGATTGTTTGTTTATAGTTGTTACGGATGATTGTATTTGATGTTAGGCTTAAGAAAACTTGTAGACTTCCATTGGTAACTTGCTTAAACGTCTTAAGAAACATGATCGGAGGTGTACTACGATTTTTGGTTGTGTTTAATGTGTACGAGAATTCTAATGATCCAATGTTATGAACTTCTAACGGCTCGACATAGGAGTGAATTAGGATCCTATAGAGTTAGAGAATATCGATACGGCCCTACGACTAGTATTAAGGAATATGACCCGTCATCCATGCAATTGTAATAAGCTATCAACCTGTAAAAGATATCTAGGGAGTAATGAAATCTAAGTTAACACAACTTTCCTCATAATTGTTTACACCATTAGTATAACTAGGCGAGTACCCGTGCATAGCAACGGAAATTCCTAGCAGCACACAATTAACGATATACGATATAGTAGTAAGTGGTTCGTGTAATGTTCAAAATAGAGCGTGAAAAGATCAATACATCGTGTTGATATCCATAACCATATGCTGAACATCAGTACAAAAAACTGCAACATTTATACTAATAAACCTACAACCGAAGTCAACAAAGCTATCAATATCCAACATCAAAGTAATACCTCTAATACATAAACCAATAGTAGAGTAAACCATCAGTTTTTAGTTTTCCTTCATTGTCATTATCATTTGCCATAAGCCTTAAGATATGTGTTGTACATAACCATCTTCAAAACTACACTTATTGATATTAATAACCTCATGCTGAAGTTTAGAATAAGAATCTGCTACGTTTGAAACAGTAATCCGACAGTTGAAATCAACAAAACTATCAATACAGCCCTTAATACCCAAAATTAAAAGAGAGACTCTTTCTAGAGTGCATTTGTCGTAACCTTGGCTTGATTTGAGGGTTGCAGAGTAGACAGCAAATGCGTATGTAGAGCCGCAGCTCGCTACCGTGGTTAAAAAGGCGGTACATGATGGTATACATCCTAGACCGTGGCATAACACTCACAATCCAGTTGATAATATAGAAAACTACCAAATTCCCCATATGGCTATATGTTGCATAGCAACGGGATTTTATAGCAGCAGATATTTATAGTGATATTTTGGTTAAGTGTTTTGTGTAACCAAAATATCACTACAAGTATTTGCCGCTATAAATTTCGTTGCTATGCACGGACACTTATCAATAATAGGAAGTAGACACATTGTTATATTCTAAACAAAACAATATAATATACCTTATGAATAACTTTAAATATCTCATAAAATTATACCATATTGTGTCGTTTGTCTCCTTTGTATATATAACATGTAAGAAATGAAGGACGTATATGATTTTGTACAAGGAATGATAAGACGAAATATTGTGACTTGAAAACGTGTTTATTAATAGTCACGTAAGTTTCCATGTTTTAAGTTGACGAAACAATTTGAGATGATGTGCTTTCTTTTAAGTGAAAGTGTGTATTAATTATTCATTTAAGTTTCCTTGTTTTCATTATTTATTTTCAATCTTTCCTAAAACATCAGGTATAGAACAAACTAATTTTTTCCTAAACTAACAATGCACTGTATAAAATTATGGGTTATCTTTTTTTTTTGTCAAACTTTTGTTTCAAGGGTTTTCTAAAAATTGAGAGCTAGCTAAGTAAAAGCCACAAACAACAAACTCAGAAGACAAATAAAATCATTGTACATATTAAACCAAGAAGAAATAGATCCAACCATAGACTTATTTTGCAAAGCAAAGTACATAATCCGCTGTAGAGATTAATTCAAATCAACTAAAGATCTAAACCATAATAATTCCACTCAAATCATTATAGATCCGAACATACTCAAAACAACCAAAAAAAAGTTATACCCGTGTAACAAACACACACCAAAAACACCGACATTGCCTTGCTTTTTTCAACATCGTCAAACATCCATCACCATTATCACATGCCAAGTGTAGCAGCAATGATGGGATATGGAGGCATCGAAGAGAGCGGCAATGTATGTGTTTGTTTTGTGTTTAATCACCACCTTCCCTTGAAACCCAACCGAAACCACCCTAAAACCGTTTCGATACCATCAACCCCGAAAGTATAAATGATGAAAGATTCAAATGACGCAGTTGGAAGCGGCGGATTTATAATCTACGCATATTGTCGGTTTTGACTCATAAACATAAGAATTAAATCCTTTAAGTGGAAACCAAAATATTACGTAAAAAAAAACTTTCATTAGAAAAATCAATGAATAAACCTAAAATTGTGGATTTTCTGCACATAATAAATCTAGTAACTAATTAAAGTGTTTTATTATAAGTAACTAATTAAAGCGTTAATTAGCATTAAACATCATTTAAAATACAAAACGTTTTTCTGTAATTGATAGCCAAATCTCTGCTACAATATCGATGTCATGGCTATATATTTCAACATTCCACAAATGCATTTCATTTCAATATTTCCTTTATTAAGTTTTTCAATATTTCACGAACCTTGACTTTCCACTTTTTCAATGTTGACCATTTTGATATTATATGTAGTTAAGATTAAGATTAAGATAGATAGTATATAGATATCGAGATCAAGAATCATTTAATTATATATCGAGATCAAGTAGAGCAGAAAAGACTTCAAATTTCCATTAGAAACAATTCATCAGTGTACCTCAAGTAGCAACAACAGTAGGATGTCCAAATTTCAAAGTTCTAGCAGCCTCTTTTCTTGCCGATATAGAATAAGTAAATAGTTAAATAGAAACAATGTAATGAGCATATTAAAATTTTACCTTTAATTAACTAATTGGCATATGGCTCTCTATCCATTCTTTTATAGCATCAGCTTGAGTATATGGATGGGACCATTCTAACAACATTCATTACAAACAACATACACGTATCTCCTCAAAGATATTCATGAATGAATAGTTTCTCTTTGGCAGCTCTAGTAGCAAAAAGAAGATAATAAACTGAAACTAAACTTTTAAGGCTCAAGAAGGTCAATTTATCTCAATTGTATCAAGTTATCCTAACAATCACGTATATATGAGCTTCAACCATGTCAACTTATCTAACAATAGCTTATTTTAGTCAATTTCATCTAACAATTTCACAAAGAGAATGTTAATAATCTAGTCTTCATAAATTGCAAACAATGGAACAATCAATGATATAAACATTGGGAACTTTTTCTTCACCAAGGCATTTTGTGGTAAGATGTAATTGACTAAAAAATGTCGAAAACAACTCAATATTCCTAAGATCATGAGAGTTCATTGCTACATAGTCCATGTTAAATACACACATGACAACACAATTACAATAACCTAAGAATTATCTAAAACAATGACTCCAAAGAAATAATGGCTAAAGTTACGCACATGACGACACATATTTCAATTTTTCATGTTTTATCAACATCAATTTTCCATTTTTAAAGAACATCAAGTAGTATCATAAGCGAAACCTTCTCAATTCACCCATCAAGTATATAAACAACACTTAAATTAAAGTGTCGATACAAAACAACTTTAATCATATAGATAGTCACATTGTTTTATGTTTTGTTTAAACCTCTTATAGCATAAGTGATGTTGCTTAAGATTTAACTATATAATTAGTTTGTAGAACTCCAATGAATAACAAAAAAAGAAAAGAAAAAAGAAGCATTACTTACATTTTAAGTTCTTTTTCTTCATTAAAGCATTTCACCAAACAGTTGGCGTGCATGGAGAATCTGTTATAATTCAAAATCCTTTAGTAAAAATCCAACACCAAGAAGTTGCTAAAGAAAAAAAAATACTCCGTAATAAGTTACCTGGGTCAAATCAGAGATGAAGCTGTGGCGATACATAAATCAACCGCAGAATCAGTAGCAATAAGAAGAAGTTAATATAAATCCATTGATGTTTATAATCTATAAAAACATATATTCAAAACAATGTGAAGATTACCTAAAATTGCAGAAAGCCAATCGAGATGAAAGAATCTCAAAATGACATTAAAAGGAGTAAAAGGGGTGTGTGTGCTAGAAAGAGAGAAAGGAAGAGAATGAGGGTTTTTGTGTTTGCTTCAGCATTTCGGGTGTGTGCTTATGTGATGTGAGGCATGTCAATTTCAACTTTATATCAAATCATTCCCTATTTTAAAAGTTATTCTTCTCTCAAAATCAACTATATCTCTAAAAGTCAACTATGTATTACAATTACAAACCGTGTGTACTAATATGTTTTGATATTTCATTGTTTCAATACAATGTTTCCCATAATACAAACCTTGTATTTAAGAAGTTTCTTTGAATAGTTTATCTTCTCTCTCCTTTGACTATGTTGAAAGAACTCAACATTTCATTTGACCATTTCTCTATTATAAGTAGTTAAGATTAGCTTAATTTTCATTTCTCTTATTTTACTTTAATTGCATTTGTAGTAAATTGGGTTGGCTAGCAACTAATTCTGCCCATACCTCCAAAACCCGAGATTTTACTTGCTTTTATAAAATATTAAAATACAAAAAGAATCATCCCTCACCTCTAGACCTAGTTTAGGAGGCTTTTTAATCCTAGCGACACTATATCTGAGTTGAACGATCAATCCCCCGGTACTTGTCACTATATTATACTACAACGATTAGGTACACTATCTGGTGGGGGTTGTAAACATATACTTTCAAACACTTTCAAACCCACTTTCATCCTATTTTTAGTTGTTTAATTCCGTATCGTTTCGTTTATGTAATGTTTACGTTTTATTAATAAAATTTGTGTTTGTGTTAAAAGATGTTTTTTTTAAATAAAGAAAGATAATACAATATGGGTTGCCACTATGATGAGAGAGGTGAATATGGTTGAAGAGAGAGAAAGCTGAGGTGGCAGCCGGAATGATGATGCAATATATGTCACCACTGTAACCCCCGATACTTTTCCTAAAACTATTTTACGAGTCAAAACCTTTACTTTTGATTTTCCTTAACTTTTGAACATCTTTGAATTTTTTTGAGTTTGAAAAACTGTGGATATCTTATTTAACGTGAGCATTATTTCCTTTATCGAGCCGGCACAACCTAGAAAACTTGAATCGTACTGCATTTGCCAAATTTATTTGAATTATATTGAGTTTGAGAAAAACTTTGAAGTTTATACTTGATTTTATCAGAAAAATGATTTCGTGAACAATGGCGCAATTTCGTAATTTTTTGAGTCCGTTTGCTATGTCGTTTGAACCCCGAAGCATTTATCGTAAGAAGTTTATTTCGTTGGCAGTTTTGGTCCTTTGACTTACCTTTTTATTTCACCTTACACTTCCATTTTATTCAAAAACTACCCTAAACATTTCCTTAATATAAATACCCATTTTATTCACTTTTCTCATTTTCCACACAAATAAACACACACACACACTCACAAAAACACTCTCTCTCCCTCTCTTTGAATTTCCGACCGCCGGCCCCAACTTCCAGCTAGCAGTAGCAGATTCCGGTCACCGGAAAAATATTCTGGCAACCCATTTTCTAATCTCAACTTGTAGATCGGGTAAAACCCATCACCACCGTACCACCCACACCCCTCCAATCACCCTGTACGCGCCCCACGCGCCTCCACCGTGCGCTGCCACCTTCACCGTGACCACCACCGCCACTCTCTTGTGTTCTCCGATGGTATAGCACCCTCACGCGTCTCCCCTTTTAAAATTTTTGATTTTATTTGAAACCCTAATTGGTAAAACTTTTATAAAACCGATTTTGACATAAAACTTTTTATAAAATACTTTTTATCTTTACAAAACCGTGTGGACCTCGCGTTTTTACCTCGACTCAGTCACGATTTGTTGGCGACTCGGTGTGACTCGGTCTCGACTCACCGAGTCAACTCGTGACTCGGTGAGGATCTTGTGTATTTGATTTCTGTTTTGATGTGGTAGCGAAGGGAGTATATATATTTGTTGTTGGATGGTGTATTGAGGGTCCGTTTGGACCTATTGTGCCTCGACAGCCACACACCCCACCACCGAGGCTTAGGTGGTGGTGGGGGATAGTATTATTGTGATGTTTGTGTTTGATTCGGATGTGGATTTGACGATTATATTGTATTTGTGTTGGTTTTGGTTAAGCCGAGAGCTAAGTAAGCTCGAGGTGAGTCGAGCCGTGACTCATGGCAAGTCACGGCAAGGTTTCATTGTTTATTTACTCATACTTGTTTATCTATTAGTGTTTTGATACGGTTTCGGCAATATTATTTTTGACATGGGGTAACTTGACGAATAATATAAATTCGGATAATATATATAAAACAATAAAACAAGTTGATATATTTAAGCGGATTGTGACATCGGACTTGGATCCGGATTATGATATTGTGACAATATTTGTATTGTGGAAGAGAATTGGAAGTCTTGGATTTGCGGTGTGGTTATTTGGACTATATGGACCATTTGGTACGAATAATACGAAATGGTCGATAACGCTAAACAACTAACATTAACGTGAATGATATGTCCAATTGTATATAATAACTTGTGAGATTTAGTAATAATAAGGATATATTTTAGAGTCGTTGACTCGGGAAAACATTGTATAAATAGGAAGGTCATGCCAAAATTTCATCAAATCATTTATAAACTTACTCTTTTACCGATAATCTAAAAACATTCTCAAAACTTACACGATTTGATATTCTGTCAACTATTTTGGGTAAAATGGGTAAACGCCGAAACTATCTATCATTGTTTTCTTTTGTTTATTTTATCTTATGCCTTCTATTCTTTTATTCTTTTCTTTTCCCGTTTAATTAATTCATTGTAATTTCTATTTGTTTTAGCGTGAGTTATTCTTTTGTCACACAATTTACGACTTCTTCACGAGAGCGTTTTACTCTCCTTTGTCACTTCTTTCTACGTGTTTGATTTTGTTGCGCCACCTTTCTTCGTCTTATTCTCGAAACGGTATTTTCCTAAGATCCACATGAGATTTCAAACGTTTACTTCTTTTAACGACATTGAAAACTAAACCTTTTCATAATAAACATGGGTTTTCGACGAACGTTATGTTATATATGTTATTGAGTTTTATTTATGATATATATTACTCGTTAGGTTGTGCTGATCCTGTAATCGTTGTGCTTATACTTTCTTGACGACGTGTGCTTAATGAATTATGCTTGTGCTTTCTTGATGCCGTTGTGCCTACACTATTGATGCCATTGTGTTTGCTAGTTGATACTAGCTGTGATATCTTGCATTGCTACATACTCAGATGAGTTCATAGCCCCACTTTTATCTATTTTAAATTGTTTTGCAAACTAATTAGGGTGAGACACATGCTTTGTTTTTACTATGATCACAATGGTTTGAAAGCTGTTTATGGAACTGAGAACTGATATTTCTGGTACTGTGAGTGAAGCAGTAGCCATTTTGATAAGCACTAAGTACGATTTCTGCCACTATTAAGTCTCTCAGATCATGAGCCATTAATCACTTGCGAGGGTTACTTGCGAGTGAGCGCGAATATAGGGATATAGGCCTATAGGAATTGACCCTCCCATCCCTTTTGCTGGATAGGCAATTTGGGTGTACTATATTCGAGGTTTGCTGGGTACTTGGCAGGTACCCGGCGTTGGGGGCATTTGTTATATTATGAAATTCCGCGGTTATTGTCGACTTATGATTGGTTGGTTAACGCTTTGGTCTCATGAACTTAGTGCGGTGGTATTTTCCGGGCATATAACAACGTAGCCCCTTTATCTTAAAATTTGAAATATTGTGATCAACTACTTTGCTTTAAACCTATGAATTCACTCAACCTTTGTGTTGACTTTAGCATGTTTATCTCAGGTGTTAGATATTGCCGCTACATATTTTTTTTTGGAGGAGCTTGGCGAAGGGCATGGCTTGGTCATAGAAGACTCCGAAAACCGTTGGGACTTATTTTAAGTAAATTTTGAATTACAGCTTCCGCACTATTTTAACTATTGCAAAATGAGTGTTTTTAATTATAAAGTTTTATTCTAAAATGGTTTATGTAAAACCGTTCTTTGTACTCCTTGTTTTTAAATCTACTTTTGAACTGTAGCTTTCGCACTCTTTCAATTGATGTAAATTGAATATTTTCAATTACGAGATTTTCTCCAAAATGGTTTATATAAAAACCGCTCTTTGTACCCTTTGTTATGATAACAATCGAGTAACACCCCTAGACTTGTAGGCTTCCGCTGATCCGGTTTTCGGGGTGTCACAACCACTGTGAGAAACCTAACGATTTTTCAAACTCTTTTATAAAACACACGTAGAGATTATAGCTTTACTGTTGGTGACGTAACAAAATCTCATTTCGTAACCAAATTAAACATTGTGAAACGAATCACTTTGACCATAGACCATTTTGCATTTTCGTACACATCAATTTAGCATTAGAGTTAATTACATAAATGGTCCTTGTGGTTTGTCGGGTATTACGGATTTGATCCCTATTTTTTTTTTGCGGATATCGTCCTTGTGGTTTTGACCCGTTATGGCTTTGGTCCCTTGACCACCTGTTCTGTTACTTTGATCGTCAAAGATGGTTGAAATGACACTAATACCCTCGTATGTTTAACTATACGGTCCTTGTGGTTTGTCTCGTATTACGGATTTAGTCCCTAAGGTTTTTTTTTTCATTTTTTTTTTATAATTTTTGAAAGAAGTTTTTTAAAACTTTTTTGGCAGATTTTTTTAATTTTAATACTTTTTGACAGAATTTTTTTATAAAATTTTTTGACAAAATTTTTTTAATAGATTTTTGTTAAATTCCTTAGCAGATTTTTTACAATATCTCTACATTATATATAACAGGAGGCATTTGAATAAAATGTCACCTCATTGCCCAGTAATTAAATTTTTGCTATGACATCAGCCCTGTCATCACATGTAAACATTTTTATTTTATATAATAATATTAGGGGTGTTAATATTATTATATATTTTTAAAATTTTAATATTGTAATTAAAAAGTTGTGTTAGTGAGTTTTGAACATAGGATTGAATAAGCAAACATAAAGATGCATGTTTACCAATGGACGAATACAACTTTTGATATTTGTTTTACAAATCAAAATATATAAAGATGCTTTTAGTAATATAAATTATAATTAAAAAAAATAAAACGTATATGTATACAAAATGGAAAAAAATAAAAAATTTTAAAAAGTTTCTATCGTGATAAGTTTTTCCTAAATAAAAGTTAAGATAAGTTTGGTATAGATTCATTGTTATCTTTAAGTTATTTTTTAGGTTTTACATAATCTATTACTATACATACAACATAATTTATTCACCTACATCATACTAAAACTGTCGAATAACAAGAAAAATCAAACAACAAAAGTCGAATAACACAAAAAACATGCAGGGGCAACGATCTTCACAAAGGCTTTCAAAAGCAAAGGAAGCTAACACATCCGAAAAGCAACATGAGGAAAAAAATAAACCTAGAATGAATTCAGGTAAATGGAATCCATATATATATATATATATATATATATATATATATATATATATATATATATATATATATATATATATATATATATATATATTTGTTTGTTTGATCTTTACATCTAATGTATTACTGTTGTGTTTGTGTTGATTATTTGTTAGGAGGAAAGCAACCAGTAAAGAAAGTTGGTCGACCGATTTTGAGAGGTATATAATTGTTTCTGTAATCATTTGTTTGAGTTTTTAATTTTGCTTAAGAGGTTATGTCTTAATATTTAGTATATTAGTTTAGCAAACAATAGATGTATAAGGGTTCCATAGAGCGTATAGAAACATATAACTCACATATAGTCAGAGTCGGTGTTCACATATGCAGTTGTATACTACGTTTTGCATAAAAAGCCTAAACCACATTCAAGTAGACTAAAAAACCTAACAAAAAGGGTAACTGAATTTCTTCTGGCGAGGAGTAGTTAATAGGATGTTAGCAGCTGTCATGAAATCAAGCTTATCAAGGTGTCTATACGAATCATGATGAGTGAATGATCCACTTTTACTCTTTTCACCATCACCATTTTTATTCAGTTGGTTACTGTTAGTACACAAGAAACGTTTGGTTCCCACACCTTTCAGATATTCCTATCCCTATTATCTTAACAACACTTTGTCATAAAATTAGTACCAATATCTTAAATCAAGATGTAAATCAACAATATGTTAGTATAATATTATCCCTATTATCCCTATCCCTATTAAATGAGGATGTAAATCAGATGGTCGTATCCCTATTATCCCTATTATTCAACAATGTAAATCAAGATGCCAGTGCATTGGAAGGGGATGTGAGTATAAATTGATAGTACCAATATCTTAGTATAATATGTTGTGCATGAGGTAATTATAAGTTGAGTTATTTGTTGATTATTTGGGTTACAATCCAGGCATCTTCTATTTGGTTATTTGAGCTCTTAAGTTTTATTAACATCAATTACTTTGTACAAGATGCTTGTTTCATCTATCTACAAAAGTGATAGTAACAATATTTTATTATGATATGTTGTGCTTGAGGTAATTATAATTTGAGTTATTTGTTGATTCTTTGGGTTACAATCCAGTCCTCTACTGTTTGATTATTTGAACTCTTAAGTTTTATTAACATCAATTACTTTGTACATGATGTTTGTAAGTAATTGACATTGTCTATGTGTAGATCTTTTTTTTCAGCAAAGCAACCTCCAAACAAAGGTACTCAATTGAATTTAGAATATATGTTTTGTCATTAACAAATATTGATACATTGGTGTATTAATTTTTAAATTTATTCATATCATGTAATTTGTGATTAATTTACAGGACCAAACAATGTTGACAATAATGTGACTAAATTTGATCAACCAGTTATTTATGTATTGTTAGTATGTTATATGTACATAAAAAAATTTGTATTGTGCTTTTATAATGTTTTATTTTATAGTACATATATATATATATATATATATATATATATATATATATATATATATATATATATATATATATATATATATGAATAATAAAAAAGTATTCTTTGCATTGGTATATTGATGTATTTACAGAACCAAATCATGAAGATATGAATGAGAGTATATTGGATCCTGCAGGTATTTTTACAATAAAGATAAAAAATTTAATATACATTATTGTTTCATTAAATCATATAATAAAATATGTTTTACTTCGCAACAGTTTCAAAACCAAAAAACAAAGAAACTTCTATCGATATGTCCATCTTTGAAAGTGACACACCTGGAATAAAGTATGGATCTCATGCTTTAAATTTAAAAAGGGCAAATAAAGATACAAAAATGTCTGTTACATATCCAACAAACAAAGATACTTCTATGGATATGTCTATCTTTCAAAGTGACACACCAGGGCGAAAGTATGGTTCTCATGGTTTAAATTTAAAAAGGGAAAACAAAGGTACAATACCTATAACTTTATTTTTGTTATAATTTTTTTTAAATAGTGAGTATGTTTATTATGTGTTGAGTAATTGTTGTTAGGAAAGGATATTCCAGCAATAACTTTGGCAAGCAACCATCAGCTTTTGAAGGGAATTTAGGTACTGAAAACTTTGAAATTCCAAAATCAGTTGACAACCGTAGATCTAATTAATTGGATTTACCAATCCCATCTAAAGGTATATAAATTATTGTTTTTTTCATATTATTTGTTGTCATCGGTTTATTTGTTCCTTTTATTCAATAAACTATTTTTTAAAAGTCGTAAAGTTGCATTTTAATATATTGTTTTGTAGGGAAACCTCAACAAGATAAAGTACCCAGAATAGGAAGACCAAGTTTTGGTTATGAAGAAAATGTGGCAGATTTGCATCGGACTCGGTATAAAAAAAGTTTCACAGGTAATTTATGTTTTCTAAATGAATATACTTAATTATATTTGTAGTTATATTATAATTCATGTTATATTCCTTGTTTTAAAAATGGTTAAGCATTGATTTACAGGAGTTAATTCACAACCAAATAAAAGTGTTGGATTAAACACTTCATCCTTTCGTAGTGATTCACAAGGTTATTTGTTAATATATTAATAATGCATTTTAATGTATTTAAAACATCACATATTCATAGTACTTATAAACCTTGATTTGTAGGAGGAAAATCAATAATAAGAAACCGTTTTGGAATTCATGCTGCGTCATTTGAAAGTGGTTGTACAGGTTTGATTGTTTTTTTAATCTTGAATTTACATTGTTGTTATTATTAATTTGCTAAATTTAATTTTATAGGAAACAACAACAATTAAAAAAAGGATATGGAATACAGAGTTCTTCCATTGGAAATTTCCCACAAGGTTGGTTGTTTAGTTGTTTTTAAATATTTGTTGAAATTTGTATGGATTTTTAATTTCAAATATATTTTTTTTTTTAAATTTCAGCCAAAAAAATGAACGAACTAAAAATGACTCATATTAAAGATGTGAATCCTATGATCAATAACACGGCAATGTGTATCTCCATTTGGCATTCGCACAAAATAAACGTAAACAGGATGAGAGAATTAAGATTTACATCAAAAAGGAATTCATGTTTAAATTTGAGCCACTTATTCAAGAGGGACAGTGCTATATGATCTCAAACTTCAGTGTGGCTGAAAATGGTGAAAGATTACCTTTGTTACCTAATAGGTGGAAAATATCCTTTTTTAAAGGAACAAATGTCACGAGAATTGATCAAATTGATGAAAACTTTGTTGGATTCATTAACGAACCATTCACACGTATATTGGACCCAAACAATGAGTACCATGAACATGATTCTGTTGGTATGATTTTTATTCTTACATAGAAAACTAATTTTTTTTTTTTTTTTTTTTTTTTTAATATTATAAATTTTAAAACACTAATACACATGTTATTGTACAGATGTGATTGGAACAGTTGTAGCTGTTGGTAATATCGTGTCCGTAAATAGCCATAGTGGTCCAAAAATTCGACGAACAGTTGTAATTGAAGATGCTGAGTAATAACCAATTTTTTTCATTGTTGTAAATATTTTATAATTTATTAATATATATATATATATATATATATATATATATATATATATATAATATAATGTTTTGCAGATCTTATACACTTGATTGCACATTTTGGTACAACTGGGCACTTATGTGGAATGAATACGACAAGAGGCTTGAAGATATTGGTCATTTAGACATTGTTTTAATGCTAGGGAAGATTAAATATTGGGATAGTAAGTTTATAAACATGTTTTTAAATATTTTTTAATATGTTAAGTTATAATTTATGTTTTTAACCATGATGATATATGCATATGTCTATTTAAATATTTTAAAATTTTCAAATGACAGACAAACCAGCCCTGCATAATGCGTTATTTGGGAGCAAAATATATATTAACCGGAATATACCTCAATTATTGTCTTTTCGAGAAAGGTAAATTAAATTAGATTTCCATATTTGATTTAAAATATATAATTAATATCATAAAATACCAACATAATTGAATTTCAATATAAAACAGATATGAATCTCAAGAGGGATATGATGCGAGCGAATTTATGATTCAGGTACATGCACAAGACAGTCATGTAGTTACACCAGTAGAATTTATGCAAGGTTGCGTAAAGAAATTGGTAGGAATGATTTGTACTATTGAGCCGGTAAGATTTAAATTATGTTTCTCCATTTTATGTTCATATTAATTGAATATTCATTTACGACTGTAGTATTATTATTTAATATAAATGTACACAATGCAGGAAACATGTTGTGTCGTTTATGCTACTGTGCATAGCATCCAATATCAAAATGGATGGGCTTATATCAGATGTAAAGAATGCAACACAAAAGTTACACCAATAGCACCCAAAAGTGGAATGAATTCTAGAAACAAAAAACAATTATTGTTTTGCAAGAATCATGGAGACACATATGTTGTTGCATGCAGGTATGTATAGTTAAGAGTTGTTTATTTTACAACTTTGTATATTAAAAACATATGTGTAAATTTTATACAACTAAGATCTAAAAATAAGATACTAAAAGCATTTGATTTTGCATGTAAAGGTTCAAAATAATAGTGCGCATTGTTGACGAAAGTGGAACAACACAAGTTGTAATTTTTGATAAGAATGTGCATAAGATGACTAAGTTGACAGCATGGGAGATCATGCAAGAACAGGGCATTAATACAGATGAATACTTCCCTGATGAGCTTAATCAGATTATTGGCAAACAATATCTATTCAAGATTAAATACACGGAATTTAACCACAACAATAATAGCCATATATATCGAACAGAGAAAATCACTGATGATGTTGATATCATCAAGTATTTCAAGAATGGCTTCCTAGATGAAGAGGTATTTAATTTTTTATTTTAAATTAACTTATCATACATATATACATAAAATTAAATTTATTTATGTTGTATTTAAATTAATTTATTTTTTACAATATAAAACAGGATAATGAAGATGAGTTTGAAAATGGTGAAGATTATTATGAGAATTCTGGAGATGATTATGAAAATAAAGAATATGATTTATAAAATGTTGGAGATGAGTTTCAAAATAGCGATGATGATTTAGCAATTGACAAAGATGAGTTTCAAAGGGAGGGGAATGAGTTTGAAAATGCCAAAGATGATTTAAATAATAGTAACAATGATTTAGAGGGCGGTGAGCATGATGCTGAGAATGATGAAGATGAGTTACCTGATAGAGAAGATATGTTAGAAGATGATGAGAATATGAATATAGAAGGATCAAACAAGGCGCATCAGGTATCATATATCTCATTATTTAATGTATGAAAAACTATTCAATTTAAAAAATTTAATAATTATTGATATTTGATGTGTTATTCATTCCAGGATATTGGCGATGACATTGCAAGTTCAACTAATGTTAATGGTGGTAGCGATAACAAAAGATTGCGTGAAATAGAAGATGTATCAACACATGATACATTTGATGATCATGATGGACAACGGAAAAAAAAGACTACATCAATGAATATAACAAAAGATGTTTGAGATAAATGAACACTTCACCATCTTCAGATACTAATACTTTATTTTTAATAAACAGTCAGTTATTTTATTTTATGGTTTTCTTTGACAATTAATAAACTAAGATGGTATGGTTTTGGATAATTGTTATTTTGCATGCTTTGTTTGCTTCATACGTATTGAATCTCTTATGTTCAAAGTTCAGATTTATGTATGAAATTTTTAGGATTATGCGTGTTTGACACATTGGGATAGCAATGATTCAGTTTTACAATCTTTTTCCAACAATTAATTATTGTCTACAACTTGTGAAACGTTATAAACTACACATTTATTTTACATGCTTTATAGGGTACATTAAAAAAGTTAGCACAAACTAACACAAATATTGCCTAAAGGTGTGGAGTTGGTGATTGTCTAATTTACCTTTATACATACACGTAATATGTTTTAACACTTTAAGTTGCCAAGTTGCAATGAGTCTCTAAGTAGTTATGTACTTTGCGTAACCGATCAGATCTAACATATTTGTACGTATTTTGTAGCTCTGAATATTATATGACACTCTGAACATACCTTGTTACATGTACATGTTACATAACTGAGATATATATCACATATGTTGTGTTCAACAGACAAAAATTTGAAGTTATAGATTCAAGGATATTATATTGAAAAATGGAATTGCAAAAGTTGCAACTATACCTGAAAAAGAATGTGCCAAACCTGAACTCATGAACACAAAGGCAATATGGTACAACAAAGGATTTTCATTTGATCCATTATTTTATTGACTATAGTATCGGTCTCTGAGCACAAAGTAGAAAAACATGGATGCATCTCAGCCCTATTTGATGCACACACCTTTGTGAGTACTCCTTTAATATATCTCATCTTTTAAATGATGTTATGAGTCATTTCTTTCCTTTGCTTGATTGGATCACACAAACCTTCCCAACATCTATCGACATCTGCATCCTTCTTGTTGAAACTCAGACCTTGATAGATCTTCTAAGCACTCTAGAATCGTTAGTTATGTTAATGTAATTACCAACACACGAATAGACAATCTCTGTAACTTGTATTTTAAAGCGGAAACAAACACAAGTTTAAATACTAAGAAAAATCGATCCTCTATGGATCTTTAATAATTATCAAAGTGTTTTCTAAAAACCGTTTTTCAATACATAATCGTGTGTTCCTTTTATATACAAGGAACCCTAAACCGTTTCACAAGAAACGTATATTCTAAAAACTTCTAAAAGATATGCATTATCACTTCCTAAATAAACTCATGCATATCCTAACTATATTACATAAAACACGGAAAAACTATATCCGTAGAAACTAATAATGCTGAAACTAAACTTCAGCAGAAATAATCTATAAGCAGAATCTGTGTCTTCAGTAGATTCCATCAGCAGATTCTTCAGCAGAATTCTCTCTTAGCAGAATTCCCAACAATCCTCCCCTAATCTTAAATTTGACATGGTTAAGTTCAAGATTCTTCAAAGATCTTTGAAGTTACATACTAAGAGGATTGAAATCGAACATCATCAGCAAGATCTCTAGGATCAGCACATACTTGAAAACTCCATTCTTTGCAGCAACAAACGACCAAATGTACATCAAAACAAATTAGTTTCATACTATTCTCATCACACCCAGGTGTGTTAACTTCTGTGAGAGGTGAATCATTGAAAATAATGGATTTGATTTCTCTTTACCAATAGCCATCACCACTGGAGTAGCCAAATGTTTTAAGTTCGAAAACTATGGTACACTGATGACCAAATGATTTTTAGCAAATCATCAGTTGTATACGGATTTGAGATGTCTTTACCTGTAGCCGTTTGCTTAGGACTAGTCAATTATTTTGATGAAAAAT
The DNA here is from genome assembly GCA_030686995.1 of Artemisia argyi. Lineage (NCBI taxonomy): Eukaryota > Viridiplantae > Streptophyta > Magnoliopsida > Asterales > Asteraceae > Artemisia > Artemisia argyi. The sequence goes on from JARVZY010002803.1 coordinate 608,656, forward strand.
CATCATGGCCAACTGAATACCAAATATGGTTTTCCACTGCCTTTACCATAAGCCATATACATGTGGGCTAGCCAATTATTGGGAATCCATAAACGAAAAATCCATGGTCAATTGACAACCATTTCAACTCTCAGCAATGAAGCATGGGTGAGTTGAGTACCCTATAGTTTTAAGCAAACTATTACAGCTATCAACAAATTTGATGTGTCTTTACCAAAGCTGTACCCTTTGGACTAGCCAACTTTTTGATGGAATAGTCAACATCAGGTAAGTTGATAACCAGAGAATGTGTGATCAACACCAAACCTGCAGACAACATACACAACACTATAAAACATTGTTAGTTTTTTTTTTTTTTTTTTTTTTTTTTTTTTTTTTTTTTTATAAAAAAAAGAAATAATTATTCAACAATATACCATCAAATAGAAGTTACTCTGGAAGTCCTAATTCTGAGTTTGAATACTTTCACCAGAGATTCAGCAAACAACCTAGCATTCCCAACTGGATCAGGAGGAATCTCCAACTTTTGTGGAAGCATTTTCTCCATCACAGACACTGTCAGAGGATACCTCTTGCCAAGATCCATAATAAGTCTGAGTCCAGATGTAGTTTCCAACACATCAACATATGGCATAGGTTAAAATTTCCAACTCTGAACCTTCCACCTCTGATTGTTTTTCCATATGTCATAACCAGCACCAGTGGGAGTAGAAGAATCAAACAACACTCTGAGATCACCCAATAAATACAATCCAGACCCTGTAGGAGTATGATTTGTATAAAATTTGTGAACCCAATCATTGAGAGTGAGCAAATCCTGATGATCCACAAGATGTAGTATTTCTTGCAGAAATGTAAATGATAGAGAAGTTTTATCAAGTCTATAAATGGTATTAATCTGTCCATTTTTGGTTTTTTGGAAAGACATTTTATATACAAATAGGAAAGAAAATCTTTGGTTTTTTGTGTTCGTTGAAAACTGATTTTAAAATGTTTTTGGGAACAGTTTTGTTTTTATATGATAATATACACAAGGATGGATAAATTTACAAAGAAGTGAATTTCAAAATCACTAATCTGCAAAACCGTTTAGAGAATAACGCGCACAACCTCCCCGGCAGCGGAGCCAAAATTTGACTCCTCCCGAACTAACCAGTCAACCGGGTGTGGTCAATAGGTCAACCCAGGAGAAAGTGCAAGATAACTGGTGAAGAATACGGTTTCCCCGGGTCGTTATGTCCCAGCGAGGTGTGATGGTATCAAAAACGGATTTTGTGATCGGGTGAATTTGAATGGAAAAGGGGTTATGTGAAATAGTGTGAATTTGGACAGGAAAGGGTTTTGATGATATTTATAATCTTACGAAAAGTAATTTTACACTAGTAAGCAACAATAAAGCGTATAAAACAATAATGGAAAGCACAAATAACATAAAACGCACTATAAACTTAAAACGGGCCTAAAACTAAATGATAAAAGCAAAGATAATAATAACACTAGTAGCAAGTAAATAATCTAAAGTTAACGATAAAAAATAACAACTAAAAAAAATAATAATAAACTAAATTATACTAAGCAAGCAAATAAGAAATATATGAAAAAAAAATATACTTGTTAAGCAAATTATCACGATCCTTAAGTGTGGTTTATTATTTCAATTAAGTTATCTTATTGATGAATTAATATCTCTTACGAATAAATATTTTCTCACAACGATGGTTTCTTTTGAAAACAATTTTTCACAAAGAGATATCAATATTTGAATTAAAACCCAATTATTTTCACGGCTTTTGCCCGCTCAAACAACCAAAATTTCAATCTACGTAACTTAAAATTACTAACCAATATATTTTCTAACTTTTGTAAAAGTATACTTAATTCACGGAATAATTTACTCAACAAGTATATAAAAAGTCTACTCACTAATCATGACTACTAAGTTAACAATAACAATAAATCCAACAATAATAAACATATTTCTAAACTAACATATATAAATTACTCGCACATAATAAAAAGTACACCACAAGCAACAAATAAAGCAACAATAACTACTAAGCTAAACATCACAATAAATATAAACATACTAAAAATAAAAAGATAAGAGGGTTAGAGATAACCAAATGAGATGAAAAGTATAAAAACGGCTAGATGAGACCCATTCCATAAGCACCAAAATATCATCCATAAGCCCCATCATTAACCCAAAATTATCTATTAATCACTACTTAATCTTGCCTAGTTAAACCATTAATCACTAGATAAAGAAAAACTATGAGCTAAGATTAAAAAAAAAAAAAGTGATTGACAAGATATACCTTTTTAAATGACTAAATAGGTGATTGACGTTGGAAAGCAAAAATAAATGCAAAAACCATTTACTGTATTTGATTTCAAAAGATTTTTAAAATGAAGACATTCCAAAATTGTTAGCTAAAAATTGTAATAAAACTTAGATAAAAGAATTACTTTGAGAAAAATAGATCTAAATGAAGAAAACATAAATTTTGAAAGACAGTTAATGAACCATGTTGTTTCGTAGAGTAGCCAAGCAAAAGTTAATCATGATGGAATGTAAAAGATGTTGTTGTAGACTTGTAGTTGACATAAATGAGCAAATAAAAAATATAAATTAAACTTTGAGAATGATTATAATATAATTACTACAAAATGATTTGAGAACAAGATTCAAAGACAGTAATTATAACAATATACTAATAAGCGGGCTTTTTAGCAAATACTGTAGTGCTACAGTATTTTGTGAGTGCGTGTACAGTGAAATGTACAGTAAAAAACTTAAAATAATGAAAATATAACCGGCTCTATCTCCTCCTTCTTCTTGAACTTTCTTACACCTAATAGACACATTCCATTATCCAAAAACACACACACCCCGATCAAAACCACTGTTCTGAACAACAATCACAGGCCACTCATTAAATCACTTCTTCATCTTTTGAAGATTTAGAGCGAACGTTGCTATATGCGTTGCTTCTGATGGAATATAAAGGTAATAGCTTAGTTTTTATAAAGATGATTTCTTATAAAATTAGGGTTTTATAACTGAGTTGTTTAATTGAGTTTTTTGTTTTCATATATATATTTTTTTAAATTCTGAAATTAGGGTTTTCTTACAATTTAGGGGTTTTGTTAATTCTGAAATTAGAGAGGTTAGAAGATTTAAAAGAAGTTGATGGCTGATAAGGAGCGGCTTATTTATAATCTTAAAAGGGTATGTTTTTATGTTTTCTTTTGCTTTGTTTTTTGTTATATTTAGCAAACCTGATAATGGAGTTTGTAGCTACTCATTTTTTTTATAACCTGAAATTCAACTCATTTTTTTAAAATGACAAACCACAGTACATTGTGTATACCATAAAGTGTGTTTGGGATTGCTTTTTTCAAAATGCTTATCTAATTATTTGTGTTTGATTTACATACTTATGCATAAGTAGCTTGGAGTCACGTAGTTTTAGATTGCATAACTTTATAAGCATTTTTAAAAATTCACGGGAAAATATTTTTAAAGTCGTGCCATTTGTGTATGTGGGTATCTGTGAATGGTCACTTTTGGTGACGAGTTGAAACGAAACTCACTTTAGCTGCCGTCACGTGTTGTCTATGTGTTGTGTATTTCTTGCATTCGTATGATGTCTGCACAGGCAGAGTTTGCCAAACCAATGTATACATTTAGGATTATTTGCGTTGTGGTAGGGGTGAATTGATACAATTCTTTACATTTGGGATAGGTATCAATGTTGAACATAATAGTTAAGAGTAATTTTTTATTATTCTATGTGTCTACTTGAATCTGATGACTTGCAATCATCAGATTGTTAGTCTTAAACTTTGTAGCTGAATATTGAAACCAAAAATTGCTGCAGTTCTGCAATCTACATTTAGTTTTTTTTCACTATACTCTTATTTGTTGTTGCGGCCGCGGTCTTACAATTTCTTCTTTTTGGCATCAGCAGATGTAGACACATCACGCAATTCGGGTTCTACGCCCCTGAAAAGGGTAGCACAACATTAATTACTGGGATCCCATTCCTACAGTCATAGTGGTGAAGGGAGTGTTCAAAGGTGTATTGCCATAGCTGTCAGCCAAATCAGTCCGGAGCCAACCGTATTTCCACCTCGGGAAGGACCCACTTTAAATGTAAACCAAGGTATGTGTTTCAAAAAGTTTTCGAGCTTCTTCAGTTTTAATATTCCTTTTTAATTTTCCACTTGCTTCGTTGGACTGCACTGAAAATTGTATTTATGACTCTACTAATTTACTATGCGCAAATGGTACAGACCCACTAATAAAATAACCTACTCATCATCTAAATTTGATGTCAAACAATATTAGTTCACTCACTCGAATCAGCTTTTGATGTTTGGATAAATGCTTCCTTTGGCTGGATTTGAAAAGAAGTCATCCTTTGTGTGCAGTTTTAATGGCTGGATTTGAAAAGAAAATGCTTCCACAATATGATGATCCTATTATGAATGAGGTTAATTTTCAACTTGGTTCATATGTCCTGTGACATGTTTTTACTTTATCTTACGACATTTGGAAAAGCTTTTATTCTTTACCTTTCGACATAAGTATAAGCTTTTTAGAATTCATATAGTGGTTGGAATCGATGTGTTATATCAAAAGCCCGCTTTTTTCAGTTTATGAACTTATCTAGATCAGCTTATGACAAAATCATTAGCTCAACTTGCAAGCTCTCGGTCAAGTGGGTTAAACGTGCACAAACTTGCCTGCAGTTTTTTTCTTTTAACACATACAACCTTCTGTAATTTTTTGTAAAAAGATGTGGATTATTGTTGTGATAAGGTTTATTGCAACAATCATACAGCAACAACATTAATACGCTCATTAAGGCGGTAAAATTGGTAGCATTTGGTTAAGGTGAAATACTTTTGGTAAATTATTAGTAAGGTGAAATACTTTTGGTAAATTATTAGTAACAGGTCAAACAATTTCACATCTGTTCTTTGACAATCTAGATGAATTTCTTACTAAGAAGTGCTTAATCTCTTTTCTTTTTGTTTTAGGCAGGTCGATGTTACTGCCTCAAAATCGCTCTTTGTAAATAAAGTTGTGGAAAGCCATTGTTACTGGTGACAATTATAATGGCTCAGAAATAGGAGAGAAAAACCAACTGCTACAGCTGAACAAATGCACTTGATGAAGCAGACTGCTGCTGCAGCAACTGCAACAAATATGCTCTGTAATTACAAACTTTTACACCCTTTTCTAATTGGTATTGAAGGATCACTCATGACTGTAACATCGCTTGATAATTTCCATATGCAGAAAAGAGCTTAGGTAGACCATCATTTGATAAAAAATAAGTTCATTACGCTGTTAGAACACAACTTACAAACTCCAGTTGTTGTAGCCACAAATAGTTACATGTAATTAGAGAACCAAATGAATCTCTAAAACTAATATGTTAGTTGGGATTAAATTGCATCACATTAAATATTTGTCTGATCTTTCGCACATATATCAAGAGTTTGGTTCCTTCAGTTTCTGCTTTTTGAAGAGTGTTTGGGACTACTGCAAAGCAACTAGATTTTCAGGTTTTTTGAATGTTTGGAAGGGTTACGGGTTCTCTTATTACATGATAACAACATATTACCTTCTGGTGTGTTAAAACAAATTGCCGCATTGGATTGGCTTATTACAACTGATTTGAAAAAAAACAAAGCTTTTTTAAACCAGTTAATACCCACCTACTAAAGAGACGAAAGTTTTAAATTTAGGATTAAGCAAATAGTTTTTGTTAACATTGTGTTTGGTATGAAGGTGAACGGGCTGCAACAGGATGGCGATTAAGGAAACGAATGCGTTGTTTTTAAGGGTCATTGGGAATGATGTTTTTAAAATGATACTCTTGCAATGAGGTAATCAGCAAATTGTGTATAACACGATCTTTATATTATTTAATGTTTCGTGTTTGTTTTATAGTTTATGCTTAGTTAAGACTTGAGAGTTGAGCGATATGCCAATGCACTTTTGTAAAAGTGGTTAAAATAAGCAAATAAACCAATTAGCACTTACCAATTATCAAAAAAGAATACATTACATTTTTTTGCAGCAAAATTTTCATAACGATTTGAATTATTCATAATTACAGGATGTTTGGTTTAGGGTATTTAGCTGGCTTAGGAACTTATATGAGTTTGGAAAAACCTATAAGCTCAATGTGTAACTGATGTTTTTTATATCTGATTGTGAATCCAGTCAATGAAACCAACGCAGAACAGCAAATTAATAAGGAATTTGGTACCAGCAAGTTGTGCATCAGGGAAATTGATTACGGGAGATGACCCAATCAGATAATTTTGTTGGGAAATTGTGGTTGCGTTGAATTCTTCAGGTATGACTATTGTTTCATTTTATGGCGGAATGCTTCTGTAGTCGATTAAAAATACCTATGTTTACCTCATAACATTCACATTAGTCGATTTGCATTATCCTTTAACTTTAATGGGTAGAATGAGATATTTGCTAATTACTTATTATTTCGAATAATTATCTTTCACCAATCATTATTATTTCACTAAATTGTGCACATCAATTTTTTTTGTGGGGCTGAACATAACATGGTTTGGAGGGTTTTTTGGTGTGGTATTATGGGACTTTGGTTTTTTTAATGGGTATTTAGTTCTGTGAAACAACAGCAGTATAGGAGTGAATTGGGTCATTTTAACGAAGTCGCGGCATGTAGTATACACGGCATGATATTTCACAATGCTCATTATCTGTATTTGTAGATTCAATATATGTCTTTTCTTGAAGATGTTGCCATGCACAAGAGATGCCTTTCACTGTGCCATGGGATGATGGTTCTTTTGCTGCATTTTATACTTCTTGAATACAAAGTGTATTGCTAAAGACTACTATGTAGAATTTTAACATCTATGAAACATGACCGTATTTTATTTGTATCGTATGCGCCTATACGGCCATAGTTCCCACCAATTTCTTATTCTTAAGCCGATGCTAGAGGTATTGGAAGTCTTAATAGGCATTGTAATGGTATGCGAGGTTGATGTTTCTTTTCATTCTCATGTAACTGTAGTTCCTATCGACAATTGTACATTTCAATTGTATATTTGTGTTTTTCCATAACGTTTACTTTGGAATTTTGGAAATTGCTTCATTGGATGTTTGTAAAGGAATTTGAGTATTAGTCAAATTTATTGTGATAACTAACATATATAGTATGAAAATATTTGCCATTGTGTGTTTGTGTTCTCATTGTGTACTCTTGCAGATAATTTAGGCAACAAAAATACGACAAAACACGTATAGCACAAAAATTATAAGCAACACACCCGCAGCAATGCGCGGGCAGCCCAACTCGTTAATGAAAACAAATGGCAGAGTGAATGAACCGACCCCCAAGGGTGTGGCTGTCGGCTCCCTCTCTTTTTTTTTTCTTTTTTTTTTTTTTTTTTTTTTTTTTTTGTTGTTGTTCCTCCTCTCGGCTGCTACTTCTCTTCTTTTTTTTGCCAGGTCTCCATTCCCTTATATTAACTCATTTCATCATGGGCTTGGTTTTCTTTTTCTTGCTAATTGGGCTGAAAATGGGAAATGGGCTTGACACAGTTTGGACCTCTCGAACATCAAATACGCATCCTACCACTGGAACAACACTGAATTTTGTGAAAGGTTATGGCCTGAATCTATTTAATCACTTTAAATGCTAGGCCGAATTAAGTCTTTCGTTAAACTCTTCGTGCTCGTTTTGTCCACTTTTGCCTCGTTTTCAATCTTTTTGTACCTACAACACATAAAAACACAATCCAAAGATATTTGCAATATAATTTGGCATATTTGGTTGTTTTTAGTATTTTATAGTCCAATATGGGTATAAAATGATGAGTATTTACACACTCATCAATTATAAGCAGGATCAAACAACAATGACAGTAAATGAACAAGAACAAAAGTAGCAGCATCAACAGTAGCCAAAGTGGCTACTTCAAGCTTAAAAATAAGTGACCAAATAAGCTATATGGCCAAAACTAAAGGCAATCCTAAATAGTATACCTAGGTGGCTTTCTAAAACTACAAATCACAAAACCAGTGATCAAACATGGACCAAGAATACGGCCCTAATCAACAATGGTCAGTACTGGATGCATGGGAATTCATAGTCCTAGGGGGGCTAATTTAGGGGCCTCGTTAACTGTCTTAAAAGCTTCATAAAAATAAAATAAAATTACCGGCATGTACGCAAGCTAGCAGAGAAGCCATGAACCCATTTTCATGTCGTAAGTACCAAAGACGAGTGAGTTAAAAAATGTCCTTTGGGGGGCTGTAGGGGAACTTGTAACTGATGCACACTTGTGCCAAACACTCCATAAGATTCTCAGCATGCTTTTTAATACTATGAAAACAGGTTTTAACACGAGTTTTTGGACAATTACAATCTAACTAAGCCTAACAACATTTAAAAAACTACACTGAACCTATGAAAATGGGTAAACTTAGAAACTAAAGTAAGCTATCTCAAGGCTAAACAGTATGGTTTTCAACCTAATCTAGAGGCTAACAGTAAATACGAATAAGCTATTGAAACTACAATGAGCAATAAAAAAAACAGAATCAATGAACAAGCTAAAGACAGATAAGCAGAGTTGAGTAAGGGTCTCAAGCAAAGCTGTTGTAAAGAAAAGAGCTTAAAAATTTAAATTGCTTCAAATTAAAACTTTCATTGATAGAGAAAAATAAAGAGTACAAAGACTTTAACTTTAGAAAAAATATTATTTAAAACCCTAACTTAGAAGTAATTAAACTACTAAAAAATTACACTGAACCTATGAAAATGGGTAAACTTAGAAACTAAAGTAAGCTATCTCAAGGCTAAACAGTATGGTTTTCAACCTAATCTAGAGGCTAACAGTAAATACGAATAAGCTATTGAAACTACAATGAGCAATAAAAAAAACAGAATCAATGAACAAGCTAAAGACAGATAAGCAGAGTTGAGTAAGGGTCTCAAGCAAAGCTGTTGTAAAGAAAAGAGCTTAAAAATTTAAATTGCTTCAAATTAAAACTTTCATTGATAGAGAAAAATAAAGAGTACAAAGACTTTAACTTTAGAAAAAATATTATTTAAAGCCCTAACTTAGAAGTAATTAAACTACTAAAAAATTAAAACTAAGACCTCCTGCCCTTTAGGCTACAACATCCCTATCTATTTATACTCATCCAACTAGGGTTTCACTTGAATCTTTGATGCTTCGCTTGTCTGCCTTTGATACTGTTTGGAATAAATCCCAGCCGTTGATTAGCTTCCCATTCATCTCATCCCTTAAATCAATTTTGCCGCCCAGTTTGGTTGTGGATTGCTGATGGGGCTTGGGTGGTAGGTACGGGTTTGTGAGGGTTTGGGGGATGTGAAAGTGGGGGGTGGCTTTTGAGGTATTGGGAGAAGGTATTGCGTGTAGCAGGGGTGGTGGTGGTTATTTGCTCCCTGGGTAAAGAGGTGAGGTGGAAGATGGGTTAGTTGTTTCCTGGGTAATACGAGAGGTAGGGGAAGTGTGTTTGATTGACTGGTCAATTTGACCAAAAGGAGGGTGTTTATATTAAAACGTCAAAGTGGTATTGGGTATTGGGCTTTAAGGGTAGTTTGGGTGGGCAGAAGATGGATTTGGGCCCAAGGTAACGGATTAGATGTTGAGGTTTAGTAAATAAAGGGTCCGTTAGGTTTAATAAGAAAACAAAGCCTAAGGACCATTTGTGAAGTTCTCCAAAACTGAAGGGTCAATGCTGCCAAATTCCTAAAATATAATCCAAGGGTCGAATATGCCAAGTTATGAATTTCCAAAGTTAATATGATCATTTTTCTCCAAAGTGTAATTCCGGGGGCCATTATCGACAACTTTGCAAACTTGTGGGACTAAAATTGCGAAATTGTGAAATTTCAGGGCCAAACTTGTACACTTTTGAAAACTTTTCACCCAAAGATCATTTTTGGTTAATTTTGATTTTCAAGACTTGGTTTGACTTTTCAAAATAAACGCTCAAGGACTAGTTTTGACAACTTTTGAAAGTTAGGGGACTTAAACTGCCAATTATGCAAACTTTGTTCATTTTTCGTTAGTTTTCAATCATTTTGCATTTGAAACATATAAAACACGATCTTTGGGATATTTTTATTATTTTGATGCATTCTTGAATGTTTTCACGCATTTTGGCAGTTAAAATACGGTAAAAATGATGAGTATTTACACACTCATCAATGGTCTAGGAAGCTTTGATTGGAGCATGGAGTTTGAAAAAGCACCTGTTCAGCTTGCTATGGTAGTTGCTTCACCAAGTTCATCCACTAACTCTGAGATATGCTCTAAGTGCAATGATATGTAACAAAAGTTACTTAGTGAATATGTAGCTGAAAGAGATAAATTTCAAAAGGCTAGGGCTGAGATAACTGGTTATCAATTGACTTTAGAGTCAATGGAGGCCAAAATCATTACACATGAAAACAATGAAGTAGCATGGCTTGAAACATATAAACAACATGATTACCTAGTTAAGTTAAGTGAATGGAAACTAGGTTGTAAGGTGTCTGAACTAGAGAAAGTGACTGCTGAAAGGGATAAGTTGTTAGAAAAACTTGTTGTGTGAAATTAGGCAGGTGTGTCACATGTTCAATTTGTTGAAAAGCAAAGAACATCTAATATTAAGACAGACCTAGGTTATGATAATGATAGCAATGAAGGCATTCCATTTAAGGGCAAGGAACTAAATCTTACAGTAGATACCTCCACTAATGATGAAGAGTTCATAAGTCTAGATGAAAACACTTCTAGTGATGAGGAATACCTTAGTCCAACACCTCCTGAATTTAAGATAGAAAAGGGATATAATGCAGTTCCCCACCCCCAGGTAGCTTTCAACCTCCTAGAAAAGATGTTGACTGTTATGGTGTAGATAATATAGAGTTTAGGAAAAAGCTTAAAAGTAAAACTAACCCTGAAACTTTAGAAAAGTCTGTTGAAGCACCTAAGGTTGAAGAGAAAAAGTTTTCAAAACAAGCAGTACCTCCAAACACTTTTCGAAGTACTGTTGATCACTCAGCAGTACCTCAATGAAAATTCTTTCAAAATACTGCTAAATTTAGAAAATCTTATGGAAGGGGATTTGGGGATATTGGTCCAAAGGTCTGTTATGTATGTTATAGTCCTCATCATTTGATTAAAGACTGTGATTATCATTCAGAATACTTAAGTAAATATCCAAAGACCAGAACGGCACAACCAAGTCATAGGGAGAATAAGCCAAGGGACAACAAACCAGTTTGGAACTATACAAATAGGGTTAACCATAGTAATTTCTCAAAAGACTATAGGTACCCTCATCAGAAAAGGTCATACTCAAAACCCTCAGTACCTTCACAAAGTACTGATAGAAAGTTCCCTAACCAAGATGTTTCTAGCAAATACTCAAGTGTAAGACCTAGGAGGTACCATCACTACAACCCTAGAAGGCCTTACAACACAAGAAAAGATGCTAGAACACAGAACCCAACTCCTAAAGTTACAACTAAATGGGTTAAGAAAGAAAGTATTGCTGGGGTAGAACCAGTACTTTCAGAGGTTAAGGGAGAAAAAGGGAAAATTGATCAAGAAAAACAAATAGTTTTGGAAACAAAAACCTTAATTCTTGATCATGCTTTCAAAGACAGTGGTGATTACATACTCAAAAATTTTGAGTATGTCACTCCACAAGGGGAACACAAGTCAGTAATGGCTTGGGTTCCTAATAATAACTAACCTTATTCATGTGAATGCAGGGCAACCCAGAGGAGGAGCTTAAAGATCATCTTATTGTAGATAGTGGTTGCTCTGGCAGTATGACAGGAGAAAAGAAACTCTTGTCAGATTTTAAAGCTTATTTTGGAGGAAAAGTTGCATTTGGGAATGATCCTGATGGAGGAAGAATAACTAGCAAAGGAACTATCAAGGCAGGAAACATTGATTTTAAAGATGTTAGATATGTGAAGGAGCTCAAATTCAATCTTTTGTCAGTATCTCAGATTTGTGATAAGAAGTATCCTGTGTTATTCTTTGACACAAAATGTCTTATACTCTCTCCTGATTTCAAGTTAGAAGATAGAAAGAATGTAAACTCTGCTGAAAGAGCAACATGTTTGATTGCAAGAGCAACTATGGAAGAAGCACATCAATGGCACAGAAGATTGGGGCTTGTCAATTTTAAGAACATCAATAAGCTGGTCAGAGGTAATTTAGTTAGAGGTTTACCTTCTAAAACATTCAAGAATGATCACTCATGTCTTGCTTGTAGGAAGGGTAAACAGCACAAGGCTTCTTGTAAGAAGATTGATGAGAAAACCATTAGAGAGCCTTTGGAATTGCTGCACATGGATCTGTTTGGACCTGTTTCAGTTGTTAGTCTGAACAAGAAGAAGTACTGCTTGGTTGTAACAGATGACTGTAGCAGATTTAGTTGGGTCTTTTTATTATGCTTTAAAGATGAAACTTTTGAAGCTATTAATGATCTTATAATAGCACTTGAAAATCAGTTAATACTCAAGGTTAGAGTCATTAGATGTGACAATGGGACTGAGTTCAAGAATCAGCTAATGGGTGAATTTTGTGCCAAGAAAGGAATTAAAAGAGAGTTCAGTATTGCTAGAACTCCTCAACAGAATAGAGTTGCAGAAAGAAACAATAGAACTCTTATAGAAGCAGCAAGGACAATGCTTGCAGACTCTCAATTACCTGTTCCATTCTGGGCTGAGGCTGTAAGTGCTGCTTGTTATGTGTTGAATAGAGTATCAGTGACTAAACCTCAAATGAAGACTCCTTATGAGTTACTCATGGGAAAGAAGCCAAGCATCAAGTTTATGAAACCTTTTGGATGTCCCTTAACCATATTAAACACTGCTGATAATTTGGGAAAATTTGATGGGAAATCAGATGAAGGATATTTATTGGGTTATTGTACCAATAGCAAAGGATTCAGGGTATACAACAGGGCTACCAAAAAGGTTCAAGAATGTCTTCATGTTGATTTTCTGTAAGAACAAGAGAATTCTAAAGGTAAAGGTCCTGATTGGATGTTTGATCTTGATTTAATGTCTTCATCAATGAATTATGTACCTGTAAGGGAAGAAAATCTAGCTACTCCCACTGAAGAAGAAGCACAGTACATTGTTCATGATGTTAAATTAAGATCCGAAGATGAGCCAAAAGAAAATGCCAATGAAGAAAAGAAAAATACTTCTGAGCCTCAAGGTACTGCTAAACCTAACAGTACTATTGATCCTCAAAGTACTGTTCCACCACAAATCCCAGTATCTGATGAAGATCAAGCCATTCAAGATGAACTGTCAAGGATGCTTTTTCAAGAAACAATGGCTATGTCTTATGAAGATGAACAAAGGAGAGCTTATGAAGCAGAAAAGAAGAAGGCAAAAACAACAGCCAGTACTTTACCCTAAAGTACTGCTAATCCATTTGAAAGTACTTTTCATCCTTTAGATACTTCAAATTGGATAAATACTGCTGCTGTTAATTATTCTAATATGTCTGACTTAGAAGATACTGATGATCCAAACAAGATTACTTTAGAAGACACTGATGATGAATTCGATCAAGAAGTCATTTTCTCAGATTCTAATGAAGATCCTGATATAACTAATTTGGAAGATAATCTTGAAGTCTCACCAACTCCTACTCTCAGAATTTACAAAACACATCCTGTTACCAACATAATTGGACCCTCAGCTTCAGGGGTGCTCACAAGGACTAAGGCTAAGAATATGTCTCAAAAACATACTTCTTTACTTAGTTTTATATACAAACAAAACAGGGTGAATCACAAGGATCAGAATTTGTGTTTATTTGCTTGTTTTCTATCTCAGGAAGAGCCCAAAAATATCAAACAAGCATTAGCCAAGGAAAGTTGGGTGGAAGCTATGCAAGAAGAACTCCTACACTTTAAACTTCAAGAAGTTTGGGTATTATGTGATTTACCTGATGGAAAGAAACTTATTGGAACTAAATGGGTCTTTAGAGTAAAAAGAGATGAAAGAGGGAATGTTATTAAGAACAAGGCAAGGTTAGTGGCTCAAGGATACAGACAGGAAGAAGGAGTAGACTATGATGAAGTTTTTGCTCCTATGGCAAGGATTGAAGCCATCAGGCTATTTTTGACTTTTGCATCATATATGGGATTTCCTGTATATCAAATGGATGTTAAAAGTGCTTTTCTATATGGCAAAATCACAGAAGAAGTTTATGTCAAAAAGCCTCCTGGTTTTGAAGACCCTACACACCCAAACAAAGTCTACAAGGTAATCAAGGCTCTGTATGGCCTTCATCAAGCTCCAAGAGCATGGTATGAAAGACTTTTCAATTTTCTACTACAACATGGTTATAGAAGAGGAGCTATTGACAAGACTTTGTTTATCAAGAGTGATAAGAAGGAAATCATGCTTGTCCAAGTGTATGTAGATGACATTATTTTTGGTGCTACTAGGCAATCTATGGTGAAAGAATTTGAAGATCTTATGCAGAAAGAGTTTCAGATGAGTTCAATGGGAGAATTAACCTTCTTCTTGGGACTTCAAGTGCAACAGTCAAGCACTGGAATATATATTTGTCAAGATAAGTATGTTGCAGATATTCTTAAGAGATTCAATTTCACAACTGTTAGGCCTACATCTACACCAGTGGATACTAACAAACCTTTGGGAAAAGATGAAGAAGGAGAAGATGTTGATGTCACACTATATAGGTCTATGATTGGATGTCTCATGTATTTAACTGCATCAAGACCTGATATAACTTTTGTTGTATGTTTATGTGCAAGACATCAAGTTAATCCAAAGGTATCTCACTTGAATGCTGTCAAGAGAATTTTCAGGTATCTTAGGCAACAACCTAAGCTAGGCTTATGGTATCCTAGAGATTCACCTTTCCATCTTCAAGCTTTTTCAGACAGTGATTATGCTGGAGATAACTATGACAGAAGATCCACAACTGGAGGATGCCAGTACCTTGGAAGCAGATTAGTGTCATGGCAATGTAAAAAGCAAACAATTGCAGCAACTTCTTCCACTGAAGCAGAGTATGTAGCTGCTGCAAGTTGTTGTGCACAAGTACTTTGGTTACAAAATCAGCTTTTGGATTATGGATTCAATTTCAAGAATACTCCTATCAACATTGATAATGAGAGTACTATCTGTATTGTCAAGAATCCAGTGTATCATTCCAAGACCAAGCACATTCAGATTAGACATCACTTTATAAGAGATTGCTATGAACACAGGCTTATTAATGTGGTTAAAGTTCATACTGATGATAATGTAGCAGATCTACTCCCAAAGGGCTTTGATGTTTCAGGATTTACCTTTTTGGTTGTGAGTATTGGCATGATTAATATGTAAGCTATTTTTTAGGGGAGGCATTAGTAGTTATTAGTTAGTCATTATATGAGGGGAGGCTACATGTATCATTCAAAAGAAAAGAGTTTATTCATCATTCAACAAACTTCTTACAACAACCATTCAGAAAGTTTCTACATCATCATTGTTGTTACCAAGCTACTAACACAGTCACAGAACACACAAGCCTAAACAAACTACCATCTACCACAACCTACTACCAAGCTTCACACACCTACTCCATAGGACTTTTGCCCTTGCCCTCATAGTTATGCATTTCCTTTTGAGCAGTTTTTCTCTTGTCATCAAAAGAAGCCTGCTTTCTTGGGCAAGCCAGGCCAAGAACCTGTTTGGGAGGTTTCTCTTTCCTTGGAGCAGGCCACTTCATGTTCTGAATTGCTGATTCCAGGGCTTGAGTCAAAGCATGTGGAAGCTCATTAGCCAGAGATGAACCAGGGATAACTTTCTTCTTCTTGGGCTTTTTGTTGGTAGTACTACCTGCTTCAGTTATGGTAGAGTTGGCAGCACTTATTGCTGAAGAAGATTCTTGGAGTCCCATCCACTGTACATGAGGAGGGAAATAATCTAACCATCTTGGATCTTCAAACTCAGAATCAGAGTAGTAACTTATCTCTGAATCTATGGTTCCATCTGAGTCTGAAGAGATGTTCACAATTGGAATGTGACTCATTGTGCTTACTAGTTTTTGTGTTCTGCTAAAGAAAGTAAAAGGTGATTGCAAGTTGTTGTTGGTAAAGTTACTTTTATAAGCAAAGTAAAGGTAAATGGGAATTTAATGAAGTGTATTGATGTTCACTTACCATGGTAGCTTTGGGATTTAATATGGGGAGATAGTCATTAATTAGGGTTGACTTTCAAAGATATTTTGGTCAAATGGTCAACATTCAAGATTTTTTTTGGAGAAAGTACTTTGATCAACATACTGTGTGAGTTTATAACGGAAGGTACTGCTCCATACTTTATGGAACGTACTGCTTGGTGCTATTAAAGGGTACGCTGACGTGTCAAATACTGTTCCAATGGTCATATTTGCGGCTAAAAAACTTTTGAAAGATATGGGGATAATTACTTCCAAAAATAACGGTAAAGTTATTAATTAACCATGATTTTTTGTATCTTATCCTTATATAAACCTCATATCTTTTCTTTTTATTCACCTTTCTTGTTATTTAAACTCATTCCTACTTTACATCGATCATAACTTTTCTCACTTTAACACTAATCACCATGGCAAATCGACGCACCAACACCAAACACAACATGATAGCAAACCTTGAGAAAACCCAAGATAATCTTGACTTTCATGGAATTATTGATTTTCTCACTGGAACAAACATCTGTTACGCCATCCTAGTCAACCCAGAGATCATTGGACCTTGGATACAAGCTTTTTGGGATATAGCAAGGTCACAGGTTGTAGATGGAGAGGATATCATTACTGCTACAGTTGCTGGGAGAGCTACTCGTGTCATAGAAGCTTCAATCAGAGAGGCTCTGTTATTTGATGATGAAGGAGGCTCTGTTTTGTTTGGAAAACAAGAGATTTGGAACACACTCAGAGACATTGGGTATGAAGGTCCTTTGAATAAGCTTACTTTTCAGAAGGCTTTGGTTAGTCCTCATTGGAAATTTCTTATTCATGTTTTGCTTCATTGTTTGAGTCCAAAGAGTGCTGCTTAGGATCAGTGTAGCCATTCCATAGCTTCTGCTTATGTTGGTCTTATTACAAATCAACCTTTCAATTTCTCATACATGATCCTTGAAGGTATGCTTACTCATATTAAGGCTAGCAAACCCTTTCTTATGTATCCTAGATTTGTTCAATTGCTTTTAGAAAATCCATTAGATGGGATACCAAAGCCTCAGGACTATGTACCTACCATTAGAATGCCACCTAAAGTATTCACTTTTATGTCTCATAAGGGAGTAAATTTTTCAGGTAGGAATACACCTCTTAATGCTTATATGTTAGAGGTAGCTCAAGCTGTTAGGGATGAAGAAGACAATAGTGGTTCTGCACATTCTCATAATGATGATCAATCTGATTCTGCTAAGCATTCTGCCTCAGTAAATACCCCTACACCACCTATTGTTTCCCCTCAGCATGTTGTTTCTAGTGAAAGGACTCCCTCAGTGACAGCTTCCTTCGATAAATCTATTTCTGCTCAAGGTACTTCTCCACAAAGTACTTCTTCTAAAGGTACTGCTTAAGAGGATTCACAGGTACCTACTCCCAATAATTATACTTCCACAGGTGGGCTTCAAACACCTGGAGGAGATGA
This sequence comes from Artemisia argyi, assembly GCA_030686995.1. Lineage (NCBI taxonomy): Eukaryota > Viridiplantae > Streptophyta > Magnoliopsida > Asterales > Asteraceae > Artemisia > Artemisia argyi. The sequence goes on from JARVZY010002803.1 coordinate 626,387, forward strand.
GGGAATTGAAGGTGCTGTGAATACTTCTGATTTGGATAAGGAATTGGAGAAGATGAAGACAACTGTTAATGCTCAAGCTGCAGAAATCAAGAAGCTAAGGCATAAGTTCAGAAGGTTGAAGAAATTTGTTTGGCCTCTTGTTCAGAATTTTAGGCTTTATGTGAAAGAAAAGAAGTAGTCTCAGAAGCCAAAGTCAAAATCTTCAAAGAAGTCTTCTAAATCCAAGAGGAAGCATAGGAGGTCCTCATTTACCAAATTGGGGAGGAATCAAGATGAGAATTTGGATAAAGATGATGCTGAGGTTAAATATTCAGAAGATGCTCATTTGTGGCAATATCTAGAAAGTCCAAAGACTCTTGTACCAGAAAGCTATATTGAAGAAGATGTGAATATTGCACAAGAAAAAGATACTGAGCAAGAAATTGTTAAGCAGGATGTGGATGCACAGAACATTCAAAGTGCTGGTCTACAAAGTACTGCTGCAGAAAACATAAGTCCGCAAAGTACTGCTGAGCAAGGTACTTTTTCTAGGAATATTGATGATAGTGGAGTCACTGCAGCTGGACCTTCTACAATGAATTATGAAGATGAAGCTGGTCCTTCTACTTTTGTACAACAAGAAGAAGTAAGAGTACATACTGCAAGTAATGATGAAACAATTGCTCAAGTTATTATGAATTTGAGGAGACCTACTAGAGGAATACATATTTCTGAGTCTACACAAAAAGATGTTGAAAGTACTTCTGAATCTGAAGAGTTGGATCCTAAAGATAAAGGGAAAGGGATAAAGGTTCAGAAAGATACTAAGAAGAAAAAGAAGAAATTTTCTCTTGCTCAGATTAGAGAGTTAGAGATTGCAGAAGATTTAGAGCTTGCTAGAAAGCAACAAGCTGAGTATGATGCTGAGTATTTGGAAGAAGTTAGTAGGCCAATTACAAAGAATCCAATGACTATTGCTCAGGAAAGGAACTGGATGATAAGTTTCTTGAGAAGAAGAGGATACAAGAATTTACATAAAAAGAGGTATCCAGAAGTGAAAGCTCTGTGGGATAAAGTACAAGAAGATATCAGAAAAGAAGTAGAAAACTTTGTGCCCATGGAAGTTGATAGAAATAAGAAATTAGAAGATATCAGAAAGGAACAAGCTGAGGAAAGAAGATTGAAAAGGAAGAAAGCAGTTCAAGATGATCAACTGTCAAAAAGGTTGAAGATGATTCATGAAGATATAGTTGATGAACTTAGAAACTATTTCAGAGTTGTTGACTTTGAGAATAAGAAGATTCAAGATTCTAGAAAGAAGTCCAAGATAATCTCATTTTCTGTGGTTGAATCAAAAGAAGGGAATTATTTTATGATTCACAAAGAAGATGAAAGTTTCAGAACATTCAATATGTTATGGGATGTGTTGCATTGTATTACAAGGGCAGATCTGTATGACTTATATGTGCAAGTGCAGACATACTATGCATAGATTGAAGCTTCAGGAGTGGGATTAATTTTGCTTCGAGACTTAATTACCATCTGGGAAACTGAAGAAACAAGTGTTGATCCTCTGTGGAATGATCAAGAGAATTGGGATATAACAAGATGGAGATTCTTTGAGTCATCAGGAGTTCATACACTAGAGATGGAAGATGGTACCATGATTCATATGTTGGCTGAGAGAAGATATCCATTGATTAGAGAAATTATGCTCAGAATGCTGGATCATGGAATGGAACTTGAAGATGAATCTGAAGTAGCTTTGGGTGTTATCAAGCTATTTATCAGATGGATTAAGTCTGAAGGGTAGTATTGCATAATACTGGTATGATTTGTTTTGTAAAATAAGTATTTTTCAAAGTACTGCAAAAACAAACTGTACTTTAACAAAGTACTGCTTGCTGATATAAACCAGTATAAGTTCTTTAAAATAAAAATAAAATGTTTTGATGTTTAAAAGAAAAGTAAAAGGATTTGAAAAGCAACACATGGTGTTAGTATTTATACTGCACAACAAATGGTAATCAACTCACCATGTTTAACAGACAAGAAAGAGTTTGACTCATCATGAGGGTACGGCTCTGATGTGATAATCAAATCCGTTTATGGTTGATAGTTTACCAAAAACTATATGGTTATCAACTCACCATACTCCAAGTGATCAAGATTTGGCTAGTCTATAGCAAACGACTATTGGTAAAGACTAATCAAATCCGTTGATAGCTGATGATTTGCTAAAAATCATAATTTTCAATGATTCACCTCTCACAGGAGTTAACACACCTGGAAGTGATGAGAATAGTATGAAACTTTTAAGATTTGATGATCACTGTACCAAAATGTTGCTGAGTTGCTGATAAGATATATTGAAAGACAAGATGCTGATGAAGAGTACTTTGACACATGATAGATAGAAGACAAAGAAATAAAGAAACAATCTTTCTGAATGATTATAGATTTGAAGATTAAAGATAACAAAGAAACATGATATCAAGCAAGTGGAGTTCAAGTTAGGGGAGGATTGTTGGGATATAAAATATCAAAGTACTTATGTATGTCAAAGTACTGCTGCATGAAGAATAAAGTCAAAGTACTGCTGAAAGAAAAAGTCAAAGTATTGCTGTTATTGAAGAATGTTTAAAGTACTTCGAAGGAAACAAGGACTGATGTGCAATATTAGTTAAGGATTAATGTGTAATATTGAACGAATATTCTAGAGTTAGTTAGGGATAATGACTTGTCGTTCAAGGATTATATGTTGTAAACCGACTTAAGGTTATCTATATAAAGAGCCTTAAGGGGTATTAGTCGAAACAAGTTTTAGATAGAAGTTTTCATAAGTTTTAGAGTCGATCAAAATTGATAAATAGTTAGGGATTGTTAGTGAATCTGTGTAACAAAGCAGGTTCAAAGTTTGGTTAATATAAAAGTTCTTCTTAAGCTTTGTGTTAGTAGATTCCACATACTTTACAAGGTTAAACAGTGTTTCAATATTAATAGTGTTGAGTTTACTCAATATTGTTAAACCTTTACAAGCTACAAAGTAGTTTGGTCAGAGTATATCGATCCAACACAGGATCCTTCTCTTGACGCCGTCAGGTACTGTTCTCAGCATGGAAAATTAAGACTTTGCCGTTTTCTTCACTTTTATTCTCCAAAAACGTCCGAATTGCTTCCTTTTCCAGAATTCACTCCTAAAGTACCTAAAATCACAAAAGGAACGATTTAGGGCAATATTTGATCAAATAAATTCAATTCCGGGCTAAAATGACCCCCTAAAAGTGGTTCATTTTTTGCCTCATCAACAGGTCGAAGTGATGAGACTACTATGAAACTCATTCAGGAATTGACGGTTACTTGTACCAATTTAGAGGTGAAGTGTACTTCATTGGAAGAAAAAGTTCTTAGTCTCTCTACTGTTGTTGATAGTCAAGCCAAGCTCATCACCAAATTGCAAAAACAGATTAAGAACTTAAGGAAATCAGGATCTTCAACCTCCTTAAAAAAATTGAAGAAAGTGGGCACTTCTCAAGTTGTAAGTTCACCTGAAATCTCTGCTCATTTGGAAGAGGATGCTTCCAAACAGGGGAGGAATGAAGAAATAATGGGTTCAGGGGAGGCAAATTTGAAGAGGGTTTATAGTGCTCAGGATATGGATGCTGGAATAGTTTCAAGGGAGGTTCTAGAGGTTGGAGATATGGAAGTGGAAAGTCCTCAGGATGCTGAAAATTTTGTGATTGCTGACAAATCAGGGAATGTGGTTGTAATGGAAAAGGTGATTGCTACTCAAGAAAATGTAGTGGAAAAACATAAGACTTTGGAGCCTGAGCAACTAGTGTAGGCAACAGGGTTGATGGGTGAAGCTTTAATAACTTTAGGTGATTCTATGGTTAAAGAACTTGAAAATGCTGCTATTGCTAACAAGATTGATGACTCTGCTGCTGCTCATGACTCTACTGCTAAGGACTTTGCTGATCCTGCTGCTAGTGGAAAGGTCAATTCTGCTGATGCACAAGACTATACTGCTGGGTCTAGTGACAATGCTGCTGCTGAGGCTATGGTTTTGTTAAGTAAGAAGACTACAGAGGTTCTATCTGAATCATCTTCAAAACATACACCACTACCAACTCCATCACTACCACAACAACCAACAACCACAATCACATCATCTACACCAAGAATACCTCAAAAGGGAGTATTAGAGAACTTGCTGCTCAACAAAAGAAGATTGTTTCAACATCTTCTACTGATAAAGGGAAGGGCAAGCAAGTTGAAGATCCAAAGATAATGTATAAGGGGATTGATTACTCTGAGATACCTTTTCATTTGTGGCCCAAGGAATTACAAGTTGAACATGATACAACTGTTGCATTGAAAGAACAAGAATTGCTTAATCAAGAAGAACAACATTTGGTTCAGGAAGAAAAAGAAAGGGTTGAAAAGGAAACTGAAGACTTAAAGAGGTATGAGGAATGGGTTGATGAGAAGATAAGAATATATGCTGATATAGAACTCTCCAAGATGATTAAGCTTGAAGAACAAGCAAGTTTTGATGTTCAATCTCGGATAAGAGAGTTCACTGCTAAGAAAAAGAAAGAAGATGATGCTACTAGAAGAAAGAAAAAGGTTCTCAGGGGTCCAACTCCATTGCAACAAAGAAGAGAGTAAGAAAGGTACCTAAAGAATATGAAGGGATGGAAATTGGTACAGTTAAAACCTAAGTCTGATCAAGAGGTTTTTGACTTGTATCAACAAGCTAAGAGACAAACAGATACCTTCTATCCTATGGGTTGTCCTAAAGACTTGGAACATATTGCTCAAAGGAATAAAAAGTTGGTACCTGATAAAGTGGCTGAAGTAAAGTATGTTCAAGAGAAAGATATTGTTAAGCAGCTTGATGATATTGCAGATAAGACAACTTCTTCTATTCATAGTGTTAAAAGAAAAGGTGTTGTTCATAAATCCTTTGCAAAGAAGAAGAGAAAAACATGAGAAGAAAGCAGTTCTAAGCCTGAAGGATATGAGTTCAAGAATGATTATCATCATATTCCTTCTGAGCATTTAAAGGAAAAATTGAAGGTTCTCACTATGGTTGGTAAGATGGAAGAACCTGAAGTAGTTGATGCCACACCAATAGGAATCAAATATCCTATTATCAAAGTAACTACAGGATATGATATTAAAATTGGAGCATTTCATGATGTTGAGAGATCTGATGGAAAGACTCACAGGTTTCTTAGATTTCAACAGATGCTATATTACTTTGATAGAGAGGATGTTGATGACTTGTGGAAGTTATATAAGGCAAAGTTTGGAGCTGAAAAGTTTGATTGTAAAAAGTATGAAACAGAGAAAATTGATCATATTAAGACAATGGCTGATAATGTTCTCTGGAGAGCTCTAAAACTTATGTATGAACCTTCAATGGATGATTCTGAATGGACAGAGATAGTAGGATACAAAGTAAGAAAATGGAGACTCTTTCAAGAGTCTGGAATTCATGTCTTGGAAATTGGACCAATTACTTTGTATATGCTGGCTGAAAAGGATTACCCAGTGGTAAGATACTGGAATACTGTCAATCAAATGGTTAATGGTGCTGGATTACTCAACTTGCAGAAAGATTATGACACTGATGAGCAGGAATTTAATTTGCTGTCAAAGTATAAGATGATACTTGGTCAACAGACATCTCAAGATTTGAGGGTTTGGAAGCATCCTCCTAGTGTTTAATTGTGCTTTGAAGAAACTTAATGATTTAGTGATAAATATTAAGTTTAGGGGAGGATTGTTGGGTTTTGGATTCTGCTGCTGAGAGAAACTGCTGCTGTGATGAAACTGCTGCTAAGGTAAATGATTCTGCTGCTGATGTCAAAGTGCTGCTAAGGGAAAATGCTGCTAGAGGAATCTACTGCTAAAGTGATAAGCATGTATTCGAAGTAGATAATTATAGAATAGATTGTGTGTATATAATATACGTCTAGAATATTCTTATCTTGCATAGAAAGTTATTGTAAACCTAGTAGGACTCCTTGGCCTATAAAAGGAGGATCCTAGGGTTAGATTGAGTACGTATTGTTTAGTTTTCATTTACACTTCAAGGTTGTAAAACCCTAGAATTGTCGAGTGCTCGTATTAATAATATTGAAGTGTTGACAGTTAAATTGTTCTTCTTAAGTTAAGCTTTTATATTCCACATTCTAGCTTAAGTGTTTAATACAAGTCAACTTCTATATAAGATCGTTTGCTCAACTGGGATCAACAAAGTCTTAAAGTTTTTGTTAATTCTTTAGTTTTATAAACTTCAGGAAATCTGCAAACATTCATTCCACAAGCATTATATCTTAAATTGTTTTCTAGGACTTGTTAGTATATATATAGATTGCCGCTGATTTTATGCGAGGTTGCCTTATTTGTTTTCACAGGTCTAACAGTTTCATTTAGTATATATATAGATTGCCGCTGATATATGACAAGAAGATGATTTATATTTCTGGAAGGGAAGCTTTGAAGGTTCATTTTCTTGGAGGAAGATCTAACCTTGTTGCCACACTATCCACACCGAACGAATCAGGGGAGTATTTGTTTTCATTCTTTTACCTATTTCACTTTTACATTCTTTAATTGAACATTGGGGACAATGTTCATCCTAAGTGTAAGGGGCGGGTAAATAATGAAACCTTATAGGATACAATTGAACTTGAGTTTGTTTGTTTGATGGTAGGTGTGTAATAAAACTAAGAGAAATACTTGTTAGTGTAATTTTAGCGCCAAATTTAAATTTTTTTACAACATTTAGGAGTGAAACTTTAGCCTTAGCAAGCGTCTCATGGCTAGGAGTTGTATGACTAGCACAAAACCGTACCATTCAGAAAAATTTTCCACCTAAATATGTGAGGTTTGTCTTTAGATTTGATAGAAAAAGCATTCATTATTAGTGTTTATGAGTGTACCGGTAGCATTTAGATTCTAGAACTTGCGTTAGTGATGCATCCCGAGACCGCTAGTGAGACTACATTCATGTAGTAGGATTTACTACATGATAAGAGGCATTAGGATCACGCTTGTGTTAAACCCGTATCATAATTACTTGACCATTTAAATCATATTACTCGGCTAGTAAAGTCAATTAATTATCCCATATCTTAGCAATGTACTCATTTTTAGTACACGAAACCTCTAGTACACCCCTCCGAGCCTATCTTTTCGTTTCTAACTTTAAACATTTTACTTAAAGGAAGAATTTGTTACAACCCACCCCAATGTGCAACCAAATCGCCTTAGCCATCCGTGTATGCACTCATCTTTAGTGCATTATTGTTAATTGTTTAAACCCTTAGTTAATTATCTAATTGATTACATGGTTGCTAAGTCGAGTCATGATAGAACTCATGCATGCACCATCTTCTAAGTTCTAAGGACCGTTTTGGACTCCATGTTGTTTAGACATTGATCTAGGATAAACTATAAGCACAAAGATAATAATAAGCACAGCGGAATAACATAAAGATTATTATTATTATCAACAAGGTTCTTCGTCACCATCTTTAACATATATTTACAGCCCAACTCTACTTGATCAAGGTAGAACGACCTTGAGGCTATACTAAACTAATCAACTAAACCCTAGACGTTTATAACTCACGTCTAGGTTACACACACACACCTTTACTAGACGTCTACATTGTGGAAGACTTGAATAATAAAATCCTACACCCTTGATCTCTTTATATAGAGAGATATTAGGGTTTACAAAATACTACGAAGGACTAATAAATAAAACTTCTTTTGCAAGCAAGTCCTTCCCATCTTTTGTAGAATTCCTTCTTGTCACTTCAAGCCCTTTATGTTTCATTCTTCTTGTTTTGTATCATCAAATCAATAAATATAATTCCCAACAATCTTCCCCTATTTGATGATAACAAAACAAACACCTTCTTGTACGAACTTCCCTAGACGAAGTAGAAAAGTTGAGATAATTATATCTTGCCATGAATGAAACAATCTTTGTCTTCCCCTTAATCCATGCCATGCCACTCCAACATCTCTTCTAACATCTCTTCCCCTTTTTGTTATCAACAAATAGGGAACATATAAGCAATAGAAACTTCCCCTTGATTGGTGCATGAACATCAAATGATTAAACATATCATAAGATACATCCCCTGAAATCAATATGTTAATCATCTTTATGATTCTTCAAATCTGTAGGCTCCTTGTAATGATCACTTGTGAAGAAAATCAAGTATAACGAAATTGATGAAGAAGTAGAACAACTCAAACTTGTGCCTTATACCTTATACTAACCATGTGACTTCAAACTTATACGAAACCATAAATATAAGTAGATCACAACCTCTTGACAAAATCCTCAACTAATATGAGACACTGAGCACTACAATGTAACTCCTTAAAGTGATAGCAAATGTGACATTAAGCACCTTCAGTTTGTAGATAATACATCAATTTGCTAGATTCATCAAGTCTTTGAGATATGATAAGAACACGTATCCAAGAAACTCCACTTCAACTCCAAATAAGTGACATTCATCTTTCTTCGTAATCACCTTTTCAAATAATCTACAAAACGAGCCTTTTTAATCCTTTAAGAACATAAACTAAACTCCTTGTGTGTGTTGGAACCAAATAACCATTTTGTGTATGTAAACTAATATCAATCAAACTCATTGCGACTTCCCCTTACTCCTTATAACACGCAGCAGTACTTTGGATAGTCGAGCAGTACTTTGGAGATAAAAGTACTTTGAATCAGTAGAAGTACTTTGGAGAAGTACTTTGATTCAGCAGAAGTACTTTGGAGATAGAAGTACTTTGAATCAGCAGAAGTACTTTGATTCAGCAGAAGTACTTTGGAGAAGTACTTTGATTGAACGGAGCAGTACTTTGTAATAGGAGTACTTTGATGAAGAGCAGTACTTTGAAATAATGAACGAGCAGCAGCAGTACTTTGAAACAATGGAGAAGTACTTTGAGAAGAACAGTACCTTGGAGCAGTACTTTGAAATAACTTCAAAGATATACCCACTTGTAGCTTGAACATACTAATTAGTAACAATAGCCAAAGAATTTGAACCAAGAGATACCAATCTAGAGTTTTGAAAAACCCTAAACACGATGAGGTACTTGAACAAGTAATCTCCATGAACAAAGCAATTAAATCTGGTCCAAACCAACTTTCGAACACGTATAATCGACACCAAGCAGCAAATAACCAACTTCCACAATGATTTAACAAGAAAAGTACCAAATTCAAGAAGTTGAATCATAAAAACCCTAAAAATTTAAAACTTTCACCTATTGCAGTAGCAAAATTCGACTATTTATATCTTTTTACTGAGAGCTCAGATCAAAGATCCCTCAAGTGGAACTCTTCCTTGATATGTTGAGAACCTCCAGTAAAAATTTCAGCCCGATCCAACGGTTAACGAAGGAGATATCGCTGTTTGAAAACAGCCCTGCAGAAAGGTTACGAAAATTATACCAGTTATGAATTTTTCTTCTTTTCTTCAAAAAACCTTGTAGATCCCTAGATCGAGAGCCCCCTTGCTCTGATACCACTTGATAGAACTCATGCATGCGCCATCTTCTAAGTTCTAAGGACCGTTTTGGACTCCATGTTGTTTAGACATTGATCTAGGATAAACTATAAGCACAAAGATAATAATAAGCACAGCGCAATAACATAAAGATTATTATTATTATCAACAAGGTTCTTCGTCACCATCTCTAACATATATTTACAGCCCAACTCTACTTGATCAAGGTAGAACGACCTTGAGGCTATACTAAACTAATCAACTAAACCCTAGACGTTTATAACTCACGTCTACGTTACACACACACACCTTTACTAGACGTCTACATTGTGGAAGACTTGAATAATAAAATCCTACACCCTTGATCTCTTTATATAGAGAGATATTAGGGTTTACAAAATACTACGAAAGACTAATAAATAAAACTTCTTTTGCAAGCAAGTCATTCCCATCTTTTGTAGAATTCCTTCTTGTCACTTCAAGCCCTTCATGTTTCGTTCTTCTTGTTTTGTATCATCAAATCAATAAGTATAATTCCCAACAAGTCATATCTTGTACATATTGTTTTGGGACGATTGGGACTCATGCGTAAAGTACTTGTGTTTTGGAGTAATGGGGAAGAACATCATATATTACCCCCATATGTGCGTTAATCTTAAAAGTACTCCAAGTGTTTTGATTATCTTGATTCGAGTAATTAGATTAGTTTATTGTAAAGTATGTAAAAATTCAAGTGTAAGATGAATGTACATTCCCTATGATATATTATTTTGGATGGTAGGGTAAGAGTGTATAAAAAAAATCAAAAAAATAAAGAAAAAGAAAAAAAAAATAGAAAAAGAAAAGAGAAAAAAAAAACATACGGACTACCATCCCGTTTCATTCTATGTTTATTTTATGTTTTTATTATTTTTGATTTATTAGCTTAAGTCGAGTCTATTCTTGGCTTAGCAACGCCATATTGTACATGTAATTAACCAAGATGATTAACTCGCCACCAGTAAATATTGCCTTTATCCAACGAAACCGTGTATTCCATATCCCTACACCTAACATTATAACCCTTTGAAAGACCTCTTTGATAGTTTATCCTAGGTGCTTACGCCCAGTGGTGGAGGTTTGATCCTTTCCCAAGCCTATGGTAATCTATTTTGCTATGACAAGTATTGAGAGATGTTTTCCATTTCTATAATGTGATATATACTTTATTACACCCGAGAAATGTGAGTATCTAAACACTATTTGTGAGGTGCTAGTTTATGACCTCCGTGCTTGTCTTTGGTCTTTAGAGGAACGATTATTTGTTGTAATTACTTTTATATTAGTGTTAAATGACCCCTAACTGATATTTTGATTAGAATAAAAGCGCATTTGCTTGAGGACAAGCAAATCTCAAGTGTAATGGTATTTGATGAGGTGAAAAGTGAACCACTTTTAACGGGTCACTTAAGCCCGAATTCGAGATTATTCGATCGATTATTGCCCTAAGTCGTTTCTTTTGTCATTTTAGGTACTTTTTGAGAGAAATCTGGAAAAGGAAGCATTTTAGACGTTTTTGGAGCATAAAAGTGAAGAAAATGGCAAAGTCTCAATTTTCCTTGCTTGGAACAGTACCTGACGGCGTTACAACTTCCTTAATGACGGCGTTAAGAGTTACAAAAGAGGTGGATGTGGAATATAGACGTGACGGTCCAAAGGATTTTTAAATATCGGACCTGATGGCGTCACCAAGGAAAGTGACGGCCCAGAGGAATTTTACACATGATGGCGTCAAAATCAGATCTAGGCAATACGATTTCTATTATGGTGGTGAGTTGACGGCATCACAACTAATATATGAAGCCGTCACCAGTTGTAATCTATATATAGTTTTACAAATTTCATTCATTAGTGTGCAACTTTGACGAAAAAAACCCTAGGCCGAATTTTACAGCTTTTTCAAGGGTTCCAACCCTTTGAATCTTTCATGTTCAATTAAAGATAAGTACTCTTTCAAATCATTCAATATGTCTATGTGTTGCTTGATTATATCTTATGCTTGTCTTCAATTTAACATGCTAGGCTAGATTTCTTTTGTGTTTGCATAGATGTAGTGAAACCTAGATGTTGATTATGGGTTGATTGTTTGTTTATAGTTGTTATGGATGATTGTATTTGATGTTAGGCTTAAGAAAACTTGTAGACTTCCATTGGTAACTTGCTTAAACATCTTAAGAAACATGATCGGAGGTGTACTACGATTTTTGGTTGTGTTTAATGCGTACGAGAATTCTAATGATCCAATGTTATGAACTTCTAACGGCTCGACATAGGAGTGAATTAGGATCCTATAGAGTTAGGGAATATCGATACGGCCCTACGACTAGTATTAAGGAATATGACCCGTCATCCATGCAATTGTAATAAGCTATCAACCTGTAAAAGATATCTAGGGAGTAATGAAATCTATGTTAACACAACTTTCCTCATCATTGTTTACACCATTAGTATAACTAGGTGAGTACCCGTGCATAGCAACGGAAATTCCTAGCGGCACACAATTAACGATATACGATATAGTAGTAAGTGGTTCGTGTAATGTTCAAAATAGAGCGTGAAAAGATCAATACATCGTGTTGATATCCATAACTATATGCTGAACATCAGTACAAAAAAACTGCAACATTTATACTAATAAACCTACAACCGAAGTAAACAAAGCTATCAATATCCAACATCAAAGTAATACCTCTAATACATAAACCAATAGTAGAGTAAACCATCAGTTTTTAGTTTTCCTTCATTGTCATTATCATTTGCCATAAGCCTTAAGATATGTGTTGTACATAACCATCTTCAAAACTACACTTATTGATATTAATAACCTCATGCTGAAGTTCAGAATAAGAATCTACTACGTTTGAAACAGTAATCCGACAGTTGAAATCAACAAAACTATCAATACAGCCCTTAATACCCAAAATCAAAAGAGAGACTCTTTCTAGAGTGCATTTGTCGTAACCTTGGCTTGATTTGAGGGTTGCAGAGTAGACAGCAAATGCGTATGTAGAGCCGCAGCTCGCTACCGTGGCTAAAAAGGCGGTACATGATGGTATACATCCTAGACCGTGGCATAACACTCACAATCCAGTTGATAACATAGAAAACTACCAAATTCCCCATATGGCTATATGTTGCATAGCAACGGGATTTTATAGCAGCAGATAGTTATAGTGATATTTTGGTTAAGTGTTTTGTGTAACCAAAATATCACTATAAGTATTTGCCGCTATAAATTTCGTTGCTATGCACGAACACTTATCAATAATAGGAAGTAGACACATTGTTATATTCTAAACAAAACAATATAATATACCTTATGAATAACTTTAAATATCTCATAAAATTATACCATATTGTGTCGTTTGTCTCCTTTGTATATATAACATGTAAGAAATGAAGGACGTATATGATTTTGTACAAGGAATGATAAGACGAAATATTGTGACTTGAAAACGTGTTTATTAATAGTCACGTAAGTTTCCATGTTTTAAGTTGACGAAACAATTTGAGATGATGTGCTTTCTTTGAAGTGAAAGTGTGTATTAATTATTCATTTAAGTTTCCTTGTTTTCATTATTTATTTTCAATCTTTCCTAAAACATCAGGTATAGAACAAACTAATTTTTTCCTAAACTAACAATGCACCGTATAAAATTATGGTTTATCTTTTTTTTTTTTTTTTTTGTCAAACTTTTGTTTCAAGGGTTTTCTAAAAATTGAGAGCTAGCTAAGTAAAAGCCACAAACAACAAACTCAGAAGACAAATAAAATCATTGTACATATTAAACCAAGAAGAAATAGATCCAACCATAGACTTATTTTGCAAAGCAAAGTACATAATCCGCTGTAGAGATTAATTCAAATCAACTAAAGATCTAAGCCATAATAATTCCACTCAAATCATTATAGATCCGAACATACTCAAAACAACCAAAAAAAAAAAAGTTATACCCGTGTAACAAACACACACCAAAAACACCGACATTGCCTTGCTTTTTTCAACATCGTCAAACATCCATCACCATTATCACACGCCAAGTGTAGCAGCAATGATGGGATATGGAGGCATCGAAGAGAGCGGCAATGTATGTGTTTGTTTTGTGTTTAGTCACCACCTTCCCTTGAAACCCAACCGAAACCACCCTAAAACCGTTTCGATACCATCAACCCCGGAAGTATAGATGACGAAAGATTCAAATGACGGAGTTGGAAGCGGCGGATTTATAATCTACGCATATTGTCGGTTTTGACTCATAAACATAAGAATTAAATCCTTTAAGTGGAAACCAAAATATTGCGTAAAAAAAAACTTTCATTAGAAAAATCAATGAATAAACCTAAAATTGTGGATTTTCTGCACATAATAAATCTAGTAACTAATTAAAGTGTTTTATTATAAGTAACTAATTAAAGCGTTAATTAGCATTAAACATCATTTAAAATACAAAACGTTTTTCTGTAATTGATAGCCAAATCTCTGCTACAATATCGATGTCATGGCTATATATTTCAACATTCCACAAATGCATCTCATTTCAATATTTCCTTTATTAAGTTTTTCAACATTTCACGAACCTTGACTTTCCACTTTTTCAATGTTGACCATTTTGATATTATATGTAGTTAAGATTAAGATTAAGATAGATAGTATATAGATATCGAGATCAAGAATCGTTTAATTATATATCGAGATCAAGTAGAGCAGAAAAGACTTCAATTTTCCATTAGAAACAATTCATCAGTGTACCTCAAGTAGCAACAACAGTAGGATGTCCAAATTTTAAAGTTCTAGCAGCCTCTTTTCTTGCCGATATAGAATAAGTAAATAGTTAAATAGAAACAATGTAATGAGCATATTAAAATTTTACCTTTAATTAACTAATTGGCATATGGCTCTCTATCCATTCTTTTATAGCATCAGCTTGAGTATATGGATGGGACCATTCTAACAACATTCATTACAAACAACATACACATATCTCCTCAAAGATATTCATGAATGAATAGTTTCTCTTCGGCAGCTCTAGTAGCAAAAAGAAGATAATAAACTGAAACTAAACTTTTAAGGCTCAAGAAGGTCAATTTATCTCAATTGTATCAAGTTATCCTAACAATCACGTATATATGAGCTTCAACCATGTCAACTTATCTAACAATAGCTTATTTTAGTCAATTTCATCTAACAATTTCACAAAGAGAATGTTAATAATCTAGTCTTCATAAATTGCAAACAATGGAACAATCAATGATATAAACATTGGGAACTTTTTCTTCACCAAGGCATTTTGTGGTAAGATGTAATTGACTAAAAAATGTGGAAAACAACTCAATATTCCTAAGATCATGAGAGTTCATTGCTACATAGTCCATGTTAAATACACACATGACAACACAATTTCAATAACCTAAGAATTATCTAAAACAATGACTCCAAAGAAATAATGGCTAAAGTTACGCACATGACGACACATATTTCAATTTTTCATGTTTTATCAACATCAATTTTCCATTTTTAAAGAACATCAAGTAGTATCATAAGCGAAACCTTCTCAATTCACCCATCAAGTATATAAACAACACTTAAATTAAAGTGTCGATACAAAACAACTTTAATCATATAGATAGTCACATTGTTTTATGTTTCGTTTAAACCTCTTATAGCATAAGTGATGTTGCTTAAGATTTAACTATATAATTAGTTTGTAGAACTCCAATGAATAACAAAAAAAGAAAAGAAAAAAGAAGCATCACTTACATTTTAAGTTCTTTTTCTTCATTAAAGCATTTCACCAAACAGTTGGCATGCATGGAGAATCTGTTATAATTCAAAATCCTTTAGTAAAAATCCAACACCAAGAAGTTGCTAAAGAAAAAAAAAATACTCCGTAATAAGTTACCTGGGTCAAATCAGAGATGAAGCTGTGGCGATCCATAAATCAATCGCAGAATCAGTAGCAATAAGAAGAAGTTAATATAAATCCATTGATGTTTATAATCTATAAAAACATATATTCAAAACAATGTGAAGATTACCTAAAATTGCAGAAAGCCAATCGAGATGAAAGAATCTCAAAATGACACTAAAAGGAGTAAAAGGGGTGTGTGTGCTAGAAAGAGAGAAAGGAAGAGAATGAGGGTTTGTGTGTTTGCTTCAGCATTTCGGGTGTGTGCTTATGTGATGTGAGGCATGTCAATTTCAACTTTGTATCAAATCATTCCCTATTTTAAAAGTTATTCTTCTCTCAAAATCAACTATATCTCTAAAAGTCAACTATGTATTACAATTACAAACCGTGTGTACTAATATGTTTTGATATTTCATTGTTTCAATACAATGTTTCCCATAATACAAACCTTGTATTTAAGAAGTTTCTTTGAATAGTTTATCTTCTCTCTCCTTTGACTATGTTGAAAGAACTCAACATTTCATTTGACCATTTCTCTATTATAAGTAGTTAAGATTAGCTTAATTTTCATATCTGTTATTTTACTTTTATTGTATTTGTAGTAAATTGGGTTGGCTAGCAACTAATTCCGCCCACTCCTCCAAAACCAGAGATTTTACTTGCTTTTATAAAATATTAAAATACATAAAGAATCATCCCTCACCTCTAGACCTAGTTTAGGAGGCTTTCTAATCCTAGCGACACTATATCTGAGTTGAACGATCAATCCCCCGGTACTTGTCACTATATTATACTACAACGATTAGGTACACTATCTGGTGGGGGTTGTAAACATATACTTTCAAACACTTTCAAACCCACTTTCATCCTATTTTTAGTTGTTTAATTCCGTATCGTTTCGTTTATGTAATGTTTACGTTTTATTAATAAAATTTGTGTTTGTGTTAAAAGATGTTTTTTTTTTAAATAAAGAAAGATAATACAATATGGGTTGCCACTATGATGAGAGAGGTGAATATGGGTTGAAGAGAGAGAAAGCTGAGGTGGCAGCCGGAAAGATGATGCAATATATGTCACCACTGTAACCCCCGGTACTTTTCCTAAAACTATTTTACGAGTCAAAACCTTTACATTTGATTTTCCTTAACTTTTGAACATCTTTGAATTTTTTTGAGTTTGAAAAACTGTGGATATCTTATTTAACGTGAGCATTATTTCCTTTATCGAGCCGGCACAACCTAGAAAACTTGAATCGTACTGCATTTGCCAAATTTATTTGAATTATATTGAGTTTGAGAAAAACTTTGAAGTTTATACTTGATTTTATCAGAAAAATGATTTCGTGAACAATGGCGCAAGTTTCGTAATTTTTTGAGTCTGTTTGCTATGTCGTTTGAACCCCGAAGCATTTATCGTAAGAAGTTTATTTCGTTGGCAGTTTTGGTCCCTTGACTTACCTTTTTATTTCACCTTACACTTCCATTTTATTCAAAAACTACCCTAAACATTTCCTTAATATAAATACCCATTTTATTCACTTTTCTCATTTTCCACACAAGTAAACACACACACACTCAAAAAAACACTCTCTCTCCCTCTCTTTGAATTTCCGACCGCCGGCCCCAACTTCCGGCTAGCAGTAGCAGATTCCGGTCACCGGAAAAATATTCTGGCAACCCATTTTCTAATCTCAACTTGTAGATCGGGTAAAACCCATCACCACCGTACCACCCACACCCCTCCAATCACCCTGTACGCGCCCGACGCGCCTCCACCGTGCGCTGCCACCTTCACCGTGACCACCACCGCCACTCTCTTGTGTTCTCCGATGGTATAGCACCCTCACGCGTCTCCCCTTTTAATATTTTTGATTTTATTCGAAACCCTAATTGGTAAAACTTTTATAAAACCGATTTTGACATAAAACATTTTATAAAATCCTTTTTATCTTTACAAAACCGTGTGGACCTCGCGTTTTTACCTCGACTCAGTCACGATTTGTTGGAGACTCGGTGTGACTCGGTCTCGACTCACCGAGTCAACTCGTGACTCGGTGAGGATCTTGTGTATTTGATTTCTGTTTTGATGTTGTAGCGAAGGGAGTATATATATTTGTTGTTGGATGGTGTATTGAGGGTCCGTTTGGACCTGTTGTGCCTCGACAGCCACACACCCCACCACCGAGGCTTAGGTGGTGGTGGGGGATAGTATTATTGAGATGTTTGTGTTTGATTCGGATGTGGATTTGACGATTATATTGTATTTGTGTTGGTTTTGGTTAAGCCGGGAGCTACGTAAGCTCGAGGTGAGTCGAGCCGTGACTCATGGCGAGTCACGGCAAGGTTTCGTTGTTTATTTACTCATACTTGTTTATCTATTAGTGTTTTGATACGGTTTCGGCAATATTATTTTTGACATGGGGTAACTTGACGAATAATATAAATTCGGATAATATATATAAAACAATAAAACAAGTTGATATATTTAAGCGGATTGTGACATCGGACTTGGATCCGGATTATGATATTGTGACAATATTTGTATTGTGGAAGAGAATTGGAAGTCTTGGATTTGCGGTGTGGTTATTTGGACTATATGGACCATTTGGTACGAATAATACGAAATGGTCGATAACGCTAAACAACTAACATTAACGTGAATGATATGTCCAATTGTATATAATAACTTGTGAGATTTAGTAATAATAAGGATATATTTTAGAGTCGTTGACTCGGGAAAACATTGTATAAATAGGAAGGTCATGCCAAAATTTCATCAAATCATTTATAAACTTACTCTTTTACCGATAATCTAAAAACATTCTCAAAACTTATACGATTTGATATTCTGTCAACTATTTTGGGTAAAATGGGTAAACGCCGAAACTATCTATCATTGTTTTCTTTTGTTTATTTTATCTTATGCCTTCTATTCTTTTATTCTTTTCTTTTCCCGTTTAATTAATTCATTGTAATTTCTATTTGTTTTAGCGTGAGTTATTCTTTGGTCACACAATTTACGACTTCTTCACGAGAGCGTTTTACTCTCCTTTGTCACTTCTTTCTACGTGTTTGATTTTGTTGCGCCACCTTTCTTCGTCTTATTCTCGAAACGGTATTTTCCGAAGATCCACATGAGATTTCAAACGTTTACTTCTTTTAACGACATTGAAAACTAAACCTTTTCATAATAAACATGGGTTTTCGACGAACGTTATGTTATATATGTTATTGAGTTTTATTTCTGATATATATTACTCGTTAGGTTGTGCTGATCCTGTAATCGTTGTGCTTATACTTTCTTGACGACGTGTGCTTAATGAATTATGCTTGTGCTTTCTTGATGCCGTTGTGCCTACACTATTGATGCCATTGTGTTTGCTAGTTGATACTAGCTGTGATATCTTGCATTGCTACATACTCAGATGAGTTCATAGCCCCACTTTTATCTATTTTAAATTGTTTTGCAAACTAATTGGGGTGAGACACATGCTTTGTTTTTACTATGATCACAATGGTTTGAAAACTGTTTATGGAACTGAGAACTGATATTTCTGGTACTGTGAGTGAAGCAGTAGCCATTTTGATAAGCACTAAGTACGATTTCTGCCACTATTAAGTCTCTCAGATGATGAGCCAATAATCACTTGCGAGGGTTACTTGCGAGTGAGCGCGAATATAGGGATATAGGCCTATAGGAATTGACCCTCCCATCCCTTTTGCTGGATAGGCAATTTGGGTGTACTATATTCGAGGTTTGCTGGGTACTTGGCAGGTACCCGGCGTTGGGGGCATTTGTTATATTATGAAATTCCACGGTTATTGTCGACTTATGATTGGTTGGTTAACGCTTTGGTCTCATGAACTTAGTGCGGTGGTATTTTCCGGGCATATAACAACGTAGCCCCTTTATCTTAAAATTTGAAATATTGTGATCAACTACTTTGCTTTAAACCTATGAATTCACTCAACCTTTGTGTTGACTTTAGCATGTTTATCTCAGGTGTTAGATATTGCCGCTACATATTTTTTATTAGAGGAGCTTGGCGAAGGGCATGGCTTGGTCATAGAAGACTCCGAAAACCGTTGGGACTTATTTTAAGTAAATTTTGAATTACAGCTTCCGCACTATTTTAACTATTGCAAAATGAGTGTTTTTAATTATAAAGTTTTATTCTAAAATGGTTTATGTAAAACCGATCTTTGTACTCCTTGTTTTTAAATCTACTTTTGAACTGTAGCTTTCGCACTCTTTCAATTGATGTAAATTGAATATTTTCAATTACGAAATTTTCTCCAAAATGGTTTATATAAAAACCGCTCTTTGTACCCTTTGTTATGATAACAATCGAGTAACACCCCCAGACTTGTAGGCTTCCGCTGATCCGGTTTTCGGGGTGTCACAACCACTGTGAGAATCCTGACGATTTTTCAAACTCTTTTATAAAACACACGTAGAGATTATAGCTTTACTGTTGGTGACGTAACAAAATCTCATTTCGTAACCAAAGTAAACATTGTGAAACGAATCACTTTGACCATTGACCATTTTGCATTTTCGTACACATCAATTTAGCATTAGAGTTAATTACATAAATGGTCCTTGTGGTTTGTCGGGTATTACGGATTTGATCCCTAAATTTTTTTTTGCGGATATCGTCCTTGTGGTTTTGACCCGTTATGGCTTTGGTCCCTTGACCACCTGTTCTGTTACTTTGATCGTCAAAGATAGTTGAAATGACAATAATACCCTCGTATGTTTAACTATACGGTCCTTGTGGTTTGTCTCGTATTACGGATTTAGTCCCTAAGGTTTTTTTTTTCATTTTTTTTTATAATTTTTGAAAGAAGTTTTTTAAAACTTTTTTGGCAGATTTTTTTAATTTTAATACTTTTTGACAGAATTTTTTTATAAAATTTTTTGACAAATTTTTTTTAATAGATTTTTGTTAAATTCCTTAGCAGATTTTTTACAATATCTCTACATTATATATAACAGGAGGCATTTGAATAAAATGTCACCTCATTGCCCAGTAATTAAATTTTTGCTATGTCATCAGCCCTGTCATCACATGTAAACATTTTTATTTTATATAATAATATTAGGGGTGTTAATATTATTATATATTTTTAAAAATTTTAATATTGTAATTAAAAAGTTGTGTTAGTGAGTTTCGAACATAGGATTGAATAAGCAAACATAAAGATGCATGTTTACCAATGGACCAATACAACTTTTGATATTTGTTTTACAAATCAAAATATATTGTAACACCCCCAAAATACCGCAGCGGAAGACTGTGTCATAGGGGTGCTACTTCATAATACAAAGTACACGGTATAGAAAACGAACTCTAAATGAGACGTTTTGAAAAGTTACCATTCGATTAATAAATTCCGAGTTACAAACTTGAGTTCCATAATACAATACATAAGAGTTTTAAGACATATCGAATGGTAAAGATAAAAGCATAAGTCTTCAAAACATGCCAAGCGACTCTATGCTCCATGCAACAGCTTATCATCTTACAGACCTGAGACAAACATGCTAAAGTGTCAACACAATGGTTGGTGAGTTCATAGAGTTTGTCTTAAAATAATTGAAAAATCCTTAAAAGAATGTTCGCACAGCAAAGGCATCGTGAATCCACTCAGTTGCAAGTCCCGCTCATAACAACACTTGCAACCTGTGTGTTCACAACCCACTGCTAAATATAATGAATAAGACATGTAATAGTTCATCAAGACAATTTAAGCAATTAGAAGTGAGTCTACACTTCATCTCCGAAGACCTCACTTTGGGAGCCAATTCCCAAAGACAACTGGGAGTCAATTCCCAAAGACAAATGGGAGCCACTTCCCAAAGACAACTGGGAGCCACTTCCCAAAGATAACTACTAGTCAATAAATAGAATAACGCAATTAAGTATAACGCAGTCATGTATGTAAGAAATCAAGTGTAACACAGTCAAGTATAAACGTTTTGAGTATTTGTACAAGTAAACAAGTAGTTGAGCATGTGTCTCCCCCAAGGAGTTAAGACAAGTATGAAAAGAGTAGGGGCTATGACTCACCTTAAGCTTAAGTGATGTGAAATGAAAGTGGTAGTCGAATCGCGAAAGTCACTAAGAGCAGCCTATAATAGAACGTTGCGACTTAGGTTTGGAGTAACGTCTAAGAATACAAAGAATTGCCTATATATGTCTTGCATAATGTTCATGATGTAGTACTTAGTATATAGCGTAAGTCGTTGAATATAAATGGTTTATGGAACATGTATAGGTTGTATATCTCTTACTACCGTTCGGGCCGACATAATTCAGAAGTCATGGAGTAAACGTTCGAGGAGCCAGGACACTTTAACTCGTAAATCCACAACTCATCTCGACGGCTTACTTAATGAACTCCTCACATGAGGCTCCCTACTATTGTAGTGTTTGATAACAAATGTATAAGTTTTGATCCAAAAAGTTACATGTCCAATATTTGAATAAACTTAGGAAAGTCTATTTGTACATGAAGATTGTTATTAGGGTAAGTTTATTATAACTTGTATCTCATGTTTCTTTAGGTGGAGTAGATCCAAATTGTTTGTTCAAGTTATCGTCAACTCCTTGTTTCATGTTTTCGCCTAAGTAAGTTTTTATGGTCATTTAGTCATGGCTTCGCCGTGACCTTGGTCATTTTTCCATGGTCTTGAGACTCAACCTTGGCTTTAGCCATGGTTGTGGTCTTGGCTTTAGGTCATTAGACCTCTTGGTCTTAGTAAATCATAACTATAATATAGTGACTTTGGTCTAAAATGGGCTGTTAAGATTTTGAAGAAAATTATCACTCGGAAAGCGTTTTCAGGGCTCGAGCTTCTTTGTTCTTGAACGAAAACATCGTTCCGAACAACTTTCATGTTTTAACTTTTTGATGAATCGGAGCAGAAGGGTGACTTTAAAAATCAAAATTTGATCAGAATGCTATTTGGGCAGTTTTGCCGTTTTGCTTTCGCTAGCTTCAAATGGTCATAACTTTTGACTCGGGTACTCATTTTGGGTGATTCAAATTGCTATGTTTTCCTTGTTAAGTCCTCTTTAACAGTAAGTAAGTGTCAAATATCAAAGTTATACTATTTTGGTCGTGGTTCTCCATAAAAATCACTAGTTTGCTTGTTTACTTGTCATAAGTTAACATATGTATACCAATACTTGTTTTATCCATTTTTAAACATCATGAACACAATAACAAGAACATATATAGCATGAAAGGAACACAAAGAGCATGTAAATGATAATTAAGCAAGAAAGTATGTTAGGGTTTGCTTACAACTTGAGGCTTTCTAAAAGAAAGGTAAGTAACTAGTAAGGTACGGACTTTGATAGACTTAAGCTTCACCCTTTGCAATCTATGATAAACCGAGGTTATTTGAAGATTATAACGATGCCTTCTTGAAGTCCAAAGCTATTTGAAGATTATAACGACGTCTTTTTGGAGACTTTAAAGTTATAACAACTTTTCTTAGAAAATTTCCAAGATTGAAGATCAAACACTAGTTTTCTTTCAAAAACTAGTTAACTTTCTTACAAAATATAAGAAAAGTGCCTTAGGTTTTAGGACTTGAAGGTTATAAGAAGGTGTGGTGCAAGTTTTCTATGTGTTTTTAGCTTGGTATTTATAGGGTAGGAAAAATAGTTAACCATATATTGGGTTAGAAATTAACCATGGTTAGTTTAGACACTTGTAAACATCCTAGAGATCAATGGTCAAGATCAAGCCACAAAATGGTGACTCCCCCCCCCCCCCTAAATGGCGGTTCAAGGTGGATAAGGGTGACTAGATGATGAGTCTTGGTGCTATCTTGCTTAGTTTGTGCATTTTGACTCCGTAAAATGCTAACCGTAAATGATTAAGCCTTAAAACGTAAAACCGGGTATCGTAAAAATATGAAACTTGAAAGTATTGTTAAACATGTCAATATAGTCCATAATAAAATATAAAATGAGTGGTAGGTTCTATCGGGTGCTAAAACCCTGCTAAAAACTGGAAACACGGGTCTAAAATGCGTAATTCGCGTAAAACACTGAACTGGAAAACGTAAAATTCCAAAACTTTTGGAATTGTCATAAAATGAAAGAAAATCATATTTCTATTGTTTATAATGTTTTATGGATATATCGGGATGCTGGAAGGACGTTTAAACCTAAAAGTAAATCTCGGACACGGCTTTGTGATTTTTGCAGAAATGATCCGACGAGCGTCAAACTCTCGGATTATCGTTAAAATAGTTTAACTTACGAGAATATGAAATAAAAATTTCTGAGATGAATAGTGAAAAGTGAATAGTAAAAAGTGAATAGTAAAAAGTGAATAGTGAAATTTTCCGGGAATAGTAATTAATCTGAAAATGCGAATTGTTACAGTCTCTACCCCTTCAGGATACTTCGTCCCGAAGTTTAGTGTGTCTAGGTCTCTTATCTTAATAGCGGCATAATAAAGCTAGGTTTAGAATAGAATAATATGGTAGGAAAAGGTACGTACCCGTTACGCATTGCGGGCTTCTTTAGCACCCAAATAGTATGCTCGACCCCGAGGTGGACTAACATTGTATCCACGGTTTGGGTTATTTTCTTCAAGCATTACTGCTAGAGTCGGGTTATCCAGTACTTGTCCCTGTGCCCTATTCAACTTAGGACAAGTATTTCGGAAGTGGTTTGGGCTGTTGCACTTATGGCATGTCTTTTGGTTGTTTCCTATATTGTCCGCATTCGCCTGCCTTGTAATTGATTTACACTGACTTGCAAAGTGGCCAGACTTCTTGCAATTATAACACACAGGGCATGGCTCAGACCTCTGATGATGATAAGCACATTTAGTACACTTAGGATGTGGACCTTCATACTTTTTCTGATCATAAACTGTTGCCGAAAATCCTCTTGCTCTCTTATTATCAACCATTGTACCCTTTTGCTCGCTTGATTCACCTGCTCCCTTCCTTTTATCACTAGTCTTCAAAGTTCCATTCCTAACCATCTCATATGTTAGGGTTCCTGCTCTTAATATTGCACTTTGAATTGTGGGAGGTTCGGTTGTTTTCACTGTCCCACGAATCTCAGGAACAAGGCCATAGATGTACCTCTCAATCCTTTTGGATTCAGGGGTAACCAGATGAGGAACTAGTTTTGCTAGTTCATGAAACCGATCTGTGTAGGTTGCATGACCAGCCCCTACCATAGAGTGATGCCAAAACTCGTCTTCTAGTTTTTGCATTTCATTAACCGGGCAGTATTCTTCCTTCAGTAGTCCTTTAAAGTCGTCCCATGTCATGCCTACAGCTGCTTCTCTAGTCCTTGCTTGAATCTGCATGTTCCACCATGTCAATGCCTTTTCTGATAGCAAGCATGCAGAATATTTCACTCTCTGGTGGATTGCACAGTTACTGATGTCAATCACTGACTCCATCTTCTCGACCCATCGTGTATATGCCAATGCACCTCCTTTGCCATTAAACTCAATTGGTTTGCATGGCGTAAATTCCTTATACGTACATCCAGTCCTATGGTTGTTGTTGTTGTTGTTGTTGTTATTACCATTCCTTCCTCCATCATTTGTAGCGTCATTTATGCTTTCATGGTTTCCTGAATTGTTCATGTGATTGCCAACTTGTGTGACTATAGTGGGAAGTAGGTTTTGTAGTTGTTGGGCAATAATGGTGGAGACATCTGGATTTCCACCATCGTTACTAGGGTTACTAGTGTCGTGAGCATCTCCTCTACCTCCACGTCCACCAGTTCTTCCACTATCATTACTAGGATTACTAGTGTCGTGAGCAGCTCCTCTACCTCCACAACCACCAGTTCTTCCACCTCTTGGTGTTGCACCACCTCGGCTAGTGCTACGAGTTACTCTCTTTGGTGCCATGATATCTACAAGGAGGGACATTTTGTCAACGTCAGATATGAGGTGGTATTCCTAGACTACTTAGTCTTAAATCTTGTCAATTTGAGTCAATCGTTGATTAATGTAAGCATGGTCACATATGTCTACGTGAGTCGTGACGCATTTATAATTATCTTGGCCACCATAATTATAATTGCTTCCTTTCACACGTATACATATTTACCAGGCATACATAACTCAACAATTGGTACTACATAATTGGGTAGACTTTCTATCATCTGCTCTTAAGTTGTGAAAGGGTAACGTAGTCTGGGTATCTAGAGAAGGTGATATGACGAAATGGACTAGCCGCGCTTGTAGAAAGGTTTGAGTGTCGTACTAGGACATATGAACCACTTCTAGGTATTAGAATCATATAAAGTAAGTATAAGGCAAATCATCAAATCTCTACAGGAAACTAATAACCTTTATTTAACTTAATCTTATGTCTTATCAAACAAGAACTGTCACAAGATTAAGTTAATTAAACAATTATTACTTAGCTCTAAATTTTTGATGACTTGACTATTGTCTGGGGTTTCTTCTAAACAAACAATTAGCAATAAGCATATGCGCATGAAGTGTATGTAAGGCAATATAAAGAGAAGAGTCTTAATGTTTATAGCAGTTATAGTCTAGGTAGTAAATGCAACCTAGTTCTCTATAACCAAGGCTCTGGTAACAATCTGTAACACCCCCAAAATACCGCAGCGGAAGACTTTGTCATAGGGGTGCTACTTCATAATACAAAGTACACGGTATAGAAAACGAACTCTAAATGAGACATTTTGAAAAGTTACCATTCGATTAATAAATTCCGAGTTACAAACTTGAGTTCCATAATACAATACATAAGAGTTTTAAGACATATCGAATGGTAAAGATAAAAGCATAAGTCTTCAAAACATGCCAAGCGACTCTATGCTCCATGCAACAGCTTATCATCTTACAGACCTGAGACAAACATGCTAAAGTGTCAACATAATGGTTGGTGAGTTCATAGAGTTTGTCTTAAAATAATTGAAAAATCCTTAAAAGAATGTTCGCACAGCAAAGGCATCGTGAATCCACTCAGTTGCAAGTCCCGCTCATAACAACACTTGCAACCTGTGTGTTCACAACCCACTGCTAAATATAATGAATAAGACATGTAATAGTTCAACAAGACAATTTAAGCAATTAGAAGTGAGTCTACACTTCATCTCCGAAGACCTCACTTTGGGAGCCAATATTTGAATAAACTTAGGAAAGTCTATTTGTACATGAAGATTGTTATTAGGGTAAGTTTATTATAACTTGTATCTCATGGTTCTTTAGGTGGAGTAGATCCAAATTGTTTGTTCAAGTTATTGTCAACTCCTTGTTTCATGTTTTCGCCTAAGTAAGTTTATATGGTCATTTAGTCATGGCTTCGCCGTGACCTTGGTCATTTTTCCATGGTCTTGAGACTCAACCTTGGCTTTAGCCATGGTTGTGGTCTTGGCTTTAGGTCATTAGACCTCTTGGTCTTAGTAAATCATAACTATAATATAGTGACTTTGGTCTAAAATGGGCTGTTAAGATTTTGAAGAAAATTATCACTCGGAAAGCGTTTTCAGGGCTCGAGCTTCTTTGTTCCTGAACGAAAACGTCGTTCCGGATAACTTTCATGTTTTAACTTTTTGATGAATCGGACCAGAAGGGTGACTTTAAAAATCAAAATTTGATCAGAATGCTATTTGGGCAGTTTTGCCGTTTTGGTTTCGCTAGCTTCAAATGGTCATAACTTTTGACTCGGGTACTCGTTTTGGGTGATTCAAATTGCTATGTTTTCCTTGTTAAGTCCTCTTTAACAGTACGTAAGTGTCAAATATCAAAGTTATACTATTTTGGTCGTGGTTCTCCATAAAAATCACTAGTTTGCTTGTTTACTTGTCATAAGTTAACATATGTATACCAATACTTGTTTTATCCATTTTTAAACATCATGAACACAATAACAAGAACATATATAGCATGAAAGGAACAAAAAGAGCATGTAAATGATAATTAAGCAAGAAAGTATGTTAGGGTTTGCTTACAACTTGAGGCTTTCTAAAAGAAAGGTAAGTAACTAGTAAGGTACGGACTTTGATAGACTTAAGCTTCACCCTTTGCAATCTATGATAAACCGAGGTTATTTGAAGATTATAACGACGCCTTATTGAAGTCCAAAGCTATTTGAAGATTATAACGACGTCTTTTTGGAGACTTTAAAGTTATAACAACTTTTCTTAGAAAATTTCCAAGATTGAAGATCAAACACTAGTTTTCTTTCAAAAACTAGTTAACTTTCTTACAAAATATAAGAAAAGTGCCTTAGGTTTTAGGACTTGAAGGTTATAAGAAGGTGTGGTGAAAGTTTTCTATGTGTTTTTAGCTTGGTATTTATAGGGTAGGAAAAATAGTTAACCATATATTGGGTTAGAAATTAACCATGGTTAGTTTAGACACTTGTAAACATCCTAGAGATCAATGGTCAAGATCAAGCCACAAAATGGTGACTCCCCCCCCCCTAAATGGCGGTTCAAGGTGGATAAGGGTGACTAGATGATGAGTCTTGGTGCTATCTTGCTTAGTTTGTGCATTTTGACTCCGTAAAATGCTAACCGTAAATGATTAAGCCTTAAAACGTAAAACCGGGTATCGTAAAAATATGAAACTTGAAAGTATTGTTAAACATGTCAATATAGTCCATAATAAAATATAAAATGAGTGGTAGGTTCTATCGGGTGCTAAAACCCTGCTAAAAACTGGAAACACGGGTCTAAAACGCGTAATTCGCGTAAAACGCTGAACTGGAAAACGTAAAATTCCAAAACTTTTGGAATTGTCATAAAATGAAAGAAAATCATATTTCTATTGTTTATAATGTTTTATGGATATATCGGGATGCTGGAAGGACGTTTAAACCTAAAAGTAAATCTCGGATACGGCTTTGTGATTTTTGCAGAAATGATCCGACGAGCGTCAAACTATCGGATTATCGTTAAAATAGTTTAACTTACGAGAATATGAAATAAAAATTTCTGAGATGAATAGTGAAAAGTGAATAGTAAAAAGTGAATAGTGAAATTTTCCGGGAATAGTAATTAATCTGAAAATGCGAATTGTTACATATATAAAGATGCTTTTAGTAATATAAATTATAATTAAAAAAAAAAAAAACTAAAACGTATATGTATACAAAATGGAAAAAAATAAAAAATTTTAAAAAGTTTCTATCGTGATAAGTTTTTCATAAATAAAAGTTAAGATAAGTTTAGTATAGATTCATTGTTATCTTTAAGTTATTTTTTAGGTTTTACATAATCTTTTACTATACATACAACATAATTTATTGACCTACATCATACTAAAACTGTCGAATAACAGGAGAAATCAAACAACAAAAGTCGAATAACACAAAAAACATGCAGGGGCAACGATCTTCACAAAGGCTTTCAAAAGCAAAGGAAGCTAACACATCCGAAAAGCAACATGAGGAAAAAAATAAACCTAGAATGAATTCAGGTAAATGGAATCCATATATATATATATATATATATATATATATATATATATATATATATATATATATATATATATATATATATTTGTTTGTTTGATCTTTACATCTAATGTATTACTGTTGTGTTTGTGTTGATTATTTGTTAGGGGGAAAGCAACCAGTAAAGAAAGTTGGTCGACCGATTTTGAGAGGTATATAATTGTTTCTGTAATCATTTGTTTGAGTTTTTAATTTTGCTTAAGAGGTTAGGTCTTAATATTTAGTATATTAGTTTAGCAAACAATAGATGTATAAGGGTTCCATAGAGCATATAGAAACATATAACTCACATATAGTCAGAGTCGGTGTTCACATATGCAGTTGTATACTACGTTTTGCATAAAAAGCCTAAACCACATTCAAGTAGACTAAAAAACCTAACAAAAAGGGTAACTGAATTTCTTCTGGCGAGGAGTAGTTAATAGGATGTTAGCAGCTGTCATGAAATCAAGCTTATCAAGGTGTCTATACGAATCATGATGAGTGAATGATCCACTTTTACTCTTTTCACCATCACCATTTTTATTCAGTTGGTTACTGTTAGTACACAAGAAACGTTTGGTTCCCACACCTTTCAGATATTCCTATCCCTATTATCTTAACAACACTTTGTCATAAAATTAGTACCAATATCTTAAATCACGATGTAAATCAACAATATGTTAGTATAATATTATCCCTATTATCCCTATCCCTATTAAATGAGGATGTAAATCAGATGGTCGTATCCCTATAATTCAACAATGTAAATCAAGATGCCAGTGCATTGGAAGGGGATGTGAGTATAAATTGATAGTACCAATATCCTAGTATAATATGTTGTGCATGAGGTAATTATAAGTTGAGTTATTTGTTGATTATTTGGGTTACAATCCAGGCATCTTCTGTTTGGTTATTTGAGCTCTTAAGTTTTATTAACATCAATTACTTTGTACATGATGTTTGTTTCATCTATCTATAAATGTGATAGTAACAATATGTTATTATGATATGTTGTGCTTGAGGTAATTATAATTTGAGTTATTTGTTGATTCTTTGGGTTACAATCCAGTCCTCTACTGTTTGATTATTTGAACTCTTAAGTTTTATTAACATCAATTACTTTGTACATGATGTTTGTAAGTAATTGACATTGTCTATGTGTAGATCTTTTTTTTCAGCAAAGCAACCTCCAAACAAAGGTACTCAATTGAATTTAGAATATATGTTTTGTCATTAACAAATATTGATACGTTGGTGTATTAATTTTTAAATTTATTCATATCATGTAATTTGTGATTAATTTACAGGACCAAACAATGTTGACAATAATGTGACTAAATTTGATCAACCAGGTATTTATGTATTGTTAGTATGTTATATGTACATAAAAAAATTTGTATTGTGCTTTTATAATGTTTTATTTTATAGTACATAATATATATATATATATATATATATATATATATATATATATATATATATATATATATATATATATATATATATATATATATATATATGAATATTAAAAAAGTATTCTTTGCATTGGTATATTGATGTATTTACATAACCAAATCATGAAGATATGAATGAGAGTATATTGGATCCTGCAGGTATTTTTACAATAAAGATAAAAAATTTAATATACATTATTGTTTCATTAAATCATATAATAAAATATGTTTTACTTCGCAACAGTTTCAAAATCAAAAAACAAAGAAACTTCTATCGATATGTCCATCTTTGAAAGTGACACACCTGGAATAATAAAGTATGGATCTCATGCTTTAAATTTAAAAAGGGCAAATAAAGATACAAAAATGTCTGTTACATATCCAACAAACAAAGATACTTCTTTGGATATGTCTATCTTTCAAAGTGACACACCAGGGCGAAAGTATGGTTCTCATGGTTTAAATTTAAAAAGGGAAAACAAAGGTACAATACCTATAACTTTATTTTTGTTATAATTTTTTTTAAATAGTGAGTGTTTATTATGTGTTGAGTAATTGTTGTTAGGAAAGGATATTCCAACAATAACTTTGGCAAGCAACCATCAGCTTTTGAAGGGAATTTAGGTACTGAAAACTTTGAAATTCCAAAATCAGTTGACAACCGTAGATCTAATTCATTGGATTTACCAATCCCATCTAAAGGTATATAAATTATTGTTTTTTTCATATTATTTGTTGTCATCGGTTTATTTGTTCCTTTTATTCAATAAACTATTTTTTAAAAGTCGTAAAGTTGCATTTTAATATATTGTTTTGTAGGGAAACCTCAACAAGATAAAGTACCCAGAATAGGAAGACCAAGTTTTGGTTATGAAGAAAATGTGGCAGATTTGCATCGGACTCGGTATAAAAAAAGTTTCACATGTAATTTATGTTTTCTAAATGAATATACTTAATTATATTTGTAGTTATATTATAATTCATGTTATATTTCTTGTTTTAAAAATGGTTAAGCATTGATTTACAGGAGTTAATTCACAACCAAATAAAAGTGTTGGATTAAACACTTCATCCTTTCGTAGTGATTCACAAGGTTATTTGTTAATATATTAATAATGCATTTTAATGTATTTAAAACATCACATATTCATAGTACTTATAAACCTTGATTTGTAGGAGGAAAATCAATACCAAGAAACCGTTTTGGAATTCATGCTGCGTCATTTGAAAGTGGTTGTACAGGTTTGATTGTTTTTTTAATCTTGAATTTACATTGTTGTTATTATTAATTTGCTAAATTTAATTTTACAGGAAACAACAACAATTAAAAAAAGGATATGGAATACAGAGTTCTTCCATTGGAAATTTCCCACAAGGTTGGTTGTTTAGTTGTTTTTAAATATTTGTTGAAATTTGTATGGATTTTTAATTTCAAATATATTTTTTTTAAATTTCAGCCAAAAAAATGAACGAACTAAAAATGACTCATATTAAAGATGTGAATCCTATGATCAATAACATGGCAATGTGTATCTCCATTTGCATTCGCACAAAGTAAACGTAAACAGGATGAGAGAATTAAGATTTACATCAAAAAGGAATTCATATTTAAATTTGAGCCACTTATTCAAGAGGGACAGTGCTATATGATCTCAAACTTCAGTGTGGCTGAAAATGGTGAAAGATTACCTTTGTTACCTAATAGGTGGAAAATATCCTTTTTTAAAGGAACAAATGTCACGAGAATTGATCAAATTGATGACAACTTTGTTGGATTCATTAACGAACCATTCACACGTATATTGGACCCAAACAATGAGTACCATGAACATGATTCTGTTGGTATGATTTTTATTCTTACATAGAAAACTAAATTGTTTTGTTTTTTTTTTTTTTTTTTTTTTTTTTTAAATATTATAAATTTTAAAACACTAATACACATGTTATTGTACAGATGTGATTGGAACAGTTGTAGCTGTTGGTAATATCGTGTCCGTAAATAGCCATAGTGGTCCAAAAATTCGACGAACAGTTGTAATTGAAGATGCTGAGTAATAACCAATTTTTTTCATTGTTGTAAATATTTTATAATTTATTAATATATATATATATATAATATAATGTTTTGCAGATCTTATACACTTGATTGCACATTTTGGGACAACTGGGCACTTATGTGGAATGAATACGACAAGAGGCTTGAAGATATTGGTCATTTAGACATTGTTTTAATGCCAGGGAAGATTAAATATTGGGATAGTAAGTTTATAAACATGTTTTTAAATATTTTTTAATATGTTAAGTTATATTTTATGTTTTTAACCATGATGATATATGCATATGTATATTTAAATATTTTAAAATTTTCAAATGACAGACAAACCAGCCCTGCATAATGCGTTATTTGGGAGCAAAATATATATTAACCGGAATATACCTCAATTATTGTCTTTTCGAGAAAGGTAAATTAAATTAGATTTCCATATTTGATTTTAAAATATATAATTAATATCATAAAATACCAACATAATTGAATTTCAATATAAAACAGATATGAATCTCAAGAGGGATATGATGCGAGCGAATTTATGATTCAGGTACATGCACAAGACAGTCATGTAGTTACACCAGTAGAATTTATGCAAGGTTGCGTAAAGAAATTGGTAGGAATGATTCGTACTATTGAGCCGGTAAGATTTAAATTATGTTTCTCCATTTTATGTTCATATTAATTGAATATTCATTTACGACTGTAGTATTATTATTTAATATAAATGTACACAATGCAGGAAACATGTTGTGTCGTTTATGCTACTGTGCATAGCATCCAATATCAAAATGGATGGGCTTATATCAGATGTAAAGAATGCAACACAAAAGTTACACCAATAGCACCCAAAAGTGGAATGAATTCTAGAAACAAAAAACAATTATTGTTTTGCAAGAATCATGGAGACACATATGTTGTTGCATGCAGGTATGTATAGTTAAGAGTTGTTTATTTTACAACTTTGTATATTAAAAACATATGTGTAAATTTTATACAACTAAGATCTAAAAATAAGATACTAAAAGCATTTGATTTTGCATGTAAAGGTTCAAAATAATAGTGCGCATTGTTGACGAAAGTGGAACAACACAAGTTGTAATTTTTGATAAGAATGTGCATAAGATGACTAAGTTGACAGCATGGGAGATCATGCAAGAACAGGGCATTAATACAGATGAATACTTCCCTGATGAGCTTAATCAGATTATTGGCAAACAATATCTATTCAAGATTAAATACACGGAATTTAACCACAACAATAATAGCCATATATATCGAACAGAGAAAATCACTGATGATGTTGATATCATCAAGTATTTCAAGAATGGCTTCCTAGATGAAGAGGTATTTAATTTTTTATTTTAAATTAACTTATCATACATATATACATAAAATTAAATTTATTTATGTTGTATTTAAATTAATTTATTTTTTACAATATAAAACAGGATAATGAAGATGAGTTTGAAAATGGTGAAGATTATTATGAGAATTCTGGAGATGATTATGAAAATAAAGAATATGATTTATAAAATGTTGGGGATGAGTTTCAAAATAGCGATGACGATTTAGCAATTGACAAAGATGAGTTTCAAAGGGAGGGGAATGAGTTTGAAAATGCCAAAGATGATTTAAATAATAGTAACAATGATTTAGAGGGCGGTGAGCATGATGCTGAGAATGATGAAGATGAGTTACCTGATAGAGAAGATATGTTAGAAGATGATGAGAATATGAATATAGAAGGATCAAACAAGGCGCATCAGGTATCATATATCTCATTATTTAATGTATGAAAAACTATTCAATTTAAAAAATTTAATAATTATTGATATTTGATGTGTTATTCATTCCAGGATATTGGCGATGACATTGCAAGTTCAACTAATGTTAATGGTCGTAGCGATAACAAAAGATTGCGTGAAATAGAAGATGTATCAACACATGATACATTTGATGATCATGATGGACAACGGAAAAAAAAGACTACATCAATGAATATAACAAAAGATGTTTGAGATAAATGAACACTTCACCATCTTCAGATACTAATACTTTATTTTTCATAAACAGTCAGTTATTTTATTTTATGGTTTTCTTTGACAATTAATAAACTAAGATGGTATGGTTTTGGATAATTGTTATTTTGCATGCTTTGTTTGCTTCATACGTATTGAATCTCATATGTTCAAAGTTCAGATTTATGTATGAAATTTTTAGGATTATGCGTGTTTGACACATTGGGATAGCAATGATTCAGTTTTACAATCTTTTTCCAACAATTAATTATTGTCTACAACTTGTGAAACGTTATAAACTGCACATTTATTTTACATGCTTTATAGGGTACATTAAAAAAGTTAGCACAAACTAACACAAATATTGCCTAAAGGTGTGGAGTTGGTGATTGTCTAATTTACCTTTATACATACACGTAATATGTTTTAACACTTTAAGTTGCCAAGTTGCAATGAGTCTCTAAGTAGTTATGTACTTTGCGTAACCGATCAGATCTAACATATTTGTACGTATTTTGTAGCTCTGAATATTATATGACACTCTGAACATACCTTGTTACATGTACATGTTACATAACTGAGATATATATTACATATGTTGTGTTCAACAGACAAAAATTTGAAGTTATAGATTCAAGGATATTATATTGAAAAATGGAATTACAAAAGTTGCAACTATACCTGAAAAAGAATGTGCCAAACCTGAACTCATGAACACAAAGGCAATATGGTACAACAAAGGATTTTCATATGATCCATTATTTTATTGACTATAGTATCGGTCTCTGAGCACAAAGTAGAAAAACATGGATGCATCTCAGCCCTATTTGATGCACACACCTTTGTGAGTACTCCTTTAATATATCTCATCTTTTAAATGATGTTATGAGTCATTTCTTTCCTTTGCTTGATTGGATCACACAAACCTTCCCAACATCTATCGACATCTGCATCCTTCTTGTTGAAACTCAGACCTTGATAGATCTTCTAAGCACTCTAGAATCGTTAGTTATGTTAATGTAATTACCAACACACGAATAGACAATCTCTGTAACTTGTATTTTAAAGCGGAAACAAACACAAGTTTAAATACTAAGAAAAATCGATCCTCTATGGATCTTTAATAATTATCAAAGTGTTTTC
Source organism: Artemisia argyi (assembly GCA_030686995.1). Taxonomy (NCBI): domain Eukaryota; kingdom Viridiplantae; phylum Streptophyta; class Magnoliopsida; order Asterales; family Asteraceae; genus Artemisia; species Artemisia argyi. The sequence goes on from JARVZY010002803.1 coordinate 662,012, forward strand.
TAAAAACCGTTTTTCAATACATAATCGTGTGTTCCTTTTATACACAAGGAACCCTAAACCGTTTCACAAGAAACGTATATTCTAAAAACTTCTAAAAGATATGCATTATCACTTCCTAAATAAACTCATGCATATCCTAACTATATTACATAAAACACGGAAAAACTATATCCGTAGAAACTAATAATGCTGAAACTAAACTTCAGCAGAAATAATCTATAAGCAGAATCTGTGTCTTCAGTAGATTCCATCAGCAGATTCTTCAGCAGAATTCTCTCTTAGCAGAATTCCCAACAATCCTCCCCTAATCTTAAATTTGACATGGTTAAGTTCAAGATTCTTCAAAGATCTTTGAAGTTACATACTAAGAGGATTGAAATCAAACATCAACAGCAAGATCTCTAGGATCAGCACGTACTTGAAAACTCCATTCTTTGCAGCAACAAACGACCAAATGTACATCAAAACAAATTAGTTTCATACTATTCTCATCACATCCAGGTGTGTTAACTCCTGTGAGAGGTGAATCATTGAAAATAATGGATTTGATTTCTCTTTACCAATAGCCATCACCACTGGAGTAGCCAAATGTTTTAAGTTCGACAACTATGGTACACTGATGACCAAATGATTTTTAGCAAATCATCAACTGTATACGGATTTGAGATGTCTTTACCTGTAGCCGTTTGCTTAGGACTAGTCAATTATTTTGATGAAAAATCATCTTGGCCAACTGAATACCAAATATGGTTTTCCACTGCCTTTACCATAAGCCATATACATGTGGGCTAGCCAATTATTGGGAATCTATAAAGGAAAAATCCATGGTCAATTGACAACCATTTCAACTCTCAGCAATGAAGCATGGGTGAGTTGAGTACCCTATAGTTTTAAGCAAACTATTACAGCTATCAACAAATTTGATGTGTCTTTACCAAAGCTGTACCCTTTGGACTAGCCAACTTTTTGATGGAATAGTCAACATCAGGTAAGTTGATAACCAGAGAATGTGTGATCAACACCAAACCTGCAGACAACATACACAACACTATAAAACATTGTTAGTTTTTTTTATTTTTTTATTTTTTTTATTTTTTTATTTTTTTTAAAAGAAATAATACAACAATATACCATCAAATAGAAGTTACTCTGGAAGTCCTAATTCTGAGTTTGAATACTTTCACCAGAGATTCAGCAAACAACCTAGCATTCCCAACTGGATCAGGAGGAATCTCCAACTTTTGTGGAAGCATTTTCTCCATCAGAGACACTGTCAGAGGATACCTCTTGCCAAGATCCATAATAAGTCTGAGTCCAGATGTAGTTTCCAACACATCAACATATGGCATAGGTTAAAATTTCCAACTCTGAACCTTCCATCTCTGATTGTTTTTCCATATGTCATAACCAGCAACAGTAGGAGTAGAAGAATCAAACAACACTCTGAGATCACCCAATAAATACAATCCAGACCCTGTAGGAGTATGATTTGTATAAAATTTGTGAACCAAATCATTGAGAGTGAGCAAATCCTGATGATCCACAAGATGTAGTATTTCTTGCAGAAATGTAAATGATAGAGAAGTTTTATCAAGTCTATAAATGGTATTAATCTGTCCATTTTTAGACAACTCTCGGTGAACCAAAACATCTCTAACTGCCTCAGGCCAATCATCAGGAGATCCTTCTTTGATAAATGAAGCATCAGAAGCATTCACATCTATTAGGCTTTGTGCTGAATGTGAAGTTCTGACTTTAGCCATTCTCTTAGCTCTTCTTCCAGGAACATAAATGGCATCATGAGGTAAAGAAGATTCATCAAGAACGTCAGCTTCAGCAGATACACCTTCTGCAACATCAGTTTCCACTGATGGATTATCCAATTGTTCATCAGTAGAATCCTGAGAAGAATCAAGTGCAGCAGATGCATATTGTTCATCCATAGCCTTCCTCATTTGTTTGGCTCTAGCAGCTTGAAGCTCTACCTCTCTTTCCTTAATCTCATGAAATCTTGCCATTTCAGCTTATTGTTCATCATCTAACCTCTTAGCAGCCTCTTCACCCAACCTTTCCTCCTCTATTTGTTTCCTGGTTCTCTTTCTAGATGGAGGATCTTCTGCTATCACTTTAGCTTTACCTTTATCAATACTAGATGTAGCAGCAACAGGTGGTACATTAACAGAAGTTGCAGGTAAAGATACCTTAGCAACCACAGGAATATCTATATGATCAGAAGAACTAGCATCAACAAGAATGTTAGGAACAATCCTAGGAGCACCTATTCCATATTTGTCACACCTAGATTTGATTTTATTATACATCTAAACCAATTTTTCATCTGAAAGTGCCCAAACTTGTTTCCTAGTCCAAGCATTGTTATATAAAGCACTGCTTTGACTTTTCACATATGTTCTCATATAGTCCCTTTTATGTGCTTGAGTCATGGGTTTATCTCTTTTGGCTTTGGCTCTTTGCTCATCAGCTTCTTTCTTCCTCAACTTCATCTTTTTCACAATTTTAGAAACCCAGTCCTTTTCATCCACCTCATTTCCAAAATGTCTGCAGCTAAGCCAGGAGCAGCAATCACTTGTTCTCTAATATGCTGCCAGTCTGACTCATCAAAATTTTGAACAGCAGCATTCTCGCTGTCTTTCAATAGGCAAGGTAGAAATGTATCTTTGTGTAGCAGACTAATATTCTGAATCAAACTTGGCTTGCTCTGCCTGAGCCAGCTCTGAACTCCTCTTATAGTCTTCCCATTATTTCAAGAGTCTTTCTTGTTCAACTCTTTCTTCATCTATAATAATCTCATCCTCACCCACTTCAACCCCTTCAGCAAAATCATCATGAGGAATATCCAAATCTTCCATAGAATCAGCATTTTACTATTGAACTTCTGAATCAAGTAGATTATCAGCAGATCCTTGAGGCTTGAGGGTTTCAGTGATGTCATCAGAAGAAACTTGCTTAATAATAGATGGATGATGAGCAGGGGAATCCATATACTCTTTTCCTGCTACAAAGAATGTATCTACTGATGCATGAACCCCATCAGTAGTCTTGTCAGCAGCAATGGTACTAGATTGTTGTTTCTCCTGAAGAGTATCAGCAGCTTCTGCCATAAGTATGTCTTCACCACTTGACACCTTAGAAGATTCAGCAGCTGTCTTTGCCAAATATTGTCTTCTACTTCTTCTGCTGAAGTGAATTGTTGGCTTAGGTGGAGATACTTCAGCAGCTTTGGGAGAAGAAACATGTGACTGTCTAGCAACTTCAGCCAAAATTTCAAGAGAGTCCAAATTTTCCTCCTGAGGCACTTCAGCAGTATCCATTATCACCTTGCTTTTCTTCTGCTGAGTCAATTGTGCGTCCAAATCCTGAACTTTTCTTTTCAGCATCTCAATCTCACTACCAAGAGTAGACTTGGTATCAGCAAGCTCCTTTTGGAGATCATCAGTCTTTCTCATATACCTGCAGAGTGAATCATATACAGAAGGGAGAGTAACAGGGTCCTCTGCTCCACCAACAGATTGCTCAGTGATAAATGGAGCTTCATTGGACCTAGCAGGAGAAATAGACATATCTACAACATTGGGAGAGCCTTCATCAACTGTCTCTCTCACTGGACTAGGTGTAGGTAATCTAGTGATCTCAGGCTCAAGGGACTGAATTGTCTCTTCAATCTCATGAGTTTGCTCAACTGGAGCAACCTCAGATGGTGAATTAATAGGACTAGGTGACATATGGGCAGGGGAAGGGGGTGGTAGGTCAGAAGAAACAGGTAATGGTTCAGCAGTTGTAGCTGGCTCTTCCTCAATTACCACTGAAGGATTACCATCAGCAGCAACACCAGAAGATGATGGATTACCATCATCAGCAGCATTTTGAGTAGGCAAATTGCCAGCATCATCACCCTCAACTACATTATCATTGCCATGTGGCAACATAGCATCTAACAGAGGGCGATGTTCCCTAGTATAGTTTGTTTTCATTGAGGCAAACAACTTAGAACCAAGACTCTTAATAGGCACATGAATTCTATCTTCAGTGGTTATGTCTAAAATTATTTGTAAAAACCTAGGGTACATTAAGAACTTATGCTGTTGTTTATCAATATTTTCTAGCATATTTTCAAAAATGAACTTTGAGAAATTATAAGTTAGACCCTTAGAGAGGCAGACAATACCACAACCCAATTGTAGAGAGAATTGATCCCATCCACCACACTTGTTGCTTATACATTGGAGTAGCAAATGCACCAAATACCTCCACTTGGGACAAAATTGATTCTTCTGCCACTTAGTTGTGTTAGTACTTTGATATCCAGCTTCCCTTAGCCCAACAAGTATCTCTGCAGTGTTGGAGTGGTAAACACCATTCTTATCATCCAACTGAAGCTTTGTCCTGATCAAACCTTCTGTCACCACATACTCAACACCTTCAATTTCAGCTACAATCTCTGTGTCAGATCTCTTCACTGCAGATGCCCAAAATTGCTTCACCATTGATTCATATATCACATTGGGACAGTGTGTCAAAGCATAATGAATCTTTGAACGCTGTAGAAACTCCACCATTAAATCAAACTCTTCATGACCCTTAGCCTTGTTCAAAATAACATACTTGTTATGATCTCTCTTCAATAGAAGTTGTGCCATTTGAATGATTTTGGGTGAGACGGTTATGAATTACTAAACGAATGATGGGTTTAAATGGAGTGATGGGAGAATAATTTAGTTTAGGCAAAGATATGCAAAGTAGGTTATATTTGAAAGTTCCCCAATCGTGGTCAAAATTATCAGAACTAATTGTTGACCAAGTCTGACGTGTAAAGTGAAATCCTCCAAATTCAAAATTACCCTTCAGCAGAAATGAAGGTCAAATCTGCTGATGAATGGTCAATATCAGCAGAAACCAAGCAAGAGTAAAAATATCTTCGGTGAATATCTTGATTTTTACTTTGCCACCCAACTCGCATTAATTATCATAACGCCTAAACTTTGCTTATTTAATAACCCCAAATTACACTTCTCAGATATCAATTAACCCCAAATCATCCCAAAACCCTAATTTCTCAATCTTCCCCAATTCATCCTCATATAATGTCTTCCAAACCTGAAATTATAGACTTAACCTCCTCCTCTTCCTCCTCATCTGATGATCTTCCACAATATCCATTAGAAATAGATGATTCTGATTATGCCCGTGAATTGGAAAGGCGATGGAATGCCTTGGAGAAGGGGGAAGCAAGTAATGCCCCCATTCCTGCTGAGAGACAATATGTCTCTCCCTTCATTTTCACATCTGATGAAGACTCTTCAGAGGATGAAGATGAATATCCCTCATTTCTTCCACCTTCCACACCAGAGAGACCCCAACCAAGGACTAGGAAGAGAAATCCATCTCTTCCAACATCACGAAGTGTGGTGTTGGGTCTTCCTGCTCTAGGACCTGGTTCTTCATGCCATGGATGCAGGGGAAAGGGCAAGAAAACAGATCTCGTGGGTAAGGGGAAAGGGAAAATGGTGTAGATGATGATGGGATGTTGCCAGGGACCAAAGTTATAAACCTTGGTTCTTGAGCATCTTCATCGTCATTTTCATCATTCTTCCTCCTCTTCTTTTTCCATTTTCACCTTCAGCTTCTTCATCATACTGGTTATGCACCAATCAACTTTTGTAATAGATGATAGAAGATTGACTAATAAGACTAGACTTGTATAGGGTTGCATCTAGTAATTTCATTCAAAGTTGTTTGTAAGCTGCAATATGTTCTCAGAATGAATGAAAAACATATCATTTGCTAATTTTGATCTCTTTATATCTTTATTTAGTAGAAATCAATCTCAGCATCCATTAGACTTCAAAAGAAACAAACTTCAGCATCCATATTAACATATCATGGTGAAAATCAGCAACAACTTGCAATGGCATCCTGCAAAATAGACACAGACTAGCAAAAAAACCAAACAAACTTACAATACATTAGTTGGTTAGTGTTAAAAACTCAAAAAGTATACAAATTATACAAAGTTTACAATCACAATCCTCCCCTGTGGCTTATGCCTCCCCTCAAACTTTGCATTCAAGGGTTAAGCATACCAATATGGACTACTAAATGTTGAAACCTAGGTCCATCAAAAGCTTTAGTTAACAAATCTGCCACATTATCATTTGTGTGAATTTTGACAACTTTAATTAAATGTTTCTCATATGCATCCCTGATAAAGTGGTGCCCGATTTCAATATGTTTGGTTCTATTATGAAAAACTGGATTTTTAACAATACAAATGGTACTTTGATTGTCAATGAAAAGGGTGGTATTCATGAAATTATACCCATAATCCAGCAATTGATTCTGAATCCATAGAACATGTCCACAACAATTGGCAACAGCAACATACTCTGCTTCAGTAGTAGAGGTAGCAACAATGGTCTGTTTCTTGCATTGCCAAGAAATCAGTCTTCTTCCAAGGAATTGGCAACCTCTAGTTGTGGATCTCCTATCCATATTGGCACCAGCATAGTCACTGTCACTATATGCTGTCAGCTGAAATGGAGATTCTTTTGGGTACCAAAGACCTAATTTGGGTTGGCCTTTCAGGTACTTAAAGATCTTTTTGACAGCATTCAAGTGAGAGGTAAGTGGAGTGACTTGGTGCCTTGAACAAGCACTCACAGCAAATGTAATATCAGGTCTAGAAGCAGTCAAATACATCAAAGAACTAATCATTGACCTGTACAAATGAACATTTACAGGAAGATCAGGTTCAAGATTGTTCTTTGGTTTAGGAGCTTCATAGGGAGTAGTGGCAGTCCTGACATTCTCCATATCAAACTTTGTCAACATATCCTTTACATACTTATCCTGACTAATGAAAATACCATCAGTTTTCTGCTGAACCTGTAAACCCAAAAAGAAAGTGAGCTCCCCCATGGCACTCATTTGAAATTCACCCTTCATCAAATCCTCAAACTCTCTACACCAGGCTTGTTTTGTGGAACCAAATATAATGTCATCCACATAAACCTGCACAAGAATAATATCCCTGGAGTCTTTCTTAAGGAAGAGAGTCTTGTCAATAGCACCTCTTCTGTAACCATGCTTCAGCAGAAATGTAGAAAGCCTTGCATACCAAGCTCTGGGTGCCTGATGAAGTCCATAGAGAGCTTTGACAACCTTATACACATAATCAGGATGATCAGGGTCTTCAAATCCCTTGGGTTGAGTCACATAAACCTCCTCTTCAATCTTACCATACAAGAAAGCACCTTTAACATCCATCTGATAAACCATAAATCCCATATATGATGCATAGGCCAAGAATATCCTGATTGCTTCAACTCTGGCCACTGGTGCAAAGACCTCATCATAGTCTATGCCTTCCTCTTGCCTAAACCCCTGAGCCACTAACCTGGCTTTGTTTTTCACCACAATACCCCTTGCATCTCTTTTATTCTTCAAAATCCATTTTGTCCCAATGGTATATTTACCATCAGGGAGAGGAACCAATATCCAAACCTGCTGATTCTTAAATTGCAGCATCTCTTCTTGCATTGCTTTACGCCAACTTAAATCAGCCAGTGCTTGAGGAACACTGGTTGGCTCTATCTGAGAAAGAAAGCATGCAAACAGACAATGTTTGAAGTCTGTGTGATTGTCCCTCTTTTGATTGTAGACATAGGAGATGAAAGCAACTTCACCATATTTAGTGTTCTTGACAGTGCTTCTAGTTCTAACAGGTGCTTGAGGATCTCCAATAATCTTTGATAGGGGATGAGCATTATTAATCCTCTTTGTTGCTGTAGGGTTGACATTAATTGTGGCATCAAGGTTGTTGACAGTAGGCCCAAACTCAGTATCATAAGAAGCTGAGTTAAAGAGACCAGGCTTGGGCTGATAATTACCAAGATCAGAAGGACTTGGAAATCTTGTAAGTGGCTTCTCAAAGTCTGTAGAAGCTTCATTAGAAATGGGAGATTGTACAGCAGGACTATCAGCAGCTTTGATCTCATCAGTAGGAATAGGAGAGCCTTCAGTAGAACTGTCAGCAGCATCCTTATTTCCACTAATTGCTTGTGCTGATTGTTAAAGTATGGCATCAGTCTCTTGTGCAACCTTTTCACTGAGTCTCTGAGCTTCCTGAGTGGCTGCATGTTCTTGCTTCTTAAGTCTAGCAAGATCCTCTGCATAATGTGACTCATCTTCTTGTTCAGAAGCAGAGTGATTACCTACAAAATGGTTAGGTGGAAAAGATGGTACAACAATGGTATGTTCATCTGGCTCAGAGTCACTCTCTGAGTCATCATCCATGGAACCTGCAGGGTTAGAAATTGGATCTTTGGGACCTACATTTGGATTAGAAGCATGTCTAGTGTACCCCAAATAATCAGTCAAATAATCTAGGTCAAAATACCAAGAATGGCCCTATCCTTGAGTATTAGGCTGATCTTCAAGGAATCTTAGGTTAAGGGTCTCTTCTATCCTTTTGGCATTCAAATTATAAACCCTATAGGCATTGCTATGAGCTGAATAACCCACAATGTATCCCTCATTAGATTTCCCATCAAACTTTCCCAGTGTATCAGCAGTATTCAAAATGATCACTTTGCAACCAAAAGGTATAAGGTAATGAATATCTGGAACTTTCCCAATGAGAAGTTCATAAGGTGTCTTCACATGATGTCTAGTGATGGATACCCTGTTCAAGACATAGCAAGCAGTACTTACTGCTTCAGTCCAAAACATAGTGGGTAACTTAGAGTCTGCAAGCATGGATCTTGCTGCCTCAATTAAGGTTCTATTTTTCCTTTCAGTAACCCTATTTTGTTGTGGGGTTCTTGGAGTACTATAGTCCCTTTTTATCCCTTTAGACTTACAGAATTCTATGAAAACAACATTTTTGAACTCTGTCCCATTGTCACACCTAATGCCTTTAACCTTTTTATTTAGCTGGTTCTCAATTAGAGTAATCAATTCTTTCAAAATAGGAGTTGTTTCATCTTTAGTTTTTAAAAAGAATACCCAGCCAAAACCTGCTATAATCATCAGTGATAACCAGGCAGAAGTACTTATGATCAATACTTCTGATAGGAGTTGGACCAAAGAGATCCATGTGCAGCAACTGAAGAGGTTCTGAGATGGTGCTCACAGCTGTTATGGCTTTGTAAGAGGCTCTGTGTTGCTTTCCCTTGTTGCAAGCAATACAATTGTGTTCATTGGTGAAGAGTTTTGAAGGAAGTCCCTGAACAAGACCAAGTTTAGACAACTTGTTGATGGTCATGTAGTTTACATGAACCATTCTCCTGTCCCACTTTGTAGATTCATCCTGGGAAGCTTTGGCAACCAAGCATGTTAGATCACCTTCTGGCTTAACATCATTCAGATTGAATGTGTACAAGTTGAAGGTTCTAGGAACTCTCAGCAAAATAGTTGTATCTTCTGGAAGTTTGAAGTCCTTGGAGAGGACAAGACATTCATCCTCAGAGAAGAAAACTTTATTCTAGGTGTCACATATTTGTGAGATAGAGAACAGATTAAAGTGCTCAAGTTCCTTCACATAATAAACATTCTCAAAATCTGACAGAGGTCTTTTGATAGTTCCTTTCCCAGTGATTTTGCCATCTCCACCACCAAAAGTCACAGTTCCTCCTCCTTCTATAGGCACAAAGTCATGCATCTTATCTTTGTTTACTGACATACTTCTGGAACAATCACTATCAACTATCCTTACTTCAGTACTCTTCAGAGGATGATCCTACAACAACAACAAAAATATATACAAGAGTTAGTACACATTGGAGACTCAAGTCATTGCTGACTTGAGCCTGCCTTGTAGATCATTAGAGGTAGGCCATGTAGATGTTTTAGATTGTTCTTGGGCCTGTAATGCAAATTAGGTCCCTTCTTTGTCCAAGAACATCCTGCTGAGGGCTTCACAGTAGTATCCCAATACCTTCCACCAATATACATTGAGTCAAACTCTCTAGGCCAATAACCATTAGAAAAGAAAGAACTAGTGGGTCGAACATAAGGTCTAGTACTGGTTCTTCTCCATGAAGAATGTTTTTCAGCTGAATTGGATTTCTGCTGATGTGGAATAAAAGAGGGTATTTCATTAACATTCTTCCACATTTGCCTATGTTTTCCTTGACTAAAACATACACCCATTCTTTGTTCATGAAAAGTACAATCCTTAATCAAATGAAACTTACTTCCACACACAAAACATTTCTTCTTTTTAGAAGATTTATTCAAAGTAAAAGATGTTCCATAACATGAAAAAGCATTCAAACCACAATGATTAACAGAATTATTTTTAACAGAACTAGAAATATTGTTTTGCAAAGAATTAGAAAACAAGTCTTTAGAAGAAACTGTCTTAGAATCAGCAGTAACTACAGCAGGCTTGTGGGGAGTCATGGGTGATGTCTTGGGTATGGTCTTGGAAGTGGTCTTGGGAAGGTCTGACTTCTCACTTGAATCACAACTGGCATATGAAGTAGACCCTTCACCAAAAGACTTGTCACTGTCACAACAAGAGACAAAGTCAGTAGATTTAATAACAGGGTCTGGCAAGTCACTTGACTTTTTGCCATAGAGATGGTGTGATCCATCAAAGTCAACAGGTATGGACAGGTCTATTGGCATATGTTCCCCTCTAATAGGTCCATGTACAGTATTCATTCCCCCTTCCTTAACAAATTTAAAGGTGTTTGAAATGCTAAGGTTGGTTCAAGGTCAAAAACACTAGACATATTAGGATAAGTTAATTCTTCAGGATCTATATATTTCTCATATCCTAATGCTTTTCTAGACCTAACAGATTGGCGCCCATCAATCAATTTATTTAAATTAGAGGCCCCTTCTTGCCACTTCATACGACCAGCCACCTCTTTATCTAACTTAACTTGTAATTCTTGTTTTTCTTTTTCTCCATCAGATTTTTCTTTTTCAGTACGTCTTAAATCTATCTTTGCACATTCTAAATCACTTTCTAGAACTCTTATCTTTTCATCATATTTAAGTTGATTCTTTTGAAACCAGACCTTTTGTTTTTCTAAAGTTTTTAAAGGCTTTTTATAGGCCTCAACTTCTATATAACTAATGTGTGCTTTTTCACACATCCTTTTTAGCCTTAAATCAGACCAAATACACCAAATATGCCAAAAGAATGTATGTTTTTGTATTTGTGTATGTGCAGGTACGGATATGTAAAAAATGAACGAAAACAAAGCCAAAACCGACAAAAACGAGCACGAGATTGGAAAAAGGTCAAAAGCCGGAGCCGGGGAAGCAAAATGTTCAAAGGAAGCTTAAAAAGTCATTATAAGTCCTCAGAGAATTTAGGAAGTTGCAAGAATAACCCCTGATCAAATTTTGAGAAAATGGCAACTTCAGTCCCTTATTTTTCAACAATTGTCAAAAATAGTCCCTTGAAGTAATATTCGATGAAAAGCCAACATTGGACCATTATGAGTTAAGGAATTACATCTAAAGCCCTTGGAAGATACTTTTGATAAAGAACAGATTTGGTCCCTGAATTTTGAGTTTGTACAACATTGGTCCTTGTCATTTTATCTTTAATCCTAAACTAAAATATACAAACCAAACCAAATCCACTAATAATAAATACAACCCAACACCCTCAGGCCCAAAAGAAATACCAAAGCCCGGTCCAACACAAACCTTTTACCCGGTAACACCTTACCCCGGTCAAAGTTATAATAATATAACAACCAAAAATATTACCCGCCCCTCAAAATCCCTTCATACCCAGAAAACTCACTATTCCTATAACCCTAAAACACCATCCCCAAAATTACCCCGCGTTAATAAATATTACCCTATGATTGGAATTTCTAGAAGGTCAGAAAAAGTCAGAGATGTCAGAGAATGACACATGGTCCAATGAGTATACACACGGAGGATCAGTCTTATCAATCACTCAATCCAAGGGTCCAAAGTGATGGGAAACATCTGGATTTGATCAGACGGTTTAGGAGAGCTCAAAAGAAACACAAATCATGTGGATTGGTGACCTGGCAAATCAATCTCTGAGGCTATATATACCTCCTCACTCACATCATTGTGGACTGTTAGATGTTAGGTTTAGAGTAGAAGTAGGATTAGGTTTTAATATAGTTTTATTATCAAGTTTATTGTAATTTCTCATTTTCAAATTGTACTTAATATTTTTCAGTTTCAATATAATGCAAATTTTCAATTTACTTTCTAGTTTTCTGTTGCTTTGAATCTGATTTTAGTTTACTTTTAATGCTTTTATAAACTTATTTTAGTTTAATCAATCAGCCTATTGTGAGTTTCTGTTTCTGCTTATTATTGTTCAAAAGAGAATTAGTCAAGGTTTTGTCAACAGCTTATTTCAATAAGCTACAGCTTATTTGGAGTTAAAAGGCAGCCAATAGGATAATTTGGCCTGTCTTAAAGACAGGCTGTGAGGGAACATCCTCTCTGTTTGGCTGAGATGATTGGTAAGTCTTCATTTTAATCTTCATAGCTGATTATTGCATCATTTTTAGATTAGTAGTGTAGATTTATTATTGATTATCCATTCCTGTTTTGATTTAGTATTTGCATTTTATTTAAGCTTAGTTTTAGTTTATTTCCAATTTATCTTAAGTTTGTCTTGATCTTATGTTCAACTGTTTCATTAGAGTAATGCCTGAGATTTGTGAGTCATTGATTGTTTGTGATTTGTTGTTGGAATTTCTGGGTATTTGAATCTTAATTAGTATTAAGCAAGTGTGTTTGAGTAGCTTCATAGTTGATTGAAGCCTGGATTTTATAATCATAGTATAAGCTGTTTATTTAGGACTGTTTGGATCAGCATTTAGTTCTGTGTTCTTATTGCTTATAAGAGGTAATATTTACATAAACAGCTCAGACTAGGATAGTTTAGGTTAGAACTAGCATAAAATACATAGGCTACTTAGCAAAAGTCAAAGGCGGCTTGAAAGTGAAATATCTGTTTGCAACAGTTCAATATTGAACCTGCCTTAGCTCGATTTCACTGCGTATTGTGTTTTTCTAGGTGAATTTTATGTTCAAACATCCTTATTATACATCTAATAGTAGTTTTGATCACTGGAATTTCATATTAGTCAAACCCAGGTTGCAAATAAAAAGTTAAACATAGGATAAGTGTGCTTGAACCACTGCTGATCTAGGGGCTGTTTTAGGTTCCATATAGGTTTCAAATTGTTTGAAATTGTGTTTAGGGTTAGTTCATAGTATGAACTTCAACATACTATCAAGATCCATCAGTTTCAGAAACATTAAGGCACCCAAAATAGATCCACAAACTGCCCTGTTCACCCCATTTGGTATAAATCACACCTGGTCTAGGGCTGATCTAGGTCATCAATTGGGGTTTAGATTTAGGGATTTTTAGGTTTTCATATAGCCAGTAGTATAGATTTTCAGATTTTACTTTTAGGTTTTAGAAATTATCTTATCTCAGTGCTTAAAAATCAGCTGCAAATTAGGTACCCCGAGCATAGGATCTGTTTCTATATATGCCTACAATTGTGTTTTTCCATTCATAAGCTGAGAATTATTGTTCATTCTAGTTCATTTGTGCCTCTAGTAGCTTAATTCATTGAGTGGTAACCTTAGCTTATTCTGTTAGCTTATTTGCTTAATTCCATTGTGCTTATTCATACCTGTTGCACCATTATCTGTGTTCCTGTTATCAACTTGGTTCTGATTCAGCTTATTTGAGCTTTGTTTAGTCTAAAAACCATTTTTTCTAAGTTTGGTCAGAATTGGTCAACTGTGCTTATTAATAAACACTCTTATAAGCTGTCTTTAAGCCAAAAAGCATTTCCAGTGCTCATTTTTCCACTTTCAAAATTTTTCTAGCTTTAAAATATTATTTTAGATTTTCCCTGAATTTTTTATATTTTTCCAAGTTGATTTACTATTTTTCTTATTTTATTTTCATTTTTATTCATTTTTTAATACATTTTAATTACTAAAAAATCCAAAAAAACTCAGAAAAAGCCAAGAAAAATCCAAAAATATTTTAGAAAATAGTTTTCAATTATTTTAGAATTTTAGAAATTTATTTTGCATTTTTCTAATTTATTTTGACTTTTTAATTAGATTTAATAGTTTTTAATTCCCAAAAATTACACAAAAAGCCAAAAAAATTAGTTTTTAGTTTTAAAATTACTTTTTATTTATTTTATAATTTTCAAAATTTAATTTTCATTTTTCTCATTTAATTTCCATTTTCTTTTAGTTTTTAATTAGTTAATTAGATTTTAATTCATAAAAAATAAATAAAAATTAAAAAAAATATTTTTCTTTTTTTCAAAATTTTCTTTTATCATTTTTAACTTTTGAAAATTATTTCTAAGTCCGTAGGAGTAGTGTAGTTTAAAAGTCGCATTTTATTTCGTACGTTAACATTTATTTCACGTTTTAGCTTATGTTTTCAATTTTACGTTACGTTTCTAGTTGTCTTATTTGAAATACGTGCTTAAGTGATTATTTGTGCTTCATTTACTATTTCATTAGTGTAATCTCATCAAAATCACTTTTTACCACTTTCACGACACGTTTCGCGATTCGGGAATTCGAAATTCCATTCACACCTTCGTTGGGACACGACCCGGGGAAATACTTTCCTAAGCATTTCTTCGGTAAAATAAACACTATACTAAAACGACTACATCAAAATTTTGGCGCCGCTGCCGGGGAAGGTTGAAGTGAATTTTTCGTTTTCGTTTTTCAAAATTGTGTTTTGAAAACCTTCCTTGTATATATTTTCTATAAAAACCAAAAAAATTGAAAAATCAAAAACACTTTTCCTAAAGTGTTTTCAAAAATACCAAAAAAATAATAAAGTTACAGCCTCGACTCTCCCGTTGAAGGGAGGGCGTTGTAAACCAAATAAGCTTAACGACATAACAACGCGTGAAATTAGTTGCTAATCGGATTACTTTGGATTCTACGACCAAATAAGCGGAAAATACGGAAGCTTTGACATTAAATTGCAAGCTGAAGAGAGATCCATTCTTCTCTCCCGTTCCGTCGCGAGCAGATTTGAAGGAAACGGTTTACGATTAACGTAACGTTTGAAAAAACAAAAGAAAATAAAAGTTTTAAGTTTTCAAATTTTGTTTTCTAAAAATAAAAATACAAAAAGATTTTCCTTTTCCATTTTGATTTTCCTTTTATTTGATTTTACAATTATTAAAAACCAAAAATAATCTGCTTATCCTCTTATCATTTAATTCTTCTTCTTTAACCTTCTAAAACGATAATTCTTTAATTCTCATGGATCCGATGTGTTTTAAATGTGGAGAACCGTTCTTTAAAGGTTCATGTGTTTGGTGTACGTGCGAACAATGTGGTAATGATATTCACGATGGAGTTTGTTGGTTTTGTAATACTCCCGAGTATGTTCGAAACACAATCTTTCAAAACGTTCCCAATTACTATCCAACACCACCGCCGTCCCCGTTCACTTGCTTTAATTGTGGAAATCCATCCGACGAAGGATTACCGTGTGGGCAATGTCTTTGTACTCAATGTGGATACGCAAATTGTATATGTTACGCCCCGAGTGCTGAAACGTCTTACGCTTGTGATACAAGTTTTGATAATTATCCTCAAAACGATTTCAATCATCCTTTTCAAAACTTTTATGAGCAAGTACCATATTTTAATGAAAATTCGTTCCAAAATTCATCAAATTTTGAAAATTGTGGGGGATCGTTTGAAAACTTTTATTATGAGCCGAATTCATGTTACGATTCTCATGGTTTTAACCAACCCCCACAAACTTCCGATTTTACTAATAATATTTGTGAAATTAAATCCATGATCGAGAAGTTAAAAGAAATGGTGGCTAATCGTTATACGCATACTCCCGAGCCTCCTGAGAAGTCTATTGCAGCGTTACTTGCTGAAGAGAGAGCGTCTAATCCTTTTAAAAATTTTAATTACTATGATTTCGACGACGAAGATGAGAAAATTACGTTCGTTCTTAATCCTCACAATACTTCTGATGTTTCTCCCGTAGAACCCGAAGACTCTCTAAAAATAGGGGACGAGCATCTAAACACTATTCCGGCAATGGAATCGGACGAATTCAATAAGTCTAGTGTTGAGAACCTGGTCCCAATCCCAAGTGAGTCCGGGGAAATTTCTAACGATGATTCTGAAATTGTTTCTGATTCTTCCATTTCTTCTCTCACCCTGGATGAGAGGAATGATGTCTTTTCAGATGAGATCGAGGCATGTCTCGCTAATGATTCCACTTCGATAATGGTTGACGACTCTAATTTTGATCCGGAGGGAGACATCCATTTAATTGAAGAATTATTGAATGAAGAACCATCAACTTCTCTCCCTCCGATGAGCAATGAAGATTTTGATGAAGTTGAAAGTTATTCCGATTCTCACAATGAGTATATTACGAGTGATGAAGATTCTTATGTAGATATCGATGATAATGATGAAGATGATGATGCGGAAATTCAAGATGAAACTCTTCGTGACAAATTATCCAAAGTTTATCTTCTCATTTCTAAGAACGAGGCGTTGAATGATCCTATGACTTTTTCTCCTATCCCCGTTATGGATAGTTATTTCTTACCCGAGCTTGAAATTTTTCAATTTGAAGAGACGAGTAGTGGCAATCCCACTACTCATGCTGATATCTCTCTTCAGGATTATGAGCGTTTTGATTTTGATATTGATTCTGAGCTTATTTCCGATAATCCGTCACGTGACCCTCTTTTAGAGGATGTTGATCAATTTCTTGTTACGGATGACTCGATACTACTGGGTGTTGAGAATAACGAGAATAACGTTCAAAGAAATTTTCTATTCGATTTACCTTCTTCTTGTCCACCCGCGAAACAACCCGATATAGATTTTGAGTCAGATACGAATGAAGATAATTTTGGAGTGGTGGACGAGATTTCTGAACAAGATATTCCTGTGCTTGATATTTTACCCACCCAACCCACCCGTGATTCTAAACTTAACTTTGCTTTTATCATCTAGGTGTTTTATCCGTTCTTTACTTATCCCCTCATTTCTTTACTTTTCCACTCTACCAGGAGTGAGGATACCGTTTTTGACCCTGGCATCTCCGTTTTATATGCCGAGTGTCCGTTTTATCTGTCTCCCCAAGGACGAATTAATTCGGGGATCGAGTCAAGCTCATGTGACTCGGTGAACAAAAACAAGCGCTTCGTGGGAGGCACCCCATGCTTATCCATTTTCATTTTCTTTATTTTCTATTTTCTTAAGTAACGTGACATGAGGGGGAGACCCTTTCCAAACTCGTGTTTTCGTAGTTGTTTGTGAATGTTCAGGAATTTCCCCGAAGTTTTAGGACTCTCGTGCTCGTGGTTTGTCATTCTCTCCACTCGAGTCTCATCTTTCGCTGCTCTTTCGGAAATTCACCATATCCAAAATCTTATCGACTAACATTTATCTCTTGGCATACTTAATAAATGGCCTTAGATTTTCCGTAAGACTACCTGTACCCTTAAAACATTGAGGACAATGTTTCACTTTAGTCTGGGGGGTGAATCTTCGATTCGATTTGACCTGTACTTTCATCTGAGCTGTTAACTTACGCAACTCCGTTTTCCAACAAAAATTTAAAATTTTTGTCACCGCTTTAATAATCAAAAAATAAATAAATAAATAAAAAAATAATAAAAAAAGATGAATGATATATGATATGAATAATAAGATTTGACACCTTGTTTTGACTTTCCTACCAGCGAGAGTAGAAATAAATGTTTCGACTTGACCGGGCGTGTTGAGCCCTAGCTCGTCTCCCTTAACCAATATAATCAAAAGATTATGGCTAAGCATCTGCGGATCTCATTACTTGGGCTTTTAAATTTGCGGAGATCGAGGAACGATAGAGTTTATTTAGAAGTTTTGTGCTAAACGTGGAGTAGTTGGATCTCTTTAGAGCCCACGAAAGGTACTTGTAGCCTCCTTGTTCCCACAAGCTTGCACACCAACAAAAA
Organism: Artemisia argyi; assembly: GCA_030686995.1. Taxonomy (NCBI): domain Eukaryota; kingdom Viridiplantae; phylum Streptophyta; class Magnoliopsida; order Asterales; family Asteraceae; genus Artemisia; species Artemisia argyi. Next base: position 680,041 of record JARVZY010002803.1, read on the forward strand.
TAGATCTATAGGATTAATTAAGGGTATACGGTTTGGGCAATACTTAGTTTTTTCTCGTTCCCAACAAAATCTCTGCATATGGGGGTTTGGTACACATAGGGGTACTGCCAGTGTTACGGTGAAATAGACTATTGCATCTTGCCAGTTCGCAGCCGATGTCGTGATCTTAGTAAAGGCCGTAGGACTCGGTGTTTGGCATATGATTATGAATATCAATAATAATAGTCCAAAGCCAAATAAAAAGGCAGAGGAATCCAAAGCTATAAAAAGCACCGGATATAAATCCAAGGTCATAATAAAGCTCTTACATCTTGGCGGCTCATAAACCGTTGTTGTAAAAGATATAAAGGACTAAGGACCAAGTATTATTAAAGTGCTTATAATTATGCAAAAATGCCAAGCTTCGACTCCGGGGGTTTCCCTAATAAAAAGCTTCCGTTTCGGGTCTCAGACATGGGATGTCTCGGTCGTAAATAAAAAGGGGGACCTCCACAAATCGTGTTAAATCAGAGACCTTCATGTGGACCCGATTTTTGTATGCAGGGGTTTTCGAGGGAAAGTTTGGAAACTACTTAGCATTCAAATTTTGTGCTCTTATCGGACTAACAAATATCAAAACGAGAAAATATGAAGCAATTCATTTCTCACAAAATAAAATCTTCAGATACAAAACTTAGGAACTGGGAACAAGAGGTAATTACACAAGTAACTTTTGTGGGTAGTGTTAGCACCTAACTTGTGGATAAACAATGATCTCGATTTTACGCTTAGTTTGGGAGCTTGTGAAAAATCAAGGATGACGATTTTTATCCGTATGGTCTCTTCTCTATGAGAAGTGTTTCTACTCGTTGACCCTGAAAGTTATCAATAGATATGAATTGATAATGAAAGTCAAGCAAACTGTCACATATATAAAAATGAAAAAAATAGTAGTAGTAGTAGTTGTTATTCATGAAAATCGGAAAACGAAGCGTTTTTGAGAATAAATGATTTTAATATATCTTTTGAACATAATTGCTACTTTACAACGTCAGTAAAAAGAGGTTTTGAAATTATTTATCTCTTAAGCGTGAGGTAATGACATTGCTTGAGGACACGACAATACCTTAGTCTGGGGGATTTTGATGTGTGCTTTTTCACACATCCTTTTTAGGATTAAATCAGACCAAATACACCAAATACTAACCAAAAATACCAAGAGAATGTGTGTTTTTGTATTTGTGTATGTGCAGGTACGGATATGTGAAAAATGAACAAAAACAAAGCCAAAACTGACAAAAACGAGCACGAGATTGGAAAAAGGTCAAAAGCCGGAGCCGGAGAAGCAAAATGATCAAAGAAAGCTCAAATCATCAAAAGAAAACCTCAGGAATTCATAAAGTTTCATAAATGATCCTTGAGCAAAGTTTGAAGAGAATGGCAATTTCAGTCCCTGTACTTTCATGAATTAACAAAAATGGTCCCGGGAAGAAATATATGAAGAAAAGTCACATATGGTCCTCCAAGAATTTAGAAAAGTCAAAATGAGCCCTTGGATTATACTTTTGATAAATTACAGATCTGGTCCCTAGATTTTTATGTGTTACAATAATGGTCCTTGTGAATTTTAAATCCAAAAAATCTTATTACTAAAACTAAAACCTGATCCAATAATACTAGCCTAGCCCAACACCTTTTTACTTCCACCCAAGCCCAAAATTATACCCGGTCAAACCATTTACCATGACCCGGTCAACCCATATTAATATAAAAAAACGAAAACCCCCAAATAAAACTCACCCCGCCCTTTTACCCAGGAATTTAACTGTAGCATGAACCCTAGTTCTTTTCACCACACCAAATTAACTCAATTGGTAATAATTAACCCAATGATTGGGTTTCTAGAAACTCACGCACATGTCAGGAGGGTAAGGGAATGACACGTGGCCTAATCATATCACTCACGTAGGATCAATCATGTCACCAAAATTAGTCTAAGGGCTATAAGCGTGTGGAATTATCTGGAACGTGATCAATGGCTCAGAGAGGACTCAGAGAAAGCACATATCACCTGGATCGATGACCTGGCATTCCCTCTCCTCAGGCTATAAATAGAACCCTTCTCACCTCATGTATCGTTGTTAGAATTTAGGATTAGATAGGAGTAGGAGTAGGTTTAAATATAGTTTTATCAAGTTTATTGTATTCTCTGTTTCAAACTTTGTACTCAAATTTCAATTTTAATACAATTCAAGTTTTTCAAGTTATTCCTTTGCAATTTATTTTCAATGTTTAGTTACTTTAATTCTGTTTCCAGCATTCATTTCATAATTTTCATAAGCTTATATTAGTTTTAGAAAAGCAAATTCTATTTCAAATTGATTATGCTTGGTTAACTGCTTATTGTAATAAGCATTAGCTTATTTAGGAGTTAAAAGGCAGCCAAAAGGAGCCATTGGCCTGTCTTAAAGACAGGCTGTGAGGGAGACCCTCTCTGTTTGGCTGAGGGGTGATCATAAGTCTCATTTTCGTATTTTCAATGTTATATTTGCATCAATTAAGTTTCTAGTATAGATCTGTCTTAACTGCTTGTTATTGTTCATTTTCAGTTTATATCGTCTTAATTTAGCTTATTCTAGTTGGTTTATATTTATATTAGTAGTTTGCATAAGTTTAGAATAGCACTGTTTTATTAGCTTTCTATCTTTGGAATCTGTGTTTGTATTACTTCTGGTTGTAGGCTTGAGATTTGTGTTTCAGTATCGTTTGAGTGTTGTTGGAGTTCATATTAATACTTAAGTTTGGACTTGGATGGTATTGGATCTGATTTGAGGATAGCATTTAGTGAATACAGTCACTATTTAGAGGTGTTTGGATAAATTGACTTCTAAGATCAAACAGAGATTTAGGCCGTAACTTGAATCTCCTTGAGCTTTTATTTGATATTGGAATGCTTATGAATAGTTCTTATATGCTTTAGCTTAAGTTTTCATTTTCACTGCTCTTGTCTAGTGTTAAGTGCATTAGTGTGTTCCTGTTTTCCTTAATGTTTTAATCCTGTTCATTTAGTTCTCATATTGCCTAAATAATCTGCATCAAACTTTAAATCAGTAGATTCAACGTATAAGCTCATAGTTGTAGTTAAGATTAGTTGTTTCAGGGGTGTTTGGCTTGAGCTGGATTTGCATGTTCTTGATGGTTTATTGTTATTCCTGCTGCACAGTCAGTTAACTTTAGGCATAGACAGCTCAGTTTGAGTACATAGAACACAGAACACAATAGCTAAGTCAAAGTTAGCTTAATACGTGATTCTTGCCTGATTAATTTCAAATCTGTTTTTGCTTATTTAGTGAGTAGTTGCATTTTATGTTTGAATAAGCATTGTTAGTAGTTAAATCTCATTAGCATACATCTAAGAAAAGATCTCAGCTGCTAAATTTGGGTTTAGTCAAAGTTTTGTTGCAAAATCAAAAGTCAAAAGAGTTCTACATACCTGTTTCATGAGCGTCTGATCTAGGCTCTATTTAAGGGTCCAATTTGGTTTGAAAATTGACTATCTTGGTTTATTTGTGATCTCAGTAGGATAGACTAGGGTTTGCCCCCATATGCTCAGCTTAAACAGCTTATTTTCACCACTAATTGTGCTTATCAAGTAGCTAGGTTCAAGCCATAATCTATTTTTAAGTTTACACCTGCTAGTGTACTTTAGTAGTTCAAATTTGTGTTTTGTGGTTCTTCTTAGTTCATCAGAGCATATAGAAGCTTATTTTACAGTTTGGTGCCATTTGCTTAATCTGTTTTGGCTTAATGCTTATTCAAATCTGCTTATTTGTATCTGTTCTAGTCCAAACTGTGTTTCTGAATGTTTATTGGTCCATCATCAATACATTTAAAGCTTTTATAAGTGAAAAAGTCAACTGGTCAAAGTTTCAGTCAACTGGGTCAAATATTGCTTATAAATAAGCACTTATACTTAAGCTGATTTAAGCCAAAAAGCACTTCCTGTGCTTATTTTTCAACTTTTAAATTTTTCTCAGGATTATAATAATATTTTAGAATTTCCCTGAAATTTTCATATTTTTCTGAGTTTATTTGATATTTTTCTTATTTTATTTTGATTTTTATTCAATTTTAATACTTTTTAATTACTAAAAAAATCCAAAAAAATCAGAAAAAGCCTAAAAAAATTAGTTTTTAGTTTTAAAATAACTTTTTAGTTATTTTATAATTTTCAGAATTTAATTTTCATTTTTCTCACTTAAATTCCATTTTCTTTTAATTTTTAATTAGTTAAATAGTTTTTAATTCATAAAAAATAAATAAAAAGTCAAAAAAATATTTTTCTTTTTCTTAAAATTTTCTTTTATCATTTTTAACTTTTAAAAATTATTTTCAAGTCCATAGGAGTAGTGTAGCTTAAAAGTCGCGTTTTATTTCGTACGTTAACGTTTAATTTACGTTTAAGCTTACGTTTTCGATTCTACATTACGTTTTTGGTTTAATTTCTTGAAATACGTGCTTAAGTGATTGTTTATACTTCATTGGTTATTTCATTGGTATAATCTCATTAAAATCACTTTTTACCACTTTCACGACACGTTTCGCGATTCGAGAATTCGAAATTCCATTCACACCTTCGTTGGGACACGACCCGGGGAAATACTTTCCTAAGCATTTCTTTGGTAAAATAAACACTATACTAAAACGATTTCTGTATGCAGGGGTTTTCGAGAGAAAGTTTGGAAACTACTTAGCGTTCAAATTTTGTGCTCTTATCGGACTAACAACTATCAAAACGAGAAAATATGAAGCAATTCATTTCTCACAAATTAAAATCATGAGATACAAAACTTAGGACTTGGGAACAAGAGGTAATGATACAATTAACTTTTTTGGGTAGTGTTAGCATCTAACTTGTAGATAAACAATGATCTCGATTTTACGCTTAGTTTGGGGGCTTGTGAAAAATCAAGGATGACGATTTTTATCCGTATGGTCTCTTCTCTGTGAGAAGTGTTTCTACTCGTTGACCCTAATACTTATCAACAGATAAGAATTGATAATAAAAGTCAAGGGAAACCGTCACATATAAAAAAGAAAAAAGAACAAAAATAGTAGCAGTAGTTATTATTCATGAAAATCGGAAAACGGAGCGTTTTTGAGAATAAATGATTTTGATATTTCTTTTGAACATCATTACTACTTTACAACGTCAGTAAAGAGAGGTTTTGAAATTATTTATCTTTTAAGCGTGAGGTGATGACATTGCGTGAGGACACGGCAATACCTTAGTCTGGGGGATTTTGATGTGTGCTTTTTCACACATCCTTTTTAGCCTTAAATCAGACCAAATACACCAAATACTAACCAAATATGCCAAAAGAATGTATGTTTTTGTATTTGTGTATGTGCAGGTACGGATATGTGAAAAATGAACGAAAACAAAGCCAAAACCGACAAAAATGAGTACGAGATTGGAAAAAGGTCAAAAGCCGGAGCAGGGGAAGCAAATTGATCAAAGGAAGCTTAAAGTCATTATAAGTCCTCAAAGAATTTAGGAAGTTGCAAGAATAACCCCTGATCAAAGTTTAAGAAAATGGTAACTTCAGTCCCTCATTTTTCAACAATTGTCAAAAATAGTCCGTTGAAGTAATATTCGATGAAAAGCCAACATTGGACCTTTATGAATTAAGGAATTACAACTAAAGCCCTTGGAAGATACTTTTGATAAAGAACAGATTTAGTCGCTGAATTTTGAGTTTGTACAACATTGGTCCTTGTCATTTTATCTTTAATCCTAAACTAAAATATACAAACCAAACCAAATCCACTAATGATAAATACAACCCAACACCCTCAGGCCCAAAAGAAATACTAAAGCCCGGTCCAACACAAACCTTTTACCCGGTAAAACCTTACCCCAGTCAAAGTTATAATAATATAACACCCAAAAATATTACCCATCCCCCAAAATCCCTTCATACCCAGAAAACTCACTATTCCTAGAACCCTAAAACACCTTCCCCAAAATTACCCCGCATTAATAAATATTACCCTATGATTGGAATTTCTTGAAGGTCAGAAAAAGTAAGAGATGTCAGAGAATGACACGTGGTCCAATGAGCATACACACGGAGGATCAGTCTTATCGATCACTCAATCCAAGGGTCCAAAGTGATGGGAAACATCTGGATTTGATCAGACGGTTTAGGAGAGCTCAAAAGAAACACAAATCATGTGGATTAGTGACCTGGTAAATCTATCTCTCAGGCTATATATACCTCCTCACTCGCATCATTGAGGACTGTTAGATGATAGGTTTAGAGTTGGAGTAGGATTAGGTTTTAATATAGTTTTATTATCATGTTTATTGTAATTTCTCATTTTCAAATTGTACTTAATATTTTTCAGTTTCAATATAATGCAAATTTTCAATTTATTTCTAGTTTTCTGTTGTTTTGAATCTGATTTTAGTTTACTTTTAATGCTTTTAAAAACTTATTTTAGTTTAATCAATCAGCCTATTGTGAGTTTGTAATCTGGTTTTGCTTATTATTGTTCAAAAGAGAATTAGTCAAGGTTTTGTCAACAGCTTATTTCAATAAGCTACAGCTTATTTGGAGTTAAAAGGCAGCCAATAGGATCATTTGGCCTGTCTTAAAGAAAGGCTGTGAGGGAACATCCTCTCTGTTTGGCTGAGAGGATTGGTAAGTCTTCATTTTAATCTTCATAGCTGATTATTGCATCATTTTTAGATTAGTAGTGTAGATTTATTATTGATTATCCATTCCTGTTTTGATTTAGTATTTGCATTTTATTTAAGCTTAGTTTTAGTTTATTTCCAATTTATCTTAAGTTTGTCTTGATCTTATGTTCAACGGTTTCATTAGAGTAATTCCTGAGATTTGTGAGTCATTGATTGTTTGTGATTTGTTGTTGGAATTTCTAGGTATTTGAATCTTAATTAGTATTAAGCAAGTAAGTTTGAGTAGCTTCGTAGTTGATTGAAGCCTGGATTTTATAATCATAGTATAAGCTGTTTATTCAGGACTGTTTGGATCAGCATTTAGTTATGTGTTCTTATTGCTTATAAGAGGTAATATTTACATAAACAGCTCAGACTAGGATAGTTTAGGTTAGAACTAGCATAAAATACATAGGCTACTTAGCAAAAGTCAAACACGGCTAGTAAGTGAAATATATGTTTGCATCAGTTCAATATTGAAACTGCCTTAGCTCGATTTCACTGCGTATTGTGGTTTTCTAGGTGAATTTTATGTTCAAACATCCTTATTATACATCTAATAATAGTTTTGATCACTGGAATTTCATATTAGTCAAACCCATGTTGCAAATAAAAAGTCAAACATAGGATAAGTGTGCTTGAACAACTGCTGATCTAGGGGCTGTTTTAGGTTCCATATAGGCTTCAAATTGTTTGAAATTGTGTTTAGGGTTAGTTCATAGTATGAACTTCAACATACTATCAAGATCCATCAGTTTCAGAAACATTTAGGCACCCAAAATGGATCCACAAACTGCCATGTTCACCCCATTTGGTATAAATCACACCTGATCTAGGGCTGATCTAGGTCATCAATTGGGGTTTAGATTTAGGGCCTTTTAGGTTTTCATATAGCCAGTAGTATAGATTTTTAGATTTTACTTTTAGGTTTTAGAAATTATCTTATCTCAGTGCTTAAAAATCAGCTGCAAATTAGGTACCCGAGCATAGGATCTGTTTCTATATAGGCCTGCAATTGTGTTTTTCCATTCATAAGCTGAGAATTATTGTTCATTCTAGTTCATTTGTGCCTCTAGTAGCTTAATTCATTGAGTGGTAACCTTAGCTTATTATGTTAGCTTATCTGCTTAATTCCATTGTGCTTATTCATACCTGTTGCACCATTATCTGTGTTCCTGTTATCAACTTGGTTCTGATTCTGCTTATTTGAGCTTTGTTTAGTCTAAAAACCATTTTTTCTAAGTTTGGTGAGAATTGGTCAACTGTGCTTATTAATAAGCACTCTTATAAGCTATAGCCAAAAAGCATTTCCAGTGCTCATTTTTCCATTTTCAAATTTTTCCTAGCTTTAAAATATTATTTTAGATTTTCCCTGAGTTTTTCATATTTTTCCAAGTTGATTTACTATTTTTCTTATTTTATTTTCATTTTTATTCATTTTTTAATACATTTTAATTACTAAAAAATCCAAAACAACCAGAAAAAGCCAAGAAAAATCCAAAAATATTTTAGAAAATAGTTTTCAATTATTTTGGAATTTTAAAAATTTATTTTGCATTTTTCTCATTTATTTCTCATTTATTTTGAATTTTTAATTAGATTTAATAGTTTTTAATTCCCAAAAATTACACAAAAAGCCAAAAAAAATTAGTTTCTAGTTTTAAAATTACATTTTAGTTATTTTATAATTTTCAAAATTTAATTTTCATTTTTCTCATTTAATTTCCATTTTCTTTTAATTTTTAATTAGTTAATTAGATTTTAATTCATAAAAAATAAATAAAAAGTCAAAAAAATATTTTTCTTTTTCTCAAAATTTTCTTTTATCATTTTTAACTTTTGAAAATTATTTCCAAGTTCGTAGGAGTAGTGTAGTTTAAAAGTCGCGTTTTTTTCGTACGTTAACGTTTATTTCACGTTTTAGCTTACGTTTTCAATTTTACGTTACGTTTCTAGTTGCCTTATTTGAAATACGTGCTTAAGTGATTATTTGCGCTTCATTTACTATTTCATTAGTGTAATCTCATCAAAATCACTTTTTACCACTTTCACGACACGTTTCGTGATTCGGGAATTCGAAATTCCATTCACACCTTCGTTGGGACACGACCCAGGGAAATACTTTCCTAAGCATTTCTTCGGTAAAATAAACACTATACTAAAACGATTGAATCAATAACACTCATTGTACTTAGGTTTCAATTCATCATATTCTTATTTGAGTTCATTGTATCTTACACTACATCCAAACACACAATTGTGTACCTGAGAGATGCCCATTAAGAAAACTTGCTCCTTCTTATCCTCTGAGGGGGAGTATGCCAGCATATTCACTTGTTCAGAAGTAGAAGCTTCCTCTTCAGCAGGTTCATGAACAGTCCAATCAATCTGGTTATCTAAAGTCACCAAAGCTTTGAAAGGAGTAGCTTTAGAAGTCCCTGATTCCAATAGATATGAGCCATATCTAACTTCATCTCCAGACTTTCTTTCCTTGCATTCTCTTGAAAAATGGCCCATTTGACCACAAGTTTAGCATTTAACCTTCCTTCTGTCAAACCTTGCTGCATCTCTTCCATTAAAACCGAACTTTCTCCCAGACTTAGTCTCAAACCTTTTGATGTTCATAGAAATCCTTGCTAACTACCATTTCAAGTGCATCTCCTCCATCTCCAATTGATCTACCTGTTCAAAATCCTCATAAGCAAGAAACTGCTGATGTTCATATTCAGCCACAAAGGAATGAAGAATATCCTCCATTACACTACTGGATTTTTATTTAGGAGTTGATTTAGTTTGGGTTTGAGAAGATGCTCCTGAGGTATAAGAACTTGAGGCATGGTGCACATGTTTTGTTGTGGTGCTTACAAAGGCTGAGTAAGTGGATGGTCGAATGGGACTTCTAACATCAGGCTCAAGAGATTTAAGCCTGTTGTAGAGGTCATCAAAAGAAATCATGTCCAACCCTCCTTTAGCTTTGAGAGCAATGCTGACTTGCAACCAGGATGGTGGCAAAGATCTCAGAAACTTAGCATTGCAGTCCTCATTATCTGGCCTAGCCTTTAGCTGATTAAGTTGACTCAAGATCTTGTGGAACTTGTCATAACCTTTGTGGATTCCTTCCTCCTCAGATATCTGAAACTCTTGAAACTGCTGCTTCAGCATTGACCTCTTCATCCTTCTTGATTCTTCATTCCCACCAAATCTAGCCTTGATTGCCAACCAAATGTCCTTGGCATCCTCCATGAAGTGGAAGTCACCCATGTGGTCATATGGTATAGCTTGGAGTAGGATTGTTCTTACCTTATTCTCCCTTTGCACAACTAGAACTTCTTCAGCAGTTTTGGGACCTACAATTGTAACAATCCCATCAGCATCTTTGACATGTTTCTTCAGGCTGTTACCTTTGCGGACAACCTCCCAAAGATTCCAGCCAATGTTTGTGATCCAGTTTTGCATCTTCATTGACCACAAATCATAGTCTTCAGCATTCTTCAGGTATGGGAACTTAGCATTACTGTTTGAGAGATTGAGTTGTTGGAGAGAAGTGGTGTTTTGGTTCTGGGTTGTATCAGCTTCATCATCTGATCCAGGCATAATAGTCCTCATTGTTTCTTCTTTCTTCATTTCTTGCTTGTAGGTTTAGTAATCATCAAATCTGCAATTCCCAACACTTCTAGCACTCTATAGTAGGTTCTCAACTTGTGCAATTTTGAGCAACTTCAAGTCCTAATATATATTTTGGCATGGCTAAGTGGTTCATAGCAAGTTCATGGGAGTTTCAATTCCATAAAAAAAATCAAGGGTCCAATGTCCCATGGTTCAAAAAGTTCAGTACCATTGGTTGTGGTTACTAACGTGTTCTTAGTAGCTCAAACTTCCTAATGGATCAATTGATGAAAGCCATATTTTCAGTGGCATTAATATTACATATATCTTGGCTAAATTTTTATTCATTAACTATTTATAATTGGTCAATTGGCGAAAGCCATATTGTTGAGAAAAACCGTGTTTGGATTAATAAAAATCCTTATCACTGAGTAGTGGGTTTAGACATACATGGTTACATGAACAAATATTTCACAACATGTTACACTTAAAATTCTGAAAATGTGTTTTCACCTTCATGCCGTGTACTTCAGTTGATAACACATTAACATATTTGATTTATTTAAACGATTGATTGGACATAAAAATTACTAAACCCGTGTTTATATATTTTCCAAAGTAAAAAAAAAGTTTTTGTTTGTGGTTTTTTCAAAAAAAATAAAATAAAAACAGTTTGGTAGATATTTATTTTTATATTAAAGATTAGATTAAATAAATAAATAAATAAATAAACGTGTACAAAAAAATTAAGATAAGTAAAGAAAATTTTTATTTTTATCTTAAAGATTTTGTTTAGTTTTTATATAAGATAAGATTGGAAAATATTTCTTGTTATCTTAATGATTTTTTTAGGTTTCACATAATGTTATACTATATATACAACATTATATATTGAGGGTATACTGGAATAATCGAATAACACAAAAAAGCGACTAACATTACAAACATGCAGCACAAACGATCTTCACAGATACTTTCAAAAGCAAAGGAAGCTAAGCAAGTGTATGAAAAGAAAAAACCTATAATGAATTCAAGTTAATTGAATCCATATATATAACTTATTTTGTTTGATTTTAAGTCATATAAATTTGTTCTTTGATCTTTAAATCTAATATATTAATGTTTATCTGTGTTAAATTTACAGAAGGAAATCATGCTGAAAACAATATGACTACTTTCGATCTACCAGGTATATGTATATACTTACTATTTTATTTGAGCGTTAATGTGTATTCGAGATGTAGTGTGCTTATTAGAACTTTAGGATTATTGTACAGATAAACAGGCCATGAAAAGCCTTGAACCGTTGTTATGTTTATTAATCTTAGCTCCTTTAAAATCAACATATGGAGATCATCTATTACTTTAAACGGATGTTCTTCGTAATATAAAGTATGGTTGTATAAGTTGAATGACAATCCAAGAAGATCATTAAGATTGATATATGTGCTCTTTTGTTTTTTTAGAGTTTGCTATACAATAACGGAGTAGCAGAGTAGTTACAGTAGACTATTTAACAAATATTACCAACACCGTAGGTTCGAATCTTTTGTCTTTTTAGAGTTTGATTCACATATTTATCATATGAAACTTATATGTAACAGAAATTATTTTTGGTTTGCAATCTAAATGTATGTACCCCATCTAAATCTAAATTTACATTATAATCACAAACACAAAAAATGCATATCATGACAAATTTCATCCACAAGCATGATCCAATGCCATAATTTGTTTATGCATGGTCTTCGTTCCATGTTTCATGTCAACACTTTCTTGGCAACTAAACCAGAGTTAAGAGCAACCAATATTCTACCCTAGCCTGTTACTGTGACAACCAAAACCAAAATTGTTGCCTCTTGATATTGGATTTTATTTGTAATAATTGATTTTAATTATATTAATAATATTCTATTTTATTGAGTTTCATTTAAATTCATAGTTTTTGTGGGTCATACAGTACTAAATATACTTTAAATAGCATTATTAACATTTAAATACATGCTATGAGTTTATCATGAATATATTATATACATGCAACTTTGAGTTTATCATGATTATATTATATACATGCAACTTATTGAACCACATAAGTACTATGAATACATGCTATGAGTTTATCATGATTATATTGGTTTATAATTTTACACGTTCATGCATATGATGTTATTTGTGATTAATTTGCATATGCAAACCATGTTGAAAAAAACCTTAATATATTGAATTAACCAGGTATTTTTGTAGAATTAACCATGTTGGCGATGTTTTTTTTCAGCAAAAGCATCGCATGATATGACTACGTCTGCAATAAAGGATGCTAAGAATAAAGATATTCCAATAATTGTTATATCTGATGATGAACAGGTACTTTTGTAGAATTAACATGGTTCTTTAATACTATAAAGATATTTTTGTAGAATTAACATGGTTCTTTAATACTATAAAGTATTTAACCAACATTATGGCTGAAATTTTTTTACATAATTGATGTGTAAACAGGTTACTCAAAAGCGACGTAGATTGATAAAGAAAAAGAGCATTGTAAACACAGACGTCATTGAAATTTCTTCATCAGAATTTGAAAAGGCAAACAAAACTTCTCTCAACAAGAAAAAAACAAAAGCAAATTAATGATGATAAGAAAATGGAATGAACTTTATATCATTAGTGTCATTATTTATTAACCAATTCTATATGTTAGTATAAGTAATATCATTGTTTATTTTTAATTTTGTAACTTAGATGTTTGACGATAAAGTGAGCATTGAAAGCATTGAACTTAGTTCATCAAACGATGAAAAGGCAAGCCAAACTTCTCTCAACGAAAAGGAACCAAAACAGATTAATCATAATGAGACAATGGTATGTATTTAATATCATTAGTCCCATTATTTGTTACACGAGTGTATACATTACTATTAATAACATCAGTGTTAATTTGTATTTTTCTATGTTAGATGTTTGATGATGAAGCTCCAATACACTTTAAACGCACAAAAACAACTCATGACTCTACTAACTCAAAAAACAACAAGTATATGCTATGTGATGAAGACACAGATGATGAAAATGACAAATACAAAAACACGTCCGAAGATGAATATGATGGCGTTTGGATAAACATCAATGACCTACCAGAACCGTTTTATCCTTTAAAAGAATACAAACCAAGATATATAATCCCTGATGAAGATATAATCGAAGACTCTCCAACAGGTTGTTTGATCATACATTATTTTTAACACATTTGTAATTGTAAGTTGTATATAAGTGTTGTAAAATTGACCTTATATATATGTATTTATATTTTAAAAATTTTTGCAGGTGATCACAAATACACCGTCATTGATGAAGAATATGATAGGGAGCTGTTAGATGAACACAATATGAATGAGGATAGCATGTGGGATGATATGGTCGATATTCATGGTAATCTGCACGGAAGATATGTTGATAATTACAGTGATGAAGAAGTTTGGGAAGTCGATTCTGATGCATATAGTAAACAATCCGTATCTGATAGTGACGATTTAGCCTGTTTTGTTAATGACAATACAACTGATTATGAAAGCACTGACGACAATAGTAGCGACGACATCTTTTGGCGAAACAAATAAAGATTTATCAAGATTTATGATTTTTCAATAATTTTATTTCATATAATAGGGATATTTATTTTTAAATCTGAAACATTTGTCAGTATTGTTTTTTCAACACTTTATAATTTTGTTTTTTCATTAGTATTATAATCTTATTGTTTTTTTCAGGTAGATTTGTGTAGCAATGATGTGTGTTTAAAAGTACGGTTTATGTTTCTGATATTGATATTCATATCAAGACAATTATGAGAAACCTTGCATGTTCGTTGATTTTAGTCTTTTTGGTTTTCTTTATTATCATCACTGCTTATTATATAACTGTTATTAACTTATGTGGCATTTTTTTTAATAATCAGGCTGCTGACATGGATGTAAAGGTTAGTGAGTCTACAAGTACGTTAAATTATTTGGCAACCAAGAACCCAATTAGCATTCATCAAAGTCCATAACCATTGATTGAAATGATGGAGGATTCATAACTTTTATGGGTTTGTGGTTTTGAAGATAAATAAAGGTTTGAGATGATAACTGGGTTGAATGTATTTGTATTTGGAATGATAAGGTACTAAATGTATTAAGTAGCATAGTTGAGAAACACGCTTAAATCAGGTGTGTTTTGAGGTTATAGATGTTAATATTTAAGTAAAGGAGCATCTTACAAAAATTGATTACCATAAGCTCATAAACCCATTGAATAACCATATACAAACAGGCCGGGTTAATCACATTTTGAGAATAGAAAATCTTACCCGATACTTGATACTAATAAGCTTTAGGTATCTCTGGCATACGTGTATTCAGCTTCGTGTATTGCAGGTCGATTAGCCGGGTTATGTAGGCTGCTAAGTAAAGATGGGCAGCAGAAAAGGTGAACATGCTATGGACCACACTGGAGCAGAGAAGAGCTGGAGATACCAATATAGTCGGGTTATGCATTGTTAATTCTTATACCACTCCTTGATGTGTAATGAGTTGGCCATGTTACACCTCAGTTGAGCTGAAGTCATGTCAATAAATATGGTGTCCTAAGATGTCATTACAGTCAAAATTCCGTGATTACTAATGGTTGTGATAGCCTGGTGTGAAGATGTTATAAATATTTGGGTCTGTGGGGGCTGAAACAGGGGGTGCAACCAAAGCTAAAACAACAACAAGCGAAAGAATGACATAAAGCTTTACAATAACACGCATTGCATTATTTCGTATAGTATAACAACAAAAATAAACTATATAGAAACAATTAGAAGATAATACCCTTGAGAAAAGTCCCAAGGGCAGAGATGGTAAGAGTGTGTGGGGGTGAGCTGGGTGGCCCGATATCAAACCCCAGCAGTGATTTTATATATATATATATATATATATATATATATATATATATATATATATATATATATATATATATATATATATATATATGTTGTGAAAACTGACATAAAGAAAAATGCTGTTGCACTACACCAATTACAGTTGAACATAAACGACTCATCATCAAAACGAATAAGAGATAAATACTGACATCATAAGTTAATGAAAAGTTCATATCTAATATACTTTTGCTGCAAACTTCACTTGACATGCTAAAGATAAAAAGAAGGGTAGAAGAACTCTTATGATCCAGGTATGCATTATATAACAAAGTACATGCAATTTACTTATATGATCAGAATAATCCATATGGAATTTGTTAGTAAAAAATACAGCAAATATTTGTTATAAAACAATATATAAGAAAACAACTTCAAAAATTATTTTTATTAAATATATTTTAAAATTAAGAAAATAACTTGGTAAATTATTTTTAATCCACTTTTAAAAACATATTTAAGAAAAGATTGTTATTAAAAAATATAAGAGATAATCTTATTAAAAAATATCGTTGGATCAACTTAAAATTCTGTATAAAACTAAAAGATGAGATTCACGGCTCAATATACAGATACGAACATGTCTTCACATAAAACACTCTCTGAATTAGCAGTAAAACAACCAAAACCAAGAGGAAGACCACCCATATATACAACTGAAACAGGTATTCCATTCTATAAAACAACTATATGTTTATTCATCTAAAACTTTACAATTAATTAATATGTGTATCTATATGTTTTAATCTGTAACAGATGCAACCAAGTTAAAAAGTAAAGATTATAAGTTTTAAAAAATGCATCTATCAATATAAATAGACAAATATTGAATGAGAAACTTACAATTACTGATTATGAGTCTTTAAATATGAATATGTTATAAGATTTGTAGTTTGTAAAATCTTCTATTCTTTGGTTAATGTAAGCAAGTAGGTCTTTTGATGTTGATTGTAGACAAATATGTAGTGTTTCAATTTCTTCAAATTGGTGATAGTAGTGTGATTTCATCTATGCCATCTGCTGCTTAGTAAATAAATTAGTTTCAGTTACAATGAAGTTATTTAGGTTGTAATTTCTTATACTACGGTTAGGAATTATTAGTTATATGCAAGTTCACTCTTTATTTTATCATAACATATGTTTAAAATAATAATTTGCAAATACAATTTTTTTAAATGTATATTGTTATCTTTCTTATATATGACAATAATGATATACGGATACGCCGACCGGGCAAGCAACAAAGGGAAAAAACATCAACGATTGGAACTTCAAGTAAGATAGCAATTCAACATTCATTTAATATATCTATTTATGAAGAAAGATGCTCGAAATACATTTATGTATATTACTAAACTTCTAATGTGTTTCTTTTCTAACAACTATGAAGAATGATCTACTTCTCCGTCGTCCGTGGAGGCCGCCTAAAAATAAAACAACAAACAGTTAGTATCATTCAAATTTAAAATTACATCTGCAAATATTTTTTATTTTATTTTATATCTTTCAATTTCGTAAGTTATGTTTTTGTATTCAGCAACAACGGATGCAACACCTAATGTTGAATGCAATCAATCATTGAGACAATCATGTAAACGAAAGTCAGAAAGGCTTAGAGAAAAAACAAGAATGGTTAGGCATAAATCGTTATTCAAACAACCTGATAATCATACACGTCAAAATAATGGAGATGTGACACATCGAGAATCATTTGTTCGGATATCAAAAGGTAAAAACAAAGGAATATTTATTAAAAAATAATATGAGATATCGTATTATGCAAATTAATGAATGTGTATATTGTCATATTTTTAAAATTCTCAGATTATATTGAACTTGGAGATCCGATATTTGAATGCGAATCTTGCCACGCATTATTATGGAATGCAGAAAGTATGGTAGGGAATACACATTCAACAAAACAAGAATATTCCCTTTGTTGCGGTAGAGGCAAAATCACATTAGGGGATGAGGTGGAGCGGCCGCCAAAACTATTGATGGATCTTATTAATGGAGACCACCCAAAAAGTGGTATGTTCATTGAGAATATCAGACGCTATAATTCAATGTTTTCATTCACATCTATTGGGGCAAAACAAGACATGTCAGTCACTGACGGACGGGGGCCGTACTGTTACCGGATTCAGGGCCAAAATTACCACAGAATGGGTACTTTACTACCCGAATGAGGAAAAGCACAAAAATTCGCACAACAATATATTTATGATAAACAAAACGAAATACAACACCGTATTGATGGTGTCAGGTAACAACATTAAATTACTTAATTATTTAAATTATTACATTAATTTCAAAAGTTAAAATAATAAACTTTTGTAATTTTTAAATACAGCAATGAAACATCATCTTCCACCAAAAACAATGTCATTGACCACCAGCTAACAGTTGAGTTACGTGACATGCTTGATGAAATCAATCCGTTAGTGTCTCAATTCAGAATTGCTGGTGAACATTTTGTAAAAGAACCGGAAGAAAATAGATATAAGTTAAGACTAATTGGTACAAGAGAACGTGATGGAAGAGACTATAATCTCCCAACAGCAGACGAGGTTGCTGCTCTAATTGTTGGTGACTTTGATTCTGCGACTAATAAAAGAGACATAATCCTTCACATGCAAGAAGGAGGACTTAGACGAATCAGTGAGCTACACCCTTCGTACCTAGCACTCCAGTACCCATTGTTGTTCCCATATGCTGAAGATGGTTATCGGACCGGCATATATCACTCTGGAATAACAGAAAAAACGGCAACAAACAAAAAAACAAGAGTAACAATGAGGGAATATTTTTCATACCATTTGCAAGAAAGACCAAATATTTTCTCAATGGTACTAAATGCACGAAGGCTATGTCAACAATTTATTGTCGACGCATACACCATGGTTGAATCTAAAAGGATGTCGTACATTAAAAACCAACAAAATGACCTAAGATCCGAGACTTTTGCAAGGTTAGCTAAATTAGCAGAAGATGAAAACTCAGGAGTCAAACTAAGAGGGAAAAAGGTTGTGTTGCCATCATCATTTACAGGTAGTCCAAGGTATATGATGCAAAACTATTTAGACGCAATGACAATTTGTAAGGTTTATGGATACCCGGATATGTTCATAACATTCACATGCAACCCAAATTCGCCGGAGATTCAACGTTTTGTGTTTGAAAGGGGATTGAATTCTGACGATAGACCTGATGCAATTACACGAGTTTTTAAACAAAAACTCGATAGCCTTATGAGGGAATTCAAAGATAAACGTTACTTTAGGCACCTAAAAGTAGGTAAATTATTTCCAAATTATCATTGCAACCATAATTAGTAAATGACTAAAAGTAAAAAATTTAATACAAATGAAATAATGTTTTCCTTGCACCAGTTGACACAGTTGAATTCCAAAAGAGAGGCCTTCCTCATGCACACATTTTGCTATTTTTGGAAGATAAAGAAAAAATAACACAACCATCACAAATTGACCGTATTATTTTGGCAGAAATACCAGACAAGAATCAAGATCCGTAATTGTATAAAATCGTTACAGACCACATGATGCATGGTCCGTGTGGCGCACAAAATCCAAGTTGTCCGTGCACGGTCAAGAACAAGTGTACAAAGAAGTTCCCAAAACAGTTTAATGACTAAACATTCATTGATGAGAGCGGGTATGCAATTTATAAAAGAAGAAATAACGGAAGCAAAATAAAGAAAAACGGATCTGAATTGGACAACGGATATGTCGTACCATACAATCCGGGGTTGCTCAGAAAATTCCAATCACATATTAACGTTGAATGGTGCAACCAAGTCGGTTCAATTAAATATTTATTCAAATATATTAATAAGGGACCAGACAGATCGACAGTAGGGTTGGAAGATAAAGACGTTGATGAAATAAAAGAATATTACGATTGTAGGTATCTTTCAGCATGTGAAGCGGCATGGAGAATCTATGGATTTGACATACACTACAGGTTTCCACCAGTCGAAAGATTACCCTTCCACTTAGAAGGAGAACAATAGGTAATATTTGAGGCCACAGAAAGTATTGATTTTGCATTGGAAAAAGCATCGATTAATGAAACAAAGTTTGTTGCATGGATGCAAAAGACCTACTTTACCATGAGTTTCCAAAGCATTATGTATGGAAACAAGAAGAAAGAATATGGGCAAAAAGACAAAAAGGCACAGCAATTGGCCGTGTACATCATGTACCTCCTTCATATGGTGAATTATTTTATTTAAGAATACTGCTTAACAAGGTTAAGGGAGCTAAAGATTGGATTGATTTCAAAACATTTGAGAATGTTGTTTATCCAACATATAAAGATGCCTGTCAAGCACGTGCTCTATTAGAAGTTGATAAGGAATATATAGACGGTTTAATGGAAGCCAGCTTGTGGGATTCAGGAAATTACTTACGTAAATTTTATGTCATACAACTTATGACAGATAGCATGTCAAGGCCAGAGGTTGTTTACAACAAAACATGGGAAGTATTGGCAGCTGATGTTGAAAGTATCGAACGTAAAAAAAGAAAAGACCCAGGTATTAAATTAAATATATTATCTACCACACTAGTTGTCAACATTATGCAACTCATCAACCGACAAGTTACATTTATTACTATTTTTTTCCTTTTACAGATTTGATTCTTACAGATGAGGAGAAAAATAATATTTGTCTAACATATATTGAGCACATGCTTCTATGTAACAACAAAAGCTTAAAACAAATTCAAAACATGCCACTACCAAATGAATTGATGACAATGGCCAATTACAACAAATTGGTGTATGATGAGTTGAAATACAACAAAGATGAGTTAAGAAGGCAACATGAAGACCTCTACAAAACACTTACTGATGAACAGAAAAATATATATCAAACTTTAATGGAAGTTGTTCATCGAGACAAAGAAGGAATGTTCTTTGTTTACGGATACGGAGGAACAGGTAAAACGTATCTTTACAAAACCTTATCTGCCGCAATAAGATCAAGAGGTGAAATAGTGTTAAATGTTGCATCAAGTGGTATCGCATCACTTTTGTTAGAAGGAGGAAGAACAGCACATTCTAGGTTTGCTATTCCAATAAACGTGGTTGATGATTACGTGTGTCATATAACTGGAGATAGTGACTTGGCTGATTTAATCCGAATGTGTAAACTGATAATTTGGGATTAGGCACCAATGACACATAGACACTGTTACGAAGCATTTGATAGGACATTGAGAGACATTTGCAGGACAGACACATTTGAACCTTCACAACAGGTTTTTGGAGGTAAAGTAGTCCTTTTTGGTGGAGATTTCCGCCAAATATTACTAGTCGTAACAAATGGATCCAGACATGATGTCGTTCATGCATCAATAAACGCTTCATACTTGTGGCAACATTGCAACGTCATGCATTTGACTATCAACATGAGACTAAAAAAGGGTTCAAAAAATTCAGAAAGAAAAGAAATACAAGATTTTGTAGATTGGATATTGGATATTGGCGAGGGCAAAATAGGAGGATCATATTGGTAAGATTATTGAAGAAACATACCCATATTTGAAAGACAACCTTTACAATCCTAAATTCTTCCAAGAAAAATCAATTCTTGCACCAACGCATGACCTTGTGGATATGGTAAACGATTGCATGCTCAAGCTACTACCTGGAGAAGAAAAGACGTACGATAGTTCAGACTCAGTAGGCGTTATTGATATGGACGGAGATTTTAATGAATCACTATACACCGATGATTTTCTTAATAGCATCCGAATTGCTGGTCTACCACAACATTCTCTAAAATTAAAAATAGGCGCTCCAATCATGTGCATGAGAAACATAGACCAAGGAGGAGGCTTATGCAATGGCACAAGGTTACAAGTTCTAAGGATGGGTGTAAATGCAATTGAAGCAAGGATTATTTCAGGCGGTTGTGTTGGAGATATTTGTGTAATACCAAGAATGGTTTTAAGTCCTTCTGCTAATAAGATGCTATTTAAATTTAACCGTAGGCAATTCCCAGTGTCATTGTGTTTTGTAATGACTATCAACAAAAGTCAAGGACAAACTCTGACACAAGTGGGATTGTTCCTTCAAAGACCGGTATTCTCTCATGGGCAACTCTACGTAGCAGTATCAAGAGTCACAAGTAGAAAAGGATTAAAGATTTTATGTTGTGATGAAGAAGGAAATTACGCCAAGTCAACAACAAATGTAGTCTATAAAGAAGCTTTATTTAGAATTTAATGTAAAAAAAATAGTATCAGCTCAACTGTCCTTTAATCCTAAAAAAGATTAATAAACTTTTTTGGCTTTTTGGATTTCTTTTATTCACGAGTATTGTTTAATAATTCTCAGTCTAATCACTATGTTGTGCAGAGCTGACATTTAAGCATGATACATTTCAGTTGCAGATACACTATATATTTGCAACACTAAACTTACTACCAATGCTCCTACTGCAGAAACCAATCACCCCGTACTACAGATCCTGTAGTAGTAGTAAAATCAGTACCAAATCTAAGTTATGTCGCACTAAACTCAGTACCAAATACAATGCCACAATAAAAAATAAAAATACTAACATTAGTTGGTGCTAATGAACAATTTCCAGCATCCATTTTACCATACTACATACATCATTTTTTACACTACACAAAAAGTTTAAAGACGTCATCATCAACCCAAAATACTTAAAACATTAGTTATGCAAACAACCTACAAATAAGTGACGCAAAATAACTAACCGACTTATCAGACATTACTAGATAACTTCAAAGTCAACATCTTCTTCAACTTAACAAAGATGAAATACCGGATACTGAGTATCCTCATCGGCAGCCGCTTCCAAATCTTCAATTACATGCACAAACCTGAACCTTATCAATTTGTCATATGCAAAGCCAACTTGCTCGGCAAACTGCCTCCATGGTCCTAAAACATTAATATGATTAATCCTTGAAGGATTTTCAGCATGAAATACCATCTCCATCGGCATTAAGTACTCAATATGCTCATGCTTCATAAGGACCTTAGTAAATGTGTGAAATTGACGATTCTTAAGGAACTTCGCCGGGATGGCCTGCAGTTATATATAATAAGAAAATAAATATACGTCTCACAGTTTTAAAAATAAATCAATGAAACAATTACACTTAAATACTTACAAGTATTTCCCTTACGTAAATGGCTGAAAAATACTTATAGAATGTATTTCCTTCAAAGAAGTGGTCTAGGTGAAAACGCTACTGGCATACGTGTTTCATTCGATCATTATCTTCAAATAAAACAAAATACAAATGGTTTAATGTAAAAAACCACTTCACATATTATTACAGTTATTAATTAACAATTAACATATGTATTCACAAACTAATAATTAAACAAACCTCTTTCAGTCGGCTGCAATGGAGGCTGGATCCTTAACAACCGTGTCGCTCCTTCGAAATGTGCATCAGTAGTTAAGTGTCCATTAACTGAAAAACCTGTTAACAATAATTTATTTGCACGTTTTCTTGTGAAAATCACAATCATTCCAGGTTCCAATTCCAAATTCTCTTCAACAACGTTCCAGTCTTCCATATCCATTTCATACATACGTGGTCCGTTTCCTCCTCCAACACGAACACTTCTAACATTCACAACAAAATTAATTCCATTGCCCTTAACAGTTATTTCTGCCTCATTGCCTAACCCTTCCAGGAATACAGGTGGTAATCTCTGCCGTTCATATATACCACAAAACATAAAATCATTTATCCACCAAATAAACTATTTAATAAATAACTCACAATCTAAAAAACAAAAAATTAATCTAAAATATATAATTACCTGCCGAACATCTAAGTAAGGAGTTACATTAGACATAAACCTTGAAAAACGACCAGCAATCATATTGTATCCAGCAAATTCAGATCCATCCCAGTTGTATCCAGTGACAAAGTAAGAGTCGTCCCCTTCTTCCACAAAATGCAATAGTTGAACATCTTCATTAAGATTTACCAAAGCAAACGCCCTCCATCTTGCACCAGTTACAATCATCGGCCCAATCCTTTTAGTTACAATTCTAACTCTGAATCTAACACCAACTGCACTGGTAACATACATATCCCTATTACCATTAAAACCCTCATCAGTATACACCCATGGTAGTTCCTGCGACAATTCCATTAAACTCTTAATAAATAATTATATATGAAATTCATTATATATATGAAATTGTATCAAACCAAATACCTGCGAGTCGGGATACGTTTCTCTGTTTAGCCTTACTACAAATTCACCAACCATATTTCTACACAGGAATAAAAAATATATTACTGAAACATATTTAAATCAGATGCAAATAACAAATTCTAAAAACAACTTTCGCACAAAATCATATCAGAACCTCACATACGTTCACCATCTAAATGCATAACCAAAAACTCTAAGATTAAGTTAAATAACAAATAACCAGATTATCAATTATAACATACATTCACCATCTATATGAATATGTGGGTTTCTTAAACAGGTTTTTTTCATGTCCTTCTTACATAAAATTACACACCTTAATTTAACCTAAATCACATATAAATAAAGACCTTCAATTACACTATTATGATAAACAACTTAAAAACATAACTTTCTTATTTCAGCCCACTAAAATTGTTGCAAATGACTTATACAACCACATCTCTTCTTTCACTTCAATTAATACACGTTTTTAACCTCTAAAAGCGCATACTGTAAGAGATGAATATAACAATTTATTTATTAATTTAGCGCTAATCATTTTTAACGTTGGTGCTATTTTGCAAACCTTTGTGTAGAAGACCAAAGTAGAAACCCTGAAAAGAATAACGTGTTATGGCTATGGAGCTGATTAGGTTGAATTAGGACAAACTTATAGAGACAGTTATTGTTGTTGTTCTACAGGCTGATGCAGCAATGTGTGTTAGGATGGGAAGCTTTCGTGATCCTTTAGAAGCACAGGGTCTTACACACTTTCTATGTATGTTCTGGTCCTAATATACCTATAACTTAGAATTGCGCTATAGCGTGTTGTGTTATCTGGAAAGATATGAACGTTTATAGAGTTAAGTAGACATTTAGTTGGAGTTACCAAACATGTATTACATTTCCAGTTGTGTACATGATACATAAGAAGTTAGTTTTGGTTTGCTTTACGCAATCATTTGTTGTGTAAATGAGAAAAACACAAATGAACTTAAATGTTAACTATATTATATGGTGGTGGAAGCTTCAATATGAAGCACATAAACAATATATTACAATAAATAGTTGGTATTGTTTTGCTTTACTTAATAATTTACCCTGTGAATGAGAAATACACAAAAAAATTTAAAAATGGGCTATATTGATATGGTGGTGAAAGGTTCAATATGAAGCACATAAACAATAGATTACAACCAGTTATGTTTAATATTCTAAGATGGTAAGATAATCATAACAATATTATTATGCCAAACATCAGAACTGACTTAATTACAACGAAAAAACAAAACTACATCTACTCTAAAATACACAACACAAACTCGATCCAACATCGAAACCATCCACAGATAATGTAACTAAACTATACATGAATAATTGAATTTCAATGTAATCATATACCATAAACAAACACAACAGCAAATATAAAACATAAATCCATCAGTTCCTAATCCTATATCACATCAAAAAAATAACAACAACAAACTAAATCACAACAACCATAATATAAATCAATGCAAAAAAAAAACAAATTCTACTCAAAACATTCAATAAAACACTCGATACAAAAAACAATCGGCACCATAACCAAAAATCATCAAAACGCCATCCAAACTAATCCTCATATAACGACATATGACAAATCCACACAAAACATAACAAATATAAAAAAAAATCAAACAATCATACAATATATCATATTATAAACAACATATTTGAAAGTAATATCGATTAAATTAAAAAAAATAACTAACAATCCATTGCAACAATATAATCCAAACAACTACACAAATGATTCTAATATTAAACATACTTAATCACATGTATAGTAACATAAAACAACAAGATGATCGGTTACCAAATCAGTTACATAAAACCCATTTCGCCTAATCTAAAATATAAAACCATTAAAACAAACACTATATACATCTCATCCTCAACACTCGACTTATCACAAACCTACACCAAAAATTAAAAAAAAAAAAAAAAAAAAAAAAAAAAAAAAAAAAACCCAACACAGTGATACCAAAAATATCAGATAAACACAACACCATCAAAACTCATCATCAACACTCAAATTATCACAAACCTACACCAAAAAGAAAAAAAAAATGACACAATGATACCATAAATATCAGATAATTAAAAACATTAGCACCAAACGACTTATCACCAATCGACATCAAAAATAAAAACTACGACGAGACAATCACACCATGCATATCAGATACTTAAGAAAATATTGATAATTAATAACGATTAGTAAAAAAAATACCGGAAAATTGATCGGCACACCAGAAAAATCGAAAGAAATGGATGTTGATATGTGAGATATAGAGAAATGGAGTAGGTAGAATAATTATAATAACAAAGAAGATAAGTACTAACCATAAATAACAACTGGGAAACATAATAGTCTCAATATTAATGATTGCATTCTATCAAAATTACGGCTTAATATCTTTTGCATGCATCGAGAATGTAACACAGTTCATTAACCAACGATATAGTTTATAAAAAAAAACAAAAAAACAAAAAAATATCAACTTTAATTAAAAATTACTAACAAATTAAAAAAATATTAAAAAAATAAACATTTAATATGGCACGGATATATTAACTTAAATACATACAAATTTTTATCTAACTAAAAAAATAAATTTAATCACAATAAACTTATATTATAACTTCCAAGAGTCCTATATTACACAAACCTAAAGCAACATTTAAAATGCTTCAAATTGCACTAAACGTCATTTCAAAATTGAATACAATCGTTTCCTAGGTTAATAAAACACATAAAACATCAAATACGTCTTTTACCAACAAACAATTACTATAAACTTACAAAATTCAAACTTTTAATAAAAAGTTTATGAATACATAATATATCATTTAAAAAACAAAAATCAATTACAAAAAAAAACACATACAATAATTCTAACAAATACTAAAAATCAAGAAATTACAAGTCATGCCCGCCCATCGGGCGGGCTTCGAAGTCTAGTATGTATATATATATATATATATATATATATATATATATATATATATATATATATATATATATATAATTTTGACGGTATTTTTTTTATTCTGCGAAAAATATTCAAAAAATTTCAAAAATTATTATATAAATGTCAAACCTTTTTTTGTCAAAATATTTAAAAAAAAACATATGTCAAATATATTTTATATATATATATATATATATATATATATATATATATATATATATATATATATATATATATATATATATAATAGGATGTACATTACGTCATCAATGCCACATATGCAACCAAAAGGCCACCTCAACGCCACTGGACGCCACCTAAGTAACATGCCACATAAGCATGCCACGTAGGCAACGTTTTACCATTTATTTAAATTTGGAATTTTTTGAATTTAAGTTGTCCAGAATTTTTTTCATTTATTAATATTTCTGAATTTTTGTAATATTTATTCAAAAAAATCATGCCTGGAGCAGGATTCGAACCTGCGTCTATTAGCCCACAAACAAACATGATTACCACTAGACCAACACATTTTTTTGATTATATCTTCCAAAACAAAATTTATAAACCTACGCAATCAATTAATGATAATTTAGACAAAATAAGTAGGTCATGTTTAAAAAAATTATATTGTTAAGCTATATTTAAGGAATAGATTAGGCATATAATCGGTTAATATGATTCTCTTTTCCTTAAATATAGTTCCTCACCACATTCATAAAACCCTAAAATATAAATCCCATGTTTATCTTCTCACCTTACGGTTTGTTACAAAAAAAATAATAAAAAAAATAGTACGCCTCTTTGAAAACCCTAATGAAACACGAATTTACGATTTTATGTATGCATATGTTGATTTTTTTCCAGTTTTTTTTATGTTCGACATCTTCTGTGCAGGTTAGTAGTCTTTTTTAAACACATGTTGTTAGAATCTTTCATTACTATCTTCAACGTAGGTAATTAATTGAATGGTTTTAATTATTATTGTTTCTTTAATAAATTTCAATTCATTTATTTTGTTACTTCTGTGGAACATGTTATTGATTGAGTGTGGTCATGTCCTTTTTTTTCAGTAAAGGAGTATATACGTGTTTCTTGGTTATTAAAACAATGATTGGAATTATATGTACCACAGGTTTGAGCATGCACGTACTTAGCTACAAGAAAAATATGTGTTGATGAAAGTAAGTGTGAACCTTTCATATGTTTTTAATTTTCTCTTTGGTTTATTGACAAAAATCATGTATGCAAATTGGTCAATGGCCATGAATTTCATATTCATAATCGTTTCCCATGTTTCAGATAATATGTATATTCATGTAGGTGAATCTTATGTGTGTATTCACAACTCTTTTCTGTGTTATTTTGGTTGCATATATTTTTTTCTTATTACGTTCCTGATGCGTTTCTATTAGATATAATTCTTTGTTCTTATAATGTTTCTTATGTTTATTCAACTGGCATCATGCCTCATACGCCAATGCCAAGGTAAGGTTTATTTTTCTCAGAAACCGTAATAACATTCATTCATTCCAAAAGGCTATTTGTTTCCTGTATAATTTTTGCTGATGTTTTTTGTTTGTTGTTTTGGTGAGACATGTGGAGCCTACATTGCATGTTTGCTGGAATGGTGAGGATCTCAACCCCAATATTTTGGCGTATATATTTATAATATTCGTGACATGCTGCTGTGACTTGTGTTTTTTCTCTATCAATTTTATCATCTCTTCTTTGTGCTGAAGTATTATGCAGATTTTTCGTAAGGAACCTTTCTTTTATGGCCATGACAACCAGGACCAGGCATATTTGCCAATGTCAATCCTCTTGGACCCCATTAGAATCGATTCTTTGGTCTCATCAATCTCTTTTACATTCAGTCCGTTCATTAGTTTATGTATCGAGCAACTTATTGACTATTAATTGAAAACTCTTATTATATTCCAAAGCTTGATCCCTGTGATCAGATTAGGCGGTCAGTTGGGTAATGGGGCAATACAGGTATATTTTTGGCACACGTGAAAACATCTTGGGTTGACATGAAACCCCTTTTGGATTACGAAGATGTATGAATAAAAAGACACTTTTGACAACTTTCTGACCCATTCTGTTATAAAGTTATCTTTATATTTTACCAGCTCAACCCATCATAAATACAATATTTAGGCAGCTGTACCAGTTCTGATGCCGCCATGAGTAGCTCAGCTGGAGAGATAGTAAGTCTATGCTCGGTTCAGAATGTTTAAGACTGTTTTACTTCTGAATTAAGGGACATTTGGGACTGCTTTTACAGTTAAATTAAGAGGTATATGGGACTATCTTTAGCTGAATTAAGGGATGGGTGGGACTGTTTTACACTTGCTTTAACCTATATATTTAGTCAAACTTCTACTTTACTTAATACAAAGGGATACTGCATAAAGTACTAGAAAAACATTTTGAAAAACCTATTTATGTTACAGAGGTTGACTTCCATCTAGATGGAAGGATATGTGTTACCTGATGACTTCCATCTAGAGGTGAGGGATGATTCTTTTTGTATTTTTATATTTTTATAAAAGCAATTAAAATCTCGGGTTTTGGAAGAGTGGGCGGAATTAGTTCCTAGTCAACTGTAACACCCCCAATTCATGGTTGCAGCGGAATTCGAACTGGGTGTTACTTGACGGCACAATAGACACAATAATAGAAAACGAACTCCAATTGAGTCGTTTTAAAAGATTTATCATTCAAATTGTATAAATATCAGAGATTACAAAATGAGGTCCCAGATGGTTCCATGTTTACAAATTAAATGAGTTTTGAATGATAATAAAATTTATAGCCCTCTTGAGTATCCGTGTCCTTCCGTGCCATCCTTGATCGTCATGAACCTGAAATACATGCTTGAGAGGTCAACACAAAGGTTGAGTGGAATTCGTAGAGTTTGTTAAATCGTTTGAACACAATATGTCGTAGTGTGAGCTATAGACTCACACTCATAGTTAGAAAACAAAATCGTTATTTATTTCACTAAGCTCATGCAACCAAAGCATTAACATCGAACCAACAAAATTGGCATTATAGAAGCCCTACCAAGGTACTTTTGCCATTATACCGCTAAATCTCAAATATAGTGCATTTGTGTGAACTCATCGTTGTTCAACACAAATGGGATCCGTCAATCCCAATAGATCTATTCACAATATTCGCGCTCACTAAAGGTAGTGACTAATGGTTCGTGATATAGGGACTTCGAACATGGCAATCGTTACTTAGTGATAATAAAACATCGTCGTGAAGCATACATTAGAAAGCATTGTGTTCGAGTAGAAAAATAATAGCATGTATTCCCCCCATGGGTTTGTAAAATAGTTAAACAATAGAAAGTGGGGCTACGAACTCACCTTAAGTAAGATAGCAAGTAATGAAGGTGATGGTTGGATCGTGTAGGTTTCTATGAGCAACCTATAATAGAATGTTGCGACTTAGGATCGGAGTAAAGAATATGAATGAGTGCCTATATATATATATCTTGCATTTAGTCCATGATGTGGTATGATGTATAGTATAAGTCTTTGAAAGAAAGATTCATGAAACATGTATGTTTTGGTATATCGTTTACTACCGTTCGGGCTGACATAATTCAGAAGTCATGTTAGTAAGCGTTCGAGGAGCCAGGACACTTTAACTCGTAAATCCACAACTCAACTCGACGGCTTACATAATGAACTCCTCACATGAGGCTCCCTACTATTGTAGTAGTTGATGAAATATATAGATATAAGTTTTGATCCGAAAAGTTACATGTCCGATATTTGGATAAACTTAGGAAAGTTTATTAGTACATGAAGATTGTTATTAGGGGTAGTTTCATAAGTCTTGTATGACCATTTCCTCTTTGTGATATCTCATGGTTCCTTTAAGTGAAGTAGATCCAAATTGCTTGTTCAATTTATCGTCAATTCCTTGTTTCATGTTTACACCTAAGTAAGCTTGTATGGTTATTTAGTCATGGCCTTGCCATGACCTTTGGTCCTTGTTCAATGGTCATGAGACTCAACCTTGGCTTTAGCCATGGTTGTGGTCTTGATTATAGGTCATAAGACCTCTTGTTCCTTTTAAAGTATAACCATAATCTAGTGACTTTCGCCTAAAAATGGGCTATTTAGAATTTGAAGAATTTTATCACTCGGAAAGCATTTGTTCCTGAACGAAAACGTCGTTCCGGACAACTTTCGTGTTTTAACTTTTTGATGAATCGGACCAGAAGTGTGACTTTCAAAACCCAAATTTGATCAGAATGGTATTTGGCAGTTTGCCGCAAAGTTTTGGTAACTTCAAATGGGCGTAACTTTTGACTCGTATACTCGTTTTAGGTGGTTCAAATTGCTATGGTTTCCTTGTTAAGTCCTCTACTGTAATATGTAATGATCCAACATCATATTTTTACCATTTTGATCAGGTTTTACCAAGAAAATCCCTAGTTTACTTGTTTTAATAACTTGTTTTAACAATCAATAACAATAACTTGTTTTGCTCACTTTTATACATCATGGACATAACTACAAGACATAATATAGCAAGAATAATAGGTAAATAACATGAACATGATTATTCAACAAGAAGCATGTTAGGGTTTGGCTTACAACTTTTGGCTTTCAAAGATGAAAGGAAGTTAACATGTAAGGATAGGACTTTGATAGACTTGCTTTAACCCACTTCACTTCATGCAATCTTTCTACTCTTGTAATCTTGAAAGATGGATGATGAAGGTTGAGGTGACTTGAGTAGATTTAAACTCAAGAGAAATCACCAAAGTTTATGTAGTTTGGAAGTGTTTGATGAATCAAAACCAAACTATAGTTTCAGGGTTGATGTTGCACTTGATTCTTGCATAGAATTGGAAGAAGATCAAGCAAAGGAGATGGTGTTGGTGTGTTGTGATGGTGGCGTACAAAGGAAGGGGGGAGGGGCTTTATATAGCCTTGAGGAGGTTACTAATGTTGACTTGTCAACACTTGGTGAGCAAGTTTTACACTTGTAAGGATCTAAGGCCATCAAGCACAAGATCAAGCCACCTAGTGTGAATCCCCCCTCCTAGTGGCGGTTTGGGATTACTTGGAGGGTAAGTGTTGGCCTTGGATGATATTATCCAAGATACTTAGTTAGTTTTGACTCCGGGAAATGCCAATCGTAAATGATTAAGCCTCAAAACGTAAAACCGGGTGTCGTAAAATTATGGAACTTGAAAGTATTGATAAACATATCCATATGTTCCATAATAAAATATAAAATGAGTGGTAGGTTCCATTTGGGTGGTAAAACCCTGCTAAAAACTGGAAACACGGGTCTAAAACGCGTAATACGTAAAATGTACGAATATTGCGTAAAATTGAGAAAAGTAAAATATTACTTTTCTAATAGGTTATAAATGATTTAAAATGACTTATAATGTCTAGACTGGGCTCAGTCTAGTATCGATTGGTATTAAATGTCTTTTAAACATCAAACCGTAAGCCTAAAAATCAAGGAATGACTTATAAAATCAAGGAATGATTTTTGGTCAATGGAGGAGGGAAAAATATGTTGACTTTTTCTAAAAAGTTGAAAACTCAAATCGTCTTAGAAACGCGTTTTGTGGTCTAACGGTTAATCGTCCATACGGTTAAGCGTGCTCATGCGAGAGTAGTACTGGCTTGGGTGACCTGCCGGGAAGTCTTTGGTCATGTTTTTCTCAGTCACGATTAATTCTCAAATAAATCATGAGTGTGTCAAACATTTTTCTGATGCGGGGTCACTTAACGCGGTCGAGTTTCGTTGTACGTAGAATTTCTGAATGACGTTTTACCCTAAAACATGTAATTCCGTGTAATTCCTTAATAACTTTCACAAAAATGAGCTTATGAATGTCAAACTTTTAATTTGCCATGGAAATGATTTATCACTCGAGCCCAAGAAATAAAAATCAAATTTCGGGAAAATTTTCGGGAAAGATGAATAGTAAAAATGAATAGTGAAATTTTCCGGGAATAGTAATTATCCTGAAAAATGCGAATTGTTACAGTCTCTACCCCTTACGGGGAACTTCGTCCCGAAGTTCTATGTGTGTCATATGTTGGAGTGGTGTCGATGAAAAGGTGTGGTTACTTATGAGGACTATAGTCTGGGATTACCAGTGATGTAGTTTGATTTGTCGTTTCAGTGTATGGTGTAGGACGAGGTTTACTTTTATGTAGGAAAGGTATGGTAATAGTCGAATATCAAAGGAAATTGATATAGCAGTCGAATATTAATAGGAATTTGAGATAGTAATTGCAATCATAGCCTAGTAGGTAATCGGTTGTTGTACCTAGTGTTTATTGACTTCATACTTATGTTATTTCGGATACAAATAAGCCCACTTGTTTATAATTCTTTATTTACATAGAGAGGCATCCCAAACAATGTAGATAAGGAAATATAAACTTATGGTTTAGTGATTTACAATGTCTTTATTTAAATGAAAAGGCGTCCCAATCCATTCAAATAATTACAAATCATCCTACACAACATTCATACTTAGTCGGTGAGTTACAAGGTAGGGTATTACGAGATGATACTGGTGTAGCAAAAGTACAAGATGAATATTCAATCTTGTAAAGCTGATAAGGGTGCTTGTGGTGTAACTAAGGATGATTTGAGCTTTAAAAGTGCATCAAGATCTGTTAATGAGCTTGTGTTTGCAACGGTTGTGAAGATAATGATGTGATATGTTGATGAACAAAAGTGTGTAGTGTATGCCCAGCATTAATATTCTTAGGTGTAGATGTTGAGTTTGCTTTGAAAATCTTAAGAGATTTTAAAGGTTTATGATGGGATGGTATCCTTAGGAACTAAACAGGATAGTACTTCTACGGGATGAAGAGAAGAATTGATAACTATCCCAAGATAGTAGTTCGGATTATCTCATAAATGAAAACTTTCAAGAATGAAATTAGGTAGTACAAATAAGGTGTTAAGATTTCGCTGAGTGGTAAAACACTATCGTGTCTCTAGATCGTTTTAAAGAATTCGGGTGGTTTATCGAGTTCAAGTAGGAAATCAATCTGAACATAACCCTAGTACAACTACTCTCAGTATTTGAAAATTTTAAGTCGAATATAGTTAGTCAGACTATATTCCACTGTCCCTAGGTTAAATATAGGTGACTAGTCTATATTTAGCCGAGGTTCGATAAAATTTCCAAATACCTAAATTAGGTATACTTGTGATATGTCTGTTGCTTTCGAGAAACTGTCAACTAAACAAAGGCGATGTCAAACCCTTCAGTTGCAAGTCCCGCCCATACAAGACTTGTAACCTATGTTTTCACATTCCATTGCATAGAAGATAGTACGGGTAGATACGTGTGGAAAGGAAGTTTTAAGTAGTTCTAAAATAGAACATACTTGGCCAGGATCACGAACTTTTAACAATGAAGGTTTCATAAGAAAACTTTGATGAATGTAGAGAAAATTAAGCTTTTGTCGATGATGGATTAGTTTGTCCTTTAGAAATCTCATATTTCTTGTTTGGAAATCGATAGATTGTGATGGGTTTTTGATATCATATGAAATGATATTGATGAGGTGGTGGGATAATTCCAGAGACCATTGCATAAATCACAATGTCTCGGAAGTAGTTTAGACCATTGTGTAACTCAAAACATTTGAGAAATGATTAAGACCATTGTGCCATACAATGTCCGGGAAATAGAAAAGACCATCGTAATTCGTTACAATATCTTGGATATAAAATGTTGGAGTAGGAACATGGTTGGGAGAATATGGTTGTGTCGAAATGCCATAGAATAGGCATGTGTAGATATGTTTAGATAAAATGATTGAAAATAACTCGAATGTATATATAAATATACTAGTATTTGTTCGTGTAGTGGAAAATGCCTAGTGTGTATATATGAATATACTTATGTTCATGTAGCATAAAATGCTTAATAAGTCCATAATCGTCTGGAGGATGGAAGACACGAAGATCGGAAGGCTATAAAATGTTTTTGCTTGTAGTGTGGTTATAGTTTAGGTCTCAATTAGACCCGTTTCTCTATAACCATGGCTCTGGTACCAATCTGTAACACCCCCAATTCATGGTTGCAGCGGAATTCGAACTGGGTGTTACTTGACGGCACAATAGACACAATAATAGAAAACGAACTCCAATTGAGTCGTTTTAAAAGATTTATCATTCAAATTGTATAAATATCAGAGATTACAAAATGAGGTCCCAGATGGTTCCATGTTTACAAATTAAATGAGTTTTGAATGATAATAAAATTTATAGCCCTCTTGAGTATCCGTGTCCTTCCGTGCCATCCTTGATCGTCATGAACCTGAAATACATGCTTGAGAGGTCAACACAAAGGTTGAGTGGAATTCGTAGAGTTTGTTAAATCGTTTGAACACAATATGTCGTAGTGTGAGCTATAGACTCACACTCATAGTTAGAAAACAAAATCGTTATTTATTTCACTAAGCTCATGCAACCAAAGCATTAACATCGAACCAACAAAATTGGCATTATAGAAGCCCTACCAAGGTACTTTTGCCATTATACCGCTAAATCTCAAATATAGTGCATTTGTGTGAACTCATCGTTGTTCAACACAAATGGGATCCGTCAATCCCAATAGATCTATTCACAATATTCGCGCTCACTAAAGGTAGTGACTAATGGTTCATGATATAGGGACTTCGAACATGGCAATCGTTACTTAGTGATAATAAAACATCGTCGTGAAGCATACATTAGAAAGCATTGTGTTCGAGTAGAAAAATAATAGCATGTATTCCCCCCATGGGTTTGTAAAATAGTTAAACAATAGAAAGTGGGGCTACTAACTCACCTTAAGTAAGATAGCAAGTAATGAAGGTGGTGGTTGGATCGTGTAGGTTTCTATGAGCAACCTATAATAGAATGTTGCGACTTAGGATCGGAGTAAAGAATATGAATGAGTGCCTATATATATATCTTGCATTTAGTCCATGATGTGGTATGATGTATAGTATAAGTCTTTGAAAGAAAGATTCATGAAACATGTATGTTTTGGTATATCGTTTACTACCGTTCGGGCCGACATAATTCAGAAGTCATGTTAGTAAGCGTTCGAGGAGCCAGGACACTTTAACTCGTAAATCCACAACTCAACTCGACGGCTTACATAATGAACTCCTCACATGAGGCTCCCTACTATTGTAGTAGTTGATGAAATATATAGATATAAGTTTTGATCCGAAAAGTTACATGTCCGATATTTGGATAAACTTAGGAAAGTTTATTAGTACATGAAGATTGTTATTAGGGGTAGTTTCATAAGTCTTGTATGACCATTTCCTCTTTGTAATATCTCATGGTTCCTTTAAGTGAAGTAGATCCAAATTGCTTGTTCAATTTATCGTCAATTCCTTGTTTCATGTTTACGCCTAAGTAAGCTTGTATGGTTATTTAGTCATGGCCTTGCCATGACCTTTGGTCCTTGTTCAATGGTCATGAGACTCAACCTTGGCTCTAGCCATGGTTGTGGTCTTGATTATAGGTCATAAGACCTCTTGTTCCTTTTAAAGTATAACCATAATCTAGTGACTTTCGCCTAAAAATGGGCTGTTTAGAATTTGAAGAATTTTATCACTCGGAAAGCATTTTTAGGTCTCGAGCTTCTTTTTTCCTGAATGAAAACGTTGTTCCGGACAACTTTCGTGTTTTAACTTTTTGATGAATCGGATCAGAAGTGTGACTTTCAAAACCCAAATTTGATCAGAATGGTATTTGGCAGTTTGCCGCAAAGTTTTGGTAACTTCAAATAGGCGTAACTTTTGACTCGTATACTCGTTTTAGGTGGTTCAAATTGCTATGGTTTCCTTGTTAAGTCCTCTACTGTAATATGTAATGATCCAACATCATATTTTTACCATTTTGATCAGGTCTTACCAAGAAAATCCCTAGTTTACTTGTTTTAATAACTTGTTTTAACAATCAATAACAATAACTTGTTTTGCTCACTTTTATACATCATGGACATAACTACAAGACATAATATAGCAAGAATAATAGGTAAATAACATGAACATGATTATTCAACAAGAAGCATGTTAGGGTTTGGCTTACAACTTTTGGCTTTCAAAGATGAAAGGAAGTTAACATGTAAGGATAGGACTTTGATAGACTTGCTTCAACCCACTTCACTTCATGCAATCTTTCTACTCTTGTAATCTTGAAAGATGGATGATGAAGGTTGAGGTGACTTGAGTAGATTTAAACTCAAGAGAAATCACCAAAGTTTATGTAGTTTGGAAGTGTTTGATGAATCAAAACCAAACTATAGTTTCAATGTTGATGTTGCACTTGATTCTTGCATAGAATTGGAAGAAGATCAAGCAAAGGAGATGGTGTTGGTGTGTTGTGATGGTGGCGTACAAAGGAAGGGGGGAGGGGCTTTATATAGCCTTGAGGAGGTTACTAATGTTGACTTGTCAACACTTGGTGAGCTAGTTTTACACTTGTAAGGATCTAAGGCCATCAAGTACAAGATCAAGCCACCTAGTGTGAATCCCCCCTCCTAGTGGCGGTTTGGGATTACTTGGAGGGTAAGTGTTGGCCTTGGATGATATTATCCAAGATACTTAGTTAGTTTTGACTCCGGGAAATGCCAATCGTAAATGATTAAGCCTCAAAACGTAAAACCGGGTGTCGTAAAATTATGGAACTTGAAAGTATTGATAAACATATCCATATGTTCCATAATAAAATATAAAATGAGTGGTAGGTTCCATTTGGGTGGTAAAACCCTGCTAAAAACTGGAAACACGGGTCTAAAACGCGTAATACGTAAAATGTACGAATATTGCGTAAAATTGAGAAAAGTAAAATATTACTTTTCTAATAGGTTATAAATGATTTAAAATGACTTATAATGTCTAGACTGGGCTCAGTCTAGTATCGATTGGTATTAAATGTCTTTTAAACATCAAACCGTAAGCCTAAAAATCAAGGAATGACTTATAAAATCAAGGAATGATTTTTGGTCAATGGAGGAGGGAAAAATATGTTGACTTTTTCTAAAAAGTTGAAAACTCAAATCGTCTTAGAAACGCGTTTTGTGGTCTAACGGTTAAGCGTGCTCATGCGAGAGTAGTACTGGCTTGGGTGACCTGCCGGGAAGTCTTTGGTCATGTTTTTCTCAGTCACGATTAATTCTCAAATAAATCATGAGTGTGTCAAACATTTTTCTGATGCGGGGTCACTTAACGCGGTCGAGTTTCGTTGTACGTAGAATTTCGGAATGACGTTTTACCCTAAAACGTGTAATTCCGTGTAATTCCTTAATAACTTTCACGAAAATGAGCTTATGAATGTCAAACTTTTAATTTGCCATGGAAATGATTTATCACTCGAGCCCAAGAAATAAAAATCAAATTTCGGGAAAATTTTCGGGAAAGATGAATAGTAAAAATGAATAGTGAAATTTTCCGGGAATAGTAATTATCCTGAAAAATGCGAATTGTTACATCAACTAACCCAATAACTAAAGATGCAATCAAAATAAAATAACAAAAATGTAAATAAAGCTAATTAAACTAGTGGTGTGAACAATAAATAGGAAAATTGTGTTTACATAGATTTTATTACTCCCTAGATATCTTTTACAAGTTGATAGTTTGTTACAGTTGCGTGGATGACGGCTTATATTCCTTAATACCAATCGTGGGGTGGTGTACGTACTTCCCCAACTCTATAAGCTCATATTTCACTCCTATGTCAAGACTGCAAGAAGCTCCTATCATGGGATCACTAGAATTCGCTCATGCATTAAATACAACCATAAAAAGCTAGTACGCATTGGTTCATGCTTCTTAAGACGTTCAAGCAAGTTACACTATGGAAATCTGCCAGTTTTCTTAAGCCTAACATCGAAATCATTCATCCAAAACAACTATAAAAAAGCAATCAACCTATAATCAACATCTAGGTTTCACTACATCTAAGCAAACACACAAAAGATCTAGCCTAGCATGTTAAAATCAAGACAAGCGTAAGATATATTCAAACAATATATAGACATATTGAATGAATTGAAAGGATACTTATCTTAATTGAACATGAAAGGTTTCAAAGGGTGAAAACCCTTGAAAATACTGATAAAATCGTGCTAGGGTTTCTCCAAGTCGTCCCTAAAATTGTCCCCCCTCTAATGAATGAAAATTACAAAAGTATATATAGATTTTCCAAGGTGATGGCGTCAAGAAGAAAATTCTGACGCCGTCAACCCGCCGCCCATAATAAAATCGGATTGCCTAGATCTAGATTTGACGCCGTCAAGAGTAGTTTTCCTCTGGGCCGTCATGAGTAATGGGGCCATGACGGCCTATGGTGACGCCGTCATGCCCTAGTGTAAAAACATTCTGGACCGTCATGGATTCTATCCTCTTCACCTCATGTTTTCCTCTTGACGTCGTCATTAAGAACTTGGTGACGCCGTCAGGTACTGTTCCCACCAAGGAAAATTAAGACTTAGCCATTTTCTTCACTTTTATGCTCCAAAAACGTCCAAAATGCTTCCTTTTTCAGAATTCACTCCAAAAGTACCTAAAATCACAAAAGGAACGATTTAGGGCAATATTTGATCAAATAAATTCAATTCTGGGCTTAGGTGACCCCCTAAAAACGGATCATTTTTTGCCTCATCATATACCCTTACACTTGAGATTTCCTTGTCCTCAAGCAATAGTGCTTTTATTCTAATCAAAATAGAAGTTAGGGGTCATTTAACACTAATAAAAGTAATTACAACAAATAATCGTTCCACTAAAGAGCAAAGACAAGCACGGAGGTCATACACTAGCACCTCACAAATAGTGTTTAGATACTCACATCTCTCGGGTGTAATAAAGTATATATCACAATATGGAAATGGAAAACATCTCTCACTACCTGTCATAACAAATAAATTACCATATGCTTGGGAAAGGATCAAACCTCCACCACATGGCGTAAGCACCTAGGATAAACTATCAAAGTGGTCTTTTAAAGGGTTATAACGTTAGGTGTAGGGATATGGAATACACGGTTTTGTTGGATATACGCAATCTTTACTGGTGGCGAGTTAATCATCTTGGTTAATTACATGTACAATATGGCGTTGCTATGCCAAGACTAGACTCGACTTAAGCTAATAAATTAAAAATAATACAAACATAAAACAAACATAGAATGAAATGGGATGGTAGTCCCTATGTTTTTTTCTTTTTCTATTTTCTTTTTCTTTTTCTTAATTTTTTTACGATTTTTTTTTTTTTTTTTTTTTTTTTGCATACTCTCTTAGCCTACCATCCAAAATAATACATCATAGGGAATGAACATTCCCCTTACACATGAATTTTTACATGCTTTACAATAAACTAATCTAATGACTCAAATTAAGATAATCAAAACACTTGGAGTACTTTTAAGATTAACGTACATATGGGGGTAATAATATGATGCTCTTCCCCATTACTCTATAACATAAGTACTTTACCCATGAGTCTCAATCGTCCCAAAACAATATGTACAAGATATGACTCGACTTAGCAACCATATAATCAATTAGATAATTAACTAAGGGTGTAAACAAATAACAATAATGCAATAAAGATGAGTGCATACACAGAAGGCTAAGGCGATTTGGGTGTACATTTAGGTGGGTTGTAACAAATTCTTCCTTTAAGTAAGATGCTTAAAGTTAGAAACGAAAAGATAGGCTCGGAGGGGTGCACTAGGGGTTTCGTGTACTAAAAATGAGTACAACGCTAAGGTGTGGGAAAATTAATTTACTTAACTAGCCAAGTAATATGACTTAAATGGTCAAGTAATTATGATACGGTTTTAACACAAGGGTAATCCAAATGCCTCTTATCATATAGTAAATCCTACCACACGAATGTAGTCTCACTAGTGGTCTCGGGATGCATCACTAACGCAAGTTCTAGAATCTAAATGCTACCGGTACACTCATAAGCACTAAAGGTAAATGCTTTTCCTATCAAATCTAAAGGCGAACCTCACATATTTGGGTGGAAAATTTTTCTGAATGGTACAGTATTGTACTAGTCATACAACTCCTATCCATGAGACGCTTGCTAAGGCTAAAGTTTCACTCCTAAATGTTGTAAAAATTTTAATTTTGCGCTAAAATTACACTAACAAGTATTTCTCTTAGTTTTATTACACACCTACCATCAAACAAACAAACTCAGGTGAAAGTGTATCCTATAAGGTATCATCATTTACCCTCCCCTTACACTTAGGATGAACATTGTCCCCAATGTTCAATTAAAGAAAATAAAAGTGAAATAGGTAAAAGAATGAAATCAAATACTCCCATGATTCGTTCGGTATGGATAGTGTGTCAACAAGGTTAGATCTTCCTCCAAGAAAATGAACAATCAAAGCTTCCCTTCCAGAATATAAATCATCTTCTTGTCATACATAACTTGTTAAACCTGAGAAAACGAACAAGGCAACCTCGCGTAAAATCGGTGGCAATCTATATATACTAATAAATCCTAGAAAACAATGAAAGATATAATGCTGGTGGAATGAGTGTTTGCAGATTTCCTGGAGTTTATAAAGCTAAAGATTTAACAAAAACTTTTAATACTCCGTTAGAAAAACAAAACTAGCAAAATTTCAAGATTTTTACACATGATGCCGTCAGGAATTAATTCCTGACGCCGTCAGAAGTGATCTGCAGAAATCCTTACGTTAAGTTTCCGGAAAATTTCTGGAAAAACTTATGTCCTACATCCTGGAAAATCCTGCAAAACATCATTATGACTCGATACAAGCATTTGACTCTAACAAATACGAATATACATGTCCATTTAATATTGTGGAGAATCATGATCAACTTTGTTTCTTAAAAATATATTTGGGGTTTCCCCTTACACTTATCTTTTGCGAAATACCTTTGGATGAAGTTAAGACGAAGTCAAACGACAAAATAAAGTATTTTCACCATTTTTGTTTTGAAACATGATCTACCAACAATAATAATAAAGCATGCATACGGAAACAAATAACAATCAAACAAATAAAAATCATAAAAAACATGGGTTGCCTCTCAAGAAGCGCTTTTCTTTATTTACGAGTCTTGTAGCTAGACTCAAGGTCATGGGCGATTACGTGACCTCATCTTTGGTCTCATTTTCTAGGTCATCTCCTATATTAGTTTTGTATTCCGGACCTAGTTGCAAGCATCTTTGTAGAAACCAAGTATTCTATTCATAACATACTCTACTCCTCTACGTCTATCCTCATCATTCCTATAGTAAACCGCTTGTTTTTGTTCCTTTCTATGTTTGTGTTCAATTTTATAGAGCATTTGGTAAGCAATCTCATCATTCTCTTCCTTGAATCTAACTATCCATAGAGTTGGATCATAACTCATCTTAGAGGCTTCAACGAACGGTTTTCCGAACACTACTTGACTTAGGCAACCATCTATCACCGGACGAGTATCCTCTACTATCATAAAGTTGGTCTCATAAGTGAAGTTTCCAACAATCACATGCAATCCTTTCACTCTTCCTACAAAATTACTTATCAAGTTCTTGCTGGGCATCATCCTATAACTAAGTTGCTTCTTCATTACCCAATTATAATAAGTCCTAGTCATGATGTTTATAGGAGACCTAGGATCGATATAAGCTTTCCATACATGCACATGCCCAATGTTGCATGGTATGTTGATGTTAGAGGGATCACCTACTTTAATAAGGGGCGAACCAAGGATATATGGTGTCTCGGGATCATTGAATAAATCCTTGTGATATTCCCGTTCTTCCTTGGTGGGCAACTTATCAAAGTACTCTTCTACGTTTTCTACTTCCTCTAAATTTTCTCCCTTATTAACCTCAACTTCTTTAATTTCATCCCTAGTCTCAGTTTCTGCCCCAACTTCATCCTTGTCACTTTCTTCTATATCCTTATCTATTGGCTTAATGGTGACAACATTGACAAAGTGGACGTGTTTGGATGACAAGGGGTCCTTAATTTGGATTCCGCTATTGGGGTCCCTAGTGTCCTTCCTACATGTAGTCAACACTTGGTTGTTGAGGGCTTTCAACAAGTTGTCAATCTTATTGGTCATCTCCGTTTGTTGTTGATTGAATTCGGTTTCAAACTTAACTATGGGAGCTTATTGAGATGCCATAAACTTGGACATCAATCCTTCAAGATTGTTGGTACTACCATAGTTATTGGAAGGATTGTTGTTGAAAGTACGGTTGGAGGGTGGACCGTTTGGTTGGTAACGATTAGGCGGATTGGAAGAATTGTTTTGGTCTTGTTTCCACCTAAGTGTAACACCCCGAAATTTGATTAAGCAGCGGAAGTCTAATCGGGGTCATTACAGTTTAGTACACAGTCATACTCATAGAAAACAATTCAAAAGATAGTCAATATCATTACATGAAAACTCAAATATTCAGAGTTACAAACATTTTTCCAAAATGTTAATTGTTTTGCAAAAGTAGTAATGAGTTTGTAAAGAATGATATAATTATTGAAATCAAAAGGGAGGTCCTGTGCCATTTGCCAGCTCTGTGCCGCCATGCTTGCTAATTTCCTGAGATAAACATGCTTAAAAAGTCAACACAAAGGTTGAGTGAATCCATAGTAGTTTAAATAGTAATAGTGTGAACACAAGTCAAGCATTTGAAAATAACAAGCCAAGATAGACAGGTCTTGACTAAATCGGGTGTAATATTGCTCCTAAGCCTCACGACACGCAAGCCTTAACATTGATTTGACATATCATAAAGATAATAACAATCATCTACACCACAGCGGATGTAAATGACAAGGGGCCCTCGGTGACAGGAAACGTGCCAAATTTCCATAATACCTCGAATATAGCACACCTCCTGCCAAGTGATCACCTTGACAGAGGCGGGCTGCCATTCCAATAGATCTATCAACTATATTCGCGCTCACTCACAAGTGATTAAGGTTCGTGATATGAGGGACTTGTAGTACAGGTGTCAACTTAGGCAATATCGGGTGATAACAGCATACAGAAAAATACTTGTGTTCGATTTATAGCATGTATCTCCCCACGGGGTTTAAAAAAAATTAAAAATGTGGGACCATGAACTCACCTGAAAGGTGCGTAGTCACAACGGTGCTCAAAAGTGATGGTGTATTGCTATGACTAGCAATGAAATTCCTCCAACTTGCGACCTAAATGATACATTGTAATCGGTGTCTTAGATTCGTGTCGTAAATGACAGTGATATGTCACGTGTACGGTGATATTTGTTCGGGTGACTTAATGTATTCCAAAATAACTTCAAGTAGTCATTTGTATCGTTGTTACGAACCAGTGTTTGATATATATTAACTCGTTATGAAAATAATATCGTTTAAAATATTTATGATTAAATATTTTTAATAAAATTATATATATATATATATTAAACTTAAAGAAAAAAAATATATATATATATATATATATATATATGCTTATATAACAATAATTAATTATAAGAATATACCTTGTCACAATTCAACCCTTAACTTTTACAAAATTACACTTTTTACCCTTAGTAAAAATAAAGTAATTTCAAATTGGTCATTTTTGTACATTTTTCATTTTATTCCCTTGACTTTGGCCAAATGACCATTTTTACCCTTAATTTCTAAAAGATATCAGTATTGTCATAGTTAGTCCGAAGGTTTGTGACTTTTACATTTTTAGTCCCTTAACGAGGCACTTTTTGCAAAAGTAGTCCAAAGTCTAATTTTTGTAAAGTAAACTTTTAGTACACGATTTTATGTTCAAACCTTGTAACACCTCTTCTAAAATCAACCTTGAAATTTTCGAAAACATTTCTAAACTCCTCAGTTTACATCCGAAGTTCTTATTTGAAATGAGCTGGGCTCGTTAGCCCAAATAAAGCCCAAAAGGGTGTTTTGTTTTGCTTAAAAACTTGCTCGACATGGGTTGGTTTTGGCTTCGTTTTTAAAGCAATATATCATGTAAGGTTTGCATGTTTAGTGTATTCGACTTAGGGTGAGCCAAAGAATTAGTGTGTCGCAAAATATGTATAACTTGTATGTAAAAATGGGAAATGGTGAGCCCTTTTCTTAAGGGTGTCGAGGAGTGTCTGGACGTATAATTATCGAAGAAAAAAATAATGGTGTGTGCCGTATGCTAAGCAAGTGTGGTATGCATGACACGAATAAAAGTAGAAAATGAAAAGGGAGATAGTTAACTTACAACACCAAGTATGGTGGTGATGATGCCGTGTGATACGAGGTACGAAACGAGCAAAAGAAATGATACCCCCTTCGTAGAGTGACCCTCGATCTAATACTTTGTT
Source organism: Artemisia argyi (assembly GCA_030686995.1). Lineage (NCBI taxonomy): Eukaryota > Viridiplantae > Streptophyta > Magnoliopsida > Asterales > Asteraceae > Artemisia > Artemisia argyi. The sequence continues at coordinate 724,948 of JARVZY010002803.1, forward strand.
ACCCAATCAACTTTTAACCCAACTCCTTGCGTGTACACCTTGTGTTCTTTGACAGTATCCAAGAGAGAATAGAGAGTGTTTATGATTTTGAATCTTGTGAACTCTTGCAAGTGTGAGGCAAAAGTGCAATTAATATGGGTTTATATAGGAGAGGCAAGGGTAGTTGTGTGTTTGACATGGTGAGACACATCTCTAAGTTGTCATTCGAAGGGAGACAAACATGTCTCTTTAGCCTTGTACTTGTCATGTCGAGTTGGTGTAGGAGGAAACAAAGATGGCTTGTGTTGATTAGTTTAGTCATAGTTTAGGCTATTAGGGCAATAAACAATGGTATTTAGAACACATGTGGAGTGTATGTTGGGGAAGCATGGGACATTCGACCCATAGGACAATACTCGATTAATGGTTACTAGGTGGTTAATATGTTTATCCGATGGTTTGACGGCTTCATAGGGTGGCTTGATGTTTTCCAAGATGCAAAGTCAATGGAGGTTGTAAGGTTTGTGTCGAGGTGATAGGGAACCAAGGAGAATCGTGTATGGTTACTATGGTTTAGTTTCTTTGTTCGTTGGAGTAGTATGAAACGCAAGGCAAAAAGCACACATATGGGCTTGAGGGAAATCCAAGCCCAAACGATTATTAAGTGGAAGTAGAAGTTGGGTGGGCTTGTGAGGGTGCTCGGCCTAACAGTGGACAAAAGATGTTAGAATCGTATTTTTATTTATAAAAAGTGTCGGTCATTAATGTGTAGTTATAGGTTGCTTTAGAATATCATTATGATGAAGTTTATGTGTAGTTCTCATGTTTTGTAAAAGTCTAAGGGCTATTAGTGTAATAATGTAAAAGATTGGAGAATCCCTAGACTATGAGTATAAATACTCTTGTAAACCTCATTTGTGAGGTTGGTTCTCTTAGTGATTCTCTTAGTATTAACAAAGTTATTATTCCACACACTAGAGTTCCCATCCACTCTCTCTCTCTACTTACTTTCTCTCTCTAGGTTTAAGCTTGATTCAATAGTGATTTAGGTTGTTCTACGGTCCTACAAAAGAA